>CM032453.1:75046306-75260870 GCA_019049505.1 Pachyrhynchus sulphureomaculatus | reverse complement strand
TAAGCATTAGCGCCTAATCTAAATAAAAAAGTAGTGGAAAAATGATATTATATTTTGTTTACTGTTTGTGACTTGTTGAACTTCGGTATAGCGAACCATTTTTAGTGATTTTTTGGAGTTTGTTATAAACGGACTTCACTGTACTTAAGTAAAAATCTAATAGATTCGACTATGTTTATATAACTTTTAAATTTTTAAGGATTGTTTATCCCAGAATATCGTAATATTGAGATTTTAAACGTTTTGAAAACACTATTCTACCGACTTTTACAATTTTTTCTTATTAAAATACGGCCCTAGGCTAGTCGGCTTCCGTAGCGTAGTCGGATAGGAGCTTGCATATTAAACATCGTCGCTGTCTCGATTTTGGCAATGAGCTGTGTGATATGTGTGTATTTTTTCGTAACAGGTAATGTAGAAATGTAATAACCCTACGGGTAGCACTATCGCGTTGTTTTGAAAAGTGCCGTAAATATAAATATATGTTTTGGCATCTGGGAAACGTTGACGGATATTATAACATTCCGTCAATGTTCTCATCAGAGATGTAGTAAGAAAATCGGTAAAAAGCCCTACAGTGGCGGGGAGGTGAACTATATGTATATATATATATAATTAATTATATATAATATTTATATATATATATATATATATATGTATATATATACAGCCTTCGCCAAAACTCATAAAATATTTAAAAAAAAGACTAATTGTTTTAACAATGCTATATGCGGCGCAACAATAGACGATCTCTTTTTACAGGTCCATAATACACCTGGCCACCAAATTGCGTTAATGAGGTTTTTTGAAAAAATATTTTTAATGTTTTATCAGTCTCTCTTACTACTTGTAGTGTCAAGAAGCTTCCGTGCGTGTTTTTTTTATGAACTGGACATTCTTACATTTAAGAAATGCCTAAGAAAAGTGAGCTTGGTATCGAAAAACGAATTAAAATTCAAACCTTACTTGAACCAGGCAAGTCCCAAGTAGAAATAGCCAAGTTAGTGAAATGTTCTCGGTGCGCAGTGCTATGTGCTATTAAAAGGTTTGTGGAGACTGGCCCATGCCAACAAAATGTGAACGAGTAGAAAACGTAAGACTAATGAGCGACAGGACAGAAAAACTCCATCGCGGGTCTATTAAAAATCGAAAAAAAACATCTTCTGATCTCGCTGCAACTCTGTCGGAATAGATTGGGATGCGATTAGTTCTCGAACGGCAGGCCAATGGAAGGATTGACAGACGTGGATTAAGAGGGTTGCAAAGTAGACAGCAGCCTTGGCTTTTCAGAGACCATAGGAAAGAAAGGCTTAGAGTGGGATCTGAAGCACAACATTTAGCGAAGAGGATTGAGTCTAATGTTATATGGCCCGCGAATCCACCTTTGAGGTAAGTTTTTATGTGATTTTAATTATAACAAAACAACTAAATTACTCATGATTTAATCCTCTTTAAGTTCCAACATTCATAACTAATCTTTTTAATTGAGTATTTTTTCTATTCTTACAGCCATTCCGGAACGTAAGGGTGTGAAATGCGTTGAGGCGGGGCGTGTCAGCGAGGTATAGCCCATCAGATTGGCGTGGATATCTACTGTTTAAAACACGCAGGAGGCAAGCATTATGATCTGGGGCTTCGTAAAGGTTGTCGACGAAAATGTTCGTTTGTGTCTGCCGGCAATGAACAGCCCAAAAAGGTACATTAATGTACTAGAACTCTGTACTGATGCCTTCGGCTACCGCGCATTTTTTGGCGACACTAATTTAGACTACGTCAAATTTCCAGCAAGAATTAATGCACCTTGTAGTAAAATCGGCGGCTAACGATGCGGAGGTTTTTGAGAGGACAATATCCTTGTCTTGTTGAATTGGCCGGCGTAGTCTTCAGATATAAACCTATCGAGGCATCTTTGGGGTATTCTGAAGCGCCAGATAAGGGAGCATAGCGAGAACATCATAAGCAGCGCTAAAAAAGACGCTTTGATGGATGGAGTCGGATGCCATAAAGTACAACCGAGGGTACTAGGCCTTGTACGCAGCATGCCCCCCAAAGAATTGCGCTGTAATTAAAGGTTAAGGGGGCGGGCCACACCAAAATTAATTTATTTCATAATTTTATCTTAATATACAAGTTTACAAAACATACCAATTTATTTTTTTACCCTGAAACACAAGAAGTGAAGTAAATTGTAGGGTTTGTACTAAAGCTGAGCAGTTTTGACAAAAACCGCTCCCTATGTTTTGTACAAAAATATACTTTTCTTCTCATAAGGTTTTTTATTTCTGTTTTATTCCTAGAAAGTATTTTATTTTTGAATATCTGGGGGGGTAATGAATATGTAGAAAATATGTTTTTTCTACTCACCCTCCCTTACTGATTTTTCTTAAACTTGCCTGACTATTAATTTAGTAAGATTTTTTAAAAACCAAAATTTCATATTTTTTTTAGCTACTACAGCCAATAAACATTCCCAAATCTTTTACAAAACCTACTTCAAGTCCCTCCAGAACCACATATATGCCTCAGAAAAAAAAAACTTCTGATCCTAAAATTATATAAATCTAACTGCTGAGAATCTTACAAAAAAGAAGGCTCCAACCAAAAGCATAACTCATCGTTCATTCTCAATATAACACTTAGACCTGCAGATGTTATGATTTTTTATCTTCTAGCGAAGATAAAAAAGGCGCATTCAAAAGAATTTCCTTTTAGAATCTGTCCTCAAAATCCTCTAATCACATCAGTCCCCCTTTAAAACAGCAATTTTTACTAGTAATGAAACATAAAACAATTAAATGTTATACCTAGATCCTGAAAATAAGGCCCAGCAGAAAATGTAATTGGATCAAATTAAAGAAATCCAAAGGATTCCCTACCTGATCGTACATGACATCAGTCTGTTTTGAACACTAAACAGTACAACAAAAAATGAATCATCAGTTAATAAGGAGAGTGCAAGTACCATCTCCTTGTACTTTTGAGACGTGCTAATACATCAGAGTTCAAGAAGAGGGTCAGAGAAAAAAAATAGAGACTCCCTTAGTGGCTTAGAGATTCTGTTGGACAGGCGATCCCCGATGTAACGTTATTAATACTGTAAAAAAGACACCTTAAATATGTCGTATATGATCATATATATATTGTAGGGTGGACAAAAACCATTCTTATGTTGATGTTGGAGTACAAGGAAATACTTGATAATATTTCTGAACCGAAATCAGGATAAAAATAGAAAAAAGAGCGATTTAAAGTCCTTTATTTCACATAAATGCTTAAATTTGGGATCCTCATACGATGCAACATTTCGAACTTCTGACAGGGCAGAGACGTTGATCGTCCAGTTTAATGATGGCGCCTAACAGTAACACATTCGTTTATGGCTCAGATTGTGACTCGGATAAATCAAAGACATATTCCTAGTAATCTATTGGGGGAAAGCGGTAGCGTCAATCAAAAGAAAATGCCCCGAGTTTCGTAAAACAGTCTTACGGTTTATCTGATCTAAAACCTCCTGGGGGAAAAATGCTCCTCCTAATCTTTGACACCAAGGAAAGTAGATGAGATAAAACTAAAAAAGAGTTCAGAACTTATTGACTCGGACAAAAAGAACTGAGAAAATTTCTACAAACTGCAGGTTCCGCTATGACAGAGAAGATATTGAAAAGAATAAAAAAACAACTATTCACGCGATTAAGATTATACCTCAGATTATGATCTCAACTGATTACGATTAAAAGTACGAAATCATAGTTTCCATAATAATTTGTGCCAAGAATCTCTCCCTACAGGATTCCTGAAGCTGACAGATCAAGGTCAAGAAATCTTAGATCCTTCAACGATAAAAAAAATATACCATATACAAAGCTCGGAAACAGGAATGGATTTCTGATAAAATCCTAGTAAAATTGGTAGAACGGATTGTCTGAAGGCTCTGAAAGAAAAGCAAATCTTTTAAATTCGGGAATCATAAAGTGTTTTCAAAAAAAGAAGAAGTTTACGATCTGCTGCGGAAGTTTCTTCTCTGTGTTCTGAACTACAATCCATCTAAGAACAATCCTGAGTTAAATATTCACGTCGCATGATGGTTAGCTTATTTAATTATTCCTGAGGGTAAGCATATCGTGAGATTGGAGACAAGTGGTTTCAGAAATAAATAAAAGAAAGTCTGATGATCTTAGTGAGGCTGTATAAATCAAAGGATTTATTGACAGGTAAACGTTTACAGCTAGTTAATTTACTTTAAGCTTTACCATAATCTTTAATTACACTGGTCAACACACTAGTCGTGGGCGCAACATGAATCTGTTGGATAGCTAATAACTTGTTAGAGTTATCAACCGGAATTTTGTTTTCGCTGAGGCCATCAAGACAAATCCTAGGAGGGGACTAAGGGGTAGAGGAGGAAATCCTAGGGGGGGGCCAGAGATGGAGGGGCGAGGCCTAGGGGGGAGGGGGGGAGGGGTAGGGGGGGGTAGGGGGGAGGGGGGGGGGGTGGGGGGAGGGGGGTCCTAGGAGAGAAGGGGCCCCTCATATTTGTTGTAAGAACGTGTGATAAAGAATTTAAAACCGCTTGGAAGAAAGGGTCCCTCCATATGCCCCATTTGCTGTACCCCATGATTTGGGACCGAACCAAGAAAAGATCAAATTTCGGAACTGCTATTTTTTTCTTATGTTACTGACCGTAAATGGTATAAATTTTCAAGAAAAAAACACACGAGGTATTTTACCCTAATTTTACCTTCAGAGTCAGTCCATGAGACCATTCCCTCATTAGTGAAAAATTGGTTGTAACCATTTACACAATCCTCCACTGTTTCAAGCCAATGTGTTTGGATGAGTGACGATGACTCTGACTGAGTTTTGAAGAAATTCTAACCATAAGCCACACTTGATAACTCAATGAGACCTAAAACGAATTTGGTTCGCGATTGAAATTTGTCAAAAAAGCAGTCAGAACTATTTAGGATCCTCGGATTAAAAGGATGGAATTTGCTACATCATGAAACCTAAAATCAGACTATTTTTCGAAATTCGTGATCAACACTTCAGATCATACTTTTCTCAAGACGGGGGTGTATTGTAATGATATAAATGTATTATAGAAGGATTTGGAGATCGATTTTGATCCCGCCGTAGTGGGCTGTTTAACATCGGACTCTTCTAAAATCAAGTCTATAAAGCTAATGTTACTGCATAAGCGAAAATAATACTTCCTTTCTGTGAACCTTCTGGCCCATGCTGCTTAATATGAAAAAAACTTATGAAAACTTGGAAGTTTTTACTAGAAAAAATCAAGTACATTACATATTCCTTTCAAAATCTGTGACGATTTATAAGTTGTTTGCCCTATTACTCGGACTTCAGCTGGGGATTTACTGAAATTCTGCCTGCTTTTTATGCGAAATGGGACAGTCGAGACAGAACAAATCACTATCATAAAAATATATATGTCCTACCGCGAGCATTCCCGTTAATTTTCGCTGGAACAAAAAAGATGTGAGAGTATTTATAAACCCACCTTGTAGAGCCATCTGAAGGTACAGTCCTTGATCTTCCCTCCAGATTTGCATATCAAGAGAGAGGGATTACAACACAATAAAGGCAACGGAATCGCAGATGGTAATGGATTTTTTGTATCTTAACGGAAAAATTTCTCCGTCAAAAATAGATGATGCAAAGATATAAGAGGGGTACATTCGTAGGTAATCCACAAATCATGACGAAGTTAATAAAAGATCCAGTATTCAAGAAAAATTTGAGCGATTTATAAAAACCAGCATGAAACATTTAAGAATGTTGTTGTCATTTTTTGGGGTAACCATAAGAGTGGAGGAGCTACAGAGAGTTTGGTACCAAGCTATTGTTGGCTTATCAAGCATTGAGTTGCAAACATGCTCACTTCGAGATTCATTTATTTAAGACTCACACACACCTGGATTTTTATTCCTCAGAATTTGGGGGTGGGGCGGGTCGTGAAGCGATGGAGCTACGGAGAAAAGGTTCCATCAGGACTTTTATAAGATTGTAGAAGAGAAACGTTAACCCCGATGCAAATGGAAACCCAAAAATGTTGCCAGCAGATTACGCTTGGATAAATAAAAGGGACCAACCAGGATCTAAATTTGCTAGAGAAACTCTTTAGATCGTAATCTTCAATAATAAAACTTTTTTTACATTTTGGTTTAGAAGGTACATTGTTTTTTGAAATATTTAAATTCTTAAGAGATAAAATTCCTTGGGTCTAACAGATTTTTTTTAATGTTTGTTTTTACTGCCAACCACCTATTTAAAATAAAAAAAATATCATAAAAGTCAAGTGGCACGACAAAGTTACAATTTAGTATTTACCAGTGTTATTGTACAAGTTTGTTTTTGATATGATTATCGTAGGAAAAGGGTAAGGGAGTAGGGGTAGTAAGAAGGGGGGGGGGGGGGGAGAGGGGAGGGGGGGAGGGGGGGGGGAGGAGGAAGGGGGAGAGGAGGGGTGAGGAGGGAGGGAGGAGTTGGGGAGAGAGAGGGAGGGGGGGGAGGAAAGAGAGATGTAGGGGGGAGGGGGAGGGGGGAGGGAGAGGGGAGGGTAGGAAAGAGAGGGGGGAGGGGGGTGGGGAAGTAGAGAGAGGGGGGGGGAGGGGGGGGGGGGGGGGGGGGGGAGGAAGAGTAGGGGAGGGGAGGGGAGGAGGGGAGGGGGGAGGAGGGGGGAGAGGGAGGTAGAGGGGAGGAGCGGGGGGGGGGAGGGGAGGGAGGGACAGGAGGGGGGTAGGGGTAGGGGGGAGGATGAAGGGGGGAGGGGAGGAAGGTGAGGGGGGAGGGGCGGATGGTCCGGGTAGTTGTGGGAAACCGGGCGCCGTCGACTGTGTTCATGGGTTTCGCGTGCCGGGTTGTACGTTGCCGGGCACTTACACCTTGCTAATTTTTACTCGGTTTTTTTCCCCCTTTGCGCTTACCTCGACTACGCCGGGGTGTGTGCTCGTGTTTACTTGTTCTCTTTCTTCCTCTTCCTTCCTTGTTACTCGTTCTCTCTGGCGTGTTCGTCCTTTCTTGGTTCCCTCAGCGTCACTGTCTTCTTCCGTTTTTTCTGTCCTACTTCACTACCGCTTCCTTGTGTTTACCTCTTGGTCGGCTGTTTCTTTTTTACTGCCGTTGCGCTTCTTGCTACTACTTTGTCTGGTTCGTTTTGTTGGCCTTTTCTTTCGTTAGCTACCTTCACCTTTCTTTTCGACTACTCTTGCTTCTTGCTTCTTACGTTTGACTCCTCCTTTTCTTTCTTTTGTGTTTTACTTTTTCTTTGTTTTTTTTTTGCTCCTCCTTTTTTCTCTTTCTTCTGCCGTTTTTCTCTGCCTTTTTTCCTTTCTGACGTTTTTTGCTACTTCTGTCTCTCCCCACCTTTTTTTTTCTCAGTAACTGCCTGTTTTTCTCTCTTTTTGCTCTTTTACGTCCCTTCTTCTCCTCCGTCTTTTTTTCCTGTTCCTCTTCTACGTGGCTTCTACTTTTTCCTTTTTTCTTTACTTTCCTTTTTTCTACTGTCTACTTTTTTTCTTTTCCTGTTACTTACTTTCTTTTTTGTGTACCTATTCTTCTACTTTCTTTTTCTTCTTTCCTTTCTCTTCGTCCAACCCCCCGTTCTTTTCGCTTTTTTCTTTTCCTTTATCTTTCTACTTGTCCCGACTTTTTTTTTTCTCGTTGTACTTTTTCCGCATTTCTTTTTTCGGTTCTTTTTTTCGGTGTTGTGTACTCTTTTCCTACTTTTGCCTTTTTTTTCCCTTACTTTTTTTTTTTTTTTTTCTTTTACTGGCTGTCTTCTTCTAAAAACGTGGTGTTTTTCTACTTCTTCGGTGGTTTTTTCTTGCTTTTTTGTTTTCTTTTACTCTACTGTTTGTGTCTCTTTTCTTCTGTTCTTTTTACCCTTTCTATTCCTCTACTCTTCTGGATTGTTTTCCGGGTTCTTTGCCCTATTTTACACGCTTTTCTGTTGTTTTTCTTTCTTGGCCTTTCTTTCTTCTTCTGTCTTCTTCTTCCTTTATCTTCTCGCTGTCGTTCTATCTTTGTTTCCTGCATTTATTTCTTTTTTGTGTTGTTTTCCTTCTCTGTTACTCTTTTTTTCCTTCTTACCTTTTGTTTCTTGTCGCTCTCTTTGTTTTTTTTCGCACCCCTTATGTCTTTCCCTTCCTTACTTCTTCTTTCTGCCTTCTTTGTGTTTTTTGCCTCTCCTTTCGTTTGACTGGCGTGGGGGCTAGCTGTGTATGATTGTGTTTTAGGGGGCTGGTAGCAGGTGGCGGGTGTTGTTGCGCGGCTATATAGACGTTGAGAGGTATGTGTGGGCCTTGTCACTACGCGTTTTCTGACTGACCTTATTGACATTTTTATTCGGGTGAAGTGCAAGGGGGTGGTTCGAACTTGTTTAGTCTGAGCGGCGTGATCACGGCTTTCGGTGAGAGAACTATAAGCGCTTGAAGAATCATATTTTACAGCCGCAACGTGGGTCCAGCGCAATAACGCTAAGTAGCTAGCTATGTTGGTCATCGTGACAGGGCAAATCGGGTGCCCGGGGGTTGACGCCGATTGCGTGGCTCTGCGCGGTACGCCGCACATCAGAAGCAAGGCACTAGACCGCTAAAATGGAGAGACCTCCTGTCTTCCGGCGCTCTGCTCGTTGCACGTCTGGGGGGGCTGGTGTCGGGGGTGGTCCCAACCGGGGGGCCACGTTCTTGGTCCCCTTGTGCTTCGTGTCGGGTCCCTGTCGGTTGTTTTCATCTTTGCTTTCATTGGTTTGGGCTTGTTCCCCCTCCCCCTTTTCTGTTCCCCCCAGTTTTGCCACTTCTCTCCTTTCCCCCCTTTCCCTCTTTGTTGTCTTTGGTTTTTTTGTGCTTTATTTCCTTTTTTCTTGTATCTGTTTTACCTCTTTACTCTTTCTTTTCTTTCTGTGTTCTTGCGTTTTTGCCCTTCCGTTTCTTCCCCCCCCCCGTGTGTGCTTTCTTTTTTCTCGTTCTTTTACTTTTTCCCTCTTTTTCCCCTGTCCCTTTTTTCCTTTCTCTGTTTGTCCTTCTTCCCCTTTGTTTCCCCGTTCTCCCCTGTTTTTTCACCCGTTTGTTTTCCTTGTTTCTTCTTGTTCCCTCCCTTCTCCTATCTCTTTTCTCCCTCTTCTTTTCCCCTTTTCTTCCCCCCCCCCCCTTGTTTCTTAGTTGTGTTTCTGCTCTTTTTTTCCTGTTTCTTGTTTCCTTCCCTGTTGCCTCCCTCTACTCTTTTTCTTTCCCTTTTGTTTTGTGGCTGTTTTCTTCTTTTTTTCTTTCTTTTTGTCTTTTTGGGGGTTGTGTGTGTTTTCTCTAATTTTTCTTTTTTTTTTCCCCCTTTTTTTAGTCCCCCGCCCCCCCTTTTTTTCCTTGTTTCTTCTTTTTTTTTCCCTGTCCCCTCTCCCCTTTTCTCCCCCTTTTTGCTCCGTGTTTTTCTTTTCCTTCTTTTTCCTTCCTGCCGGTGTTCCTTCTGTCATTTTCCTCCTTATCTTCCCCCCCCCCCCCTTTGTGATCCCCCTTTCCCCTTGTGTCCCCCGCCCCCTCTCCCTCTTCCCCTTTCTTTTCCCTCCCCTATTTTTTTTCCTTTTACCTTGCCCCTCTCTGTCTTCCTGTTTTTTTTCCTTTTTTTTCGTGTTTTCTTCCTACACCAACAATCCACCCCATTCCGCTCAGTCAACAACACTGTCCCCCAGTTTCCCCACAAATTCCAACACCCCCCCGCATACCCCCACATACAAAAGACCCCTATTCAGCGACACCAATAAAACACCCGATCCCTCCAAACTGCGCATCCAAACAATGCACACCACACAACGCCCCGCCCCTAACCGAGGATGGAGGGGCAGACCCAGAAAACTCCCAACGCGGACTGTACTCTTCCACAGCCCGACCACCCAACCCGGCCTGAGTTGATAGCTCCTGGAACCATGCCTCTAATGGCCAACGCCGTCGCAAAAGCCACATACAATAAAGCTCAGATGCCTGATAGCAAGTCAATCTGAAACGAAACAACGCCGGTGCTATCGAACATTACAACGCCGTAAATGTCACGCCGACGTGTTCAAGGAAGTATTAAGAAAGTAAAGTCAGCCCCCGTCGAGGTTTTTTTGCAAGCTGTGAGTTAAACAGAAACAAGTCCGTAAAAACAGCGGGCTGAGAGAGCAACCATCCGCCAATCATGTGAATGCAGGACATTGGTAGACACCGTCCGGGCTGAGGACCCAGATGTTACTTAGAGTTTGGCAATAAAGGAACCCCTCTGGTCGGTAAGCCTGACTATATAAGGCCCCTCTAACCATTCTATCTACTAAGCATAAAACATTGTCTGCTGTTTGTGTTTTGTATTACGATTGCCGCTTGGCTTGCTTGAATAGCTCAGAATTGACAAGGACTCGAGCACATGACATGTTCATAATTTAATAATAGACAACATTACCCGGGTTGAGCATTATTCTTGAACTCCCTGTATGGAAGGGCAAAAATTACTTCGTCCGATAAGCCACTAAATATTTATTTTCTGCGTATTTTTTTACGGATTGCGAAAACACATGTTTCCGGTAGCTAAATATAAGTGCCTCCCTGCGCAGGACACTAAAATCACTAGTTTTTGAGCGTTAACCAGGTAGTCTATACATCTGCTTTAAAAAAAAAACTCACATTTATGCTCTAGGATTTATTCATTTGTTAAATGTAAATCGTAACATTCTTTTGTTCGTGCCCGGATCAGATGCAAAGAAATTAATCGACGAAACCTAGGAGACACACAATCAACGAAAATTAGATAGAAACAAAATACACGCTTGTCCCAACCATACCAGGTTATTTTTGGTGATTAGTCGTTCTACCAAGAGATGAAACTCAATAGTCAAAAATTTCACCACATCCATCCCTACATCACTCACACGGCCAGATGTTTTTATTGCAACAACACTGTTGAAAAAGCGAACGTTGTTAAGCTGAATCTCTATTCTTCACATTCTACTGCCTATTTCCAAGGAAAAACCACCACTGTACTATTCCCACAGTGCCCGTCAAGAATGCCTGATAAATGTTCTTCCAGACGGCAATATCAATAAAAACGTAATTTAATGAAGCTACACACCAAAAATAGCTTCTGTCGCATGACGGGAATACCCGCCATAGTACTCAAAAACAGTGCGAGGGAACAAAAAATTCAGATTTTTGTAGCTTTTTCAATCTAACCTAGCCAGAAAGGGAAAAATTCCTTCCTGCTGGAAATGGGCCACAAGTTTCAGACCGATACCTAAGAATGGGCAAGAAGGCAATGGAAAAGGCTATCTTCTAAAATAACTTGGAGGATTCAACATTATTCACGGGCTAAATCAATACAGAGTTCGTAAAGAAGTTCAAAGAGATCTCTGACTTATGTAAACACATATTTGGGACAACTCAATTGAACACTTTGAGAATTCGAGCGGTTACTCTTGATATATCCAAGCATTCGACCATGTTTGGCACGATGGATTGTTGGCTAAGCTACACTCTTCACTATTCACAAAAGTTCTGTTTGTGGCTCTCATGTTTCCTCAGAAGCGTTCCTGAACGAGAGGCAGTCGAGGGATTTCTTTCTTAACACATTCATTTACCAACGGACCGGTGTGCCCAGGGCTCCATAATGTCTCCTTACTCTCTTTCTCACTTACATTTTTTTTAATGATCTGCTGGGAAAAAAAGGACCGGGAATCCAATTCTACTGCTTTGGCTGATGACAGTACGCTGATTTGCTTCATTCCCTTTGTAACACTTGGTCATCGGCTACTCAGACTAATATCCGCTAACAGCAGGAAGTCCATGCAAACTCACTTAACTTAGATTTGTCGTAGGATATTCTATCTTGGGTGCTAGTAACCAAGTTGTTTTTTACACGACATAAACTCAGGGGGGGGGGGGACGCAGTTGTTTTTTAAAAAAAGTTAACGTTGGCTGATAAACCCGTCTTCAGTTTTTGTAGGGGAAATCAATTTGTTGGGCGTTTAAATTTGGGTGTCAAATATGTTCTTGGTCAGAATATGTTATGTTCAAACAGAGCATTGGTGTGATTCTCAAAAGTTGGGGATATTTGAAATAATTTCAGAAAGTTTTACACTCCATAACTGTTAATTCTGTTCACAAAGCTCAAATTCGACCACCTATGGAATACTCCTCCCTATGTGTTGGGTAGCTCTGCTCCAAAGCATACACGGCATTTGTTGGATTCTATTCAGAGAAGAGCTGTTCGCCTGATTGGAGACCCGGAACTGGCCGGCGGCTTGATTCGTGGATCGTCGAGGAACGGTTGGCGACTTGAGTCTATTCTACAAGTTATTTTCATGGATAGTGTTCGATCGATGTAGCCCGCCTTAATTCCTCCCAGAGTGGTGTATATGCTAGAATTACACGTCGCGCTAATACATCAACATCCGTATGAGGTTCAACTTGTTACTTCTCGTATAACCCTTTTTAAGCAGTCTTTTATATGGAGTAACCTTATCCCTTTAGAATAATTTGCCCAGGAATGTGTTTCCCAACGAGTACAGTTTTAGAGCGTTTCAAGACCAACGTTTTAATCGCTTTTTCCGCACACGTTGTTGCTCCTGTAGCGCTTTAAGGATTTCCCTGCCGCGAGGTGTGCTAGACCCATAAAAAAAAGGGATAAATGTTTTAGCATAATTTACTTAAACTGTAAGGGTGAACGCAGGTATTGAGTGTTGGCAGATAATATAGATTTTTATTCTATTTAATTCATGGTTAACAAATGAAGACTGTATTCTTTAAAATGTGCAATGAGTTGATGACTTTCGTATTGATATATATTTAAAACCGATATTTGAAATAGAAATACGCGAAGTTATAAAAACATAAACCGAAACAGAATTTTGATATATTCTTTCCATTCTCTCTCTCTCAATCCTTTCGCCTAAATAGGAAGATCGGTGATACGATGCAGTTGCTGCCTCAACAGTCATTCTCCAGGCATCGTGCTCCTGCGTGACCTAACTTGATTCGTGGATACTGATACCAAGAAGAGATCTCACTTGGTCGAATCATCTTGTTGGAGACCGTCCCCTTGATCTTCTACCTTCTACCTTCCCCGTTACTACAAGCCATGGCATCCACTTTTCTCATAATATGATCAAAATGTTTCAGGTACTGCCTATTAATCCTATTTGAAAGTCGGTCATTTATACTAAGCTCTTCAAGAATAGGTATATTAGTATGGTGTCGTCTTTGGCATCTTGTTTAATGGTCCATGTTCCCGATGCGTAAGTTGCTATAGGGAGTATAGGTCTGGATGGTATTCTTAACTTTGTGCTTGTTGTGACAGCTGGATCCTTCCAGACCTTAGCGAGTTTGATTCTCGAGTTTCTAGCCATAGCCAAATGTCTTCTTAATTCCGCTTCACAGCCACCATTGTTAGTTATGAGGGATCCCAAATAATTGAATTGGTCTACAACAGTGAAATCAGCAATTTTTATTTATGTGTGACAGATCTTCATTACGACTAAACAATCATTACTTTGGTTTTCGCTCTGTTATTCTAGGTCTTGTATTGACGTTGCGAGTATAACAGTATCATTCGCATATCTAAGGTTACTTAGCTTTTTTCCACCGATTGTCACACCCCCACTCCAGCCATCTAAAATAGACCTCATTATATGTTCACTATATATGTTAAAAAGTAAGGGTGACAGAATACAATCCTGTTTGACGCCGGGTTCTACGTTAAATGGATCGGAAAAGAATTATTCAGTTTAATTCTGCCATTTGTGTTCTCATATAGGGATCGAATAAGGTTTACAAGTATAGTTTGTTCCATTGTATGTAGTCGAAAGCTTTAGAATAGTCTATAAAACAGATATAGGTTGTTATTTAGAATTCCCTGTTATCCCCTATTTAGCGTATGTTGA
Organism: Pachyrhynchus sulphureomaculatus; assembly: GCA_019049505.1. NCBI lineage: Eukaryota > Metazoa > Arthropoda > Insecta > Coleoptera > Curculionidae > Pachyrhynchus > Pachyrhynchus sulphureomaculatus. The sequence goes on along the minus strand of CM032453.1, from coordinate 75,246,955 downwards.
GAATTTGTTCTCTAATCCCTCTTCCTGGAATAAAGCCCGTTTGTTCCGTAGATATTTGCGGCAGCAGAGAAGTTTTGAGTCTTTCATATATGATCCAGAGAAACATCTGAGCAGCGTGTGATATCAGAGCGATTGTTCTATAGTTGCTGCAATCCAAAGGGGATCCTTTCTTATGCAAAGGTTTAAATTCAACTTCACACCAATCTTTCGGCCATCTTCCAATCTTCCATACCACATTACACAGTTGATGTAGAGTAGTCACGGCAATTTCCCCCATCATCTTTATTGTTTCCACATTAATCTCGTGAGTACCTGCTGCTTTTCTGTTCTTTAACCTTTGAATAGCTTTCCTGACTTCAGATTTAAGAATACGTGGCTCTTCTTCTTCTGCGGCTTCGTTATTGACAATGCAGTCGCCAACGAGTTGAGGCACAAACAGTTCTTTACAGTGGTCTTTTCAAACGTCAATGATTCCAGGCATATAGGTGACTGTTCTACCTTCCTTATCTCTGATTATTTGTGTTTTAGGTTTGAATTCTTTCGACAGGTATTTTACTTTTTTATAAAGTTCTTGTGGTCGATTGTTTGTAACATGTTTTAGCTCCACACATATATTATTGCTTTTTTTATTGATCGATCTGATTCTCTCCTGACGGTCTATTCTCTATACTACTACTCAAAAACCAGCAGGTCACATTCTAGGACGTGTTCTACGTCTAAAATGTAGAAACATACCCCAAAAAAAATGTTACGGAAGGAGACTAAAGGGCTCCTCCAAGAAAAGTTGGAAAAGTTTTTCCACTATGTCTTTGAGAATGGTTAAGATTAAGATATTAAACTTGACATTTTTTTTCTGCAATTCTAAAATTCAATTGGTTTCAAAAGAAAAAACGTAGCTATGTTTTATTTCGATAGTACGCAATGTTTTGAGTAAAATCGATTTAAAAAATTTAGATCATAAGTTTATATCGATTGAAAAAAAAAAATAATTTTAAACGGCATTATTAATTGATTTTAATCTTATTTTTTTCTGATTTTTTTTCTCGACAAATCTCTAAAAGTTTGGTTAAAAATGAAAAAACTCCACAAATAAAGAAGTTTGGGGCAATATCTACTGTCAGTATTCTCCTGTGCGAGGCCCTTTAAAAGATTTTTGTTAGTTAAAATACAGAATGTTAAGTAATTTTTTTTTTATTTTTATAACTAACCAAATTTCGCATTTTTTATTTTTCATACGGTTAGTTTTGAAGTTATTTTTGGACATAAAATACTCCTTAAAACTCTGTCAAGTTTCCGCCTGCATGGAAACTGTATTTTTTCTTGGTATGATATTACGTTGAGTTGAATTCTAAAAAAGAATATTTACACAATAATACTTTCATTCGTAAAAATTTGTTCAGAAGAGTCGGCAAACTTTCAATTCAAATACAAAAAGATATTTGAAATTTGGAGGTTGAGCATATTATGCACCCAGCGAAGATAATTTTAAGCATGAAAGTAGCTCTCTTTACAAAACAAAGGGTTAAATTATTAAATTGGAGTAAAAATGCAAAACATTTGAAAATAATTTTTTTTACTACTGTAAAAAAAGTATTATAAAAAAAAAATAACCGGTCAAGTGCAAGTTGGCCTTGCATAATTAGTGTTCCGTATGTTAATTGCTTTTGAAATAAAATTTTTGTTACGGAAGTATAAAATGATCAGTGACTTCACAAAAACATCCCCAAATGAGTTTTTCAAGAAATTTTTTTTCCGATCTTTAGTGAAAAACTGATGACCTTGATTTTTTTTTTATATACCAGATAAATTATTAGGTTATTATTAAGTTAATGCACTCGTGATAATTTTCGTTCAATCTACACCCTATAGAAAATATTCCAGAGTTTTTTCAACATTTTTTGATCAGTACTTTTTGAGATAAGGGAGGCAGCTATTTTTCGCATTTTTTAAAAAATAATACAAAGATAATTGTGCGCAAGTATTATATATATTTTTAAACTCGTCTTTTTACAAGATCGATGACCTGGTAAAAAAATTTTTTTCTTTCACTTCCAATTTCAACCCCCCCAAAAGTAACCTTTTAAGTCAAAATTTAACTTTCAAAACTACACGGCTCTGATGAGGCCATCAATTCCTATAATAGTGTCAAATTTCAACTTTCTATGTCAAATAGTTTTGGAGAAAATCGGGTGTGACAGACGGACAGACAGACAGATGACTAGACACTGAAGTGATCTTATAAATGTTCCATATGGAACACACTAAAAACATTAAATTAGTATGTATCCAGTTTGCATCCTGTAACAGACGACTAATTCAGTTTTCATGCAGTTTTGCTTTCATGTATACATAGGTACATCATCTGCCAGGTTTCCACTATATATGGTAAACATTGGTTTGAAAAAACGGAAATATCGGGAAAATATTCGAAAGGATTTTTGTGTTGTGAAAACATCACTTAGTACTGATATTATCAATAAGATTAGCAGTAATTTTATTATTTAACCTTTTTTTCTTGGAGGGCAAATTAAATGATTTCATAGTTATGATAATGAAAAAAATTGCTCAGCGGGATAAAAATACTGTTTGGCGTCTATCATGCTACTTCAGGATCGATAAATAGGAATGCAGATAAGGGTAATAAAATTAGAAGAGTCTTACACACTGATAATCAACTAACTTTATACTCGTAGGTAACAGTTTCAACGCTAGTAGAGAATTGCGCAATGGTTAGTTTGGGTTAGTAGTAGAAAAATAAGATTTCTAAAATTTTTATATGTTCTCTATTACCTCAATGATCTCTTCTTCTTATACTTTTTATAGATCTGATGATCTGTAAATTCCTAAATTGTGCGATTTCTCGAGAGGTAGATTGCCAGCTATGTCTCCATCTTTTTGGTGGTCTCCCCGGTAGACGTTTGCCTGCTGGATTTTCTGCCAGAGCGTTCCTTGGTAGCCCGTGTTCCGTCATTCTTTACGTGGTTATGTCACCATCTTCTTTGTCTGACCCATCTTACTAGCCCGTGTTCCGTCATTCTTTACGTGGTTATGTCACCATCTTCTTTGTCTGACCCATCTTACTACGTGTTGCACGACACATTGTTCCTTAATGTTAGTATTTCGTATCTTATCCCCTCCTTGTTTTGCCATCTATTGTTCTTAGGGTTTTTTATTTTTGCGGTACGTAGTGTACTTTTTGTTTTATTGGTGTCTTCTCGTAATTCTATGCCGTAGGTCGTTTATGGGTTCTGATGCAAGTCTTGTATATTTTAACCTTGCTGTCTGTTCGCATCTATTGATTGGTCCATGCAACATCTCTTAAGTAGCGTAAGGTAATTGCTGCTTTATTATTTTAATCCTCTAAGGTCTCTAACTGAGTCGCGATAGCTGGGTAGGTCCGCACCAAAGTATTTGAATTGGGTTAACCGTTCTATGTCTTTATCTTCCACTACGAGTTTTGCATCTGGTAGGGTCTTTGGCAAATGTGATGCTTTTGGTCTATTTAGTAGATTGTTCATATTTAACTGTCAACAAGCGTGATAAAATTTATAAAGTTCTCTCCGTCGGTCGTCTTCACTTTCGACGGTCAGAGCTGCTTCGTCTGCGTAACAAATCAGACTAATTGTTATTACTCATTTTGTATACCATTCCTAGTGACTCTACGTCTTCTATTATTTTGTCCATTAAAATATTAAGTAAAAACGGACTGAGACTTTCTCCTTGTCTAATTCCTCCTGGAGTTGGTATATTTCCTGTAGTGTTCTCGCTTGTTTTAATTTTCGTCTTATTGTTCATATTCAAGTTCTTTATGACTTTGACAACGTTTACTTATGTCTTTTTCTGCATCAGCATCTGTATTACGTCATTGAGTCGAACTTTGTCGAAGGCTGTAGTCAAGTCTATGAAGCATACGTACGCTGGCGCATTGTACTCTATTGTTTTTTCTTTAATTTGTTTGATAATGAATATTGCGTTTGTGGTAGATCTATCTTTCTGGATCTGGACACGTGTTTTGTCCCTTCAATGATGTAAAGTAGATGCTGGTTATTCAGAATTGCAATAAACAAAATTATCATTTTGGTCCATTATGAAGATGCGTTTATTGGATTGACAAGGTACTTTTTTACGTGGAAGTACACATATTGTGTCGGTAATTTTTCGTTTTGTTAATATCATAGATTTAAATGTACTTTGATTTCTCAATTGCTTAAAAATCTATCTAATAATCTATAATTTTTTTATAATCAAAACTATTTTGTAGGTAGTTTCTAAAGTTTGTTAGAACATAATTTTTATTACAACATGATATAGATTGATAAACTTTTTGTTAGTTTAATTTGCCACAACAAAAGTGAATTGAACTATGAATTCTAAATATAAATATAATTGTCTAAATTTTAACATGTTTTCTTATTTTTTTTTCAAATTTTACTTTTGTATATGTGGAAGTGTCGAAAAGAGATAATAATTAGCAATGTTTTATGAATTTATATATAGAAAATATTTAATCTTCATTTCTTTTCCTCTAGATTCAAATCTATCTAAAAAAGTTTTACCGAATGAAACTTCAGAAAAATCCAGAACCGTCTCCGAGAAAACCAAAACTAACTCAGATCTAAAAAGTTTTGAAAAATCTATAAGTGAGTTGTACAAATCCAAATCTGAGCAAATTATTTCAAGTAATAAAGATACAGCTATTTTTTCAAAATCTGAATCTGATATTTATGGAAATAAGGAGTGTTCCAAAGAGCTTGCTTTGAAGGAACCGAAATTATCTTTACAGATAAAGAATAAAGAGAGGAAAAAAGTATAGACGAAACTAGTAGACGTTCTATGATGAAAAAATATCTCAGTTTCGGCCAGTAGAACGGACGTAATGCCAATATAGTAAGCAGTAATTTTATTATATTTTTTTTATTAGTATACGTATAGTCGTAGTTCGTATTGTCATGAAAGAAATTTAGCCTCATTTTAAATGCTTTTTTTACGTCCTTTATTAAAGAGAAGTGTTGTATTCATGATTAAAATCACCCTCCAAGATTTTTCCCTTTTTTACGTTTTTAGGATTTTTTCTTCGTTATTTGTTTAGATAATAAACATATTTTATACATAGTTACCAGATGTACAAGTATGAAATGCGGATTTCAGACAACAGACCAATGCAGTTTGTGCTATAAAGATTTGGACACTGCGCCATTTTGTTGTGTCATCAACAAATGTCAGACGCGCACGAGTGATAAATTGGAAAAGTGTGTGCATAGTGTTGTTGTGTTCAATATGTCGAAATTTATACCGAACAAAGAGCATTCGCGGACATTCATTAATTTTTTGTTTTCATTTGAAGAAAACTGCTGTTGAATCATACCGATTACTTCGAGAAGCTTATGGTGAACATGCTCCATCGCAAGATACGTGTGAACGATGGTTTCGGCGTTTCAAAAGTGGTGACTTCGATGTTGTAGACAAGGAACGTAGAAAACCGCCAAAAAAAATACGAAGATGTGGAATTGCAAGCATTGTTGGACGAAGATGATTCACAAACACAAAAACAACTCGCCGAGCAATTAGGCGTTAGTCAATAAGCTGTTTCCAATCGGCTACGAGAGATGGGAAAGATTCAGAAGACTGGTAGATGGGTACCACATGAGTTGAACGACAGGCAAATGGAAAAGCGCAAAAACACGTGTGACATTTTGCTCGCTCGGTACAAAAGGAACTCGTTTTTGCATCGTATAGTTACAGAGGATGAAAAAGTGGATTTATTTTGAGCTGTTAAAACCTAGGGAAACGGTTAATACTAAACGTTACCGACAATAATTGACCGATTTGAACCGTGCGCTGCTTGAAACACTTTTTATCATTCTTCCGAATTTAACATGTTTTTTTTTTTTAGAAAAAAAAATCCGCGTTTCATACTTGTGCACCTGGTATTTGTAGTAAAACGTATAAGGGCTTAAAGGGGTGAGAGAGGAGTTAGAGGCGTTATAAATACATATCTGTACCCAAGAGGTAAACTGTCGTAACTGCATATGTATAATTTTACAGGAGAGAATTTTCAAAATTATTATTACACTACTTTTTCTTATATGATGTAAACCATTGGACATTTGTATATACGGTTCAGGATTTCTCTATTCAGTGTTTTGACGTTTTCCCGGTTTACCACTAGAAAATGTAAACATTTTCATGATATATCAATAAAATCCTTTCTAAAATTTACCGTTATGGAGATAATTAACATAAAAAATGTAAATTTAACCAATTTTTTCAATCGTTAGACTTAATTATCTCGCAGTGGTATATTATTAAACTTATTTGTTAATTTAAGAAAAGCTTTGTTCTTCATTTGTTAAAAATTTAAAATTTTGATATCGTTCTCCGTAATTTTTCTATTTTAAATTTGGCAACATCAAAAAACAGTTTAGAAATCAATACTAAAAAATTCGTCGTAGGTATGTCGGTTCCGTATCATTTTATTTATTTAATTATTTTTGTTTCTGTTTAGAACAATACAAACGAAATTCACCTGAAATTTGAAGCAGAAATTCATCTTTTAAATGACTTCAATCAATCCTTAAAACACTTCTCAGAAATTGAAAAAGCCTTCGAATCGCTTAGATCGAAAAATGACTCGGAAATTATGACGAAAAAAGTTCTGCAAAACCGAGATACTCAGACATCTATCATTACAAAAACAGCCAGTGTACATAGCGACCATAGTGACAGGTCTCTTAGTCAAATATCTACAATAAATTATAGTAGAGGATCTGGTATAGGCTCAGAAATACATTCTGATCCAGCTACTAATGGAGATATTACAAAAAGGTTTAAAAAGCCCTCAGATATAGAAGAAAATGACAAGGAAAAAAATATAAGCTTTCAAGACAGTTGAAAGATAACTCAGAGATCTGCGCAGACCTGACTCATGGGTCAGAATTTAATGGTGTTTTTAGATAGTGTCACTTTTGATTCTGTACTGGATGCAAGTGAAAAAACAAGTTCTGTGATACAGTTCTCTCAAGTGCGTGATTTTAATGTTCAGGATGGGGTTTTCATAGATGAAAACTTAGCTATTCGAAATTTTGCTGGAATGTCATTAAGAATGGTAAGTCGATTTTATATAAAAAAAAACAATTTGAATTTTCTTGTAGAACTGGCAGTGAGCTCGCCCTATTTTCTTATTAATTTAACTTTTAGTGTCTGTCCCCTTTAACAATGTTAAATAAATAATTTACATGTATAATTTTTTTCATACGTAGTTTTTTGAGATAGTAGGAAGAGTCGGTATAATAGTTAGTTACCTTCAAGGTTAAAAATCAAGGAAAAAAAATTTCAATTTAAAAAGAAATAAATTTATTCCATAACATAGAAGGAATCGAAGGTGAGTTGCTTCTCTGTGCCATATTCTATTATACTTTTTTTAATTAGGAATAAATTTGAAATATACTTTTAGTGGAACCTTAACTTACCTCCCTTTAATCTAGTTTTAGGTTAAGTACCCTTATTTAACCATCTAAAAATTAACAAATTTGAATGAATCACTGAAATGTACATTTAGGAATCCTTTCCAAGTTTTTAAAAGCACAGTTAAATAAGAATAAGGACTCAAAATTTAAACTTTTCTAATCCAAATAATTTTTTTTTTCATGGTTTAGTTTTCGTCCTTATATTTGTTTAGTTATTTTAAATTAAAAAAAATATATTTTTTTTGAAAAACTGAACATTTTTAGAAAACCCAAAGCTAATAGTTTAAAAACTGGCAGTAAAAATTTATCCCAGACAGAATTTTAACAGAACTGAAAATAATGATTCCTTCACAAAAATTTTTTGCAGCACTATCTTTTAGGTTTATTTAGGATGTTTTTCTGAGAATGATCTACATTTACGTCAAAATGGTATGTTTACGTTGACTTGAAAGATACATAAAGCAAGGCACATACATAAATAAATATGTATGTGACAATCACGGTGACATCTGGTGCTGTTTTTACACTCCCCGGTCCTGTCATCCGAATGATTTTACGTCACTAAAATTGCAATATTTGAAAATTCCATGACCTAATTGTAGATCGTTCTTAAGAAAGGTTTATTTTTGCTGTTAAATGGTAGATTTGTAAATGGCATTTTGCCGCTTGGGAAGAAATCTTTTTAAAAGATGGTAGCTTTTTTTTTTAACAGTATTCTTTAAAGTTACTTTAATTTCCACCATTCTTTCTCATCAATATGTTCATAGTCTGTCCAAAAAGTTCGTGCAGTGAGTTCAGTTCAGGAGTAGGAGGTGAACTCCAGCCTTCTTTATTCAATAGGGCCTCAAATTGGTGTTCAGTATGAACCCGGCTGCTTTTTTTTCTTATGAAACTACTTTTGGAACATTACCAAAATGGATACAGTTTCAGTGAAGAATTACCATCGAATTTTTTGTGAATATGGGTAAGAGTGAGCCGGGAATTGCTGCAGGCTTATGAACAGAATATCCCAAAAGAAAAAGCTGTTTAAAGTGGGTCGAGCGTTTTTTTTTTTTTTAGGAGGACCATAAAGACGGAACATTTGGAAATGATGAAAATTTGTGGCAAGATTAGGCCTGAAATTGAATTTCTGGGCAAAAGTGACGAAAAGAGTGTTCTATTGACTGGAAAAATTCAGGAGGACATATGAATTTGTGGAAAGGGTCATCACAGGTGACGAATTATGGATCTACGGGTCGACATCGACCTAAAGTCGCAGAGCTGAGACTGGAAACAGAAAGATGAACGGGACCCAAGATATCGATAATTAGTCATGTTGATCGTTTTTTTAATGGCAATGTCCACAACAAATTCGTACCTAACAGTCAATCTGTCAATGTAGGTTTTTACGTAGAGATTTTGAAACGTTTGGCAGATCATTTGCGACGTTTACAAGATGAATTGTGGGATGGGAGGCGACTGAATTTTCATCACGATGATGCCTGTTCGTACTCTGCATTTCTCGTGTGTAATTTTTTAACGCGCGCAATTCTATCCCCATGTTCGGGCACTCCCTTACTCGTTAAATTTAGAACCGCGCATTTTTTTGTGCTCCAAATCCAAAGTGATGCTACAGGGGGCAGTGTTTAAGGGTATATGAGGTTAATTTAAAATATGACATCGCTTATGAAGAGTTTAAACAGGAGTGCTACCAGAAACGCAAACGAAAGGGTGCAGGTGTGTTGCATCTCATAGGAAGTACATTGATATATTCGAAAGTTTGTAAAACAAAGCTTTTATAAACACATATCGCACAAACTTTTTGGACGTATAACAATATATTGAATTTTTTTTTTTTTTGTTTACAGTTTGATCAGTTAATTAAGGATGAAGATGCAAGAATCGAAAATTGGAAGAAAATCGTCAAAATCCGTGAACAAGCTCTGTTAGATAGAACTAGAGGAGAACTAGTATGGCTAGAAAATGCAAAAAAAAAAAAGTAATAATTTTTAAATTTTGTTTTTTTCTTTTACTAATACGAGGATGGATCAAATATAAACGAGATTTAATTTTTTTATTTACTATAACAAATAAGCCAAGTACATATCATTTTTCAACGTAATCTCCTGCTTTGGAAATGCACTTTTCCCAGCGTATCTGAAGCTTTTTGATACCGTCGTCATAAAAGGAAGGCGGCTGTGTCAGTAACCAGTTGCGCACGAAGCCCTCCACCGCGTCGTTGGCCTCCCAGTGCTTCTTTGAGTGTTCCAAAGAGATGAAAACAGCAGGGCGTTAGGTCAGGGCTATAGGAAGGGTGATCAAGTGTTGTCCAACTCATTTTTTCTAATTTTTCGCAAGGGAAAGTTGAGTAGGGTCGAGCGTTGTCATGGAGAGAATCACGTCTCTTATCGGTTTGTCACGTGTTTTGCGCCGATGGGCCAGTTTAACCTCAGCCAAAAGGTTGTAGTAGTACGCCGCATTGATGGTGCGACGTTCGTGCAAAAAATCAATGTACAAAACGTCACGCCGGTTAAAGAAAGCAATTGCAAGCACCTTGCCAGCTCATAGCCGAGTCTTGGCTTTCACTGGGCCTGGCTGCCTCATCCTTCTTTCGCCACTCCATACTGGCTTCTTTTGACTCAGGCGTATAGTGGTGGACCCAAGTTTGATCACAGGTTACGATGCAATTTAAAAATGCGCCATTTAAGGATGCACGTCTCGCTCCGACATCGTGAGCTGTACTACTGAATGCACTTGATTCAGTACACTTATAGAAAGAAAATACTTATAGAAAGAAAAGGAACTGTAGTTTCTGATCGATATTTCTATAGAAAAGGGCGTGAAAGAAGTGGAAATCGGCAAATTTTATTTTTGATTATTTTCAATCACTTATAGTCAGATATATTAGTGGTTAATGAGGTGGGGTGAAAGTAAAAAGATAATTGAAGAATGCATGCTTTCACGATCAGTTGAATTAATGGGGATTTCTTTCGGGAGTTGATGCCGTGTTCTCCAGGTATTAACTTCCTGACGTTTCGTTGACACTGCGGTCAACATTTTTAAAGCCAGTGTGGCAGTGGTCGAAGGTTTCTTCTTGAATGTTTACTGTCAATTGTGTTCGACGATGTAGCACTGTCTGGTTTTGTGTATTCCGGAGTAGACGTGGCCATTTGGATTCTCGGCCAATCAAGCGTTAGTGACATTTCTCTGTTTCTTCACGTCTTTGTTTGTCGTAATGCGGGCGTTCAAGTTATGCTGAGATTAAGCCCTTGGTAACCGATCTTTCTCCACACTCCTAACAAACCCAACCAACATTGCTAGAAGCGGCGACCCGCTCCGAACGATACTAAGCGCTCAGTACAGGAAGTCTCGTTTATATTTGATCCACCCTCGTATTACCAGTTTCAAAACATGTTGGGCTTTTAGATAAGCAAGTGATGTAAAAAAACACCGCAATAATTTTAAATTTTTGTTTATTTTTCTTCTGTAAAGAAGTTAAATTTTTGACTAGCTATGTCACTAAATTTAAACAAACACGTGTGTTCGGATTTACACAGTTATTGTTTTGTACTCGCACTAAATAAATAAAAAAAAAACAATTTTTATGAGGAAAATACACTTACTCCTACTAAAGAAAGTGTACAGGGACAAGTGTCTCACCTAATTCACTGTTTTTCTGTTTTACATGCCAAAAAAAAATCTTTTAGTACTAAACTTGGTTTTTCGTGAGGAAGCCAAAATATGATAACAAAAAATTTGTCATCTGTCAAATTTGACAGATCACAAAGTCAATTAGGATTTTTTTAAATGGTACCCTCTACATATGAGCATACCATGAAATAGCATTTTTTTTCAGTCTGTTTACAAAAATGTATAACTCTTGATAATTTATTTTTAGTCGTTACCGATATACAGGGCATTCAAGTTATTAAACTGAATTTATTGTTTTCCTATTTAGCATTTCAAAAAATTTATTTCACTCCTAAACTTAGTTTCTTCTGAGGAAGCCAAATATGATAACATAAAATTTGTCATTTGTCAAATTTGACAGTTTACAAAGTCAACTAATTTTTTTTTTAAATCGCACCCTCTGCATATGAGCACACCAATAAACTTTAATGAAGCTAGACACCAAAAAAGCTTCTGGCGCTGACGGAATACCTTCCATAGTTCTCAAAAACTGTACAAGGGAAACTAACACCAGTTTTCTGTAGACTTTTAAACCTATCCTACAGAAAGGGAATATTTCCTTCTTGCTGGAATTGTGCCACAATTGAGCCGATACCTAAAAAATACAAGACGACCTTGCCAAACAACCGCACTGCTTTCAATAATATCGAAAGTCATGGAAAAGGCTGTCAATCAGCATCTTCTAAAATACCTTGAAGGATTCAACATTATTAGCGATTACCAGTATGGCTTTCGTAAGATCAACAGGAGATCTTGTGACTTATGTAACACATGTTTGGAACAACGCAATTGAACACTTCGGAGAATCTCGAGGGGTTGCTCTTGACATATCGAAGGCATTCGACCGTGTTTGGCACGATGGACTGTTGGCTAAGCTACGCTCTTATGGTATGTCTGAAAAGTTCTGTTTGTGGCTCTCATGTTTCCTCAGAGAGCGTTTTTTACGAGTCGCAGTCGACGGATTTCTTTCTGATAACTTTACTGTTAACGCCTGTGAGCCCCAAGACTCCATACTGTCTCCTACTATCTTTCTCATTTACATTAACAATCTGCTGGAAAAGACCGCGAATCCAATCTACAGCTTTGCAGATGACAGTACGCTTATCTCTTCATTTACTTTGAACGCTCGGACATCGGCTGCTCTGGCGAATATCCGCAGACAGCATCACATACGACAAAACCAGTTCGCGACACGTTGGAAGCACTCAGCTGGGAAGTTCTACCACATGCAGCTTACTCACCAGACTTGGCTCCTTCCGATTACCACTTGTTTGCATCGATGGGTCACGCACTTGCTGAACAGCGCTTTGGTTCGTGCGAAGATGTGAAAAAATGGCTCGATGATTGGTTCGCAGCAAAAGGGGAAGATTTTTACTGGCGTGGTATTCACAAATTGCCCGAAAGATGGGAAAAATGTATAACAAGCGATGGAACATACTTTGAATAAAGCACTTTTATATCATTCTTCCGAATTTAACATGTTTTTTTAGAAAAAAAATCCGCATTTCATACTTGTACACCTGGTATATTTATAATGAATTTCCATCAAGTAGAAGCTACAACCATCCAAAATTCAAAAAATTCGTTTCATTGCTAAACTTAGTTTTTTTTTTAGCCAAATATGATAACCAAATAGTTGACAGATTACAAAGTTAACTAGATTTTTAAAAATGGCGTTTTCCACATGTGTGTGTGTGTTATGGCTCTGGCATAACCAACTGATCAGCATCTCTCTTTTTATTTATTTATTTATTTGTTTTTTAAACCCAACTGAACCTTACCGAGATTAACCCGCCTTAACACTAAAAACTACTACTTCACTTAAATCTAAAAACTTGGTTAATTTTTTTTTATTATTTTTTTTATTTTTTTTTTATTATTTTTTTTTTCTCTTTTGAACTAGTCTCCTTTTTTTTCTTGTTAAAAATTATTATTATTTATTTATTTATTTTTTTTTAATAATTTTATTTTATATATTTTTTTTCTTTTTTCTTATAATTCAATTTTACTACTTACAATAAACTTGTACAGATATCTATAAAGAATTGGTTTTTTTGAAGATATAATTACATTTAAATTGAAAGGGAATTCCACATAGTACTTAAGATCATTAAACAACCTATCAATATAATAATTCTTATTCATAATACATCCTAGAATATAATGTTCTAAGTCGCCAAATTCTCCCCATTGACAATCTTCATTGGTTTGTAAACCAATTTTTTTCCTGTGCTTTGGAGACAGAACATGTTGATTTCTGATATGAGATATGACTCTAACAAAATTTTTTCTATGTTCCGAATGGAACCAGGGGGTTCTTTGTATTACAGGGACATTCTCCATATATAATTTAAAAAGTGACAAATTTTTTGCTATCATATTTGGCTTTCTCCCAAAAAAACTAGTAAACGAATTTCTTGTTGTGCCAAAGAGGAAGATAGTAAATCGAATATGCCTCTTAATTGTTAAAATTCCGTTCAATAACTTGAATTCCTTGTAACGACTGAAAACAAATATTAAGTGTTATATATTTTTGCAAATGGATTGAAATAGGCTATTTAATGGTATGCTCGTATGTAGAGGGTACCATTTAAAAAAGTCCTAATTGCCTTTGTAAAATGTCAATTTCGGCAGGTGACAAATTTTATGTTATCATATTTGGCTTCTCTACAAAAAACTAAGCTTACTAGTAAAGGATTTTTTTGATACTCCAAATAGGAAAATAGTAAATCGGGTGAGTCACTGAAAAGCTAAAAATTCAATAACTTGAATGACCTTTATAGCGGTAACGACTAAAAATAACTAAGTTTTATATATTTTTTATATAAATATACTGAAAAATGCTATTTAATGGCGTGCTCATATATAAAAGGGTGTCATTTAAAAAAATCCTAGTTAACTTTGTAATCTGTCAAATTTGACAAGTGACAAATCTTGTGTTTCATCATATTTGACTTTCTCACCAAAAACTAACTTTACTAGTAAAATAATTATGATACTCCCAAATAGGAAAAGAGTAAATTGTAAAAAAAGTTAAAATTCAGTTCAATAACTTGACTACCCCGTATATTATCACTTATTTTTAAACCGTTATTGTTTTATACTCTCGCACTAAATAAATAAAGAAAACATAATTTTTATAAGGAAAATACACTTACTCCTACTAACTAAAAAAAGTGTACAGGGCCATTTTTTTAAATGTCTCACCTAATTCACTGTTTTTCTATTCTACATGCCAAAAAAATTCTTTTAATATCAAACTTAGTTTTTCGTGAGGAAGCCAAATATGATAAAAAAAATTTGTCATTTGTCAAATTTGACATACTCCAAATAGGAAAAGAGTAAATTATAAAAAAAGTTAAAATTCAGTTCAATAACTTGACTCGAGTATATTGGTAACGACTGAAAATAAATATCAAGTGTTATATACATGACTGTCTAGTGGAAAAACAAAAAATTACAAAACTACAAGATGAAAACAATAGAACAGTAAATAATAAGAATGATATAATTAGAGCTGTTGAAGTTATCTACACAAGATTATACTCATCCCAGTCAGATAGACGACAAGAAAATTCATAATGTTCATTATGAATGTAGGATCTGAAGAATTCCCAGATGTTACAGAGGAGGAAATACAAGCTGCATTGAACCAAATTGAAAACAATATATGTCCTGGAGAAGATCAAATTTTGAAACTTGTCGGTAAATCTCTGAAAGATGCATTGAAAGTCCTACTAAATAAATGTCTATGAGGGAAATATACCAACAGAAATGGCGTAATTCCTGTGTTCTACCGGTCAGCACATATGGACTGGAAATGATGTGTCTCCCTATTCTGTTTAAGAAACTCGATAATACTGATATCAAAAATTATCCATCTATATCTCATCTGTCGTATTTATATAAGCTCTTCACTAAAATCTTAACGAATCGCTGAACAGCAAAACTAGATTTCTGACAACCTGTGGACCAGGCGGTCTTCAGAAAGGGATTTAGCATGATCGACCACCTCTACCGAATACGTACTGTTATAGAAAAAATGTACAGAATATAAGGTACTAATGCATTTGGCCTTCATTCATTTTCATAAGGCATTTGATACTGTTGAAATCTGGTCAGTTCTAAAATTCTTAGTGCATGCAAGAATAAATTCCAGATATATAAAAATAATAGAGGATATCTATAAAGAAGCATCTATATATATTAAAATTGACGAAACAACTGTCAACAACAACATACCATTAAAAAGAGGAGTGCGACAAAGAAATACTATTTCACCTAAATTATTTACGGTGGCCCTTGACGTCTTTAAGGAGTTAAATTAGGATGAGAAGGGCAGTCAGCTTAGGTTTGCAGACGATATAGTAGCATGCGCTACAGGAAATGTTGAACCAGCTGAATGTGGTCTCTGCAAGGGTAGGTTTTAAAATGAATTTAAAAAAAATTAAATTTATGAGCTCTAAAGATATCAACAAATAGATAGGAAATAACTCCATAGAACGCGTCGACGAGGATATCTACTTAGGTCACACTATTAAGATGGGAAAGAAGAACCAGCATGCAGATATTACCAGGCTAATAAAGCTGGCATGGGCAGCTTTTGGGAAACTAGGATATATCTTAAAAAATATTACAATACCTATAAACCTAAAAAACTTGAAGACTACAATTCCTGTGTTTTACCCCGTCAGCACATACGGACTGGAAATGGTGTGTCTCCCTAAAGTATTTGTTGAAAAGCTCGTCACTTTACAGAGAGCTATGGAGAGAAGCATGCTTGGTATCTCCCTTGGGGATAGAATTCATAAACGAGCAGATAAGGAGATGAATCCAAGTCACTGACATAATTCTCGAGGTGGCAAAAATGAAGTGACGATGGGCAGGTCATGTGGCTAGATCATCCGGAGACAGATGGGTGTATAGGATGACGGAATGGAGACCCAGAGAAACAGGAAGAAGTATTGGACGTTCACAGAAACGGTGGGTCGATGATATAAGAGTAGTAACAGGCAAGCACTGGTTAGAGATTTCAAAAGACGGGGAAGTATGGAAAAGATTAAAAGAGACCTGCGTCCAGGAGTGGGCAGACTTAGGTTGAGAAGAAGAAGATATATTTTTGTAAACAGACTGAAAAAAAGTGCCATTTAAAAAAATCCTAGCTAGCTTTGTAATATGTCAAATTTGACAAGTAACAAATTTTTTGTTATCATATTTGGCTTCCTTATGAAAAAACTAAGTTTAGTGCTTAAAGAATTTTCTTGATATGTAGAATAAGAAATAGGAGAATGAGGTGAGACGCTCAAAAAAATGTCCCCGTACAATAAGCCAAATGTTCTGTACGTTTATGAGATGATTATTGTGGTTTGACTTTGATATTATGATCTCGTATACGGCTTATCTAATTAAATTTGAGGAGAAACCTAATGGTATGCTCTTCAAACTTTGTGTCATTAAATTCGTTTTGAAAAACTCTAGCTATTAAAATAAAAATATACGAAGTATATTATTTATATCAATAAGATAAAATCTCTGAGAATATTTTCAGACGTTTCTGTATTTTTTTAAAAGTTTAAAACAAAATGTGTTCAAATTAGGGGTGGTGGCTACCGGTAGCGGTGTGTTAGAAAGACGATATTACAGCCAAAATCTTAAAGTTTTTTTTATATAAAACTAGTCGGGCCCGCGGCTCCGCTCGCGTGGACTTTATTCACCACTATCGTCACTGTTTATTCCTTATGTTACCCAACGTAATAAAATATCTCCCATTATTTCCCCTTATCTCTCAATATTTCCCCTTATCTCTCAATATTTCTCCTTATCTCCCATTATCTCTACATAATTTCCATTATCTAGGCTTATCTCTGCTCATCTTCCATTATTTCTCCTTATCTCCCATTATCTATGCTTATCTCGACTTATCTCTCAATATTTCTCCTTATCTCCCATTATTTCTTCTTATCTCCCATTATCTCACCATAACTCCCATTATCTAGACTTATCTCTGCTTATCTCCCATTATTTCTCCTTATCTCCCATTATTTATATTTATCTCCCATTATCTCAACTTATCTCCCATTATCTAGACTTATATCGAATTATATAGAACCTATGTATAAATTTATAAAAAATACGTAAATCGGATGTGGTTCTCAAGTGATAAGCGCACTAACGAACAGACAAACAGAGAGACGTTGCATTTTATATATATTCTAGATAGATAAACTGGCCAGAGAACAAATGTATGAATTAAAAAAAAAAACACGTCAATCGGATAAGGGGTTCTCGAGTGATAAGCGCACTAACGGACAGACACACAGACAGAGAGACGTTGCATTTTATATATATTATATTCTTTGCTACATGATATTGTTCCAATTTAATGCTTTAGGCAGTGTATTGCAAGAGAAAGCGCTAGCGGCAAAACTTTTCTCTGACTTGATTCACTATTATCATCACTGCTTATTCCTTATCTCACCTAACGTAATAAAATATATCTTATAACCGCCAGAGAACATATGTATGTTTAACAAAAAAGCACATAAATCGGATAAGTGGTTCTCCAGTGATACGCGCACTACCAGACAGACAGACAGGCAGAGAGACGTTTGCATTTTTTTTTATATATTATAGATATTCTTTGCTACATGATATTGTTCCATATTTAATGGTTTAGCATGTTTTAAAAAAAGCACATAAATCGGATAAGTGGTTCTCCAGTGATAAACGCACAAACGGACAAACAGACAGAGATACGTAGCATTTTATATATTTATAGATGTAATAAAATATATATCTATAACCTGGTCAGAGAACATATGTATGAATTTAAAAAATCACGTAAATCGGATAAGTGGATCTCGAGGGATAAACGAACTAACGGACAGACAGACAGAGAGACGTTGCATTTTATATATATTATAGATATAGATTATTATTATTATTATATAAACCTGGCCAAAGAATATACTCGTATGTATGAATTTAAAAAAAAGATACATAAATCGGATAAGTGGTTTTCGCGTGATAAAACGCACTAATGGACAGACAGACAGACAGACAGAAATTTTGAATTTTTATATATATACTATAGATTATAGATATTCTCTGCTACATAATATTGTTCCATATTTAATGGTTTAGGCTGTATATTGCAATGGAACGCGCTAGCGGCAAACTTTTTTTCCGACTTCGTTCACTATTTTACGTCACTACTCATTCCTTATGCTACCTATCGGAATAAAATATAGCCTATAACCTGGCCAGAGAACATATGTATGTTTTAAAAAAAAAAGTACGTAAATCGGATAAGTGGTTCTCCAGTGATAAGCGCACTAACGGACAGACAGACAGACAGAGAGACGTTGCATTTTTATATATATTATAGATTAGTGCAACATTCTAATGTATTGTTTTAAATTTTTTGGATGAGTAGCCAGTGCCAGTTAAAAACAACCTCTCAAAATGTATTTATTGCTCATGTGGTTAATAAGAGGATGAATTACGCAAATTTAATTCATCCTTAATTATCTTGTCTTATCACTAAAAATAATAAATAAAGTAGTTAACAGTAACTTAATTAAAAATCATATTTCGGAAAATAATTAAATCTATCTAGTAGTAGTTTGAATGTGAACATGCTCACATTTTAATGAAACATAGGTCAAGTACTAAAAAAAATAATTTGATAATTGTGAGAGCTGTAAAAGTCCATTTTAGTTCGCAAGACAATAGTACAAAAAATTGTGAGTCACCTGTTTACGATTTGTATTTTTTTTTACTTTTACAAACATTTTGAGATTAAGCAATTAATCAGGACCTGCTACCCGATTCCTGATTTACCATATAGTTGTAAAGCGATAAAAAAATATACGAAGCTTCACATATGGTCATACAAGAGATCTCAAAAAAAAAATTGGCTGGCATTTTAAAAATCGTACTATCTATATCGGTTTCTTTTTACACTTTTTTATGGACACGGTACACTTGCCTACCACAGCAGTACCTGTGCCGATGTAATCATTTCCGTTGGTTTTGGATTGCTGCAGGTTTTACTCTGGGTAAAACAAAGAATAAAGGTTTTCTTCTATAAATACGTTTGGGTACAAAGCCCCCAAACTTGGAGGTAGTTTTCAATCTGTCACTAAATTTCACCCTTGTATAGGATTGAAAGCTTTCGTGTATTATACTCCTTTCTAGTACTCCGAGCTTTTGAGAGAGGTAGTAGTTGTAGAAATATAGTAACGCCCCCTGATCACACTATCGCGTTGTCTTAAAACATCGTGAAATACAAATATTTATTTTAGCACTTGGACAACGTTAATCAATATTATGGACATCCTTGTCAGTATATCTTAATAGAGATATAGTCAAAAGGCTAAAAATTCCTAATGAGACGGGAAGCTGACGAATAAAAAAAAACAAGTTGATTGATGATTCCAGTGGAATACACTCCCGACACAGTTTTTCAAAATTTTTTATTAGTTATTCCGTAATCCCATATAAAGTACCAGGTGCTTTATTCAAAGTATGCTCCATCGCTTATACATTTTTCCCATCTTTCGGGCAATTTGTGAATACCACGCCAGTAAAAATCTTCCTTGCTGCGAACCATTCATCGAGCCATTTTTTTACATCTTCGTACGAACCAAAGCGCTGCTCAGCAAGTGCGTGACCCATCGATGCAAACAAGTGGTAATCGGAAGAAGCCAAGTCTGGTGAGTAAGCCGCATGGGGTAGAACTTCCCAGCTGAGTGCTTCCAGCGTGTCGCGAACTGGTTTTGCCGTATGTGATGGAGCATTGTCATGAAGAAAAATGACTTTGTGTTGCCTCTTTCGGCAGCGAACAGTTCAAATCGATCAATTGTTGTTGGTAACGTTTGGTATTAACCGTTTCCCTAGGTTTTAACAGCTCATAATAGACCACGCCCCTCTGGTCCCACCAAACATAGAGCATTGTCTTTCTGCCGAAGCGATTCGGCCCTGCGGTCGATGTGGATGGTGGGCCTGGGTCTACCCATGATTTTTTGCACTTGGGATTCTCATAATAAATCCACTTTTTATCCCCTGTAACTATACGATGCAAAAACAACGACTTCCTTTTGTACCGAGCGAGCAAAATGTCACACGTGTTTTTTGTGCTTTTCCATTTGCCTGTCGTTCAACTCATGTGGTACCCATCTACCGGTCTTCTGAATCTTTCCCATCTCTCGTAGCCGTTTGGAAACAGCTTGTTGACTAACGCCCAATTGCTCGGCGAGTTGTTTTTGTGTTTGCGAATCATCTTCGTCCAACAATGCTTGCAATTCCACATCTTCGTATTTTTTGGCGGTTTTCCACGTTCTTTGGTCTGCAATATCGAAATCACCACTTTTGAAACGTCGAAAACCATCGTTCACACGTATCTTGCGATGGAGCTTGTTCACCATAAAAGCTTCTCGAAGTAATCTGTATGATTCAACAGCAGTTTTCTTCAAATGAAAACAAAAAATTAATGCTGTCCGCGAATACTCTTTGTTCGGTATAAATTTTCGACATATTGAATACAACAACACAACACTATGCACACACTTTTTCCAATTTATCACTCCTGCGCGTCTGACACTTGTTGATGACACAACAAAATGGCGCCGTGTCAAATCTTTATAGCACAAAGTGCATTGGTGCACTATCTGTAGTCTGAAATCCGCATTTCATACTTGTACACCTGGTACTTCTTCCTGTAGAACTTTTTTCAAAATCTGATATCAAAGACAGTATATAGACTAAGCATGTCATTCATCAAATCGACTTCCGTCATATCAATCATGCATTTAAAATTTCAATGAGCAGGGTATGGCCAAGGAGAAAACAGTATAGAAAGTTGTAACCTTGTCTTATGTTAAAACCTTAATCCGCATCAGTGCAACACCGCTAAGAAAACCGAATGGTCGTTTGCTGTCGTATAGTAAAACCTACCTTGGTGACATTTCGGTGTTGCCATTTTAATAGCTGATTATATGTGGTTATGTACAAATTGTTAAAATATAAATTTAGAAAATATTCATCTATTAATTATAAATATGTTATTAACTTTCTTTTCTATTAATTAAAATGATATTAACGAAAGCCAACGAATCAAGGATTTTTTTTTTTTAAATTTTGATATTCTTACAATCCTTTACATTTGACCGATTCGTTAGTGGTCGATCCAATCAGCCAATTTTTTTACAGGCCAGATTAGATGTGCGATTGCAGTTTAAAAGTAAATATGCAGTGGCTTCTCTGGTACCTATGTTAATTCTGCAGCATTAATCTTTTTTAAAAACAAATGTTGCCTGGGTTTTTATACTATTAAATTATGTTTGATTACTGTTACACCAGGACAAAACTTAAAAGGCTTTGTTAATCCGTCTTGCCGAACACGCTCAACTTCCTTGGATTTATCAAGCACAACTACTTGAGACTGCATAATGTTCAAACGCGTTCTTTCAACGGAGTGTAACATAAGTAAGATGTTTACTTACGAAAACCGAAATCGTAAATAATAGATAAGAAACAGTATTTGAATTGATTATTTAACTTTTACAAAAATACCACTGCGTAAGTTGTAACCGACTAAGATTACACGTCATCGTCGTGTGTTTTGTTTGTCAGTTTCAAACAATATGCCCCAAGTCAGGAATCATTCCGGTGAACTGTAGCTAGGATAACTCCATTATTATAGACGGTATCACTTGGGCAAATTTAAATTGATACATCCTAAATTTAAAATTTTTATGAGCAATATTTTTGCATCATAACTATTTTTTTTTGTTTTTTAGACACTTAATTGAAACTGGTAACATGCTCGAAGCATCTAATATTAAGAAAAAACAAAGAGGCATTCTTTTAAAGCATCAGCAAGAAAAACATGAAATGCAAAGGTAAGATTTTTTTTTAAATAAAAGAAACTCTTTGTATCAAATATCTAGTTAAATAAGAACATAGTTATTGTCTAGCTATAAAAATATGCTTAGATGGATTAAGGGAAATTATATATCTTTTAAATCGCTATATCTGTGATCAATTAACTTTTATAGGTATTTTTACATTTAAAATTTCGCTTAATAATTCTATACAGTCTGTCAGGTAAGAACGTGTCTGCGATAATTCATTTTTAGTAGATGCGATTCTAGCGATTCAACAAAAAATCGGTAGAGGGAACTTTTGTCTACGACGCATTTTAGTAAAATTATCATTCGATTCCGAAGTTTCGTCGAATTCACGTAAAATCCAAAATGGTCGTGTCGGATCGAGGCAGTCTTTCTTTGTTCCCATCCAAAGGAGCGAAAAATGACACATTTCGCAGCCGCTAAATATATTGAAAAGTCGATATCGCTTATGAAGAAGTGGGGAAATCATTTTAACGAGACGAAAAACGGTCGACGACTTACCAAAACCTGGCTCGGTATGCAAAGTCACTCCGAATATCTGAGACCATGCGACATGTTCATGCTTATGATGTCAAATTCCGAAGCACGTTGAAGAAACCTTTGCTGGGCGAAAATCACGTCGCGTAGCGGCTGGCTTGGGCCCAGGATAAGATACTAGAGTGGCCCCCACAATCACCGGACGCCAACCCTATTTAAAACGTTTGGTCCCTTGTAAAGAGAAGGCTCAGAGGAAAGACTCTCAGGACTTTGACTTAGTTGTCTCGCGAGATTCCAAAAATTTGCAGAGTATGCAGAAGATCTCGTCGACAACATGCCTCGAAGATGCCGGGCGATTATTGATGCAGGAGGAAGAAATTGGACAACTTAATAAGGTAATTGCGCCCTTGTTAGCATACCAAAGAATACATTGATGGCAAAATATGTTCTCGAAACACATTTTTTCAAGAATACGAGCGGTCTCATTTTTACTTCACAGACGGTATATCACAGAGTGGTAGGTTGAAAACTTCATTTGGCATATTCGCTTTCAAAAGGTTTAAATAGGAGTGTTTGTTTCTGATTTTTCTGAATATTTTCTTCTTTCAAAGTTAAATTTTTATTTCCAATCACATTAAAATTTCTAGTGTTTAAGTAATAAAAACCCTCATAAATCATTGTAATAATCCCACGAAAATGAAAATGTACACATTCTGTTTGAACTAGATGCAAAAGCTATACAGTATACAAGTCATCATGAGAACAAATTAAGGACACTTAATTTAATACTGTTTATTCTTTACTCTGCTTACGTATTTTTAATGTTACTCGTATCGTATGTGTAAGTTCCGAGATTTTTTTTGCGTTTAAAAAATTTGAAGAAAGTTAATTTCATTTCATGTTTCCACATTAGCATTTTTTTGTTTCCACATTAGATATATATATATATTTGTTCTTAAAGCATATATATATATATATGAAATATAAATATATATATATATATATATATATATTATATATATATATATATATATATAAATTAAAATCGCTTCATAGCGTTCTGCAACGCCCTACGGTTCCCAGTTGCCATTTTCGTCTATCGTTCCAGTCTCCTGGCTGCAGGTTTCTTTCAGACATGGCCCTCTCTATTCCTTGGTTCCAGGTACACTTAGGTCGGCCTCGTTTTCGTCGGTCCCCAGGTGTCCAATGGATTACTTGCTTCGATATTCTCTCGTCGGCCATACGTTGTACGTGGCCATACCAACGTAGTTGTTTTTTTTTTGAATTTCCTGAATGGTCTTATTTGCTTTCATCTTGTCTCTTATTTTCTCGTTTCTAACTTTGTCTAAGCGAGAGATTCGAGCTGATCTTCCCCAGAAGTCCATTTCTGTTGACAAGAGTTTCTTTTTTTGCCTTTCACTCAGTTGCCACACCTCTGAACCGTATAGCATTATGCTTTTAAGGATAGTGTTATATAGTATCCTTTTCCTATTATCCAGTATATCCTTAGACCAAAGCACAGAGTTTAATGCTCCTATTACTTTCCTTCCTTTGCTGATTCTGTCTTCAATTTCTTTCTCACATCTTCCTTCACTTGTTATTTTTACCCCTAAGTACGTATATTCCTCACAGCCTTCAATTTTGATGTTATTTTCAACTTCCAACTCTTTCCGGCTCTCCTCCCACCCACATGTATTTCGTTTTGGTTTTGTTTATCTCAAGTCCCCATTTTCCATATTCTTCGATTAACTTTCGGGTCATGTATTCTAGGTCTTCCTTGTCCTGAGCTATTACTATCTGGTCGTCTGCGAAGTGTAATGTGTATAGTGCAAGATTGTCATTGATAGGCATTGCCATTTTTGAACACTTTCTTCGCCAGTTTCTCAGTACATGTGCTAGATATATTTTAAAAAGGGTTGGAGACAAGCTACATCCTTGTTTGAGGCCTTTTGATACGTCAAATTGTTCGGAGAGTATCTCTGGCCAACTTTAATTTTTGAGGAACATCCGTTGTACAATTGTTGTACGGCTTTTATCAAAGTTATATCTATTGGACTTTTCTCAAGCACTTCCCACATTTTTTTAATTGGTACTGTGTCATAGGCCTCCGTAAGGTCCACATACAAAAGATAAATCCGACTGTTGTGTGTCGCCGTCTTTTTCTCGATGATTTGAGATATTGGAAATATGTTATCGATGCATGAGCGATCCGCTCTAAATCCGGCTCGTTGTTCAAGTTCATATGGGCCATATTCTTGTTCAATTTGAGACTTTAGGACTTTTCCATTCAGTCTGCTGAGAGTATCTGTGACGGCTATGCATCTATAGTTACTACATACATCTTTCCTTCCTTTCTTATGTATGGGGGTAATCCATGCCATTTTCCATGAAGTGGGTGGGGGATTTCGGTTTACATACAAGGTGAACAGGTATGCCAATGTATGAAATATATTTCTAAATTTTACAATAACGTAATGTGCCATACATCATACATCGATCGTGATCGTTCTTAATTTATGCATATTAAATCTTGATCAACCAAAAAAAACATGAAACAATAATTAAAAAAATCTGCCAAGTGCAAGTTGGACTTGCGCAATTAGTGTTTCCGTACGATGATTGCTCTTAAAATAAAATAAAATCCTCACCTAGGTTAAGATAATTAAGTCCCTGAGATCTATGTGTCTTAAGATCCAAGATGTATTTTCACGTTTTTTTTTTCTTGGTCAATAATGTATAATAGCTTCTTAGCTACCTAATAGTCAATAAACGAATCTAGCGCATCTAGCTTCTTAGCTACCTAATAATCAATAAATGAATCTAGCTCAATCTAGAATCTAGTAGAAAGTTTAAATTAAATATTTCTTCTTCTTACGATGATGCTTCCGCACGAAGGTTGGCGAGCCATATAACTAAACGAACTTTAGAAACTGCTGCTCGAAAAATATCATTCGAAACACATCCAAGAATCCTCTCGTTTTCCGATCGATCGTTTGCCCTTTATTTTGCCTTCAATAATTAGATGAAGCAATTCGTACTTTGGGCTCTACAGCTCCTCATTATATGTCCTAAGTATAGAGTTTTTCTTATTTTTATGGTCGGTAGTAATTGCTTCATTTTGTTCATTCTTTCCAGTACTTCTGTGTTTTTTAGTTTCTGTACCCGGGAGATGCGAAGAAGGCATCTATAAATGTACATTTCATAAGATTCCAGTCGTTTCTCTGAGCTAGGGTCACGGATTCAGCACTCACATCCATATAACAGCACGGACAATATATATGCTTTCACCATTGTCATTCGGAGTTCGAAACTAAGACTTGTGCAAGCGAAAAATTTATTCATATTCATGTATATTACTCGGGCCTGTTCAATTGGAGAATACATTTCCTTTCATGTCTTCCTCACTTGTCATTTATATTTGTTCCCAAATATTTAAATGTGTTGACCCGTTCTACGGTGTTCGTTCCCTGATTTCGAGGGATTCTGGTGGTATATTTTTCTTTGTTATTACCATCCACACATTTCTTATATTCATAATTAATCCAAATCTTTCGCTGGCTGTTACGACTCGATTGATCAGTTGTTGGAAATCTTGATATTATTTTCCAATAGAACATTATCACCAGCATACCGTATGTTGTTCAGTGTACTCCCATTAACTGTTATTCCTTCAACTGATTCATAGATGGCCTCAGACGAAACGCAACATCAGAATAAAGGTTGGACTTTACTACCTAAATATTTGTTTAAATGTAAACAAAAAAACCAGTCATAATTGAATTTTATTTTATCTCTAATTGACTAAATGCAATAATGTACTGAATACGTATTGATATTTTGTAGCTGTTAGTCCCGGTGAAATTGACAACTTTCAACTAAAAAAACCTCCATCATATTGTCAAGACACATTTCAGGTCTTCTTCAAACGTAATGCCTTCGTGATACTTTTCGTTCAATCTACACTTTATGGAGAATATTCTAAAATTTTTAACAACATTTTTTAATCAGTTCTTTTCGCGATAGGGGCGAGACAGCGGCCATTTTTTAAAAAAAATAATATGGAGAAAAGTTTTGCGCAAGTATTACATCATATATTTTTGAACTCGAATTTTCGCAACCTCGATATTAATAACTTTGCCGATTGGGTTTATTTTTATAGGATAAAAAAAAACATATCTGGATAACTTATTATCCCTTGTCTATTTATACAATAAAATACAGGGGTTCTGTTTTAATAGTTGCTATATCTTGCATACGATGTTGTGCAGTGCCTAAATAGTTAAATGTTTCTTTGGCACCTAAATGGTGTGGAATGTTCCTGCATGTTCTCTAGATGTTCACCATAGCATCCTCTGTTGAGCTTGACAACAGCCCATTTATCCAATCCAAATTTCCGTACCAATATTCTTCAACTACTCTAAGTGATTGATTTAGGTCTCGTTCTGAAGCAGAATAAAGCTTAAGATCGTCCATATAAAGTAGATGTGTGGCTCTATGCTCCTGGTGGACCATTGTTATACCCATTGGTTTGGCGTGAAGCAACTGAGAGAGGAATCAGCAAAATACAGAATAAAAGTGGGCTTAATGTGTCACCTTGAAAGATTCCTCTTCTAAAAGTCACCAGCTCAGTTTCTTCCTTTTGGGTATCTGATGTTATGGGAAATTCAATCCTTCAGAGGCATTAAACGTTCTATGCAGTTAATCAAAGGAAGCGCCATTCTAGCCTTAATAACAGGTGAAGTATCATGTCGTGAGACGTTGTGTCGAACACTTTCCTACAGTCAATCCATGCTATGGGCAAGTTTCTTTTGTAGTCCTGGATGATATATCTGTCGATCAGAAGGTTTTCCTTGCAACCTTCAAATCCTTTTTTCTTCCACGCTGCACCCTGATATTTTTAACAACCGGTTCAATCATAATCTGCTTTAGATAATGCAAGTGAGTATTTTGTAACAAGAGTTTAAGCACGTTATTGGTCTATAGTTTTTGGGCTTGGTCAAGTCGTCCTTTCTTGGAATAAGTACCGTTCTTCCCTCTACAAATCACTTACGAATTGATTGTACCTCATTTAAACAGATATTAAATATTCTAGTGAGATGTTCGTGAGTGCAAGCAAATTGTTTCCACTAAAAACTTTTGAGAGCATCTGGTCCTGGGGAGGCAAAGCTCTTCGTGCCTATAATGGCATTTGAAGTTTCTTTATGATCGCATGATTAACTTTGTTCTGCCGTTGGAACTGTAAGCAGTAAGTCCCGAAGCAGTCTAGAGCAGAAGTGTCTGCGTTTAAAGGTTTCTTTGTTTAATAAATGTCCTTCCAAAATGTGGTTACTTGTTCTGTTATTTATGGATGGTGGTGTTTCAACTTTGGGTTTCTCTTCTTCGAGTAAGCAAGATTATTGTGTGAGAAAGACCCTGTTATCGACAACAGATTTTATTTGCTTTGCGAGGCGTTTCTTTACCACCATTAGAGCTCGCATTCGTTCTAGATAATGCTGTTTGATGGCGTTTAATGAGACTTTAGAAGGTGTGTGATGGGAATGACGAAGTTTCTGTGCTATTTTCTTTACCTTGATTGTAAATGGTCGTCCAGTTGTTATATACTCAATCACACACTGAATATGAGCAGCTTGTTGCCTAGCTTCCTGAATTTTCTTGAGACCCGTTCTACATGCTTTTAATTTTTCTGTACTCTATTAGTTTCATCCACATGGGGTTGGTTTGGCGTTAATTCTAAGCAAAGAGGTAGATAACACTGTTTAGTGTCTCGATCGATACATTTTTTCGAAGTTCAGTTCCAAGACGTTCGTTAGCATTTGTAAGGTCTTGTGGGTTATATACACTTTTCCACGTATTTTGATCTTTCGGTCGTGAAGTCCAATATAGTTGCTCAGAAGAATGTCTTCCGTGGTTTATTTGTTCAATCACTTCCTCAGGTTGTTTTCGAGGCATTCGAACATAGCCGGATCTGCGAAGATATGCCACGTAGTCTCGTAGTCTTTGGCTCGAGATGTCTTGTTGCTCTGGATGTTTTTGGCACCAAAAAGAATATATATCTTTTACGTGTTGACTCGAACTCTTGATAACAATCATACAAGTCATCCCTGAGTCTACCGGTCCACTCAAAGCGTCTTTGTTCATTGCCCATCGTCTCTATCCGATCGAGATGGGTTGTTAGGAGTTCTTACCTTATTGTTCCTCGTAACAACGTGTTTTCGGAGCTAACGATGGGGTGTTGACCCACCACCACCCGCCGTTTTCGATATTACATGGGCTGTCGGAATGATTTGACCCATATGGGCCGCTGATCTTACTCGTGACCCCTTGAAGATCTCTGGCCGTACCGTCTTACTACGCAGTGGTTCACAGTTGCTGATTTCACCATGCAAGAGAAACCAGGCCGGATAATTTTATTATTAATATACTTATAACAATAAAAGTTAGTAAAGAGTGAGAAGAAATAGTCAGAGACGCATCACAGTAGTCAAATAATTGTCAAGGAACATAGTTTTCATAGTTTTATTTTTATATTAGATAAATTATCAAACGTAATGCACTAATGATAATTTCCACTCAATCTACACTTTATGAAGACTATTTTAGAATTTTTTCAAAATTTTTTGATCAGTATTTTTCGAGAAAACGTGGAGGGACAAAGATTTTTAGCCCTTTTTTAAAAAAAATACAAAGAAAAGTGTGCGCAAATATTAAATCATGTATATTTTTAAACTCGTGCTTTCACAAGCTTTTTATTTGACACCCCACTCGATGACCTGGTAATTTTTTTCACTTCCGATTTCACCCGTCAAAACTAACTTCTTAAGTCAAAATTTAACTTTCAAAACTACACGGCTCTGATTGGGCCATCAATTCCTATATTTGTGCCAAATTTCAACTTTTTTTGTTAAATACAGTGCGACCTCGATAATCCGGACTAATTAAAACCGCGGTGATCCGTATTAGTAAATAATTCGAATTACTGAAGCAGGACATTATTTATATTAAAAAACGAATCATTTAATATGAAACAACTAAAAAATAGTACATACAATAATATTTAAAATAGAAGCATATCTTATCAAGTTTTATCTTATTTTGTAAAAAAATTTGTAATTTTTGTTTGCTTGACCCTTCTCTGGTTCATCATAAAAGCAGTTTCTTTTAATCCTTGAAGTACAAGAACATCACTTAGAGGGATATCATTTTCTTCTGCCCATCTCATGCACACATTGAAACTTTTAACTACCTCATCATTCTTCACAGTGTTCTTAACAGTCTGGTTTGTATTAGTATTTAACTCTGAACCTCCATTATCACTCTCGTGTTGTTCATCTGTATCATCTATCTCTTCCAGTGGTAACAAATCTTCATAATTTTCAAGCCAATTACATATTTCCACGTTCGTGAGATTCTGCTCAGTGAGAACATTCAGCATATCTGAAACATCTGTTAAATATTTACGAATTAACCAAAAAAATACTAAAAGAAAAATGTCAGGCTTTACCTTTCATTTTTTCATTCGTGGAAAGCAAATTGTGCCGCAATTCACTCAGAGGAATCAGATCTTCAGCATCATATTCAGTGTTTGGGTTGGTATCTGCCACATAAGCCATAATTTTGTGCCAGCACTTTTTCAAGACTTCAGGGGATACTTTTTCCCATGAATTGCATAGTAGACATACAGCATCTTTTAGGTTAATGCCTTTTAATAACCTAACAAGGTTCTCTTCATTATTTGATAAAATATGGGCTAAAAGACTTTTCCGATAAAATAATTTTGTCAGTCTGATTGTATCGTGGTCCATAGGCTGCAAAAGTGCAGTACAATTTGGTGGAAGAAATAATGTTGTAAACTGTCCATCCTCACTAGTCAGCTCTTCTATAGTTCCATGGCTCAAAGCGTTATCAACGATTAGCGGGCCTCTTTCAGGCAAGTTGAGACTTCTTAAATGACTTTTGACTTGACGAATAAAAGAATGATGAAACCAGTCTAAGAAAATTGCTGTAGTCATCCATCCATTAGCAGATGATTTGTACTCAACAGGTATGCTCACATTTTTAAAAGCTCTCGGATTTTTTGCCTTTCCTATCACTAACAACTTTAATTTTTGTGATATATCAGCATTGCAACGTGCTACAAAGGTAACGCGTTCTTTGTTTATTTTTCGACCCGGTGCGGTCTTTTCCTGAGAACGAACCAACGTTTTTTCAGGCAACATTTTCCAATACAGAGCTGATTCTGCATTGTATATTTGAGTACGTCCAAGGTTTGATTCTTTTATCTTATCTGCGAATAAAGTTAGGAAAGGATCGACGGCACTTTCATCATTGGATAGTTTTTCGCCACAAACTTTTAAAGCACGCAGACCATGTCTTTTTCTGAAGTTAGAAATCCAGCCTCTGCTAGCTCTAAAATTATCATTCCCGTAGGTTTCAGTGTAAAACTGTTTTGCTTTGCCTGATAAAATTTCGTAGGAAATTGGGACGTGCCTTGATCGATCGTTGCGTACAAAACCATGTATACAAACAAGTTTCCATTTCTGGATATTCGGCTTTTCGTAAGGTTTTTCTGATACCAGGACCAGAATCACATTTGGAAATAAATCTAAAAGAAGTTTAAAATAAATCATATATACATACCTTTTGATTTTCCCTTGCTTCTTTTTTATATCCGAAATTGTGGATGTTCCTACTCCGTATTCATTTGCCAACACTTTTCCGCTTTCACCAAGAACTAGTCTTTCTACTATATCGGACTTTTGTTTTATTGTTAGTGTAATTTGTTTTCTTTTAGAAAGGAATTTTAATACGTAGGTACGTATACGTAAAAAAAACGTTTACATACTTATATGAACCACATAAAGTAAAATAGAACGTAGGTATGTTGTACTTGTGACAATAAACAAACAACTACAAAGTCCTCAACCTTTAGACGCGATAAGCGATGCGTTGTAGGCAAATCAAAGGCACCTACAGTTTGTGTGTGAATCCCAGATGTATTAGACTGGAAGTTAGAGGAATCCCCTCACTATCGATTTCAGTTTTCCCATGTAGTTTAAATTAAGTAGATGTCTAAAAACGCAGGTCCGGATTACCTAGTACTATCAAATCCTGATTATAAAGTACACAATGCAATAGAAATGTTTGTCCGGATTATCGAGGTGGCACTGTAGTTTCGGAGAAAATCGAGTGTCACAGACGGACAGACAGACGGACACCAAAGTGATACCATAAGTGTTCCGTACGGAATACTAAAAATTATTTATGACGGTATATCTTTTTTCCATATGTCATTGTGTATACAATTTATGCAATACATTTTCCATTCCCGGTATAAATTAATAAAATTGATTGTTGAAAACATCGCCGTGTTATCTAAAATTGTTATTATTTAAATATTTTATCACCTGCACCGTCTGTAAATTATTACGTTGATAAATAATTCAAAGTTTGTTGTTCCTGTAAGAAATGATGTTATTACAAGATGTGTTTTTTATAAATAACGATAAAATAGGTATATATATATTTTTTAAATATTTAATTAATTTTAATTAGGATGTTTAATATAACTTTTTAGTTCTTCTCAAAAAAAAGTATTGCTTTTACTCATTATAAAATAATCTCTCTCTTTTCAAATAAAATACCCTAAATGGTTATTTGTTTTTCGACTTTCGGAGTAACTTTACCTACCGAGCCATTTGGCAATTCGTCGACATTCTTCGTCTCGTTAAAACGATTTACCCACAAATGATCCCGACTTTTTAATATATTTAGCAGCATTTTAGACCCCTTTGGATGAGAACAAAGAAGAGTTTGAATTTTACGTAATTTCGACGAAAATTCGGAATCGGCTGATACTTTTACTTAAAAGACAAAAGTTCTCTCTATCGATTTTTTGTTGAATCGCTAGAATCACATCTACCAGAAATGAATCATCGCGGACACGTTCTGACTTGTCAAACTGTATATATCAGAGTGTTTAAGACTTTTCAGGGGCGCTCGAGGAGCAACGTTTTTAATAGGTTTATTACATCAAGTTTCAATTAAACTAACCTTTTTTTTTTAATTTGGTTTAAACTCTGTTTAGTAATTTACTTTTGAAGTTTCAGTTACCTGATAGGCTTCGCGGCGGCTAGATAGCATAGTTTTAAATTTACGTCATCTTCGTGTGTAGTTGAGAGATTGTGAAAACGAATATAACGCAAACGATCGTGTGCACTGTTAAGCAAGCAAGTGTAAAGAGTTCTTGGCCAACTTAGCGGTGAGAAACAACCTGCTTCTGGTTTTTGTCCACACCTGACCATCCAAGTGTTCAGAGAAATGAACTACTGCTTCAAACTGGCGACAAGGCGAACTCTAACAAGCCAAATGGAATCTGAACTTTCTTTGCGAGTCCCTTGCAGTTTGGGCGGTGCAGCGGTCGTTGATTTGTTGAACAATAAGTTCGTGTTAGACTGGAAGAGGTACCAGGGATGAGAAAGTCTAAAAGACTCATGGGGAACCTAATCCTGGATATACCAAGTTTGTGCTGAAATTAAACAGAAAGTACATTCCAGATAGTGCTTGGTGGACGAAGAAACAGTTCTTCATCTAATTATATTTCGTTCGGTAATCATACCAGCAAGACAAACTCACCTGCTATCCGCAATCATTTTGAACCAGGGGTATATTAAGATATATACGAGGGTTGTATGATAAGTACCTGGACTTGACAAGAAAAAAACATTTTTATGTGTAAAATTTATTTTATTTTTCAACATAGTTTCCTTTTAACCAAGTCCAGCGTTTTGCTGTCTTTTGTGTCACATATAAAAAATACGATTCGTTTGAGCCAAATTTTTTTCCGCCAATCCATTTTTTTGATATTCGGAAATAGGAAATAATCGCTGGAGGCTAAATCTGGTGAATATGGTGGATACGGAAGCAATTCGTATTCTAACTCATGGAATTTTGCCATGGCGATGATACAATTGTGCACGCGTGCTTTGTCTTGATGAAAGAGAATTTTTTTCTTTGCCAAATGCGGACGTTTTTTTTTTTCAGAACATGGTTGAAACGATCCAATACGTTGAGTTAATACTCTCCATTAATCGTTTTGCTCTTTTTAAGGTAAAATAGGTGAATTAAGCCGCCTACATCCCAAAACACTGTTGGCCGATAAAGTCGCCTTGGCTTTCTTTGGCGCCGCCAGGAATCTGATTTTTCATTCAAAATTCTCTAGAGCCCTTAAATATTAACGAAATCAGATAATTTTTTTTTTAATACTCATAAGCGAATTCAGCACAAACGTAAGGATTTGCAAAATATAATTTTTTAAAATTGCAAAAAGCAGCACGGAACCGAGAGGTGAAATTTCAAAGTTCACGTGATTTCAAGTTTGCGCATTCAAAACTGGTTCATCGGAGGTTTCTGGTTGGAAAATAAATTTAGCAACCCTAGAATCCCCCAAGGAACCAGTTTTGAAAGTGAAACTCTAATTCAGTAGAATATCGTAATTTCTCCCCCCCAACCCCCATTTTCACTGCTTAAAAGGATGCATATGATCAAAATGACCCTGAAAATAGATTCGGCGACCCCAGAAACTCCCGAGGAACCTGTTATGAACGCGAAACTCTAATTCAGGTGAATATCGTAATTTCTCCTCTTCCAACCCCGATTTTCACCGCTCAAAAGAATGCATATGATCAAAATGGTCCTGAAAATAGATTCAGCGTCTCCAGAAACCCCCGATTAACCAGTTTTGAACATGTAAACTTGAAATCACGTGAACTTCGAAATGTCACCTCCCGGTTCCGTACTGCTTTTTACAATTTTAAAAAATTTTGAGATTTTATTTTGCAAATCGGCTTCCTTACGTTTGTCCGGAATTCGCTTATGAGTATTTTTAGTATTTTTTTTTTAAATTGTTTGATTTCGTTAATAATTGAGGGCTCTAGACAATTTTGAACGAAAAATTAGATTCCTGGCCCACTGTGGGCCGGTCCGCTATGGAAAATCCACCGTTTCGACTGTTCTTTGGTCTCTGGTGTGCTGTGATGAATCCATGTTTCGTCAACAGTTATGAATCGACGCCAAAAATCATTCCAATTGGGCTTTAACATCGCCAAACATTCTTTTGAAGTTGACACACGTGCGTGTTTATGGTCAGTTGTGAGCAATCGGGGCACCCAACTTGCGGAAAGCTTTCTCATATCCAAATTAGTTGTTAAAATGTTCTGCACCCTTTCATTTGAGATACCCGCGGTCTCGGCAATCTCACGCACTTTCATTTTCCGTTCATTTATCATTATATCGTGAATTTTTTCAATCATTTCTGATGTACTGACCTCATTTGGACGACCTGGTCGTTCTTCATCAAAAATGATTGTACGGCCGCGTTTGAATTCCGCTGTCCCCATAAACTACGCCGAGTTTATCTTTTTCATCATTCGTTTTCTTCTCCAAAAACAAGTATTTTATCACTGCTCGATATTCAGTTATTTTACTTGGAAATTAGTTCCAATAAACAATTTTGCGAGGTCTCCTTATAGGGGTTTGTATCGATAGTTTTAGGTTGTACGTTAACTAAATAATTTTATTAGCACAGGGTTGCTGTACCAAAAAATTAAACGCAGAAATTATGGGGCTTATGTCAAATTACATACTTTTTATTTTTATTCTTAAACTTCATTTTCTTTTTCCCCGATTAGCGAAGTATTATATTTAGATAAAAAAAACCGGTCAAGTGCAAGTTGAACTTGCGCAATTAGTGTTCCGTACGTTGATAGCCTTTAAAATAAAAAATTTTGTTACGGAGGTATAAAGTGACTTCACAAAACACATCCTAAATGAGTTTTCAACAAAGTTTGTTGCCAATCTTTACTGAAAATTGATGACCTTGATTTTTTTTTTTTATATTCTAAATTATTAAAGGTAATGCACTCGTGATAATTTTCGTTCACTCTACACCCCGTGGAGAATATTCCAGAATTTTTTCAAAATTTTTGATAAGTATTTTTCGAGATAAGGCGGGTGGACAGCGATTTTATGCGATTTTAAAAAAAAATATAAAAAAAATAAATAAAAGTGCGCGCAAGTATTACATTATATACATATTTTCTACTCGTGTTTTCACAACCTTTCATTTGACACCACACTCGATGACCTATTAAAAAAAAAAATTTTCACTTCCGGTTTCACCCCCCAAACTAACCCCTTAAGTCAAAATTTAACTTTCAAAACTACATAGCCCTAATGAGGCCATCAATTCCTATATTATTACCAAATTTCAACTTTCTATGACAAGTAGTTTCGGAGAAAATCGGGTGTGACAGACAGACACAGACAGACAGACGACAGTGAAGTGATCTTATAAGTGTTCCGTATGGAACACTAAAAAACAACCTTCAAGGCTTTAGCATGGTCTTATGTTTTACAGACCTCAGATCTTATTATTATTAACATTTCTTTATTACACAACAGTTATTACCACTACGCCTACATCGCTCCTGATGATGGCTGGCGAAAAGTTCGTCAAATTCGTGTACTGGTGATAACTGTTGTGTAGTGTCATGATTCCAAAGTCCCAACGTAATTATTTCTCTTTAATAAGAAAACAATTCAGTATAGAAACAATGGAACACTTATAAGATGACTTCGGTGTCTGTCCGTCTGTCTGTCTGTCACACCCGATTTTCTCCGACACTATTTGTCATAGAAAGTTGAAATTTGGTAATAGTATGGAAATGGAATTTATGGCCTCATCAGAGCCGTGTAGTTTTGAAAGTTAAATTTTGACTTAAGGGGTTAGTTTTGGGGGGTGAAATCGGAAGTGAAAAAAAATTTTTTTTACAAGGTCTCAAATGAAAGCTTGTGAAAACACGAGTAAAAAATATATATATAATGTAATCCTTGCGCACACTTTTCTTTGTATTATTTTTAAAAATCGCGAAAAATCGCTGTCCCTTATCTCGAAAAGTACTGATCAAAAAATTTTGAATTTGAAATTCTGGAATATTCTCTAGGGGGTATAGATTGAACGAAAATTATCACGAGTGCATTACCTTTAATAATTTATCCACATAACAAAATTTTTAATTTTAAAAGCAATCAACGTACGGAACACTAAATGTGCAAGTTCAACTTGCACTTGACCGGTTATTATATTTAATGATTCAGTTTATCTTTATTTACCTTCCAGTAAAGCACTAAAATATTTTTAATTTGGTTTTATTAAAAAACAAAAATTTTAATTAAAAAAATAATACAAGCAAGTATATACTTAAATGCTATTTAACAAAAAAGTATAACAAATGGAATACATATTAAATTGCCAATAATAATAATTTTAATCTTTTTCCGTAGCCCAAGATAAATCTTATTTGCATCAAAGAAAGATTTTGAAATTTCTAAAGTTAATACTTCAGTGTCTTCTGTAGGTTAAAAACGTTAAAGATCACTTTTTTCCATTTTCGCTTTTTAAAATAACACTCTGAATACTTCACGCTAACGTACAAAAATATATATTAAATTGGCACTATTGTCAGTCCTACCCAAATCTTAGTTTAGCTTCAGCCATAGTGCAATTTGTTTTAATCTAAGGCGGACTTTAAATTTAAGTTACAACTTTTAAATTTTAAAAAGAAAGTCGGCGAGTAACGCTGAGTTTTGTGGTTGAGCAAAAAAAAAATATATAATCAAGGTCGCAACATAGTTAAAAAAATTACTTAATATATTCCTAGAAATAAAATAAGTGTGTATATGTTTGTATTCTATATTACCAACTATTTGCATGGCATGTCCTCAAAATCGCCGCAGAATAGTTATCACTTTAAAAAATAAGAACGTAACAAACCACAAATATACTTAAAGTTTTGTAAGAAAGTAAAACGCTATTTAAATTTCCACTGATTTTTTTATTTTTAACACCATGACATGGATTTTCTTGTTCGTTCTTCCACCCATCTCTTCCAGTTTTTCCGGTCACCGGCCAGCTTCCTCATTTCATTTAGTGTTTTTTCCCTTTCGCCTTCCTATCTCCTCCACCTATTGTATCCATGTCTTTCTCGGTCTCCCTCTGCTCTTCCTCCTTCTTTTTCGCCAATCTGTTGATATCGATTCTTATTTCGTGTCCAAACCAGTTCAATATTCTCTTGTTTTTCTTCCCTTCTATGTCTTCTTGATTTAGTTGCTGCCTGATATCCTCATTTCTTATTCTATCCATCCTTGTCTTTCCTGCTATTTTTCTCAGTTGTTTCATTTCTGCTGCTATCACCGCACTCTCGTGTTTGTTTACACTTACCCAGGACTCACATCCGTATAGTAGCGTTGGTACTACTAGTTTATTGTACACCTGGAGTTTTACTTTTTTCCAAATATTGTATTATTCAGAGCGTAGCATATTTTGTGGTTTCCCTTACTCTGTTTGCTATCTCTAGATCCATTTTCCCATCATCTGATATCAAAACTCGTAGGTATTCATATGTTATTACTCGTTCTATTTGTTGTCCCTTGCATTTTATCCCCTCTGCATCCATTGGTGTTTTCTGATTTATTATCATATATTTGGTTTTTCCTATATTAAGCTCCATCTTCATTTTTTCTATCTCTTTCGTCCAAATATCGATCAGTGTCTTCATTTTTCCCTTCATTTTTCCCTTTGTGTCCGCGAACAGCACTATATCATCTGCGTATAGCATTCCATCGAGTTGAATCGGTAGCATCTGCCTGTATACTATGGTTGTCTGGAGTCTTGTTGTTCTTTTTCTTGAATATTTTAATATTTTGTCCATTACTTCTTGTTTTCTTCCTCTTCTCATCTCAAATTTTCCAGAACTTTTCCCATTCAGTCATAGCAATTATGACGTAAACTATATTGTAAATGCTTTTAACTATTCTAATCATTTTCCTTGGGGATTCCATCTCATCCATTATTCCCCATATTACTGACCGTGTCGAACGCTGCTTTCAAGTCTATAAACGTAATAAACAATTCTTCGTTAGCCTCGTTCTTTTTTTCAGCTTTCTTTATTACAAAGATATTATCCGCTGTTCGTCTCCCTCCTTTAAATGCTGCCTGTTCTTCGCCTATTTTATGATCCGCGAATTTTCTGATCCTTCCTTCTACTATTTTGTGTATACTTTAAATGCTGAGGGCGCCAGACCAATCACTCTGTAATTTTCGCATTCTAATTCATTCCCTTTTTTATGTATGGGAACTATTAAATTCTTCTCCCATTCTTTGGGGATTTTTTCGTTATTCCATGCTGTTCTGCACATCTCCCAGAACCACGTTCTGCCCTCCTCTCCCATCCATTTAATCATTTCCGGGTCTATTCCGTCTAATCCGCATGCTCTTCCTAATTTGATCTTTTGTCCCTCTTTCAGTTCTCTGGTTATTTCTTCTATTTGGTCTTCCATCTATTCCTCTGCTTGTGCAATTGTGTTTCCTGTTTAATTTTTTCTTTCTTGTTGCGGTCTTTATTTATTGTGTTTCATCTTTCATGCCCCTCACTTCCTTCTTCTCATTCTTTTTATCCTGCTCCAGAATACTCTGTTATTGCTTTCGTGATGCTGGTTTAGTTCTTTTCCAAATTTCTTCCAGCTATTCCTTTTTTGCTTCTCTTACTTGTATTCTTACTCTCTGTTTGATGCATTCCTTCCTATCCTCCTCTGTTCTCGTTCTGTTGTATTTCCTCCATGTCCCATTCTGTCTTATCATTGCTTTCAATTCTCCATTCCACCAATCTGTTCTTTTCTATTTTTGGTTTGTTTTAGTGTTTCCCCAGATCTGTTCTGCTTTCTTGCATTTTATTTATTTAAATAGTTCCCACTGTTGTTCCAGTGTTCTATCAGGGTATTTCTCTTTCAGTTGTCTAAAAACTTGGTCCGTTTCTTCTTGATATCTCTTTCGATTATCTAAATTTCTTAATCTTCGAATTTTAACCCTCGTATGGTCGCTTTCTTCTGTCTTTTCGTTGAGTTCCAATTTCGAATCCGCCCTGACCAATCTGCGTTCCGTTCCTATTTCTGCATCGGCCATTATTTTTACTTTTTTGAATAGTGTTCTCATTTCATTTGTATATACTATAAAATTTATTATGATCCTTGCTTTCCTTCTCTCTCCTACATATCAATATCTTTCTTGTAGTGCTTGTTCCCAAAATGTATTTTCAATTAATAAGTCGTATGATTGGCAGAACTCGGTCTTTTGGTCTTCTCTCCATGTTCTCCCCTGCAACCCATGCCCTTCTTTACGTTATCCCCAATCCTTGCATTTCAGTCTCCCATTATAATTATATACTCGGTTGATTACCTTATGTTGTCCACGGTTTTTTGTAGTTCCTGGTTGAACTCGGTCATTTTTGCTTCATCAGTACCCTCTATTGGAGCATATATCTGAATTATGCTTATTTTCATCTCTAGTTCTGGTGTTATCCACATTATTCTGAACGATACCAGCGTAAATTTTGTTATTCTTTTGTCCAATACATTTGTCACTATTATTCCTACCCCTTCCTTAGCTCTCTGTCCCCGTGGTACTCCAGAATAGTATAGTGTGTGATTTTGTGATACAGTTAATTTTCCTGAACCTGATTTCTTTATCTCCCTTAATCCCAGTACTTGCAACCTATATTCATCCATTTCATGGGTTAATTCATATTCTTTATCGTTCAGTGATGTTATATTCCATACACCAATCGGTACTTTTTACAAAACTTTAATTATGATTTTCCACCAAGTATCGGCTGAATCACTACAAATATACTTTAATGCAGCATGGCAAGATTGTACAAATGGATGTGATATTTCATTAAATCATCGGCGGTTTAAATTTAGCACATTTCTTAGAGTACTTACTTAACTATAACATAAAAATAATATAAAATTCCTTAAAAATTATCACATAATATTTTTATGCTAATCAAATTATTTAAACGTATTTGTTGTGTAGGCGCGCTATATTTGATTAATAAATATCAAATGATTATGATAAGTCATTTGAAATTTTGTTTCGCGTGATTGCAAGTAGACATTTGATTTATTGATTTATTTTATAGTATTTGTGAGTGTGTATCCGAATAATTTATAGCGTGTTCCATTTTGACTTTATGTGTATTGCGAAAATTTTAGAGAGAGAAAAGGTGGTTGTTGAATTAACGATAAATCAATTACCGGGTACAACAAATTTTTGGCTTTTTGTCTGTTTGAGTGTCTTCTTCTTCAGGAAAGGAATCCGTTAATGTAATCGTCTAATCCGTTTGTCCAACTATATTTCAGTTTTGCAATAAGGTTATTTACAGCTCAACATCGTTTGTAAGTTGAAAGTAAACTAGCCAATAAGAGACAATTAATGAATTTAATACCGTAAACTTCTACAATAACTTATTCACAACTTTAACGGCTGCGCATCCTCACGGCGATGCGCGCCATTCCCTGGCGTGGAATGTGCAGTCTCACTGTTCGCTCGCCATCATATAAGAAGCTCTTAATTGAGTTGGCATTTAAATAAATATTGCATATTTTTAAATATCTGTTATATGTTACGCGAAATTGTCTGCAGTTATACTATAATGTACGCCAGGAATCCAAAAAAACATGACATTTCCAAATGAATAAACAATTAATTTGGATAATCATATATATATATATATATATATATATATATATATATATATATATATATATATATATATATATATATATATATACACTACCGTCAGAAAAATATTTGCCCACCTAGTTATTTAGGTCTCAAGACAACAAAAACCTAGATAATATTTTATTTTTAATTGTAATGAATTATTATTTATTTTCACATTATTTACAGTCTAGAAAATCAGAAAAATATTCATGATTTTCCAGGATTTTTCTCATCTATGTGACCTTTGTTTTTAATTACTGTTTTACGGAGTTTCGGCATTCTGTTCAGTAGTTTCTTCAGAGTTTCTTCGGTTATTTTAACCCATTCTGATTGTAAAAGTTCCCACAAGTGATTTTCGAACACACCTGTCCAAATGGCCCTACAGCAATTCGATGGGGTTCAAGTCGGGTGATTGTGGAGGCCAAGTCATCACTTCCAGGACGTCATCGGATTTCCATTGGTCCAAAAGTTTCTCTAATTTGTTTAGCAGAATGTTTAGAGGCGTTGTCATGCTGAAAAATAAATTTCCCCTGAAAAATATCTCTTCCAGAAGGAAGCATTTGAGTTAGCAAAATTTCTTGATACTGCTCTTTTCGCATGATTCCTTCAATCCTAAAGATTTTTCCAACTTAACCATTGCGAAAACAACCCCAAACCATTACTGAACCTCCACCATGTTTTACTGTAGGCAACTGCTTCCAACATCCTCTCTCCAGTTGACGGCCGCACGTAAACTCGTCGATTTGAACCGAAAATTTCGAATTTAGATTCGTCGCTCGGAATTCCATTATTCTGATGTCCAGTTTTCATGTTCTTGGGCCCATTCTAATCGTTTTACGTTTATTCACTTGCCTAAGAAGTGGTTTTCTCACTGCAACTCTCCCGTGTAGTCCACCTTCTGCTAACCTGTTCTTCACGGTTGTCACGCTGATGGGGATGGACCGTTCCAGGTTTACTTGAGCCCTGATTTCTGGTGCGGTTAGGCGGCGATTACGTCTGCTTGACATTGTTATAGCTGTCTTCAGTGGGAGGCGTTTTTCGAGGCCTTCGTGAACATTTTTGGGTGAGAATTCCATGTCTCGCAGAAAATTTTTTTACGATGTAGTCCACCGTTCTCCTTGGCATCCGCATATCACTCGCGATTTATCGACTCGAGTGACCATTTTGATGTCTCGCAATTATCAGAGCCCGATTTTCAACGGAAACTTCTTTCATCTTTGGCATTTTCACAAAACAATTGAGCCTGTATCAATGACAAAGTGCTGTTTGCGAATGGTTAATTTCCAAAAGGGCAATGGTATTTATAGCATAGTTTTTATCATAAAATGTCACTAGGAATTTCCATAATCCCTAGAAACTTGAAATATGTTCTTACTTCAACTGTAATTCTCAGAAGTCGCCTCAAAACGATTATCATGCAAAACTTGGAAATTTGTTCTAATTGGTTTTTAATTTGTGATTTCACCAAAAAGGCTTATCTAAACA
Organism: Pachyrhynchus sulphureomaculatus; assembly: GCA_019049505.1. Classification (NCBI taxonomy): domain Eukaryota; kingdom Metazoa; phylum Arthropoda; class Insecta; order Coleoptera; family Curculionidae; genus Pachyrhynchus; species Pachyrhynchus sulphureomaculatus. The sequence continues at coordinate 75,204,326 of CM032453.1, read as the reverse complement.
ATTTATGATGCACACTTGTTAAGAACAATTAAATTTACCTAATATAATAAAAGGGTTTAATTAGGTATTAAATTTTGGCAGTTACATTGAAACATCTAGGTGGGCAAATACATATATGTATGTATGTATATATATATATATATATATATATATATATATATATATATATATATATATATATATATAGATCGATGGGAAGGAGGAATTAATATAGGTGGTCGTCGGCTTAGTAACCTTCGATATGCAAATGACACCCTATTGCTTGCAACAAGCCAAGAAGAGCTTTTGACCCTAATTGAAAGACTTCAGAATATCAGTGAAGAATACGGACTACAAATAAATAATAGCAAGACGAAAATTCCCAAATATACAGGAGATTAATGGATATGAGGAGGTTAGCAGCTTCACATACTTGGGAGCTTTGATCAATAACACCGGCAACTGTGAAGATGAAATAGTTCAAAGAATATAAATGGGTCGCACAGCTATTACTCAACTCACAAAGCTTTGGAGATCCAGGAACATCAGTCGCAATACGCAAATAAATCTAGTAGAAACCCTTGTATTCTCCATATTCAGGAATGCATCTGAAACCTGGACTATACGCACCGCTAATCGACGCTTTATAGACGCGCTTGAAATGTGGTGCTGGCGAAGGATGCTGAGAATTCCGTGGACAGCTCGGAGAAGAAATGCTTAATGAGGTCAAACCGAAACAAAGACTTTTCGCCACAGTCTACGCTAGCATCCTTAAGTATTTTCATCACATTACACGTGCTGATAATATGGAGAAGCTTGTGGTGCAGGGCAAACCAAATGGAAGGAGACGATCAGGAAAATCACCTAGCCGCTGGATGGATACGATTAGATACTGTTGGGTACCAACATGGAGGAAACTACAAGATAAATAGAACGTCGAACGTAGAAACATCGCTATTAGTTTGGATAGCCAGACATAATCACGATATGTCTGATAAGACATTTAGGCTAGAGGCAGGGAAATGATGAAAACGGAGATTTGTTCAAATCCCTAAGCTAAATGATCACGGAAGATGCTAAAATAACAACTCTGTGGGGTGATTTCCCTAAAGAAAGTAAGTGATTTGATCAAATCCCTTAACTGTTTTAGTGAAAAGATGAAATGAACAAGTCAGGACTCGCACAGCTCTTTATGTTTCGCTTGTTACCACTCCCCTTTACCTCACCGCTCCCCTCCGGCGTCCGTGCCGGTCAGCGCCGCACTTCTGACGTGACGCACACAGTAGCGCTCAAACATTACGCGAGGAAGTTGCGCGCATTTTTATTATTGTTTTGTATATTTCTAGTTTTATCAAGTACCTACCGTAGAAAAATGGGTTCAGATATAGAAAAAAACAAACTCTGACCGAATTTGTATCTGAAGAACAGTTTAATGAAACTAACAGGACGTTTTTGAACAAGCGGCATGATAAAGAAAAACCTTTGTGGACTCGCGAAAAAGATAGAAGAAGCCATCACAGTCATTGAACAATTTAAATTAGCACCAGTACTTAAACTGCAACGGACACATAAACAGTACTATTATGGAAAAAAATACGATGTTATGGAAATAGGTACTAAAAAAATCTTTGATTTTGAAGAGAAAGTCTGACTCTAATCCAGTTGTGAAAATAGTGCCAATGGAAAATTTTTACCACATACTTCGGGAAACCCATCAGTCAACTGGCCACGGAGGAAGAGATAAAATGCTGTATAGTTTGAAATCGAAATACCTAATACCTACTTCAGTTGTACTGGAGTTTTTATGGTATGTCAGTCTAAAAAAAAATTCCAAGAAAAGGAATCGTTGTTTGCCCAATTGTATCTAGCGACTTCAATCGTCGTGGCCAAGTCGATTTAGTTGACTTACAGTCGACCCCAGACAGAAATTACAAATGGCTATTACACTACCAGGACCATGCGACGAAAATCAACTTTCTTCGACCGTTGACTTCAAAAAGAGCTGCTGAAGTAGCAATGGAGCTATTGAAAACATTTTTGGAAGTAGGTTTCCCCATATACTACAAAGCGACAACGGCCGTGAGTTTACGGCTGCTGTCATACAAGAATTAACAAGCCTGTGGCCAACGTGCAAAATTGTAAATGGTAGGCCTAGACATCCAGCTAGCCAAGGATCTATTGAGCGATTAAATCAAGATGTTGAAGATATGTTACGTGCTTGGCTAATTGACAGTGACACAAAAAATCGGGCTATAGGTTATTACTTTGTTCAATTCCAAAAGAATTCCTCTTTTCATCGAGCCATTAAACGATCCCCTTATAAAGCTTTATTTGGAACATAACCAAAAACAGGATTCCAATCTAGTCATATTTCGAAAGAGTTGCTTGAAAAACTTGTTACTGAAGAGGACTTGGATCTACTTCTTAATCAGCAGGACCATGACATTATTTTAACACCAAAAAACTTACCAGCAGCTTCCTTAGAGAACAACAACGACTCTTCAACTTCAAAAATCTACCAGCATCTGAATTAATTGATTGCAATACTTCAAATGATCTATCAATAGTTAAATCAACCAACAATAACACTTCAATGTCACACGCCGGCAGCTGATTTACTCACCAAAAAGGCTTTAAATTTAGAGGATCTACCAGAAATTGAATCAGTTTCTTTATCGACAACAAGACAACTCGAACCAGTTAACAACTTTACTTCAGCTCCTGCTTCAACAGTTAAAACATCTGTAGTGTTACTTCCATCAGGAGCATGTTGTGTTGTTTGTGAAATGAAATGTACTGGAGCCCATTCATTGGACATTTGTAAAAATCCGGTGCACGCTATATGTGGGAATACAGTAGGAGAAGAAGGATATGGATTGAAAATTCTATGCTATTTATGTCAAAAAGAAGAGAACATTAAAGATCAAAGGGAAAATGCTGCAAAACACCTGAAAAGATCAGCTGAAAAAATGAAAGAAGTTTCTTTGAAGAAATTCAAAGACGTGTTAGTGGATTCCACAGTTTTGGTTGATGTGCCCAAGGTAGATACAGGCCCATTAGCTGGAAATAATATTGTGGGGATCGTATTGAATATAAAAAAATAATTTATAGCAAATTGGTACCTCAGTTGGAATTATAAAAGATTGGATAGCTAGAAACGCTGTTCAAATAGATACTACAACATTTACCGAAACAGTTCCACGCACTAACCTAAGTCTGCGTGCGATTGCAGGAAAATTATCCTTATTTGAAGGTCAAGGATTTAAGAAGTGTTCCTGTGAACAATCCAAAATACAATGTAAAACAAAAAGATGTGCCTGTAAAAAAAGTAACGTACTTTGTAACTCGAGATGCCACAAATCAACAACGTGTTTCAATAAAAATGAATGAACATTATTATTTATTAATTACGTTCGCTAACAATGTTTAAAATTTCACTAAAAATATCCTTTTTGTTTTTAAAGATATCAGCTTAAGTACCTATTCCTTTTGTTAATTAGTTTCGAATAAATAATTTGTGTTTTAATGACTATTGTTGTATTACCTACTCTAGATTTAATAATTCATGGTTTACTAAATAAATATTTTTAATATCTAAACAATATTATTTCATCTTTTCACTAAAACAGTTAAGGGATTTGATCAAATCTCCGTTTTTATCATCTCCCCTGCGACATACAGTGGCGTGCAAAAGTTTCCGGCCAGTGACATTTCGTACTCTAATTTATTTAAAAAAAAAGACTAATGATTTTTAATCATTATGAGATGTGAGTATGAGATACAGGAAACAAAATAATATAGTAAAAGAATATTATTTATGTTTGTGAATATATTTATTATTATTATTCTTATATTTATATGTGCAAAAGTTTCTGGCCACATAATATACATTGACGCAGTAGGACGTTCAAAGTCGTATTTACGAATAATAGCGCGTTGAATGTTCACATTTAGTTCATAAAAGGTCGTGGGAGCATAAACATGGCTCGGCATATGCAAATCCAAATTCGTGAGAGAGTAATAAAATTTTCAAAAGAAGGAAGTGAGATTGCTTCATTATTATCGATAGGTAAATCAACCGTGAACAATATTGTAAAATACCGTTGTGGATATGGTTTAAAAGATCGTCCGCGTAGTGGAAGACCAAGAAAAACGTCTAAAAAAGTAGATTGTATCATTAAACGCAAATCAACTGCGGATGTCAAGAAAACTGCTGCCAAAATTGCACGCGAGCTAAAGGATGAAAACCTAGCTAATGTTAGTCGTTGTACTGTGACATGAAGACTACATAATGTGGGACTTTTTGGCCGTATAAGTATTAAAAAACCATTAATCAGTAAAAAAAAGGCCCGATTACAATTTGCCAAAGATCACCTAAATTGGACAATCAAAGATTGGAGTTTTAAGCTGGCCATCTCAATCGCCGGACTTGAACCCAATAGAACACTTATGGGAAACGCTAGATCGTCAAGTTCGAAAGCATACATATTCAAATAAAGCCGCATTATTCAAATCATTGAAAAAAGAATGGGATAAAATTTCACCTGCTTGTATTAATCGATTAATTGAGTCAATGCCACATCGTTGTGCGGCTGTTATCGTTGCAAAGGGTATGGCTACAAAGTATTACCATAAAAATGTAATTTAAGTCTATTATAGAGCATATGGAATAATAATTTTTCTCTTAGTACTAAGTGGCGTAGGATAAAAGTTTTTGGTCTACCTACTTAAAGCACATTTTTTTTTTTCAAAATTCGACTTTATTCATCAATATAGTCTGCTTCAAGAGCGATATAATCAGTCCAACGCTTTTATAACATTTCTATACCTTTCTTGTAGCAGGATTTGTCTTTACCTTCAAAATAGGCCTCAGTTTCGGCGATAACTTCTTCATTGGAGCCAAATTTCTTTCTCGCGAGTATTTTTTTGAGGTCTCTCTCAGTTCCTGCAATTTTACCATCGTAACCACTGACTTGTGACACTGAGCAGAGTAAAGAGCACTTTTGTCTTGTTCATTTGGGACCGTTTCTTTGCGATTCCCGCGTTCAAATGCATCAATAACTTATAATATTCACTTTAGATGGTTTTTCCCTTCCCAGCATAGTCGATTAAAATTATTCCATGCGCATCCCAAAATACGGAGGCTAAAACCTTCCCATCCGACTGTTGTGTCTTTGGTCGCCTCGGACGGCTTTTACCGGCTGCTGTCCCACTCAGCTGACTGCCTATTTGATTCCGGTGTGTAGTGGTGGATCCATGTTTAATCCATTGTCACATTTCGCATGAAGAAATCCTTATTATTGCGCTTAAACAGGTCCAAACAGCGCTCAGAATCATCAACACGTTGTTTTTGGTCCACTGTGAGCAAACTCGGTACCCATTTCGAACAGAACTTTCTCATGCCCAAATGTTCATACAAAATATGATCAACACGTTTTTTTTCATTTCTTTAGGGTGTCAGCTATCTCATACAATTTCACTTTACTGTCATCCAAAACAATTTTGTGGTGTAACCACCTTATTTGGGCGTCCAGAGCGTTCAGCATCATTTGTATCTGTACGACCGCGTTTAAATTTAGCATACCAGTAAATGATGAATCATTTTCCAGGGGCTAAGTCCCCGTAACACTAACATTGCTTTGTTTGAACGGTATTTTTTCCCATCAAAAAACAGTGTTTAATCAACACATGAAATTCGATTTTTTCCATCGTTTTAAAAATATCAACAGTAGCGTCACTGAAACCACTGGAACTTGTAAACTAATCTCCTAAACTAGGTTTAGGTATATAACATTATTAATAAAAAAGATATAAAATTTTACGCAGAATTTAAAAATAAATTAGAAAATAGGATGTTCCATTTGAAAAAAAAAACATGTTATATCGGCCACACTTTTTTGAAGTACCCTGTATACTCAAAAAAAATTTGAAACTATGCACCTTAACATTCCCTAAAACTATTGTATTTAACATTTTTTCGTCATTCTCGAAACAAATGAGATAATGAACTTTACTCTATCGATGACTCACCCTGTAGAACATATTATAGTATATAAAGCTTTCGGTGTTGTATATTACTGTTAAATAGCTTGGAAACTTTTTCGAGGACCTTTCTAAAATTTCTCGGCCTAGCAAAGAAAGATTTTTTTTTATTTTTTTACATATTCACCTCATACACCTCATACACCTAGTCCAACAACTTTCCACCTTTTTAAAACCCTCATTATAATAAGATTTATCCATCTGTGCAAAATGAGCGTTCGTCTTAGCTTTAACTTCATCATTCGAAGTGAATCTTCGTCCAGCCAGCCATGTTTTCAAGTTTGGAAACCAGAAGTAATCGCCGGGAGCTAAAACTGCAAGTAGTTCGAAGCAGATGGCATGCAGTTTTACAACAACATTCGGAGACGTGTGCGAAGGTGCATTATCGTGATGAAAAGACACTTTCTTTTTTCGAGATGTGGACGTTCTGTCTGAACCCTTCAATTAATCCAGTAGTGAAGCATAATTCCCCGCGGTAATGGTTCTACCAGGTAGTCCATGAGGGTAACACCATGAGAATTCCAAAACTCCGTTGCCATGACTGCAGATGGAACCGTTTTTGCTTTCTTGGGCGCACTTTCACCTAGTTCCATTCACTGTTTCGACTGCTCCTTCGTCTCTGCAGAAGAAATTCACTGGAATTATGTTTAAACAAGTCTAAACATTCATGGGAAATGTTCATTCGAATTCGTTTTTGGTTCCTTGTTGTGTACAAACGCGGCACCCTTCAAGCAAAAAGTTTTCTCAGACCCAAAACATCATGTAAAATGTGGCCTATCGATATGTTTACCATATCAGCTAGTCGGCGCTCATTTGGAACCTTATTGTGAATTTTTGTCACAATCTCGGCGGTCATAGAGGTTTTCGAGCGTCTTGAACGTTTTTCATCTTAAATCGCTGTACGACCACGTTTAAATTTAACGGCTCACTTCTTAATTGTCGAAAACGAAGGGGCAGAGTCATTTAATGTGACATTTAACTCTTTTGAAATATCTCTGTAGAAGTTGAAACCATTTAAAACGAAGTGTTTTATAACATCTCGAGCTTCTGTTTTATCCATTTTTTTTGAAAATGTTAAAACTTGTTTTTTACCTGATCGCTACAAAGAGATAACTAAACACACGTGTCTGAAAGTTCACAGCACGCCATCTACTGGATAACGCTTAAATAATAATCAGGCCATCTTGGTGCCATATCTGTGTCAGGCCGAGAACTTTTGGAACGACCCTCTTATATAAAGTATATTTGAGTACAATTACAGTAAAACCCCGATTAACCGAGTCGCGATTATCCGAGCTCCAGATTAACCGAGCCAATCTAAAAACCTGATTATCCGAGGTACGCACGTCTATGCTGCGTATTAACCGAGCTTCTGAAATATGTACGTACATATTTCCATTTAAAACCGTCGGGGCCTTCGGGGAATCCCCCTGGCCCGTGTGAGGGGTTCCCCTATTTATGTTTTTGGACTCTTTTAGCATGTAAATTTGCGTGAATGCAGTGCGTTATAGCGTTTACTACGGAGAAGTACGAGTATACTCACATAATTTATTTGGTTGGAGTTCTGGTAGTTAAGTGTAATTAATATGAACTGCTTTGTTTGAATTTTTGTTTGTCGTATTATAATGGAGCAGAATAAGCGTAAAAGAATCGTCGTTCCTATTGAAGAAAAATTAAAAGCCATCAGAAGAATTGAAGCAGGAGAGACAATTAAAGTTGTTGCACGAGATTATGGAGTAGGTGAGGTAACAGTTGGAGATTGGAAAAGAAACCACACAAAAATAGAAGAGTGGTGTATAAATCAAGCCTCCTCGTCCTCAGGAAGAAAATCAATGAAAACCGGCGACTATGAAAAGGTTAACGAAGCTTTATTCATGTGGTTTAACCAACAGAGATCAAAAGGTGTGCCTCTGTCAGGTCCAATTTTACAACAGAAAGCAATAATGATTAGTAGGCAATTCCCAGAGATAGATCAGTTTACCGCCAGTTCTGGATGGCTTGACAGCTGGAAAAAAACGGTACAGTGTACGACAACTGACTGCATGTGGTGAAAAACTTTCTGCTGATGTGTCATCAGTTGAGAAGTTTAAAAAGCAAATCGAAGATTGTGGATACACTTGTGATCAAATTTACAACGGTGACGAAACTGGTCTGAATTATAAAATGCTTCCATCAAAAACATTGGCATCTCGACAGGAAAAATCAGCTCCTGGGCACAAACTAAGTAAGGAAAGATTAACTATAATGGTATGTTCCAATGCATCTGGCAAGCACAAAATCCCTCCGATGGTGATTGGCAAGGCTGCACGTCCAAGAGCTTTAAAAGAAATCTCACCCAAAGCCCTACTAGTCCATTACAAAAGTCAGAAGAGCGCATGGATGGATGCGACCTTATTTACTAACTGGTTTGAAGAAGAGTTCGTGCCATCTGTGACTAAATTTTTGAACAGAAACCGTCTTCCTATTAAAGCAATTTTGTTAATGGATAATGCCCCTCTCACCCTGGATAAGGACTTCATGTGGGCGAAATTGTTGTAAATTTTTTTCCTGCAAATGTAACTAGCATAATGCAACCAAAGGCATCCTCGCAAACATTAAAAAATATTATAGGCGTTTATATCTTGAACATCTGTTAGAATACATAGAAAAGGAGGATATTATCAATGGGATGAGAAAGGTTACACTGAAAAGTGTTATTTACTGGGTAAGTCAAACTTGGGATTCTGTGCGTACTATCACTATTCAAAAGCTTGGTCAAAAGTTATTGATTTTGAGGACTATAATGACAGTGAAGATGATACTCCATTAAATGAATTAGCTTTGAAATTGAGAAGCTATGGAGAAATGTTCTATTCAAATTTTGGCAGCGAGATAGAAGAAAAAGAAAAAAGTTTATTTAAATTAATGCAAAAATTAAAAGGTTGCAAAAATATGACAAGAGAAGATGTTGTTGAATGGATTACAGCAGATGATTTAGTAGAAGAAATGAGTATTGAAGAAATAACGAATGCCTTTCAGGAAACCGAAAAATCAGATGACGATGAAGAAGCAGCGGTGGATGAACAGTCTCCCACTGAGATCTCTCATCAAGAAGGTTTTGCTTCTTTGGAAAAAGCTTTGAGGTATATCGAGCAACAACCAGAGGTAACCCCAGCGGATTTGCTTTTTCTTAATAGATGGAGAAACATTGCAGCGAGAAAAAGAAGATGCAATATGAAACAGAAGTGCATAGATACCTATTTCACTGTTTTATAATGTATGTACCTATATATGAATGAATAAAAAACAAATCCGGATTATTCGAGGGAGGGCCCTCCCACGTTACCTCGGATAACCGGGGTTCTACTGTATATTGAGCCGTGATTTTTTTTGTTGAATATTATTATTTGATAATATATTTCGAGTGTTTGTTTACAATAAACAACTTCGTGAAATAAATCTAAAAAAAAATCACTTTAAATGTCATAAACTATAACCTTGATGCACTTATTAATAATTCAATGTTGTGAATAGTAAAGAGTAATTTGTCTACGTTCAATCAGGGTCAACATATAATTTTATGGTGTTAGGTGGAAGTTTTTGTACCTTTATTATTATTTACAGTCTGTTCATTTTTGGTAAATGCGATTCTAGCGATTCAACAAAAAATCAATAGAGGGAACCTTTGTCTACTACGCGTAAAATAAGTTACTTGTTTGCGCGTTTGTTCGAGGCAGTCTTTTTTTATTCCCATCCAAAGGTGCCTAAAATGATACATTCCGCGACCGTTAAATATATTAAAAAGTCGGTATCGTTAGTGAAGAAGTGGGTAAATTGTTTTTAACGAGACGAAAAATATCGACGACTTGCCAAAACGTGACTCGGTAGGCAGTCACGCCAAAAATCGAAAAAAACGAATCGTGTCTTTGTTTTCATGGGACCTGAAATTGACGCTGCTTCAAGCAGCGGCAAAATTAAGAAAATCGGGTTTGAATGTGTTCCATGAGACCATTCGACAACATCTTCGTGCTCATGATGTCAAATTCTGAAGCACGTTGAAGAAACTTTTGCTGACCAAAAATAACGGTGCGAAGCGGCTCCCTTGGGCCCACGATAAGATACTACAGTGGCCATCACAATCGCCGGACGCCAGTCCTATTGAAAACGTTTGGTCCTTGTAAAGAGAAACCTCAGAGGAAAGACTCTGAGAACTTTGAGTCAGTTGTCTCGCGAGATTCGAAAAATTTGAAGAGTATGCAGAAAATCTCGTCGACAGCATGCCTCGACGATGCCAGGCGATTATTGATGCAGGAGGCAATTGGGCAACTTAATAAGGTAATTGCGCCGTTGTTGGAATACTAAAGAATACATTGATGGCAAAAAAAAAATGTTCTCGAAACACATTTTTTTCAAGAATACGAGAGGTCACGTTCTTACTTGACAGAATGTAAAATGCGTTCTGCAATTATTTTAAGAAAATAAGACTATTCAGCACTATCGGAAAAAGATGTAGTGTTTCTCCAAAAGGTGTTCATTATATTTTATAGAGAAAACAGGTTACTGGAAGTTAGAGTGACAAAAAATGTTGTAACAGACTAAGAGCAAGGACCGACTCGTGACAAACTTCCAAGCGAAATCTCCCACTTATTATTCTAGATATTTTATGAAAACTTTAAAAAATCGCTGGCAAATCAGCGTTATGTCTGTCTGTATAAGTTTGAGTATGTGGTAAAAAAAGGTTCATTGCGACGAATTCATAATACAAATCATTTTAAGTGGGCGCGTCAACTTGAGCATTGTACATCGGAACAGTAGAAAACAGTCTGACAGACTGGTACAGTCTGCCAAGTAAGAGCGTGATTCTTGAAAAAATGTGTTCAGAATATTTTTTGCTATCAACGTATTCTTTGGTGTGCTGATAACGGCACAATTACCTTAGTAAGTTGTCCAGTCGTCTCGTGCATCAATAATCGACAGGCATCTTCGAGGCATGCTGTCGACGAGGTTTTCTGCATACTCTGCAAATTTTTCGAATCTCGCGAGAAAACTGAGTCAAAGTCCTCATAGTCTTTCCTCTGAGCTTTCTCTTTTCAAGGGACTAAACGTTTTCAATAGGGTTGGCGTCCGGCGATTATGAGGGCCGCCTAGTATCTTATCGTGGGCCCAAGCAAGCCGCTTCGCGACGTGATTTTCGCCCAGCAATGGTTTCTTCAAAGTACTTCAGAATTTGACATCATGAGCATGAAAGTGTTCTCGAATGGGGGACACATTCAAACCCGATTTTCTTAATTTTGTCGCTCTTTATCGCAGCGTCAATTTCGGGTTCCATGAAAACAAAGGCACTATTTATTTTTCAACTTTCGGAGTGACTTTGCCTACCGAGCCATGTTTTGGAAAGTCGTCGACATTTTTCGTCTCGTTAAAACGATTTACCTACTTTTTCACAAACGATACCGACTTTTTAATACATTTAGCGGCCGCGGAATGTGTCTGCCTCGAACCGACGTGCAAACAAGTGACTTATTTTGGATTTTACGTGATTTCGACGAAAGTTCGGAATCGGCCGATTTGTACTAAAGTGCGCCGTAGACAAAGGTTCCCTCTACCGATTTTTTGTTGAATTGCTAGAATCGCATTTACCAAAAATGAATTACCGCGGACATGTTCTTACCTGACAGACTGGTAAATCTAAATTTAAAATTCTTGGTTCTACGGGATGAGTGTTTATCCGTCCCGGGTCCGTGAAGAAATTAAGTGCCAGTAGTGAAACAAGGAGGTGGTTATGCGATTGTTTTGGACGGTTTCGGCAGTACGTCTGCTGGTAAACTGGTTGAAACTGACGGAACAATCAGAAAGGAATAATGTCTTCAAATTTTACGGAACCATGCTTTAGAATCGACAACTTGAATTGTGGGGGGAACCGTTTGTGTTCCAACTGGAAAATGTGACAAGAAATATTCATCTAGACTTTTCTTGAAGAAAAGGAAAGTGCTGACGTTTTAGAACTAATGTACGAATGTCGGCTAGCATTTTCTAGAATACAAAAGGAATTACTCCTATTGACTACCTTCCAAAGCACACTACAATGAGAGGCAACTATTATGTTGAATTAATTGGCGAAAATCAAAGAGAAACAGTATGGAAAAGTTAGCAGCTCTGTGTTGCTTACCCCCGACGACCACCCTGCTCACATAACCCAAGTGGCAAAAGGCACCCTACAATCCTTACCTAGCACCCATCCACTATTATCTGTCCAAGAATTTCACAAAAGATATAGATATACTGATGAAGAAGATCATGTCAGCCGTGCAACAGCAGTGCGCAGGCAAATTACCAAGTTACTTTTTTGAACGAAGAATTAAATGAAAGATGTAGGAAGTGCGTTAAAATAGATTGAGATTATATTGAAAAATAATGCGGTTAATTTTTTTTACCATGCATTTCTCTATGTTAGGCTCACTTTTTCTTAGACATCCTTCGTATGTAGAATTAATCAGAAGATGTATTAATAAAATATGAGCATGAGAAGTTCTTAGACCTTCTAGGGATGGTTCAGTTTCAAGTTTAAATATATGGGCGTTCACTTATGATTGCACCAAGGATTGGACAATCAGTTCAAATTGCCGCCCTTAAAATATTGTTATATATTTAATGCGCTACAGGCCATGACGGCCTAGGGCTTAGTTAACTTGTGTCCATTTCCCTCTTCCATCATCCGGCGTTCAAGTATCGTTTGATCGTATGACTCCACTTTATTTTGTTCTGCGCCTCCGTCCTCCAGTCTCTAACTTCTATGGCTCTTAATTCCTCCTCAACACGTTGCAACCACCTCATCCTCGGCCTTCCCCTCCTTCTCGCACCCACAGGCCTCATCGCCAGCACCATTTTCGGCAGTCTCTCTACGTACGTGTCCTAACCATGTCATTCTTTGCGCTCTTATAAAAGATGTGATTCTAGGTCCGTCATATATGTTTTCCAGTTCCTGATTTATCCGTCTAGTCCACCCTTCCGGTGTATTTTTTTCTCCGTAGATTACTCTCAACATCCTTCTTTCTCACCTCTCTAGCATCTCTTCCTCTAATTTGTTCATTACTCATGTTTCACATCCGTAGGTCTTATGACCGATGTGTATAGTTTCGTCTTTCTAGAGACGTATTTTGATTTCATTAAAGCTTCAGGCTCCCACATTTTTGGTTGCCTTTTTCTATTCGTGCCTTCAACTCGCTCCCCTCATGCCCGTTTTCTTCCAACAGTATCCCCAAATATACAAGTCTGTCCCACTCCCTCAAATTTATATTCTTTTCCATCGTAGGCCACTACATTAAGTCCTTTTCCTTTTTAATGTTCCGTACAGAACACCTATAAGATCACTTCGGTGTCTGTCTGTCTGTCTGCCTGTCTGTCACACCCGATTTTCTCTGAAACTATTTGTCATAGAAAGTTGAAATGTGGTAATAATCTAGGAATTGATGGCCTTATCAAAGCCGTATAGTTTTGAAAGTCAAATTTTGACTTAAGGGGTTAGTTTTGGGGGTGAAATCGGAAATGAAAAAAAAATTTTTTTAGTAGGTCATCGAATGTGGTGTCAAATGAAAGCTTGTGAAAACAAGAGTAAAAAATGTAAATATAATGTATTACTTGCGCACACTTTTCTGTGTATTATGTTTAAAAAATCGTGAAAAATCGCTGTCCCCCCACCTTATCTCGAAATGTATTGATCAAAAAATTTTGAAAAAAAACTCTGGAATATTCTCCAGGGGGTGTAGATTGAACGAAAATTATCATGAGTGCACCTTTAATACCTGGTATATAAAAAAACAAAAATTTCAAGGCCATCATCAATTTTCAGTAAAGATTGGAAACAAACTTTATTGAAAACTTATTTGGGGTGTGCTTTGTGAAATCACTGATCATTTTATACCACCGTAACAACATTTTTTATTTTAAAAGCAATGAAGGTACGGAACACTAATTGTGCAAGTTCAACTCAACCGGTTATTTAAATCCATACTTACTTGCCTCTCTTATTAGTCTTTTCGTTCTTTTTACCAGTTCTCTGCTAGATTTTGCTATGAAAGTCAAATCATCCGCATATGCTATGCACTGGTGCTCTTTATTAAAAATTGTACCGTTAGCCTCTAGACTGCTCTCTCTTATTATCCTCTCCAAAACTAAGTTAAATAACGTCGCAGACAGTGGGCCACCCTGTCGTAGTCCCCTTTCCACTATAAAATCCTCTGATTCCAGATCATTTCACACTATTTTATCGGTTCTTTTTTGTAGTGTTATTTTGGCATCTCTAATTGGGACAATACTCGATACATTCTGTCTCTCATAATTCTATCATAAGCCTGCCGGAAGTCTATAAACAGGGTATGTAACACTATTTTATGCTCATAACACGTATTCTGAATTTCTTTAACAGTGATAATCTGATCTGTTGTCGATCTATTACTTCGGAACCCTGCTTGGTATTCCCCCATTTTTTCTTCTGCATACCCGTTCAATCTCTTCCGCAATATCTGTGCCAGAATCTTATAGCATGTATCTAGCAGAGCTATTCCTCTATAATTTTTGCATTTTTGCAAAATATTGTTAATAAAATAGATTTACTGCATGAACGTTCAGACAAGTATGTATGTACTTATTCACCTTAAATTAAATACCAATACATTTAGATTACACAATAGATTAAATTTTCCTATAATCACTGATAAAAACAATAATAAACGCGCGTCAAAAATATTTTTATGAATTTTATTCCTAAATCGCTTATACATTTCGCATTTTTGTCTGGATTGGATAATGTAATGATTTAATTATGTAATAAGTTAAAATAGTGTTCGTTTAATTGTTTTTATTTTAGTATAAAGTTAAAAAAAGTAAGTACCCACCTAATTTTTAACATATGTGTGATTTTTACCTTAATATTTTAACGGTTTTTTTGGCATTCTACTGACGCATTTTTTTTAATTTGTAAAACTATTTTGGCCATGAATTTTTGGAAGTTTATTTGTGACAACTATCAACTTCATATATGTTAAAAAGAAATCTGAGACGAGTAAATAAACCTAAAGTCAACCGACCGATAAAATTGATTGAAAAGATGTTGACATCAATATTAAAATGTAATATTTCAGGAATTGTTCTTTTTAGTGTGCCTTATCTTCTAAGGACGTTGGCGATCACATTTGCCCATCTAATTTTATCTATTGCCGCTCTAAACAGTCGAGTAAATGTCATGTTTGTCCACTGTCGTAAGTTTTTCAACCAGGAGTTGCGGCGCAATCTTGGTCCTCGCCAACCAATTATTTTTCCTTCAATTGTAAGTCGCAGGAGCTCATACTTTTGGCTTCTCATAATATGGCCAAAGTAAGAGTTTTTTCTTTCTTTAATAGCTGGAATCAACTCTCGTTCTTTTTCCATCCAATCAAGTATTTCCACGTTTGTAGTATGCGCTGTCCAAGGAACACGCAGCATTCGGCGATAGCACATCTCGAATGACTCCATTCTTTGTTGTGTTGTCTCAGTGATTGTTGCAGCTTCTATACGATATAACATGACCGAGAACACGTAGCCTCTTAGCACTTTTGTTCTTGTTTTTAAGTATAATTGGCAGTTACAGAGTGCGTATTTTATTAAAGGAGCTTCATGCTTTTTGGATTCTTTAGCGTATTTCAATAGAGTGGTCCCAGTCTTCACTAATTACGCTTCCTAAGTACGTTATACGTTATACTTTAATATTTATGTTTGTGTTAGGATTCTTACTGACCACCATTGTTTTTTTGTTTTGTTCGTATTCAGTCTCATTCCATATTCCTCACACACATCAACAACTCCGTTCAAGAGTCTTTGTGGGCCTTCTTCACTATCCGCTAGAATGGCAGTATCATCAGCGTAGCGGAGGTTATTTACACACACACCATTAATTGTAATTCCATCTTTTTTATCAGGAAGTGAAAATTTCCTTCGAATAGGCATTGAATAACAGGTGTGACAAAATACAATCCTGACGTACGCCTTTCTCTATTTTTATTTCTTTGGACATGTGATTCTCAACTTTTATTTTGGCAGTCTAATTCCAGTATAAACTTGATATTACTTGTAACTCTTGGTCATCAATGTTCCACGATTGTAGTATTCCCATCATTTTCTTATGATTTACCATATCAAAGGCTTTTTGGAAATCTATAAAGCAGGGGTGCTGAAACGGTCGATCGCGAGTGCTTTTTAAGTCGATCTCGAGAAAAAAATTCCGATATAGAACTATTCACAGATTTTGTTTTAGGTAACTAAAACAAAATGTAATGAATAAACTACTAAAATTTATTCGATCCACAATTAGGCCAGAATAACCCCCTCATCACTTTCTTTTATCGTAATAACCCCCTGCTAGCGGCAAAAGGCGGCTTTATCAAAGGAACGCGCGGTACTTGTCAAAGAAAAGCCGCGTTTTTGATTCCCGCCGATTTTTCTAGAAACTTCGGGCGGCGTGTTTGACGGGAACATTCGAGACTTCGTTCGCGCCGATATAAATGTTGCGCCTGCAGGAATAGGAGTCAGTCTGAGTTGTAACTTGAAGGCGATACATCGATACAAAGTTTATTAATAAATAGTCCAAAATGGCGGCGAAGAAAAGTAAAACTTATCATTTTAATAACGATTGGGAGGAAGAATTTTTCTTTTGTATGGTAAAGGATAAGTGCATTTGTCTCATTTGCCGTGCGTCAGTTGCAATGCCTAAGCGTGGGAACTTAGAGAGGCATCATAAAACGGTTCATAAAAACTATGAAAAGGATTTTCCGTCACAGAGTGAATTAAGAAAACGAAAAGTACGTGATTTCATAACTTGTTTGAAAAAAGAACAAACCATGTTCACAAGACCAGCCAAACAATCAAAAGCTGCAATGATCGCGTCATTTAAAATATCTCATATATTGGCGAAACATAAGAAACCATTTGATGATGGATTGGTTGTGAAGGAAGCATTTATTGAAGCGGGTGAGACTTTATTTGGAGATTTTAAAAATAAAACGGAGATTATGTCTGCTATTAGAGAACTTCAGTTATCTCGTCCGACTGTCACAAGGCGTGTTGAAGTCTTGAGTCAGGACATGGCAGATAAACTACAACATGATATCATGGAATGTACATACTTTTCTTTACAGTTCGACGAATCCACCGATATGACAGACACTGCCCAGCTGTGTATTTTTATTCGAATGGTATTCAGTGACATGTCGGCTAAGGAAGAGTTTTTCACAATGATTCCTCTGAAAGGAAAGACCCGTGGCGAAGATATATATGACGTTTTCTTCAATTTTGTAACAAACTACAAGCTACCAATATATAAACTAGTGTGCATTACAACCGATGGAGCACCAGCAATGACTGGAAACGAAAACGGTTTTGTGGCATTGTGTCGAGCTAATGATGATTTCCCTTCATTTTTCTCCTTCCATTGCATTATACATCAACAAGTTTTGTGTTCAAAAGTTCTAAACATGGAGGAGATTATGGGCATTGCAATAAAAAATTGTGAATTCCATCCGTGCACGTAGCTTGCAACGACGGCTCTTTAAATTGCAGTTGGAAGATAGTGAGTCAGTTGAACACACTGATTTAGTTCTTCACACGGACGTCAGGTGGTTGAGTCGCGGAAAATTCCTAGAAAGGTTTCAAGAATTATTGCCCGAAATAACAGCTTTTCTGGACGAAAGAGGTGATGACACTCAGATGCTGAAAAAACGGAAAATGGCTGACTGATTTGGCATTTTTGACAGACATCACAATGCATTTAAACACCATTAATTTGGAGCTTCAAGGTAAAGGAAAAACTATTATTGAGATGATTAGCGCAATAAACGCATTCAAAAGTAAATTGCAACTTATGATAGATCAGCTGAAAAGAAAGGATCTGAAAAACTTTCCGTCTTTGAAAGCAAGGATTCCTCAGTTGAATTATGATATTTATGAGGCAGAATTATCAAATATTTTGGGCCAATTCGAAATACGTTTTTATGATTTCAGTAAATTGGCAAATATCGCATCATTTATGAGTTATCATTTTTCGTGTAAAAACATTGAGGAATTAGCTACTGAAATAGCAAGTCAGTTTAACATGGACTCATGTTCTGTTGCAAATGAGTTAGTGCAGATTATATCAGATATACATCTCAAAGCCACAGCATCTGATACAAAATTCTGATGTTTTATATCTAAAGATAAATATCCGAATCTAAGGCAAATCGCCCTTCAACTGACGACAGTGTTTGGGTCAACTTACTTGTGCGAGACTGCATTTTCTGAAATGAAGATAATTAAGTCAAAATATCGCAATCGACTAACTGACGAACATCCATCATGCTTGCGATTAGCACTCGGTAATTGCGATTAGCACTCGGTAATTACGTACCATCTTATGAAAAGTATGCTGAGGACATGCTGCCACGCTTCAACATCCAAAGTCACTCTTTAGTTAAGTTTAGACACTAGAACTCGTTTGTTTTGTAAGAACCAATAAACTCGCAATTTTGAATAATTATGAGTTTTTTCATTGACATTTTAGAGCAGACCTACACTTACCTTGACTAAAAAAATGCATATTGTGCGGAAAACTAATATCTATGCTACGATACACCCTACCTAGACGACAATCCTGCATCACACTTACTTGCAGCCTCTCAGAGTCGATCGATCGTAGTCTAACAATATTGAGGTAGATCGCCAGCAGTTTAAGTTTGAGCACCCCTGCTATAAAGCATAAATAAACATCAGAGTTGACATCCCTACATCTTTCAGTCAGAACGCGGATGGAGAATAGTGCGTCATTCGTTCCTAGTCCGTTCCTAAAGCCGAACTGTGTTTGGCCAGTATGTTCATTTAGTTTTTTGAATACTCTTTGGTGGATTATGTTAATAAAGAGTTTCAAGATGTGCTTCAATAGACTTATATTCCGATATTCTTGGTCCTTTCTAGGGTTATTCTTTTTTGGCAATGGTATAAAAATTGATGTCAACCCAACATGGGGTACATCACTTGTGTTGTATACACTGTTGAAGAGGTCCTGTATAATGTCTATATGTTTTTCAAGAAATATTTTAATGATTTCTGTAGCTATGTTATCTTCTCCTACTGCCTTTTTGTTTTTAAGCTGATCTGTTGCTGCTAATATTTCGTCTTTATTTACGGGGGGGGCATTGTATTAAGCTTATTTATCTTATTTTATCTAGTTGTGTCACTATACATTTCCCCCATATATTCTTCCCATCTATCTATTCTTTCTTGTATATTCAGTAGTAGTTTACCTTCTTTATCCTCTATTACTTATGGTTGCCTTTGTAACCTTAGTCCAGTAGCTTCTTTGACTTTCTTATGTAAACTAAATGTGTCGTATTTCTTTTCTAATGCTTCTATTTCTGTGCATTGTTCATTTAGCCACATGTGTTTAGCCTCCTTTATCTTTCCTTTTTATTAGGTTGTGCATTTCTTCGTCTTTTATATTATTGTTGTTTTTGTACTTTCCTCTTACTTCCGTCATCTCCAATATTTCCTCCGTCCTCCATGATTGTTTCTTTTTGGTTGTATTTTGTTTCAGGTGCTTTTCCAGTACTTCTTTCAGTGTTTCTCTGATGTGGTGCTATTTTTCTTCCGGTGTCTCATGAGTTCCCAGCTGGTTTGTATCCAGACTTCTACCAATCTCCTTATGAACACTTTTCTTTATGACTTCTTCTTTCTGTTTGTTGATGTTAATATTTGTTGTTGTTTGTTCATATTTTAACTTTTTTATTTTAATCTTGATAGTTGTAAGCGGTAAATTATGATCTGTAGGATAGGTTTTGGCAGATTTGACTATATTTTGTTGTCTTCGATTGATGGTTATATAGTCTATTTGATTTCGGATGACTGTTATGTTTTCCATCTGCAGGGGTTTCTAGGAATATAACCGACGGGGGTGGCAATTTAAAATAAATTTGAGGAATTAGTGAACTAAATTTAATGCGACTTTCAAAAGTCTAAGTCAAAGACTTATTTTTTGTCAATAAAACTGGCAGCACATTGTGAGAAATCTTTATATATAAATTATCCGGGTGGTTTGTATTTAACAGTTATCATAAAAATTACATTTTAAGACAATTTTAAGAAATATGTATACCCATGTTCTATTATTATTTTTATGTTCATTAAACTTTACGCTTGGGACGAAATTATTCCTTTTTTTTTTTTCCGTATAATGTAAAGTTAGTTTTAATCGCCCATCGGGATTTTTGCATTTTTCCACGTTTTAGGGTCCTTGAATCACGAAAAACAAGAGTTTCCCATTTCTGTTTGTTAGAACAAAACCCTCGAACGAAATGATATACCGATTTCAGATTTGGTCTAATATAATACTTGACGTAGGAAATAAACCTATAATTTTGGAGTGCAAGGGGTGAGGGCCGATAAATTTGATTTTGTAGAGTTTCAATATTATGATGATAATGCTTTCTGGTTTTTAGTTGGGTTGTGGAACAAATTTTAAAGGCAATCATGTATAGTCAAATATACAAGTACGAGGTTGGTTTGAAAAGTCCGTGCAAAGTCCGAGAGATGGCACCACCGGCGCGTATCGAGGTCATGTTTAGTTAGTAGCATCTCTTGAATGAACGCACACCAAGTTTCAGCCATATTGGTTTATTTCTTTGTGTTTGGCGTTCGTGTGAATCAAGGAAGTCGAGTGATTTTCAAGAAATGGACGAAAAAGAATTTCGTGTGGTGATTAAACATTACTTTATGAAAGGCAAACCGCCTCAGGAGACTAAAGAGAAGCTTGATAAACATTATGGTGACACTGCACCTTCGATTAGAACAGTTTATAAGTGGTTTCAAAATTTTCGGACTGGCCATATGGGCACAAGTGACGCTGAACGTTTCTGGACGGCCTGTGGAGGTTACGACTCCAGAAATCATTGATCAAATCCATGATGTGGTGATGGATGACAGAAGAGTTAAGGTGCGCGAGATTGCTAGTGCTGTGGGCATCTCGACTGAACGGGTACATAATATTTTGCATAAAGATTTGGACATGAGAAAGCTATCCGCAAGATGGGTGCCGCGATTGCTCACGCTTGACCAAAAACGGAATCGTGTGAAGTGTTGCAAGGACGGTTTACAGCTATTCCAGAAGAATCCGGAGGACTTTAAGCGTCGTTTCGTCACTGTGGATGAAACATGGATACATTACTATACTCCTGAGACCAAACAACAATCTAAACAATGGGTTACCAAGGGGGAATCTGCACCAAAAAAGGCGAAGACCGTTCCTTCGGCCGGAAAGGTTATGGCGACTGTCTTTTGGGATTCGCAAGGGATAATCCTCATCGACTATCTGGAAAAGGGTAAAACTATTACAGGTGAATATTATTCATCGTTATTGGACCGTTTGAAAACCGAGCTGCAAGAAAAACGCCCGCGATTGGTCCACAAGAAAGTCCTTTTCCATCACGACAACGCACCAGCACACACCTCAGCAGTTGTGTGTGTGTGTTAATGGAAATAGGATTCTAACTCGTTTCACATCCCCCCTATTCTCCAGACATGGCTCCCTCGGATGAAGTACTATTTGTTCCCCAATTTGAAGAACTTACTTTACAATGTTACCAAACATCAAAACCGACTGTTAAAAACATTTAAGCTGATGATGACAGCAATAGCCGTATAGAAATTTGAATCTCAATCCAATTTAAGCTATCACACAATCCTGAAACTAGGTTTTCATCGCTGTTTCTAAATAATACAAAATAAGTTTCAACGATAAATAAATAATTCAGTTTAGGAAAAAATGCTGAGAATATTAAGTTACTCCATAACAGCTTTTAGTCCTGTAAAAGGCAAAAACCGAAGACCTTAAAATAGGTTTTCATTGCAATTTTTAAATAATGTATACAGAGTTCAAAAGTTACATATATAATACAGTTTAAAAATTTAGCGATTCGACTTTAGAGAGAAACCGCAACACTATTTGCCCTTGCCTCCATCTCCAAACTATGTAGTTACTTTACTCTTCTACTTTACTCGGTTGAAATTACCTTTACCAATATTCAAGTAAATTGAGAAAAATAACAGCTAAATCAAGTGAATAAAAATCATTCTCATTTGTTAAAATTTTTTGAGAGTTTGAGCCAATGAGAACTTTGAGTTTAAAATTTTCTTTAATATTGATATAGTGTTTCATCTCAGCGATACCGATGTATTCGTCTTAAATTGGAAAAAAATAAACCAGACTTTGTTTTGAGAAAGTTAAAATTAACGCTTTGAAGGCAAACTCTCGACTTATTAAAAACCTATGCTTTTTCTAACAGTTACAGTCGATGATATTTTTCCAAAATTGAACATTAATTCTCACTTCTGATGATTTTAACAAATGATATGAAAAGGAAAACTATAAATAACAGTTATTAGAAACAAAAAACGTTTAGGTGATAATACTAGCAAATTAATTAATCTTTAATGTACATGATGAAGTAAATCCTTGGATTTTTCATGGAAGTAAAAGAGAACTTCAGGCGAAATGCAGCATCAAAAATATGTTTTTAAGCAATTTTTCCCTTGTCTGGTATTTCGTCGTGCCACCTTTGGCCTTTATCACTGATGCAATTCTGGTTGGTATCGAGTCAATTAATTTTTTTATAATTTCATCACTGATCTCTTGATTTCACACGTTCTCGATTGTTTGCTTTAGCTCATCTTTACTTTTAGGCTTAGCTGCATTAATTTTTTTCATCATGATCATCCACAATTGCTTTATGGGGTTTAAATCGGGGCTGTTTCCTGGCCATGGCAATGCTGAGATCCCCCGCCATGGCAATGCTGAGATCCCCCTACCTTACCTATCCAAAAACACAACCATATGGAAAATAAAAAATGCAAAACTTTGTGGTGGTAACATTTTTTCAATCAATAAATATGAGTACCTACAGATTTGGCTCTATGGCATGGAGCAGAATCAAGTTGAAAAACGAAATCTTCACAGTGCAAAAGATGGTTTCTCTTTGAGGAAATCAAACTCTCTTCCCAAATTTTTATATACACTGGTGAGCAAAAAGATCGACTCAAACTATTTGGCATCATTTAACACGGATTCTAGAATTTAGTTTTCATATATTTTTACGGATTTTGAGTATCATTTAAAAGCCCATTCTATTCTCTTTCTAATGATACCAAATTCCAGAGCCTACCTCATGGTTTGTATTGATTAAAATGATCGAAAGAGGAAACAAGGAGCACAAGGATTGACAATAGGGGTAACAGAAAGGAAAAATTAAACAAATTTTAAGTTTAACAATTAAATTTTTTGATAAAAACCAAAATCAATATTTTGTATTACCCTCCTAGCCATTATTACTGCTTCGAGCCGGTTTTTCATGGATCGGGTGAGCTTTTTCACCACTGTCTGTGGGATTCTTTCTCACTTTTCCGCCATCGCAAACTTTTTCGCATCCAGTGAGATGCCCCCACTTGTCGATGGGCTGGTGTCAATTTGAGTCCGTTAACTGGTGTCTTCGGAGTAATGTTAGCTTCTTTAAGTCTTCTGTCTGACTGTCCAATAACTGACATCCCGATCACGAACTTGTCGGAGCTTCTGCTGGACCTCAACGCCGGTCAACTGACGATTTCTTAGGGTTCTGTTGACAATGAAGTGGTCGTCTCACTCCCTGGTACACCTTCTTCCTGATCTCTGTGTAAAGGCGCCAATCTCTTGGTAACGTCTGTAGACCCTAGAGACAACTGACTGGCTCAGGTGCAGTTGCACAGCGACTACACGTTGGCTATGCCGTTCTTGCAATAGGGCAATGACTTATGCAGTTTCTTCCGGGGTAGTATCCATTTTTCGATGACATAATTAGTGAGCAGGTATAGCAGATATGTTGACGGTTCAAGTTCCGATAAAGGAATGATAGGGAAATGCAGTTGCATGTGTTTTTATAGGGATGAATAGTGCGCAACGAGTATGTTGCTGAGCGAGCAAAAACTGAGTAAAACCGTTTTAATCAGCAAAACTTTTTGGAAATCCAAATGTTTTTGGTATTATTGGAAAGAGTAAAATATCAGCATTCTAATGATACCAAAAATAATACCACTGTTTGAAAATTAAATTCAAGGATCGATGTTAAATAAAGCAAAATCGTTTAAGTCGAATTTTTGCTCACCAGTGTATTTTTTTCATTGACAGTGCCACCTATAAGGTTTATTTGGCTTATTCCAAAGTAGGAGAAACATCCCAACTTACACTTGCCGCTTATTTCACTGTTTTTAATGTGTAGGATTCGTGAAATTTTTCATATGCACGACGTTTTACACAGGGGGCACCATCAGAACTAAAGAGTTAAATTTGATTTCATCACATTTCCCCAGTTTTCTGATGTCTACTTTTCATATTGTTTCGCCCACTTCGGGTGTGATTCCTTCATTTTTTTATTGAGAAATGGTTTTTGAGTGTTTTTTTGGTCTATAAATCTTTTTCCTTTAACCGTCTGCCAAGAGATAAACTTATATTAGGTAAAATCTGCTAGATCCCTTGATATTTCCTTAGCAGTTTTGAAGCGATCTTCTAATCGCTCATCTGTCTTTCTTTTTTTCCCAGTAATTTTCTCTCTGTACTGCCTTGAGAAAGATTTTTCATTAAAACTCTTCACAGTGGATTAGTGGCACTTTACCCTCTTCGCTACTTCTCGTGAAGAAAAGACCACTTCAGCAAATGTGACTAATTTAAAATTTTTCTCTCGACAGTTGTTTAAAATTCAATATGATAAGGAATAATAAATTATACTAGCCGTTTCAGTGGCTAAAAGTAACCGGAGAGTCATTGTTTTAAGTTTGCTCTAATCCTAATATGTAAAGAACAATACCGGTCACCTGTACTAGCGTCTAGGATTAGAACTTCAAAAATAATAGGTGATGCAATTTCTATGACCGCCACTGTATATACAATACATTATGTCAAAATGAAAATGTTGGTTGCTACGGGTGAAATACAAGAAAAAGGATGTCTTTTATTTTTGTATCTAGATGTTAGAGTAGCGGAGCAGTATCTTTTATATTCTTGACAGTGTGTGTCATTTGATTTAATTCACAATGCTGATAAAATTGAAACAATTGAACACTGTAACGTAATTGCAGATCGCCATTAAAAAAAAAACCGTACGGAACACTTATAAGATCACTTCGGTGTCTGTCCGTCTGTCTGTCTGTCTATCTGTCCGTCTATTTGTCACACCCTATTTTCCTCGAAACTGTTTGACATGGAAATTTGGCACTAATATAGGAATTGATGGCCTCATCAGAGCCGTGTAGTTTTGAAAGTTAAATTTCGACTTAGGGGGTTAGTTTTGGAGGGTGAAATCGGAAGTGAAAAAATATAAAATGTAATACTTCCGTACACTTTGTTTTGTATTATTTTTAAAAAAATTGCTAAAAATCGATGTCCCCCACCCTCTATTTCGCAAAGTACTGATCAAAAAATTTTGAAAAAGTTCGAGAATATTCCACAGGGTATAGATTGAACGATAATTTATCTGGTATGTAAAAAAAAACAAAAATTTCAAGGTCATCAGGTTTCGGTAGAGATCGGAAAAACACTTTGTTGAAGACTCATTTAGGGTGTATTTTGTGAAGTCATTAATCATTTTATACTTCCATAACAAAAATTTTTATGTTAAAAGCACTCAACTTGCAAAACACTAATTGCGCAAATCCGTCTTGCACTTGACCGCTTTTTTTTTCCTAAATTCCATTCAAATCCAGATTTACTTCTGGTTGTTTATTAAAAAGTAACCGGTCAAGTACAAGTTGATCTTGCGCAATTAGGGTCCCGTACGTTGATTGCTTTTAAAATAAAAATTTCTGTTACGGAGGTATAAAATAATCGATGACTTCACAAAACACGCCCCAAATGAGTTTTCAACAAGGTTTTTTTCCGATCTTTAGTAAAAACTGATGACCTTGAATTTTTTTTTTATACATACCAGATACATTTTTAAAGGTATTGCACTCGTGATAATTTTCGTTCGTCTACACCCTGTGGAGAATATTCCAGAATTTTTTCAAAATTTTTTGATCAGTACTTTTCGAGATAAGGGGGAGGACAGCGATTATTCGCGATTTTTTAAAAATAATACAAACAAAGGTGTGCGCGAGTATTATATTGTATATATTTTTGGATTCATTTTTACAAGCCATTTGACGGCCCCACTCGATTACACCAAAATTTTTTTTCACCGTCCAAACTAACCCCTTAAGTCAAAATTTAATTTTCAAAACTTCACAGCTCTGATGAGTCCATCAATTCCTATATTAATACCAAATTTCAGACGGACGGACAGACACCGAAGTGATCTTATAAGTGTTCCATACGGAACACTAATATTTGGCAAAATTCTATAGTAATAATAAAGATAAAACAGTCTCCGCCAATAGACCCAAGGTACTTTTCATATTTT
This sequence comes from Pachyrhynchus sulphureomaculatus, assembly GCA_019049505.1. Taxonomy (NCBI): domain Eukaryota; kingdom Metazoa; phylum Arthropoda; class Insecta; order Coleoptera; family Curculionidae; genus Pachyrhynchus; species Pachyrhynchus sulphureomaculatus. The sequence goes on along the minus strand of CM032453.1, from coordinate 75,177,849 downwards.
TCAGTGCAAAAAAGGAAAAGTCACTTATCTAATTGACATAGCTGTCCCCAACGATACAAACATCCAAACGAAATACACAGAAAAAGTCTCCAAATACACAGACCTTGCAACAGAAATAAAAAGCTATGGAAACAAAAAAAAGTCATCATTGTCCCTCTCGTCATATCAGCCATAGGCCTTACACCAACAACATTCACTCCACACTTAGTACAATTAGGACTCGAGACAAACATACACAAAAACATTCAGAAGTCAGTGATTTTGAAAACATGTAACATTGTCAGGTCGTTCCTTAATACACAATGATAATGCGTTTGTGCTGACTTGGTTTAGGCCCGTCAGCCAGACATGGAACTACATTGACCAAATGTGAGAAAGAAAAACAATAATAATAATAATAATAAATTCGGTAATTTCGGTAAATACAAATGAAACGTTACGCTAGCACGAAAAGTTACTTAATATAAAAAAATAATAATATGGCAGTCACGATAACTATTTAATAAATAAATATTTTATTTTTAACACAGATTTATAAAAAATATTAAATAAACAGAATAATTTCAGGAAGTTAGATATTTTGAATGGTCAAATATTTCGCGATCAAAACCTATTTTAGTCCTAGCAAATATTTCTGTAAGAAGAAAGTAGATAGAAAACTATTACGAGGGCTACCTTTTAAGTTTTTACAAAAACAATGAACGAAAAAAAAATTGTTACAAATCCTTTTATTGTTTCTCAAAATATTCGACTTTAAGATGATGAAGAAACATTTTTTCCACCCTGAAATTGGTACCTCAAAAACATAGTTTTGGAGGGATTCAACAGCTTCTTTAGGTGATGAAAATCGCTCTCCACGCATTTTCTTTTTGATACTCGGGAACAAAAAGAAGTCGTTAGGCGATAAATCAGGTGAATATGGGCAATGAGATATCAATTCGATGTTTTTCTCCGACAAATAATCAATTGTTTGACGTGCTGTGTGGGAACTGGCATTGTCATGATGAAGAATGATATACGACGTTTTCGATTGCTTTTCCTGATTTCATCGATGACTTCTGGCAAAGAAATTGCTATATACCATTCAGCATTAACTGTTCTTCGATCCTCTAAAGCAATGGTTGCAACATGTTTAGTATAACCAAAGAAACAAGCGATCATTTTCTTGGAAGTGCTTCGCGAACGAACCACTTTTGTTATATTCGGTTTATCTTGGAACACCCAAACAATTGATTGTTGATGAATTTCCGGTTCGTCTTCTATTACGATGTTGTATACGGATTCTACATGTCCTCCTTACATCAATTAACAAGAGCCTGTTTTTGAGTTTCGGTCAAATTATGTGGAATCCAACGGGAACAGATCTTTTCACAACGAAATGTTCATGCAAAATCAAATATACTGCAGTCTTCGATATGTCTAAGGATGCCTCTATCTTACGGTAAGCCACATGCCGATCCTCTTCAATCATGTTCCGCACAGCATTAATGTTTTTTGGATCAACAACCGATTTTGGTCGACCTTCACGAAATTCATCGTCGACGGAAGCCTGACCATGTAGAAATTCTGCCAAACTAATTGTAAACAGTCTTTTCTGATGGTGATTCATTATCAAAAGTTGAACGAAGCGATTCGAGGCCTTCTTGTTGAGTTAGACCTTTGCTAAAATCGTAAAAAAATCATCCAACGAAAACCTTCGCGTGAAATTTCCATTTGTCCATAAAACTGTTTTTTTATACGGTCACTGTAAACAAACTACTCTGCCAATTTCTGAGCTGCTCATGTTTTAACAATAACAAATGTTAAATTTTACACCAATAGTAATGTTACATCTCAATGGTGCCATCTAGTGGTCGTTTGTAAAAACTTAAAAAGTGGCCTTCGTATAGGAAGCTAATTGCTTAAATGGAACAAGGAAAGAAGTATTTTGCTGTATTAATTCAAAAGGTGTATCTACACAATTAAAATTTAAAACGTTGATTTTTATGCACCTACCTCTATAGGCTTACGAGGTCGTTCTTTAAAATTCGAGTCAATTTCCATCCAAAAGCCGTTTATTTGGCACCTACATGTCTCAGAAATTGCCTAGAACTGTTGCAAAACGTTTACACTGCATTTACTACTTCCTCAAAGAGATATTTTCGCCCGGTTGAACGGATGCGACATTTGAATTTCGCGCCTGACTTGTGAAAAAAACTATTGAAAGAAAGGTTATCAAAAGATAATTCGTATATGCCTGGTAAGCGTTAACAAAATTATCAGTCGCAATGTAGGCCACAGCGATGGCTAAAATTTTATACGCTTAAAGCTTGCTTCTAAAGGTCACTGGTCTGGTTTTAAAGGTCCACTAGTTTTGATTTTTACTGTCTTAAACAAAAAAGCTAAATAAACTATATTTTCTAACAAAAAAAACTATTCCGAAGCTAGTCGGTCCGTCAATTTTTATTTTTATTATGCTTTCGGTGACCTAGAAAAGAGATAAGACGCCTTAGATCAAACTAGATTAGATTAAATTGTAAAGAAATATTACACTTTCTGGGATTATTTGTAAATACATTTGGTATGGGATGTACTATATGTAAATGAAATTGTTTTAGTAATTTTTATCTATTAAAATAGGCATTATACAAATTCCAGTCTAAGTATTAGTTATAAATTTAACATATTCTATAAGGAGTGTGAATTAATTTTGAGGGATATCTAACTTGTCACATATCACATCGGGGCATACTGTTGCTATATTCATGGTGAAGCCCCATCATTAGACTTTAATTTTTTGTATATGTTATTTTGCCGGAGTGTAAACAACTTAATTTTTTTGAGTATTAAATATGTCGAATTTTGTGCCAACAAAACACCATTTGCGGGAAGCGTTACTTTTCTTGTTTATTTCGAAGCCAAGTATCTTGGTATGACCTTGGATACAAAGTTTTGCTGGAAAGCACACCTTAAAAAGAAAAGGGAAGAGCTAGGACTTAAATTCAGAAACATTTAATGGCTGATCGGAAAAGGATTCACTCTCACAATATATAATAAACTACTACTATATAAGGAAGTTCTAAAACCAGTCTAGACTTATGGTGCTCAACTTTGGGGGTGTACTAAACAAAGTAATCATTCAACGTTTTCAAAGTAAAGTACTGAGGAACATCTTCGATGCTTCCTGGTATTTCAGAAACAATGACCTCTATAGGGACATGGGAATGGAAATTGTTAAGAACAAGCTACAACGCTTTGCACGGAACCACGAAGACAGACTCCACAATCATATGAATATAGAAGCCCTCCACGTTCTCGACACCACAAATTTAGTGAGAAGACTGAATAGGGTAAAACTCTTTGAATTAGTGTAGTAAGGTAAAATCAAGAGCGGAGCAAAATGCTTGTGAAACGTGTATACAACAATATAGTGTACCACTCATGTTGATAGAAACTAAGAAACACCAGTGGGTGAAGTCTTAGGTTAAGTAATTGTATAGTAGTTTAGGTTAGATGTAAATTACTGATTAGTCATAATGGGCTAGATTGTAATCATAAGAAGCATCTAATAAAAAAAAAAATCGCTTCTGAAAGTTATCGATTGTTGTCGGAAACCTATGGTGATTATATTCCATCGATAAAAAACAAGTGAGTGCTGGTTTTGACGCTTTAAAAGTAGTTATTTCGACACGGAAGGCAAAGAGCGTCCGGGTCAGCCGAAAAAGTTTAAAGATGAAGAATTGGGAGCATTACTCGATGAAGACCCGTTCCAAATGGAAAAAGAATCATTAGAAGTTAATCACGCAACTATTACAGAGCGCTTACACGCACTGAGAATGATTCAAAAGCGAGGAAATAAGGTGCCATACGAATTGAAACCAAGAGACGTTGAAAGGCGATGTTTCACCTGTGAACAACTGGTTCAACGGCACAATCGGAAAGGTTTTTTCAATCGTATCGTAACTGATAATTAAAAATTGATACGCCACGATAATCCAAAGTGCAAAAAATCATGGGTGAAGCCCGGTGAACCATCAACGTCCTCGCCATGGCTCCAAGCTTATGTTGTGTATCTGGTGGGATCAGCTGGGTGTAGTGTATTATGAGCTGCTCCAACCCAATGAAACTATTACTGGGGAATGTTACCGACAACAATGTATGCAACTGAGCCGAGCGTTGAAGGAAAAACGACCGCAATATGCCAAAAGACACGACAAAGTGATTTTTCAACAGGACAACGCTTGGCCACATGTTGCAAAATCCGATAGAAAGATAGGATGTCGTACCTCACCCGCCGTACTCACCAGACATTGCTCCCTCTGATTATCACTTGTTCTGATCAATGATGCACGGCCTGTTTGAACAGCGCTTCCATTCTTATGAGGATACCAAAAAATGGGTCGATTCGTGGATAACCTCAAAATATGCTGCCAGATAGGAGAAAGCAGTAGCGCTGGACAATACTTTAAATAATCAATTTGTAGCCATTTTTTTACAATAAAGCGATATTTTCATCGAAAACTCCCTCAAAATTAATTCACACACACCCAATAAGTATATCATAAATGTAGAGTAAGTACATGAATTTTCAATGATTCTAAGTCAAATTCTCGAATTTTGTCACATTTTACTGCCTTTACGAGTTGAAACTCAAACTCCATTGTGTTTATGAAAAAACGTTTCCATGGTTCTTGGTAGTACCCTTGATTCATTTTTTTCTCTATTAAGTAAACTCAAGAGCATATAGCATTTTTTATTATTTTATTTCAGATTAAAACAAATGCAAAAAGAATCTTCGGCGAAACGTAAATCGCTCCTGAGGAGGGAAAAGAATCTCATCAAAAACCAACTACTCTCCGACAACATGCTGTCGAAGTTGAAAACTAGTAGTTCCCGAGAGCGGAATGAACGAAGACTGTCAGGACCACTTAGAGTCATACAAGCTACTGGATCGGTTCATTCGGAGACTTCTTTGTCTAAGAGTGTCGGAGGGACCGACCAGGAGGTATGTGTGTAACAATAGCTTTTGTAACAATTTAAAATGTTAATTGTTATGAAAATTACTTGCTGAAAGCTTACAGTATATACACAGGGCGACGATTTATTTTCCGGACTGGTACTGTCTATTATAAAGTAGTGGCCTCATCTACAAGTTGAATATGTCATTTTAAAGATGTACCCTTTCCCGGCTTTCATTTTCAATTTTACCGCGATATATTTCTAGATGCTCGAAAACGATATTTTATATAACAGTCACAAAATTTTATTGTAGAAATTAGAACAACTCGAAGACGGCGAACACCAGGGACGACGAGTATCAATTCAAACACCGGAAATGATTCAAAGTAAAAGTTCGTAAATTGGTGGCAGATGATCACAACGCATAATTGAAAATGATGGAAGAACCGGTAAACAAAAACAGGAAAATAATTTGAATGATTGAAGAAAGATCGGGGCAAAACAAGTGTTTGCGCAAAATTTGATCTACATGCTTTAAATAAAGATCAAACGTTATTATGAGCTTTTACAAACAATCTAAACTCCCTGAAATTAATCGTTATTGGCGATGAGGCATGGTTAAATATAACCCACAAACGGAACGTCAAAACACAGAATGTCAGTCAAAATCATCACCGCGAACCAAAAAACACGAAAAGTTCCCTAAATATCATTGTTTTTCTTTACTATAGCAAATGTATTGTTTATGGTGAATTTGTACCAATTGGTTGAACTGAAAATCATTCACAGAAGAATATACGGGTTGTGTGAAGAAAATACAATTCGGTTTTCGTGATGCCATGGAAACCAGAGAGGCCTTGTTTTCTATCCAGGTTTTGATTCAGCGATGTAGAAACGTCAATTGTGACGTATATTTGTGCCTAATCGGCTACCAAAAGGCCTTTGATAGAGTCCAACATCACAAAATGGTTGAAATTCTGAAAGACCTTAGGCTAGATGTAAAGGATCTGCTGATTATTTGGCAACCTCTACTGGAACCAGATGGCATTTATTTAAGCAAAAGGGGAGCGCCCGGAAGCATTATCGATTGAGTGTGGAATAAGGCAGGGTTGTGTTTTGTCTCCACTATTGTTTAATATGTACTCTGAGAAAATCTTCAGAGAGGCACTGGAAGAGGCTGATGAAGGAATACTACTTAATGAGGCGCGAATAAATAATATTCGTTATGCTGACGATACGGTGGTTATGGCTGATAACTTAAAGGGTCTGCAACATCTTATAACAAAAATAAACAGTAATATATTCAAAAAATCAAATATCAAAACAGAGTACATTGGAATCAGCAAGTCTCCGGTTCCTGCTACCATGATCAACGAACAGTGGGATCATTCGCAGGAAATTCGTTGCCGTATCGAAAAAGCTAGAGCTTGCTCAAAATAACATCACTTTTCAAAAGCTCAGCAATAAAATTAAGCACGAAAATAAGACTCGTAAGATGGTATGTCTTCAGTGTCCCTCTTTATGGTGTGGAATGTTAGACGCTAATTGAAGCCACTTCTAAGAAACTTGAAGCATTTGAGTTATGGCTATATTGCAGAATTTTGAAAATTTTTTATACTGACCATATTACTAACGAGGATGTCTTTCGTCGCATGAACAAGAAACTGGAAATTATGGAAACTGTTAAAGTAGGAATTGGAGTAAAAGTGTATTAATAGTCTGTAAACATAATAACCGGTCAAGTGCAAGTTGAACTTGCGCACTTAGTGTTCCGTACGTTGATTGCTTTTAAAATAAAAAATTTTGTTACAAAAGTATAAAATGATCAGTGACTTCACACAACACACCCCAAATGAGTTTTCAACAAAGTTTGTTTCCAATCTTTACTGAAATCTGATGACCTTGAAGTTTTTTTTTTTATATATATACCAGATAAATTATTAAAGGTAATGCACTCGTGATAATTTTCGTTCAATCTACATCCCGTGGAGAATATTCCAGGATTTTTTCAAAATTTTTTGATATGTACTTTTCGAGATAAGGCGATTTTTCGCAACTTTTTAAAAATAATACAAAGAAAAGTGCGCGCAAGTATTACATTATATATATATTTTTTTGCTCGTGTTTTCACAAGCTTTCATTTAACACCACACTCGATGACCTAGTAAATTTTTTTTTTCACTTCCGATTTCACCCCCCCAAAACTAACTCCTTAAGTCAAAATTTAACTCTCAAAACAACATGGCTCTGATGAGGCCATCTATTCCTATATTATTACCAAATTTTAGCTTTCTATGTCGAATAGTTCCGGAGAAAATCGGGTGTGACAGACAGACAGACAGCGAAGTTATCTTATAAGTGTTCCGTACGGAACACTAAAAATAGCCTTCATAAAAGTAGCAGCAACTCGAAATTGCGAAATAATTTGAATGAGTATCTTATACAAATATAAGATATTTAAGTATAGAACTATCAAAAAATGGCCATAAATTGCCATTATCTCAAAACTAGACTCTTTTTGGTCAAAATGACTATCGAATTCGTAATCAGCAACCTAAAAAAACATGAAAACCCGTACATTATATCAATATAAATATTTTTTATTCCGAATCAATCCAGAAAAATCACTAAAAATGGGCGAAAATGGCCATTTTCTCAAAAGTGGACTTTTTTAGCCAAAATTACTATCAAATTTGTAATCAGCGACCCAAAAGACAAACAAATCCCGTACACTATATCAATATAAACATTTTTTTATTCAAAATAAAGCCAGAAAAACTACCAAATCGGCCAGAAATGGCCATTATCTCAAAACTGGACATACATTTACGTTATTAAATTCTATGGAACAAAAAATGTTGGCTAGTCTCCCTTATAGACAACCGACCATGAAAAAAATCACCTTTTAAATAAAGTTCCTATAATCCTGGCAATTTTTTTTTTAAATAGCTCATGATGGATTAATTGTATTTTTGCAAAGATTATTTAAAAAAAAAACTCTGAAATAGTTTGAGAATCTAGGTGATTTTAGGACTACAAAGTGCGAATAGCTCCAGTGTGTGTCGCGGCTACTTACTGCCGATCTTGTTTTGCCAAAATTCTATCACCTTTTTCTGACATTGGTCGACCAGTACGAGGAGCATTTTAACAACGAAATCTCCAGAACGAGAGTGACTGAACCATCTTCCTGCTATTACTTTTGGTACCGTATCTTGACTATAAATAGCACACATTTCTTCATAGATCCGAGCAACATTTGGGCCTCTATCGAGATAAAATTGTAAGATGTAGCGAACTTTTGCAGATATTCTACTCACCTTCAAGGCACTCTAAATTAGATCTAAATGAATGAATTCCAATAGTTTTTCACTTCTATTACTGACAAATATCAGCATTCAGCTGACACTAAGTAGGGCCTGATGCGACTTATGTGATATGTGAATGTGATGCTAAAGTTATCTAACGAGTTAAAGGCTCAATAGTTTTTCAATAAAACGATTTATTTAATTATTATTACTAGAATATCCAGATTCTTACATACATTTTGTTTAAAAAACATAAGAATTTTCAAGTTTATGAACTTTATATCGTCTATTCCTTATTAGTATGTTTATATATACAGAATAAGATTTCAATAAATTTCAAAAAGCGTGCAAGCATTTAATTAACGATATTGAGTCTCTGAGGACACATAATGAGAAATATGGATTACTACAGCTAATACTCCAAGGAAAGGTTTTTGGAAAAAGTTGACCAGGACGCAGACGTTTCTCCTGGCTAAACAATCTGCGAAATTGGATCTCAACAAATACTACCGGTCTTTTCACAACTGCATTGGATAAAGTAATAATAGCCAAAATGATTGTCAACATTCGAACCGAATAGATACTTTAAGAAGAAGAAGGTTAAATTATCAATGGCAAGTATTATTTGGAAATAATGAAACTTTTGATGTGTGGAACTTGTCGTGTTCGACCTGATTATCATGATTCAGTCAGCTGTTGTTTATTGTTGATCTTCCTCTTCTTCTTCCTACTCTATTTTAGGCATATTTGCCTGGTTCTTCTTCGTCGTCTGTACCTTTCTTTCAGTTGTCGCGAGATTATCGCTCCATCTTTTTCGTGGTCTTCACAAACTTCTCCTACCCGACGGCGATTTATCTCGTGCTGTTTTAACCATCCTTCCCTCATCAATTTTGCTGATGTGTTCGTTCTACTATGTTTTTGTGTTTATGCTCCGTACTGTGCATGTTCTTATATCTTGGCTTCTTTCCCTGTCCAATAATGTTTTCCCGGTCATTCTTAGGAGTATATTTATTTCGCTCGTCTCCAATAATCTCTTAACATAGTTGTTGATGTGTCTGGGTGAGTCTCTGCGGTGTACATTATTATACAGTCTGACAAGTAAGCACGTAACCGCTCGTATTCTTGAAAAAATGTGTTTCGAGAACATTTTTTGCCATCAATGTATTCTTTGGTGTGCTAACCACGGCGCAATTACCTTAGTAAATTGTCCAATCGCCTCCTGTACCAATAATCATCTGGCATCTCTGAGGCATGCGTCGACGAGATTTACTGTAAACTCGCGCGGCAATGATCTCCAAATTTTTCGAGTCTCGCGAGACAACTGCGTCAAAGTCCTCAGACTCTTTCCTCTGAGCTTTCTCTTTACAAGGAACCAAACGTTTTCAATAGGGTTGGCGTCCAGCGATTGTAAGGGCCACTCTAATATTTTATCTTGGGCCCAAGCGAGCCGCTTTGTAACGTGATTTTCGCTTAAGAAAGGTTTCTCCAACGTGCTTCCGAATTTGACATCATGAGCACGAAGGTGCGTATTCAAACTCTATTTTCTTAATTTTGGCGCTTCTTGACGCAACGTCAATTGTGGGTCCCGTAAAAGTAAAGACACGATTCGTTTTTTACTTTCGGATTGACTTTGCCTACCGAGCCACGTTTTGGCAAGTTGTCGACATTTTTCGTCTCGTTCAAATGATTTACCCACTTTATCACAAACGACACCGACTTTTTAATATATTTAGCGGCCGCGGAATGTGTTATTGGATGGAAACAAAGAAAGACTGCCTCAAACCGACGCGCAAGCAAGTGACTCATTTTGGATTTTACGTGATTTCGACGAAAGTTCGGAATCGATTGATACTTTTAATAAAATGCGTGGTAGACAAAGGTTTCCTCTACCGTTTTTTTGTTCAATTGCTAGAATCCCATCTACCAAAAATGCATTATCGCGGACACTATCTTACTTGACAGATTGTAGGTCTTACGACTGTCTTGTAAATCTTTGATTTGGTTTTGACCCCTATGTGTTTATTTTTTCATATTGTATCATTCAGGCATGCCGTAATTCTTTTTGCTTTTGTTGTTTGATGCCTCACCTCTGTTTCCATGTCACCATATCCGGAGATTTCTGTTCCTAGTTATTTAAATTTCATCTTTTGTTGTCTAATTTGTTCATCAACGATTAGTTTACATCTTATAGGTGTTTTAGATGTTGTCATGCATTTCATTTTGAGGCAGATATGACCATGTTATATTGTTTTGCAGTTGAAACGGTATAGGAATCTCTAAGATCATTTTACATTTTCTGCCATCAGCACACAGCTTCATCAGCATAGCACAAGATTGCAATGTTCTGGTGTCCTTGCAGGGGACTCGATACTATTTATTATTTCATCCATAACGAGAAGAGAAGAAGTGGACTTGGCCTTGTTGTTAATGTTTGGCTCAAAATCAACTCTGTATTTTGAAATGATCACGATATCCGTCTGTTTTTCACTACTTAAAATCGAGTTAACAGGATGCTTTTTCAAGGACATAGAAACCATTCAAAAGTTTTCGTACACATGCTTTGCATGTAGTCCGGCAAAATAAACCAGAAAATTTATTTGGTTTTTGGCGTTGAATCAGGAGGAGAATATACTGGATAAGAACAAACTAAGGAAAATTGTTTTTAGTGTTCCGTACGGAACACTTATAAAAATCACTTCGGTGTCTGTCTGTCTGTCTGTCTGTCTGTCACACCCGATTTTCTCCGAAACTATTTGACGTAGAAAGGTGAAATTTGGTAATAATATAGGAATTGATGGCCTCATCAGAGCCATGTAGTTTTGAGAATTAAATTTTGACTTAAGGGGTTAGTTTTGGGGGGTGAAGTCGGAAGTGAAAAAATTTTTTTTTACTAGGTCATCGAGTGTGGTGTCAAATGAAAGCTTGTGAAAACACGAGTAAAAAATATATATATAATATTATACTTGCGCGCACTTTTCTTTGTATTATTTTTAAAAATTCGCGAAAAATCGCTGTCCCGGGCCTTATCTCGAAAAGTACTTATCAAAAAATTTCGAAAAAATTCTGGAATATTCTCCACGGGGTGTAGATTAAACGAAAGTTATCACGAGTGCATTACCTTTAATAATTTATATGGTACATAAAAAAAACCAAAGTTTCAAGGTCATCAGATTTCAGTAAAGATTGGAAACAAACTTTGTTGAAAACTCATTGGGGTGTGTTTTGTGAAGTCACTGATCATTTTATACCACCGTAACATAAATTTTGACTTAAGGGGTTCGTTTTGAGGGGTGAAATCGGAAGTGAAAAATTTTTTTTTTTTTTACTAGGTCATCGAGTGTGGTGTCAAATGAAAGCTTGTGAAAACACGAGTAAAAAATATATATATAATGTAATACTTGCGCACACTTTTCTTCGTATTACTTTTAAAAAATCGCTGTCCCCTACCTTATCTTGAAAAGTACTGATCAAAAAATTTTGAAAAAATTCTGGAATATTCTCCACGGGGTATAGATTGAACGAAAATTATCACGAGTGCATTACCTTTAATAATTTATTTGGTATATAAAAAAAAAAAACAAAATTTCAAGCTCACCAGTTTTCAGTAAAGATTGGAAACAAACTTTGTTGAAAACTCATTGGGGGTGTGTTTTGTGAAGTCACTGATCATTTTATACCACCCTAACAAAAATTTTTATTTTAAAAACAATCTACGTACGGAACACTAATTGTGCAAGTTCAACTTGCACTTGACCGGTTTTATTTATTTTATTTTTGCATCGAGTAGAGGAAATTAATTTTTACACTGTGTAAATATTTATAAAGAGCTTAAGTATTGAAAATTTTCACTAGATTTCAACAGCAAGCAATTAAAGACGAACCTATCAAGATTAGGACGTTAAGCCATTAATTTCAAGAATACCGTCACCTTAGGTACCTAGTTACACGAAAAAGTTTAAGTATTTTACAAGTTTTATTAGTATTTCCACTTGGTTTAATAAAAACACTTTGTAACAAACTAAACAGATGTTGGAAGATGTATTAATTTAAATAGCTTTAATGTGAACTTGACCTATCACAATATGTCACAGGCCCACTTTACACGGAATCGTCGATTGCTCTACTTCACACGTGAAACAACATGATTTATCTTCTTTCATTAATACAATATGTTTTTATTATTTCATGGTAATTGTTTTAAGTATAGTCTGTCAAGTAAGAACGTGTCCCGCGATAATTTATTTTTGGTAGGTGCGATTCTAGTGATTCGACAAAAAATCGGTAGAGGGAACCTTTGTCTACGACGCATGTTAGTAAAAGTATCAGTCGATTCCAAACTTTCGTCGAAATCACGTAAGGTCCAAAATGAGCCACCTGTTTGCGCGTTCGGTTCGAGGCAGTCTCTTTGTTCCCATCCAAGGTCCTAAAGTGACACATTCTGCGGCCGCTAAATATATTAAAAAGTTGCTGGTAAATTTCAACGAGAAGAAAAATGTCGACGACTTGCCAAATCGTGACTCGGTAGGCAAAGTCACTCCGAAAGTCAAAAAACGATGACCTGATAAATTTTTTTTTCACTTCCGATTACACCCCTCAGAACTAACCCCTTTAATGAAAATTTAACTTTCAAAACTACACGGCCCTGACTGGGTCATTAATTCCTATATTTGTGCTAAATTTTAACTTTCTTTGTCAGACACCGAAGTGATCCTAGAGTGTATAAGTACGGAATACTAAAAACGATGTCTTGTCCCTGTTAGATGTTTAAATTGCTGTTGCATTTACCACCACATAAATCATACTTTTATTTGGCCAATTATACGAATACTACCAGTCTTTGTTTTCACCGCACTCGAAATTGACGCTGCGTCAAGGAGCGGCAAAATTCAGAAAATCTTGTTTGAATGTGCCCCATGAAACCATTTGACAGCATCTTCGTGCTCATGATGTCAAATTCCGAAGTACGTTGAGGAAACCTTTCCTGGGCGAAAATCACGTCGCGAAGCGGTTTGCTGGGATCCACAATAAGATACTAGAGTGGTCCTCACAATCGTCGGACGCCAGCCGTTTTGAAAACGTTTGGTCCCTTGTAAAGGGAAGGCTCAGAGGAAATACTTTGAGGAGTTTAACTTAGTTGCCTCGCGAGATTCGAAAAACTTGTATGCAGAAAATCTTGAGTGCCTGGTGCATGTTAATGCAGGAGGCGATTGGATAATTTACTAAGGTAATTGCGCCATTGTTAGTACACCAAAGAACATATTGATGGCAAGAAATATTCTTGAAACACATTTTTTCAAGAATACGAACGGTCACGTTCCTGCTTGACAGACTGTAGAATTGAAAGTTTTTCTTTTTTTTTTGTCAATAATGGTATCGATACATATTCCTAATTCTCAGTTACCAGCACACCAATAGAGAAAAGACCACACTTATTTAATGATGGAAATTTAATGTTCAAAATAAATGTCAGAAAATCCAAGAAACTATCAAAGTAAACTAAAATTGAGAGATTTCTATTAGAAAAAGTGAAAAAATTTAAAACGTTTAGATAAATGTCAACGTCAATTTCAACAGATAGAACAATTAAATAAAGGGATATACAGCTTTTGTTTCTCCGGAATCATAACCTCACTTCTGAGCTGCTCAACGAGGCTACCTATTTGAGTTCAGACGCCATGGTGCTAATATAGTCCTTAAAACAAGAATATGGTGCTCATGCTACGGACGGTAATACAGGGAATATTGCTTTATTTGAGCCTGAGATGAATATTGCCACATACTGTATGGGAAATTATAGTCTGTTTAATAAGTTAAATACAGTAAGAGTTAGAAGCTCTCGTTTTCCTCGTTTCCAATGAATAGAAGGTTTTGCACTAAATAACTGCGTCGTGTAGACTTTTTGATTAGGTAATAAGAAGCAAATAAAAACAGTACAAAGAAATAATATAAAAAAATCGCGAAATGGCTCACCATCTGCAACCTAATGCGGCAGGTTATTTATAAGTTTCGTGGCTCTGAAAGCCATGGACCATTCTTAATATTTCAATTGTTTTAAGTGGTGTTAGAAACACTCGATACAACAGTTAAAACATTAAAATAACTTTTTTACTTTTGGCTTTCCATTCCAATGCTCTGTGTTACGATGACTTATGAGTCACATCAATCAGTCATGAACATAAAGTTTCGAAAACAAATGTTATTCACGGATAATGGCATAAGCAAACTGAAACCAGTGACAAACACCGACTTGGAAAGACGACAAGGTGTTTGCCATACTTTACTTACGTTTTTGTTTTAAAATTAAGCGGTCTAACTTGCAATATGACGTTTAGTGATACAGGACGTATGAGTTAGCTTTGGTTACCTTTTTAATCCAATCCAACGTGAAGAAGAGAAGCTTGTGAAGAATGGGAAACTTAGGGTGAAAGGGAAGAAGCAGAATGAAGTGGTGCAAAAGGAAGATATCAGAAGAGCAAAGGACGATATAAAATACCAGTAGAATGGAATGGTTTAATATTTATTTATTTATTTATTTATTTACGGGACAGGCCCATTAACTAATAAAGACAAAATACAAAAGTTTACAATATAAATGACACTTAAAACTACTTAAAATTAAAGGCTAAAACTAAGAAATTCAGAAAAGAACCCCGATCTGCCTCTTAAAAAGTGACAAGGAGCTGGAGAACAATTCCAGTGATAGGCAGTTGTTTACAATGCCCATAGATCTTGTTATGAAGGTATTAGTTCCGTAGGTTGTCTTATGATAAGGTTTGAAGAAGGACAACGTAGATCTAGTATGTCTAGAGGGTGCATACAAATTAATCTGAGATAAAAGTTCTGGACAATTTACAATGGAATTTAAAATTTTAAAGAACATTACAAGATCACGCTGAACTCTCCGGTTAGACAGGGTATTCAAGTTTAATACAGATGTCAGTTTTGAATAACTAAAAGAATCATTGTTAAAGAATTTAAAATTAATATGACGTAGAAATTTACTCTGAACAAGCTCCAAGCTCCTAGCATGGCAAGCAAAAGGTGGGTTCCACACACATGAGCAATATTCCAAGAGAGGCCTAATCAACAAGCAGTACAGCATTTTTATAGAGGTAATGGATGAAAATTCTGATGAGCAACGCCTAATGAACCCAAGCATCCTCAGAGACCTAGACGTTACCTCGGTTATATGAGGAATAAAAACTCAGTGCCGAATCAAACTTAACCCCCAGATCCTTAACATTAACCACGGACACGAGGGAAGTCCCATTTATGCTGTAATCAAAAAACAATGAATTGCGCGATCTCGAGAAAGACACAGAGAAGCATTTAGAAGTATTTAAAACCATACCGTTTAACTGACACCAGACACTAAGTCTATCCAAATCACTCTGCAATCCCACACAATCCTCAATCGATCCAACCGCCGTATACAACTTCAAATCATCAGCAAAAAGCAAGAACCTGGAAGACCGAAAGCAGTCGGCCACATCATTCAAGAACAGGTTAAACAGCAGAGGCCCCATATGGGAGTCTTGAGGCACTCCTGAGGGCACAGTAATGTTGACAGACTTAAAATTATTAGCTCGAACCACTTGAACTCTGCCACACAAATAACTCCTAATCCAGCCCAACAGTGGACCCGATATGCCACGGTTATAGAGCTTCTTAAGAAGAACACCATGGTTGACCTTATCAAAGGCCTTAGAGAAATCGGCATAGATGGAATGTACCTCAGATCCGCTCTCCAAGGTCCTCGACAGGTAGTCTGTATAGGAAATCAAGTTCAATTCAGCAGACTTGCCTCTCTGAAAACCAAACTGTTCATCTATTGTAGATGGTCCCAAGTTAGATGCCAATACTTTAGTTACTAGGTTTTCAAATAATTTAGGAATAGTACTCAAAATACTTATTGGTCTATAGTTTGCGATATCTGCCCTGTCCCCTTGAATACCGGGGTGACAAAACTGGTCTTCCAATAGTCAGGAAAGTAACCCTCCTCCAATGACCGGTTAAACAACATGCATAATGGTCGCGATAATACGAAGCTACGTGCCTTTAGTAATCCAGGAGGTAAACCATCAAGACCAGACCCCTTTCTGTGATCCAACCTCGAGAGCCCCTCGTAAATTTCAGAGATTGAAATCTTAAATTTGAAGATATTATGAATATTAGTAGAGGGTAAGGCTGGATAATCTAGTAACTCATCAGAGTAAACAGAGCCGAAGTAACTTGCAAAAAGATTAGCCACATCAATGCCCATGTCCACAGATTGTTCATTATAAAACATCCTAGGAGGAAGGTCATTTGTGCCACGCTGTGCGCCAACAAAGTCCCAAAAGCTTTTCACGTTATCTCTAATGGAGAGTTCAATGTTGGAGGTATAATCAACATGGCACCTACGTGATAAATTCTTACACTGTGATCTTAAAAGCAGAGAAGTAATAATAGTCCTGAGGTTTTCCAAATGATCTAAACCTCTTGTGTGCTTCTTTTTTACGAATTATTAAGTTTTTCAACTCAGGAGAAAACCACCTAGGGAATTTTCTACTAGATACCTTCTTTAACGGAACATACAAATCTATGGCCCTATAAAGTACTATTATGTGCTTATGTGTATTAATAGATTGCTGAGTAAGTTGATTTGTCAGCGCACTTTGACCCGAGTAGAATGTTTGCAAACTGTCACGGCGCAGAAACCGCACGACTTTGATACAACTGTGCGTTTGTTTGACGGACGGTCTGCAGAACGTTAACTGGATAGCAAATTTGTTATGCACAGTTTCCTCAGCAAAAATCTCTCTGTTGTGGAAGCTGCGCAAAAACAACTTCTTTGTTCCGGAAACTATGCGGTAATATTCCCCAGTGCAAGTGATTTGGCTGAAGGACCAACTTATTTATAAATTAATGCAGCATCTTTACGGCGCGGAAGCCACATTACTTTCACGCAACTTTGGTTATTTAAAAATCTTTGTTCAAAAAAATTATTTGTTCAACTGATCCACGAAAGTTCCGCTCATGTTAAAGTAGGCTAACACACTCGCTGACTAAATTTATTAACACACAAAACGTTTACAAACCTTACCATTCTATCTCATTGCCATCGTCGATGAAATAATTATACTATGAACTCCTGAACAAAATTAAGGGATATTAAATGTTGAAGCGAAACTTAAAAAATTGTTAGCCGATTTACAAAATTGTTCCTCAGAGGAAAGTCCTATGTACGAAAGAATAATGTAGTGTTACCGATTAAAAATTAAAAAATGTTAAAGCTTGAAAATATGATTTTTTTGATATTTTAAATTGCGTATAGAGTGTACTAAAATGTAGTCAAATCTTTTTTTTGCTAATCCTGTTCATAACCAAGATAGTTCAGGTTAGTTCTTTAAGTTTTTTTCTTGGTTATATTATTCCTAATCTTAATTTCTTGCAAGTGTTTAGGTTACTGATTGCTGGCACTGGTGGACAAACTGATTAATTTTGAAAAAAGCTCTGTTCTAAATTTTTAAAATAATGACATAATTATTTTAGGTCAAAAGCGTAACCTCAAGATCTTGTTCAGTTGTCAATATACTCTCAGCAACCTCGGATAACTTACCATCTGAAGTGGATCCTTTGGAGTTAACACTAGCACGTAGTAGAAATATCAGCGCGGGTGCTATTTCCCATATGAAGCAGTAAGTACTATATGATTGTTTATGTATTTAAACTTTTATACAAAGTTAAAACGTACCTACTAATATAAGGACATAATTTATTCGCTTAAATTGGCTTGTGAAATAAGGAAAAGTGACATCGTACGATGATTTTAAGGTTTATTTGATGTTCTCTTTTTATTTAATTTGTCAGATGACTACTTTTAGTTCTATCGACAACGCAGGGTTGGGGATGTTTGCAGAACTAGTATATATATATATATATATATATATATATATATATATATATATATATATATATATATATATATACAGTCCCTGGCCAAATTATTAGACGCACTGCAAGATTTCATGTAAAATATTAATTACCGAGTGATATTGTACCGTTTTATTATTTTAAATTGATTTGTTTTTTATTTTTATATTATCCAATCAATTACCTATTTATTTGACATAAATAAAACAGCATTAATTTAGAAAAGCATAAGTTTATTAAGTTTTAAAGAAAAGTGAAATTGATGTTAGTAAAAGTCAATATTTAGTTGAGCCACCTTTAGCCGCTATCAAAGCTTTAATTCTGCGCGGCATGCTATCAATGCAAGATTGTACTGTCTCCTGCATTTGAGGATGATGATTCCACACATGAATAATCTTTTCTAGGAGCTGGGTTTTGTTGGTAATCACATCTTTAGCCACTTCTCTTTTCATCAGCTCCCACACATTTTCAATGGGGTTCATACCCGGCCAATCCAACAGAGGGATATTTTTTTTCTGCCAAAAAAGCTTTAACAGACCGAGCAGTATGGCAGGGAGCTCCATTTTGCATGAAAGTGAATGGTTCCCCATTTGGAAACCATTCTCTGAGCTGCGGAATCAACCGATTTTGTAATACTTCTTTGTACTGACCTTGCCTCATTATTCCTTTGACGACGTACAGACGTCCAGTGCCCTTGCCGCTGATGACTGACCAAATCATCACTTTGGTGGGATGTTTAACCGACGCACATACTGAGCTTTATTCTGCAAAATTTCGAATGTGCTTTCGTCACTGAAGCAGACCTGTCAAAAATAGGAAAAATATATAAACTTCCATGTTTATTTGCTTTATTTAATTGAAAATGATAATAATGTATCAATTATTGATTAAATTGCTGTATCTTACCGATCTCCAGAAGTCCACATCTTTGTCTTGCCATTGTTTGGCCCACTTCAGGCGCTTTGCTTTCATTGCAGCTGTTAACTTGGGCTTCCTGGCGGGGCGACAGGCCTTAAAATCTAATTCTTTCAATTTTCTTCGAACAGTGCGCTTTTACGCTAGCATCCTGGAGTTGTGATTTTATTACCTTTGTGGTAGCAAATCTGTTTTCTACACAAATTTTCTTCAAACATCTCTCTGACCGTGGAGTGAAAATTGGTTTTCTACCGCAACTTTTCTTTCTTTTCGGGCTTAATTCCTTCCCTGACTCAATTTTCTTTTTTATGCGTCGTACACTAGCTTCAGAAACCTCCAATCTTCGTGATATTTCTCGGTTTGGAAATGTTTTCGCAATCACAAGGGCCTTCACTTCTGCTTTTTTACGTGGTGAAAGATCGCCTTTTCTACCCATAATGAAAATAGTCCAGTTACTTTTTTAAAACACTGCATACAAAATAAACTAATAACTGAGTAGTATAAAACTGTTAAACAAACAATCACAGTCCATAAAGCCACAGAAACACGTCCGTACCTGACTCGATTCCGATCGCGACTGATACAGGTTTGTACTTGGTTACGTTCATGTATCACTTTGTCAACACAGTGTTGCCATATGTTAAAAATAAATACAAATATGTAGTCTACAACAATTCTTTTAAATAAAAATCAATAATATTGTAGTTTAAATATACCATTATTGCATAAAAACTCTTAAGAAACATAAAATTACTAAAAAAATACAGTGCGTCTAATAATTTGGCCAGGGACTGTATATATATATATATATATATATATATATATATATATATATATATATATATATATATATATATATATATATATATATATATATATATATATCAGCCAATATTTCTCCACTGCTGGATATAAGCTTCCCCAAAGTGCTTTCATCTTCCCCTATCCTGAGCCGTCGCCATCCAATTTGTGGTTATTCTTTTCAGATCGTCGGTCCATTTAGTGGATGGCCAGTGGCTTTTGGCCGCCATTCCAAGATTTATTTTTTTTTTTTGTCAACCTACCATCGTTCATTCTCGCAATATGCCCCGCCCATTTCCCCATATTTCATCTCTGCTATTCGCTCGAATTTAAAAAAATAATATAAAGACAAATTTGTGCGAGTATGACATCATATATATTTTCGGACGGATAATACAAAGAAAAATGTGCGCAAGTATTGTATTATATATAATTTTGAACTCGTGTTTTTATAAGCTTTCATTTGATACCCCACTCGATGACCTGGCAACATTTTTTTTTTCGATTTCACCCTCCAAAACTAACCCCTTAAGTCAAAATTTGACTTCCAAAACGACATGGCTCTAATTGGGCTATCAATTCCTATATTTGTGCCAAAGAGGAATCCCAAAAATTGCCCGTTTTGGCATCCTTTAATCGTAATACAAATTGGCAAATGACTGTTAATGATGATGACTTTCTCATGACAAAGTTTCAAGTTGAGTATATCTTGGTTTTTTGAGGTAAAAGGTATGGAAATTACCATTTTTGCCATTGCTAATGATTATGATTTTCTTATGACAAAGTTTCAAGTTGAGTATACATTTGTTTTTTGAGGTAAAAAGGATGGAAGTTACAATTTTTGCCTTCAAACCTATGTGTTGTATGTTACACAAGTGATGCTATAATAAACGATGTATATTATGCGTATAACAAAACGTCCCATTTACTTTTTCACACATATACGCCTAGCAATGCGAAAAGCGAGCCGTATTTTCTAGGGGTGAAAATCTAGCGAAATTGATGATGAAAGGGACGCAAAATTGTTTGTTCTGCAAGTTCGTATTGAGGAGTTTTTAGAAGTGCTGATATCTAGTGGGGTAAAAATCTAGCTATAGAATTTTATTTGATCGCGCATATTTGCTTATATCACCCGCGTATTGTGACTTCAATCCTTCTTACCTCAAAAACCAAAAGTATACTCAACTCCAAACAGCGTCATGAGTAAATCCTCATCATTAACAATTTTTTAGCACACAATTTGTATCAGAATTCGAGGGTGCCAAAACGGATGGTTTTTGCCTGTTTTTGGGATCAGTCTTTCAACGTTCTAGGTTAAATAATTTCGAAGAAAATCGGATGTAACAGACATACAGACAGACACCGGTGATCCCATAAGTGTTCCGAACGGAGCACTAAAAAGTTGTCTTCTCTGACCCAACCGACACTGTGGAAACGCATTATTTGTGATATTTATTTTAATTATTTTTCTACTTCGCTGACTTTGCAGTTTTTATTGGATAAGTGAAGCATTTTTTAAAAGAAATTCGTATAATTTTCTGAAAGTGGTCACCTACAAATGTACGCAAAATCAAAATTTGATATGAGATCTTTTCATCATTCAAGTTGGTGACAATCGATTATTTCACGTGGCCCAGTGCCTCATAAACCGTTCTTTTTAAGGAAATTTATAGGCTTTAGTTGTTGATTTCTTTGACTTCAATAACGACAATTTCTGTTTAATGACTTGATCGTTAAGGAGGAAATCTACGTCTCCCCAAAATAAGATATTGATAACTGTTCAAAAACAATTATTTGATTAACGCTTGTAACGTAGAGCTTCGGAACAAAATTAGTTGATTTTAATTCTTGTACCAGTTGTGTCTTGGGGTGTGCAAATATAAATATTTACGAAGAATGAGTTGTAACGAACTTCTAAATAAATTTGCAACACTTAATCGGCTGTTTGTTTAGAGGGTAGGATTGTCGCAAACTTACACTCCAACGCATTCCATGTGAGCGTCGCTTCTTAGAAAGTTTTTAGATGGGCGACACAGTCAAGGTTTACTTAAAGTTCCCTTCACTCACTTTTTAATTAGGTACTTTATTTGCATAAATGTTAGTAAACGCAAAATTTTCGACATATGACAACCGTAGAATTTTTTTTGTGCAGTCTAACGAATTTGAACTTATAACTCATTCATAATATTAATTAAGTATTTATTTATAAATACTAAATTGTTTACATGCGCCAGAAGCAACAATTTAAAATAAACTGTAACAATCTATGCTTTTTTCATAAATTAACTTAAACAAATGACCTCAGTACAGCCTATCTAAGGAATTTGTATTAGTTAACTTAAATTTTCAACACTAATAAAACTTTATTGTTTGAGTGTATTAACTTAATGACTCACTGGCGCAGAGTCTATTTAGTTTCCAGACGTAATTATTGTAGTTTGGGTACTTAATTGTACTTTATTTTTTTGTGCTTTAACATATGTACCAGCAAAAGAAACGGCAGTTTTTAGTGGTAACTAACTAGTTTTTAGTATTAATATTATTTGACACGTTTAATGTAATCAAATATTAAATAATTCGATCGGATCTCAAAGTTCTGCCCTTGAATAAATAAAGTTGTACTAAAGCACGGTTTGGCTCGTGTGGCGTTCAATACCGTATTTACTTGTCTTAATTTATTTGTTTTTAGTTGTTACTTTGTTCGATTATTGCTCATTTGTTATTTAAAAATCATTATCCAAAAAACAAATTTCAACAAAGGCGGTAGTCTCCTCCTCCCGACCACATCTATAATATATATAAAATGCAACGTCTCTCTGTCTGTCTGTCTGTCTGTCCGTCCGTTAGTGCGCTTATCATTGGAGAACCACTTATCCGATTTACGTACTTTTTTTTTTAAAACATACATATGTTCTCTGGCCAGGTTATAGGCTATATTTTATTACGATAAGTAGCATAGGGAATGAGCAATGACGTAAAATAGTGAATGAAGTCGGAAAAAAGTTTGCCGCTAGCGTGTTCGTTTGCAATACATAGCCTAAACCATTAAATATGGAACAATATTATGTAGCAGAGAATATCTATAATCTATATAAAATGCAAAGTCTCTCTGTCTGTCTGTCTGTCCATTAGGGCGTTTATCACGCGAGAACCATTTATCCGATTTACCTGTCTTTTTTTAAATTCATACATATATTCTTTGGCCAGGTTATATAATAATAATAATAATCTATATCTATAATATATATAAAATGCAACGTGTCTCTGTCTGTCTGTCTGTCCGTTAGTGCGCTTATCCCTCGAGAACCACTTATCCGATTTACGTGATTTTTTAAATTCATACTGACCAGGTTATAGATATATATTTTATTACATCTATAATATATATAAAATGCAACGTATCTCTGTCTGTCTGTCTGTCTGTTCGTTAGTGCGCTTATCACTGGATAACCACTTATCCGATTTTCGTACTTTTTTTTTTAAGACATGCATATGTTCTCCGGCCAGATTATAGGCTATATTTTATTACGATAGGTGGCATAAAGAATAAGCAGTGACTTTAATAGTGAATGAAATCGGAAAAAAGTTTGCCGCTAGCGCGTTCTCTTGCAATACACTGCCTAAACCACTAAATATGGAACAATATCATGTAGCAAAGGATATCTATAATATATAATGCAACGTCTGTCCGTTTGTGCGCTTATCACTGGAGAACCACTTATCCGATTTACGTGCTTTTTTTAAACATACGTATGTTCTCTGGCCAGGTTATAAGATATATTGTATTATGTTAGGTGACATAAGGAATAAGCAGTGACGATAATAGTGAATCAAGTCGGAGAAAAGTTTGCCGCTAGCGCGTTCTCTTGCAATACACTGCCTAAAGCATTAAATATGGAACAATATCATGTAGCAAAGAATTTAATATATATAAAATGTAAGGTCTCTCTGTCTGTCCGTTAGTGCGCTTATCACTCGAGAACCACTTATCTGATTTACGTTTTTTTTATAAATTTATACATATATATATAATTCGATATAAGCCTAGATAATGGGAGATAAGGTGAGATAATGGGAGATAAGGAGAAATAATGGGAGATAAGTCGAGATAAGCCTTAATAATGGGATATAAGGTGAGACAATGGGAAATAAGTATAATGGGAGATAAGGAGAAATAATGGGAGATAAGCAGCGATAAGTCTAGATAATGGGAGTTATGGTGAGATAATGGGAGATAAGGAGAAATAGTGGGAGATAAGGAGAAATATTGCGAGATAAGTCGAGATAAGCCTAGATAATGGAAAATAACGTGAGATAAGGAGAAATAATGAGAGATGAGCAGAGATAAGCCTAGATAATGGAAATTATGTAGAGATAATGGGAGATGAGGAGAAATAATGGGAGATAAGTCGAGATAAGCCTTGATAATGGGATATAAGGTGAGACAATGGAAAATAAGTGTAATGAGAGATAAGCAGAGATAAGTCTAGATAATGGGAGTTATGGTGAGATAATGGGAGATAAGGAGAAATAGTGGGAGATAAGGAGAAATATTGCGAGGTAAGTCGAGATAAGCCTAGATAATGGGAAATAACGTGAGATAAGGAGAAATAATGGGAGATAAGGAGAAATAAATGGGAGATGAGCAGATATAAGCTTAGATAATGGAAATTATGTAGAGATAATGGGAGATAAGGAGAAATATTGGGAGATAAGGGGAAATAATGGGAGATATTTTATTACATTAGGTAACATAAGGAATAAGCAGTAACGATAGTAGTGAACCAAGTCCATGCGAGCGGAGCTGCGGGCCCGGCTAGTTCTATATATAAGTCAGTTCAATTTATCATCTCCACTTCTTTGTATCAAGTTGATTTATCTGTCAATGTTTAATAGGCGTATTTTAAAATATTACACAAAGTGGTAATGATTGACCTGTTGACTTGCTCTGATTTGTCTAGTTAATTAAACAAAATTTAAACTGTTAGTTAATAATAATATTCTTCTTTGGGTTTAGTTGTTACAACAAAAACTAAAAAAATCTGTGTTCGTTCTTACTTCCTCGCTAAGGGAAGTATTGTACGTAAAAAAATTACCCTTCGAAATGTTTGCACATTTTTTCATGCTTAAGGGTCCTAAGGTCACAAAAAAATGTAATTTCAAAATTTCCGTTGGTCTGTCAGTATGTTCGTCGCTTTGTCTGTTGGCTGGTTAACTTTCAAACCGAATCGATTTTAAATTGAGTGTACAGGGTACGATAGAGTAAAGTTCATTATGTCATTTGTTTCGGGAATGACGAAAACATGTTAAATACAATAGTTTTAGGGAATGTTAAGGTGCACAGTTTAAAATTATTTTCGAGTATACAGCGTACTTCAAAAAAGCGTGGCCGATATAACATATGTTTTTTTAGATGGATCATCCTATTTTCTAATTTATTTTTAAATTCTGCGTAAAATTTTATAACTTTTTTGTTAATAATGTTATATACCTAAACCTAGTAGTTTTTTCTAATATTTCATTTTTTTTTTTAAAAATACTAGTTTTCAGTTTGGTAAAAAATTGCCAGTAGCGCCGTTGTTTCTGAAGGTGGAATACTCATAATTGGTACGACCGTTTTATAGACATGAAAAAAAATATATGTAAAGAAATTTGAGTTAGATGCTACAGGCTGCTCAAAATAAATTTATGCATTTCGACTATTTTAAATTGAGAAATCTCAGATTTTTTAAATGACAAACCCTGTATATTATTATTTTTTCTGATAGATTTTACACAACTCTCCAACTTTGATTAAGTATGTCATATACCTATTTCTAATAGTTTTCGATTTATTGTGAATTGTTCAATTTTTACCCTTGTTTTTAATACACTTACGCTATTGTGAAAACCTAAATAAATAGTTAATAATAATTTTAATGTAGTTTAACTTATCTAATGATTAATTATTATGACGTAATATGCCCGTCTACTTGAATACACATGTTTAGTCGTTTTACTATATTTTCCTTCACTTTCCTTATCATAAAGGGCGTTATTGTCCTGCATGCATTTCGTATCCTATTTTCCATATCTACTGGTGTTGTAGGGGGGCTTCACATAAACACGATCTTTAATGGAGCCCCACAAAAAGAAGTCTAAAGGTGTTAAGTCACATGATCGAGGGGGCCACTGAATGAATCCATCTCTACCGATCCATTTTTTGTGGGTAACGATCGTTTAAAAATTCCCGAACTTCCCGGTGGTAATGAGCAGGAGCTCCGTCTTGTTGAATCCACATTTGTTCCCTTTCAAAATTATCAACTTCTTCAAGAAGCTGAGGTGAATCGTTTTACAAAAAATTTAGATATCTAGGCCCGTTAAGCGGTTCGCGGAAAAAATATGGACCAATAATTCGAAAATTTAATATCCTACACCATATATTAAGCGACCAATGGTTTTGAACTTCCAGGACCCAAAATGGATTAACTGTTGAATAATAATGCATATTATAGCTGTTAACTGCTCCATTACTGCGAAAAGTAGCTTCATCGGAAAACATTATTTTGGATAAAAAATTTGGATCAGCCTCTATTGCTCCATTAATGGTGGTACAAAAAGTTTATTCGTCGTTCAAAATCACGATCTTGAAGTTCTTGGTGTAGTTCCATATGAAAGGGATGATACTTGTATTTTCTCGTGCTGCGATTAGCCGTATATTGGATGTGTCACATAAGTCAGCTAGTTGACGGCTGCTGCCCTGGGGATTATCTTCAACATGAAGTAAAAGCTCCATTTCTTTTTATTCAGTGGTAGCATTCTGGTTTACTATTTTCCGTTTCGTATACTCAACGCTACCACTACCATCAAATCGTTCCATTAAACACTGAGAAGATTTTCTATTAGAGTACTTCGTTCCGTAAAGCCTTACTGCCAAAAGACATTTTTTTCCCGCCTCGCCCAGTATATGAACCATATCAGTTAATTCATTTTTAGGAAAATCCATAACTATTACCTTTATACGTCATTTACTACAACAAATTAAACTATTTTTTATACTTGCTTACATTTTTGTTTTGCTTGGCAACTATGATGATAGCGTAAGTGTATTAAAAAAAACAAGGGTAAAAATTGAAAAATTCAGAATAAATCGAACACTGTTAGAAATAGGTATATGACATACTTAATAAAAGTTGGAGGGTTTTGTAAAATCTATTAGAAAAAATAATAATATACAGGTGTGCCATTTAAGATTTTCAATTTAAAATAGTCGAAATGCATAAATTTATTTTGAACACCCCGTAGCATCTAACTCAAATTTCTTTACATACATATTTTTTTCATCTCTATAGAATGCTCGTACCAATTATGAGTATTCCACCTTCAGAAACAATGGCGCTACTAACAATTTTTTACAAAACTAAAAAACTAGTATTTTTAAAAAAAATTGAAATATTAGAAAAACTAATAGGTTTAGGTATATTACATTATTAATAAAAAAGTTATAAAATTTTACGCAGAATTTAAAAATAAATTAGAAAATAGGATGTTCCATTTAAAAAAACATATTATATCGGCCACATTTTTTTGCACTACCCTGTATACTCAAAAATAATTTTAAACTGTGCACTCTATCGTTGACTCACCCTGTACCTTTAATACTTAAAATAGTTCCTTCCTTATAGTTTTTGAGCAACACACTTTGTAGACAGGAAGTGAGATATTTAAACTGGTGTACTACCGACTTACTGCTTGGCTTCTCGTGGGTTTTCCATAAGCTGCTTGGCCTCTCTGGTGAGATTTTCATCAAAAATATTGTCTCAGCCACTACTCTCCTAGTCTCATTTGGGTAGCTAATCACTTTTTGACCCGAAATGCCTTAGGATGAGCAGAATATTTTAAGAACGGAAGAAGGCCTCAAACTTCAGAGCTAGAAACGACACCCACTTGGTGATAAAAAAAACCCTTACTGCACTACTGCATCACGGAGGAAAAAAGCCACTACGGCGTGCTGGAGGAAAAAGCCTTTAAAAATTCCAAATAGCCGTTTATATATCTTTTGCCCCTTCTTCAAAGTGAAGTCTTTAAAATGGCTCACTTCCGGGACGCAAAACTCGACGCATTCAATATGAACTAAATAAGTTAAGTCGGTAAGTTAAACTGCTCAAAAATTTAAACTCACTGCTTAATCAAATTACAATGCTCAAAAATTTAAACTCACTTTTTAGCTTAAATTATCAATTATCATAGGAATTATAGAAAGAAAAATGGTGTAACATGATCTTAAAATCTAGGAAAAAATGAATGTTTCAAAATTCTGTAATAGTCTTCATAAAGTGTAGATTCAGAGAGAGAATTATCACGAGTGCATTACGTTTGATAATTTATCTCGTATAAGAAAACATTATGTGCTTTGATAATGTGGTGGAGGTCTTTTAATATACTTTTCAGTACATTACTGCTACAGAGCCGCGCGTCCCTCGTGTACCGAAACAAAATAATTTTATTTTATTTGTTTATAATTTAGGTATTTAGGTAGTAAATATTTGTTTTACATTTTTATTACTAGATTCTAGATTGAGCTAGATTAATTTATTAGCTATTAGGTAGCTAGTAGCTATATTATTTAATTTGCGCAAGTCCGACGTGCACTTGGCCGTTTTCCTTTTCTTACTAACTCAGCGTTATACTTGTGAATGTTAATAATATCGTGTAAAAAACTAAACTACGGCGCTTTCTTATACTCTGGTGTGAGTATTATATAACAAGAATAAGTCTGAAGATATAGGCTGACTAAGAGTCTTTTGTGCAAGTTGCTCTTGTAATTCATTTCTAAGTACATACTTTCACAAAAATTAGCTACTGAAATGATATTTAAGGGGTTAAATCATCTCTGAAATATAGAGACTTTGTTGGTTTTGCTCTTGTATCTCAAAAAACATCAAAGATGTTAAGGAAATTCCAATGACAAAAATATTTTGTCGTACTCATCGTGTCTCCCCCCCCCCCCCCCCCCCCCCCCCCACCCCCCCCCCCCCAGTGTATGCAAAATATTTGTTTATTATTTCAACAAAAAACCAGGAAAATTTACCAGATTAACGTTAAAACCATAGAAAATTTATCGACTTAAATACTATAGGCTTCATGCCCTCATCAGGTATTCTACAGATATAGGTATATACGAGGCTGGTTTGAAAAGTCCGTGCAAAGTCCGAGAGATGGCACCACCGGCGCGTATCGAGGTCATGTTTAGTTAGTAGCATCTCTTGAATGAACGCACACCAAGTTTCAGCCATATTGGTCTATTTCTTTGTGTTTGGCATTCGTGTGAATCAAGGAAGTCGAGTGATTTTCAAGAAATGGACGAAAAAGAATTTCGTGTGGTGATTAAACATTACTTTATGAAAGGCAAAACGCCTCAGGAGACTAAAGAGAAGTTTGATAAACATTATGGTGACTCTGCACCTTCGATTAGAAACAGTTTATAAGTGGTTTCAAAATTTTCGGACTGGCCATATGGGCACAAGTGACGCTGAACGTTCTGGACGGCCTGTGGAGGTTACGACTCCAGAAATCATTGATCAAATCCATGATATGGTGATGGATGACAGAAGAGTTAAGGTGCGTGAGATTGCTAGTGCTGTGGGCATCTCGACTGAACGGGTACATAATATTTTGCATAAACATTTGGACATGAGAAAGCTATCCTCAAGATGGGTGCCGCGATTGCTCACGCTTGACCAAAAACGGAATCGTGTGAAGTGTTGCAAGGATGGTTTGCAGCTGTTCCAGAAGAATCCGGAGGACTTTAAGCGTCGTTTCGTCACTGTGGATGAAACATGGATACATTACTATACTCCTGAGACCAAACAACAATCTAAACAATGAGTTACCAAGGGGGAATCTGCACCAAAAAAGGCGAAGACCGTTCCTTCGGCCGGAAAGGTTATGGCGACTGTCTTTTGGGATTCGCAAGGGATAATCCTCATCGACTATCAGGAAAAGGGTAAAACTATTACAGGTGAATATTATTCATCGTTATTGGACCGTTTGAAAATCGAGCTGCAAGAAAAACGCGATTGGCCCACAAGAAAGTCCTTTTCCATCACGACAACGCACCAGCATACACCTCAGCAGTTGTGGTCCCAAAATTAATGGAAATAGGATTCCAACTCGTTTCACATCCCCCCTATTCTCCAGACTTGGCTCCCTCGGACTACTATTTGTTCCCCAATTTGAAGAAATGGCTGGCGGGACAAAGATTTTATTCAAACGAGGAGGTGATTGCAGACACTAATGGATATTTTGCAGACTTGGACAAATCCTATTATTCGGAAGGGATCAACAAACTAGAACATCGTTGGACGAAGTGTATAAGCCTAAAAGGAGACTATGTCGAAAAATAAAAAGGTTTACCCCAAACACATAAGTAGTTTTTATTTTTGCACGGACTTTTCAAACCAGTCTCGTATATTAGACTAACCACAAAAAAAAGTTTTTATGTTGCACACATTATTTTTTTGAGAAATAAATTGCGCAGATATTCAGGACTGACAATTTGAAATAATCTTAAGCCACGTGCAACTATGGACGACCAAGTCAACTCCAGTTATAAACAATTAAAAGATGTTTTGCAATAAAATGATTTTAAACATTTTAAAAAATTTGTGTATATATGGTAACTATTCATAATACTTATTTACGAAAATAATGTATTAATTATTTTTTCTAAACTATTGATTATTGATTACAATTTGATAATTATTTCATTATTCCGTTCGAAAAATTACGGAACATGCATCCGTTAAATGCGAAAATTGGCATATTTGTGCATTTCATACTTTTTTAATTGCTCAGAGCTTGAGTTTACTTGATCGCCCACGGTCGCACCCGTTTTTAATCTAAGTTTGATGAAATTTCTAAGTTTAATCGAAATTGCCAGTCCTGAATATGTATGCAATTTATACATAAAAAAATAAGGTGCGCAACATACGAGGCTGGTTTGAAAAGTCCGTGCAAAGTCCGAGAGATGGCACCACCGGCGCGTATCGAGGTCATGTTTAGTTAGTAGCATCTCTTGAATGAACGCACACCAAGTTTCAGCCATATTGGTCTATTTCTTTGTGTTTGGCATTCGTGTGAATCAAGGAAGTTGAGTGATTTTCAAGAAATGGACGAAAAAGAATTTCGTGTGGTGATTAAACATTACTTTATGAAAGGCAAAACGCCTCAGGAGACTAAAGAGAAGCTTGATAAACATTATGGTTACTCTGCACCTTCGATTAGAACAGTTTATAAGTGGTTTCAAAATTTTCGGACTGGCCATATGGGCACAAGTGACGCTGAACGTTCTGGACGGCCTGTGGAGGTTACGACTCCAGAAATCATTGATCAAATCCATGATATGGTGATGGATGACAGAAGAGTTAAGGTGCGTGAGATTGGTAGTGCTGTGGGCATCTCGACTGAACGGGTACATAATATTTTGCATAAACATTTGGACATGAGAAAGCTATCCGCAAGATGGTTGCCGCGATTGCTCACGCTTGACCAAAAACGGAATCGTCTGAAGTGTTGCAAGGATGGTTTGCAGCTGTTCCAGAAGAATCCGGAGGACTTTAAGCGTCGTTTCGTCACTGTGGATGAAACATGGATACATTATTATACTCCTGAGACCAAACAACAATCTAAACAATGGGTTACCAAGGGGGAATCTGCACCAAAAAAGGCGAAGACCGTTCCTTCGGCCGGAAAGGTTATGGCGACTGTCTTTTGGGATTCGCAAGGGATAATCCTCATCGACTATCTGGAAAAGGGTAAAACTATTACAGGTGAATATTATTCATCGTTATTGGACCGTTTGAAAACCGAGCTGCAAGAAAAACGCCCGCGATTGGCCCACAAGAAAGTCCTTTTCCATCACGACAACGCACCAGCACACACCTCAGCAGTTGTAGTCGCAAAATTAATGGAAATAGGATTCCAACTCGTTTCACATCCCCCCTATTCTCCAGACTTGGCTCCCTCGGATTACTATTTGTTCCCCAATTTGAAGAAATGGCTGGAGGGACAAAGATTTTATTCAAACGAGGAGGTGATTGCAGACACTAATGGATATTTTGCAGACTTGGACAAATCCTATTATTCGGAAGGGATCAACAAACTAGAACATCGTTGGACGAAGTGTATAAGCCTAAAAGGAGACTATGTCGAAAAATAAAAAAGGTTTACCCCAAACACATAAGTAGTTTTTATTTTTGCACAGACTTTTCAAACCAGCCTCGTAAAGTACCCAATAAATACGAAATTTGACCCATTTGTACATTTTATATGTCTTTAGTTGCTCATAACTTGAGTTTACTTAGTCGTCCATGGTTGCACGTGGTCTAAGAATGTTGGAAATTGTCAGTCCTGGATATCTATATGATTTATATCTCAAACAAATAAAGTCCGCAACGCAACCATTATAAAAAATATAAAATTTGGCCTATTTGTGCTTTCAAACGTCTTTAAACTGCTCATAACTAAAGTTTACGTAGTCGAGCATGGTTTTATATGGTCTAAGATTGTTCAAAATTGTTATTTAATGGATATCTATGCAATTTATACTTCAAAAAAGTAAAGTGCACAACAAAAAGTGTAACCAGTAAATACAAAATTTGGCCTATTTTTGAATTTTATACGTCTTTTAATTGCTCATAACTTGATTTTACTTGGTAATTCATGGTTGCACGTGGTGTAAACTTGTTGATAATTGTCAGGCCAGAATATCTATGCAATTTATATCTGAAAAAAATAACGCGTGCAACGTAAAGTAACCATTAAGTTCGAAATTTGGCCTATTTATGCATTTTAAACGTCTTTTAATTGCTCATAACTTAAGTGTACTTGGTCACACGTGGTCTAAGTTTGTACGTAATTGTCAGTTCTACATATGTATATATGCAATTGAAATCTCAAAAAACTGATGTTTTCAAAGTACAATTCTATTTTTATCCTGTAAAATATACAATACACTGATGTTACCAATAAAATCGACTTTAGCATCCTCTAAACCTTAATATTTTTGGACCAAAATTTCAGAGATGTCTATTTACACCTAATAGAAGATTTTTAGCTGATGGCATCGCCAAATATAAAAACTTTTTTGTAGTTTGTAACGAACTCCAAAAAATCACTAAAAATAGTTCGCTATATACAAAGTTCGTTACAAACAGTAAACAAAATCTAATATCATATTTCACTACTTTTTTATTTAGATTAGGCGCTATTGCTTAGAAAAATGAATAATAATAATTATTAAATTAAAAGAAAACGTTTAAAGGAATATCAAACAAGTCACTCTATAGTTATTATTATGTATGTTGGTACATATACGAGTAAAAACGAAAACATTACAATACGTAGATTATACAATAAAATCAGTAATTTTCGTTTGTACAATTTTACTTGCTTAAACTTGTGTTTATATAATTGTCAAGGTCACAAAAACTACTCCATATATGTTCAGGAACGTCACGAGATTCCAAAAAATTGCGAGTTTCAGTCATTTTCTTAGTCATTTCTGAAATGGATCTAACATAAATATTATCTCCTTCTTCAAGATCGTCTTCGTCGTCATTATCGCTTAAAATCTTTCCAGATGTCACAATTTGATCATCAGTTAATATTTCTCTCGTCATTAATTCATTATCAGCACATACATATTCTTCAAAATTAAGATGATTAAACATCTTTTTAATCTCGATTTCCACTGTACTTTGTTGAATGTCAGCATCGTAAACAAATTCTAGACAATCAGTAGGATCTTCTCGATGTTTTTCAATCCACTGAGTCAACGGTAGCTCATCATCTGAGTCATATCTACATTCCTTCCTTACAAATCCTCCATGCTTAAACCAGTTTGCAATGGCTTCTTTACTGACTCTTTGCCAAGCCATATGGATAAAGTTTATAGCTTCCAAGAGAGTTACAGAAAAAAATGTTACCTTTGTCGATTGTCTCTAACATTTTCGTAAGTAAGATCTTTCTGTAATGACATTTAAAGAATGTATCACACCTTGATCCATAGGCTGTGTTTGGAGGCATAAAAACCAATTTTATTTGCTGTAGATCAACTTCAGGGTGCCCTGGACAGTTGTCAATCAAAAGTAGTATTTTTCTGTTTGTGAATTTTAATTCTTTGTCCCATTCGATCAGGTCGTTTTTAAAAATTTCTGATGTCATCCAGGCTTTACTATTTGATCTGTACTTTACTGGCAAATGTTTGTTTTTAAAACACCTGGGATTGGCGGACTTTCTTATCACCAACAATTTTCTTTTCTCTGTTCCAGACATATTTGCAGTTACCAACATAGTAATCCTTACTTTTGATAATTTTCCACCAGCACAATTCTCTCCGACAAACTTTAATGTCTTATCAGGCGTCATATTGTAAAACAAACCGCATTAAAAATGTCCACATATTCATAACTTTCACGAATTTCCGGCCATGCATTGGCCAACCACTGATGAACAAGTCATATCCACTCCTGCAGTTTCTCCTACTATTTTACCCCCACTAATATTATGTCACTTTTTAAATCGTTCAATCCAACTTCTAGAACGTTAAACTCGGTGTTCTCTCTGTTCCTTCCCAATTCACTGGCTTTCTCTTGTAAAGTATAGCTGGTAATAGGAACATGTTCATGTCGTTTTTGACTAAACCATTTAAGGAGTCCTTTATCGACTTGGTCATGTGTAAATTTTCTTACTTTTTTACCTGACCTAACTTGAACTAAAGTTTATTTTATCATTGATGATAAGATTTTTTGCCTCTTCTTCCATATGGTAGAAACTGTGCATTTAGTTAAATTCGACTGTTTGCAAACATCACTTTGTTTAACTCCATTTTCTATTTTCCTTATAATATCGTGTTTGTCTTTTAAAGTAAACGCTTTACGTTTTTGTGTACTCATTTTAAAATAAAAACTTAAACATTCACTTTGCTACTCTGATCAAATATGCATTAGAATCGCATAACACAACAAGTGAATTAAAAATAATACTGCTCGAACTAGCGACGCGGTGGAAACAAGTAGAATAGGGGTTCCCAGCGAGTTTCGGTGAATTCCCTAGATCAAGTCACGCGACATCAAGCACAGGGAGTGGCAAGTTGGTTATAAACGGACACAAAACATCCAAATTTGGAAGTTCGATATAACCGCGTTCGTTATAACTGAAAATTCGCTATAAACAGGTTCGTTATAAGCAGACTTTACTGTATATATATATATATATATATATATATATATATATATATATATATATATATATATATATATATAGATATATATATATATATATATAGTGGCGTGCAAAAGTTTCCGTCCAGTGACATTTCGTACTCTAATTTATTAAAAATAATGACTAATGATTTTCAATCATTAATCATTAAGAATATTATTTATGTTTGTGAATATATTTATTATTATTATTCTTATATTTATATGTGCAAAAGTTTCCGGTCACATAATATACATTGACGCAGTAGAACGTTCAAAGACGTATTTACGAATAATAGCGCGTTGAATGTTCACATTTATTTCATAAAAGGTCGTGGGAGCATAAACATGGCTCGGCATATGCAAATCCAAATTCGTGAGAGAGTAATAAAATTTTCAAAAGAAGGAAAGTCTTCTCGTGAGATTGCTTCATTATTATCGATAGGTAAATCAACCGTGAACGATATTATTGTAAAATGCCGTTGTGGATATGGTTTAAAAAATCGTCCGCGTAGTGGAAGACCAAGAAAAACATCTAAAAAAGTAGATCGTATCATTAAACGCAAATCAACTGCGTATGTCAAGAAAACTGCTGCCAAAATTGCACGCGAGCTAAAGGATGAAAACCTAGCTAATGTTAGTCGTCATACTGTGACACGAAGACTACATGATGTGGGACTTTTTGGCCGTATAGGTATTAAAAAACTATTAATCAGTAAAAAGAATAAGAAGGCCCGATTACAATTTGCCAAAAAATCACCTAAATTGGACAATCAAAGATTGGAAAAAGTAGCATTCTCAAACGAATCTAAATTTAATCTTTTTGGAAGCGATGGTAGACAACATGTACGACGTTCTATTGGTACGAGAAATGATGTTCGGTACGAAATTCCTACTGTAAAACACGGTGGAGGAAGTGTGATGGGGAAGTTTCTCTGCACAAGGAGTCGGTCCATTGATCGAGATCAACGGAAATATGAACGCTGATATTTACAAGGACATTTTAGAAAACAATTTGTTATCATGTGCTGAAGAAACATTGCCGCAGAATTGGATATTTCAGCAGGATAATGACCCCAAACATACATCCAAGTTGTTAAAACAGTGGTTTTCTGCTTCAAATGTGAGAGTTTTAAGCTGGCCATCTCAATCACCGAGCTTGAACCCAATAGAACAGTTATGGGAAACCCTAGATCGTCAAGTTCGAAAGCATACATATTCAAATAAAGCCGCATTATTCAAATGGAAAAGGAAGAATGGGATAAAATTTCACCTGCTTGTATTAATC
Organism: Pachyrhynchus sulphureomaculatus; assembly: GCA_019049505.1. Classification (NCBI taxonomy): domain Eukaryota; kingdom Metazoa; phylum Arthropoda; class Insecta; order Coleoptera; family Curculionidae; genus Pachyrhynchus; species Pachyrhynchus sulphureomaculatus. The sequence continues at coordinate 75,141,445 of CM032453.1, read as the reverse complement.
GATTAATTGAGTCAATGCCAGATCGTTGTGCGGCTGTTATCGCTGCAAAGGGTATGGCTATAAAATATTAACATAAAAAATATAATTTAAGTCTATTATAGAGCATATGGACTAATGATTTTTCTCGTAGTACAAAGTGGCCGGAAACTTTTGCACATATACATATAAGAATAATAATAATAAATATATTCACAAACATAAATAATATTCTTTTACTACATTATTTTGTTTCCTATATCTCATACTCACTTCTCATAATGATTAAAAATCATTAGTCTTTTTTTTTAATAAATTAGAGTACGAAATGTCACTGTTCGGAAACTTTTGCACGCCACTGCATATGTATATATATATATATATATATATATATATATATATATATATATATATATATATATATATATACATATATATATATATATATATATATATATATATATATATATATATATATATATATATATATATATATATATATGTATATATATATATATGTATATATATATATATATATATATATATATATATATATATGTATATGAAATTGATATCAGACAGACAGACAGACAGACGACGGAAATGAGTGACTAGGTTTTTCGTAAACTAGCACCTCTAAAACGTGCAGAAAAACAAAAATGTCGGACTGTGATTTTTTCACTAATACAATACAGAGTAAAATTATTTCTTGTTTCAACTGAAACAGATGCTCTTTATCATGCGATCAAAATATAAAAAATTCTGTTGTTATTTCATAATTTTTCTTTTTTAAATTTTATTGTATCACAAAATTACAGAAAAGGAACACCATATATACTTTAATCGTACCAAGAATTTATTGGGAAAATAAAATTCCCTTCCTATTTATACACAACACAGCGCAACTGAAAAATCTGTTCAGTATCAAAGTCAAGAGAACTATTTTGTTTACATTCTACGCTCATCACGTGACCAAAACACGAGAATTCCACACACACACACACTTGAACAGGACGTATATCTAACACACGTTAATACACATTTTATTTGGTACTCGAAATTCGTATGTTTATTTTCAAAACTGACTTGTTATTAGATGCATTACATGATAGAGTCTATTTGTTTCGCTGAAGTGCTATTTAATTTTGTGGAAATTTATTTTGAGAAAAGAAAACTTTTCAGACGTCATCAACGATAAATAAAGACCAAGAAATATTTTCGCGTAATAATATTTCTTTTTATTAGGAGAAGGGCGGGTAAAGTACAGGTGTATAGTCTGTTAAGTAAGAACGTGTCTGCGATAATTCATAATGAAATTCTAGCGATTCAACAAAAAATCGGTAGAGGGAACCTTTGTCTAATAATAATAATATATTCTTTATTTTAGCTTTTAGCTAGTTGATAGCAAACACCCAATATACAAACTTATATGCTAAGTGTAAAGTTCTTAAATATAAAAACTACGCTTTTTTTGAAAATACTTAAAGTAGGAGCATTTTTTTACATTACTCGGCAAATCATTATAATAATACAAGCCGTCATAAAAAAGTGTTTATTGCAATCACGCTTTTCTCACTAATTCTATATTATAGTGATAACTATTTCTAATGTTATAACTATGGTATATCTTTTATTTAAAAATGATCTAAGATAATCTGGCTACAGATCATTCTCAATCTTATATGTTAAAATATGATTAGTTCTCCTGATAAAATGACGAATGTCGAGCCAATTTAACGAATCTAACATATATTTAATGGGTGTGTACCTATCACGGTTCAAGAGAATTCGCATTGTTTTATTTTATAACAGTTGCAATCTTAGCACATCCTCCCCAGTACATGCAATCAACAATGAACAGGCATACGAGAAATGCGGCAATATAATAATGTTATACACCAGCTGTTTGGCCTATGGAGATAGGCACCCTGACACACGTCTAAAAAAACCTATGTTCTTCCCTAATTTTTTACACATATAATCTACATGATTACTAGAACATAACTATTGATCTAAAACTACCCCTAAGTATTTAATTTCATTAACAAACTGAATAATATCATCACTTATAACTAGAGCTAAATTTAAATCAAAATATCTTTGACAATTAATTCTAGAACCAATCACCATACACTTGGCTTTCGATCTATTCAGTTTTAATCTATTCTCACATAGCCACCCTGATAGAATTCTTAACTTACGGTTCATAATAGCTGTTACCTGTTCAAAATCTCTTCCAGCCACAGATATTAGTGTGTCATCGGCAAACAAACTGACGAAAGAGCTGGACAGTCTTACATGCACGTCATTAACATAAATGATGAACAAGAGTGGACCCAGCACACTCTCCTGCCGCACACCCCAGACACTACTTCTTTTGCCAGAAATTTTGTTTTCAACCTTAGTCTGCTGATACCTATTATTTAAGAAATCTTTTATCCGCACACCATGTAAAGCTAACTTCATAATAGGGATATTCCTGTCTATCGTCTCAAGAGCACGCTTCAGATCCACAAAGACAATGAGAGTAATTTTTGGCTCACTCATGTTGGTCCTCCACACAGAGCACACATGTTGCAACGCAGTCTCACAGGAATGTTTGCCTCTGAACCCAGATTGTCCACTGTATAACAGTTCATTACTTTCAAAGTACTCATGTAATTGGCTACAAACTATTGTCTCCCAAATTTTTTCGATTACAGGTAAGAGGTTAATTGGGCGAAAATCACTGGTGATACTCGGGTTTGTCACTTTTGAAATAGGCACAATTACATTCGTTTTTAAATCTCCTGGAAACCTATCAGATCTTAAAAATGTATTTATTATGTGCAACAAGGGGTATCCCAACACATCAAAGAGGTCCTTTACAAGTTTAATAGTCAACACTTCATCACCGGTACTATTATTTTTTAGGTTATATACGGTTTTTCTTCGTTTCGAAAGCGTTACTTCTTCAAAAAGCAACAAAAGAGATTCCTTTTCAGAGAACGTTGGGTTCCATTGCCTTTTTTCTATATTTTCAGATATTTCATTCAAACTGTCCGCATAGAAGTCATTCATGTTTGCTTCTACCCTTCCGTCACACTGCCCAAAGTCAATATTGCTAAAATCAGCACATTGCTTTTGGTTTCCCAACAATTCTTTTAGGGTTTTCCACATCTTCTTCCCATTCTCTTTACATTCATCTATGTTTCGGTCACAATATTTATTTTTTTCACTTCTTAACACTAAAGTTATCCTATTCCTTTTTAGCTTGTAATCATGCGCGTCGTCTTCAGCTTTGGTGAACTGAAATCTTTGGTAAGCCTCATTTCTAGTGCGTTGTGCCTCTCTTACTTGCTGCGTAATCCACGGATATTTATGTATTTGATTTTTATTCTTCTTCAGGGGAGCTAAACGGTCAAATATTTCGTGTATTATTCTTAAAAAGTCAGTATATATAACATCTGTGGATGTGTAATTCCAGTTCTTACCAATCAGCGCTTCTTTCAAGGTTCTGTCTGGAGAAATCCCTCATATACACCTTCCTGGGGGTGGTTGGCTATTAGTGAGTTTTATTCTGACACCAATAATTTCGTAATCACGTATGTTTGGGAAATATCTTGGAACCTCCACTAAATTGAAGTCATTCGTGATGATGTGATCAATAAAAATTGCTGATGGGTCAGTGATTCTAGTTTCCTTATTGATAATCTATTTATAACCGGCAGATTGTATAATTTTTTTTAGACTTCTTGAATCCCGGTCATTTTTCAGGTAGTCTATATTTAAGTCACCCAACAAAACGACGGTTTCTTCATTTATAATATCATCATTCAATCTTTCCTCAACACAGTTTACAACGTCTACGACTCATTTTAGTAAAAGTATCAGTCGATTCCGAACTTTCGTCCAAATCACGCAAAATCCAAAATGAATCACTTGTTTGCGCGTCGGTTCGGGGCAGTCTTTCTTTGTTCCCACCCAAAGTGGCCTAAAATAACACATTCCGCGGCCGCTAAATATATTAAAATGTGGGTGTCGTTTATGAAGGAGTGGGTAAATCGTGACTCGGTAGGCAGATTCACCCCGAATGTCGAAAAACGAATCTGGTCACCACGTCTCAAATTAATGGTTTTTACGTATAATATAGACAGTTGCAATAATATCACGTAAATATGATGTAAATATCTTTTAAATAAAATTCAATGATCATTATGTGTAGAAAATTACGTTTATTTGGAAATTTTCCATTTTTTCAAAACGCCTCGGCAAAAAAATTTTAAAATTGTTCACACGTGCTCTATATTACTACTAGTCTACTACCATCGGAAAATTTGGAGTGGTCGCCGAAGTCATTAGAACCTATTTCAGGCATACCGTGGGAGTATACAGCTTTTAAGTAGAAAAAAACCGGCGTCGGACTTGCGCAATTAGTGTTCCATACGGTGATTGCTTTTAAAATAAAAATTTTTGTTATGGACGTATAAAATGATTAGTGACTTCACAAACCCATCCCAAATGAGTTTTCAACAAAGTTTGTTTCCGATATTTACTGAAAACTGATGACCTTGAATTTTTTTTTAATAAATGTCGGGTCCTATAACGTTAACTTTTTTAGGAAAAAACTGTTGCTATGGTTTTTGTAGCGTGCAACTCTACTTGGCTACTGTCTTCCCAAGATAGTATTTTTTTCGATTTACGTTAGTCTTGAATCGCTGTAAATTGTACTCGGTGGGCAACACAGTCCTGGACAAATCATTCCAAAGGGATGGGGTTCCCCATATAAAAGGCTTGAAAAGGTTTATTTAAGGAGTGAAAACCTGAACCTCATACTTCTTCTTTCTTCTTCTTCTCAGTCTGTCTACTCCTGGACGTAGGTCCCTTCTAATCTCTTCCCTGCTGCCCTGTCTTTTGCCACATTCATCAACCCATCGTTTCTGTACCGGCCCAACGCTTCTTCCTGTTTTTCTGGGACTCCATTCCACCCTTTTGACTCCTTATGACCTACCCATCGCCACTTCATCTTTGCCGCCTCGAGAGTTATGTCAGTGACTTTGATTCGTCTCCTTATCTGTTCGTTATGAATTATATCCCTAAAGGAGATACCAAGCATGCTTCTCGTCATAACTCTCTGTGAAGTCACAAGCTTTTTAACAAATGCTTTAGTGAGACACATCGTTTCGAGTCCATATGTGCTGACCGGGGAACACAGGAATTGTAGACTTTAGTTTTTAGGTCTATGGGTATTGTAATACTTTTTTAAATGTGTCCTAGTTTTCCAAAAGCTGCCCATTTCAGCCTTATTCGCCTGGTATTTTCTACATGCTGGTTTCTCCTTTCCGATCTTAATAGTGTAATCTAAGTAGATATACTCGTCGATGTGTCCTATATTGTTATTTCCTCTCTGTATATTGGTATCTTTAGGGCTCATAAATTTAATTTTTGTTTAAATCCATTTTAAGACCTACCCTTGCAGAGACCACATTCAGCTGGTTCAATATTTCCTCATTGGTGTTATTAACTATCACTACTACATCGTCTGCAAACCTAAGGAGATTCAGTCTAGTGCCGTCGATGTTGATGTCCTTCTCATCCGGATGTGAAGTATTAGCGCGACATGTATTCCTAGTATGCACCACTCTGGGAGTAATTAATGCATGCGTGCATGTAATATGTTCATGCCAAGATATATTTACTCCCAAATTAACGCCCAGCAAATTAAGTGACGATGTTAGAAGTACCGAGTGTCCCGACATATTGGGTGTGAATTAATTTTGAGGGATTTTTCGGTAAAAATATCGCGTGATTGTAAGAAAATGGTTACAAATTGATTATTCAAAGTATTGTCCATCGCTAACCACTACTTTCTCCCATCTTTGTGGCAGCATATGAATACCAAGTTGAAAGAACGACTCATCTTTTAAGGCTATCCACGAATCAACCCATTTTTGGTATCCTCATAAGAATGGAAGCGCTGTTAAGACCGGTCGTGCGTCATCGATCGGAACAAGTAGGAATCAGAACGAGCAGTGTCTGGTGAGTATGGCGACTAAGGAAGCATATCCCGTCCAAGCACTTCTAGCGTTTCCTTGACGGAGTAGGCAATGTGGCCAAGAATTGACATGTTGCGGTCGTTTTTCTTTCAACGCTTGGCTCTATTGCATCAATTGTTGTCGGTAAAGTTCCCCAGTAATAGTTTCGTTGGGTTGTAGCAGCTCATAACATACTACACCCGGCTGATCCTACCAGATACACAGCATAAGCTTGGAGCCATGAATATTCGGCTTTGTCGAGAATGTTGATGGTTAACCGGGCTTCAACCATGATTTTTTGCGCTTTGGATTATCGTAGCGTATCCATTTTTCATCACTTGTTAGGATACGATGCAAGAAACCTTTCCGATTGTGTCGATGAAGCAGTTGTTCACAGGTGAGAAATCACCATTCAGCGACTCTCGGTTTCAATTCGTACGGCATCAAATTGTCTAGCTTTTGAATCATTCCCCGTGCACTTAAACGCTTAGAAATGATTATGCAGTCAACTCCTAGTGACTCTCTATGTTCTTTTGCACAGGTCTTCATTGAGTAATGTCTCCAATTCTTTCTCTTTAAACTTTTACGGCTGTCCTGGGCGTTCTTTGCCTCCCGTGTCGAAATCACCACTTTTAAAAGGTCGAAACCAGTAGTCATATGTTTTTATCGATGGAATATAATCACCATAGGTTTCCGACAGCAATCGATGACTTTCAGCAGCGCTTTTCTTCGAATTAAACAAGAAAAGTAACGCTTCCCGCAAATGGTGTTTGGTAGGTACGTAATTCGATATATTCTGTGTTCAAAAAAATGTGATGTTTACACTTCGGCAAAATACCATATACGAAAACTTAAAGTCTAATAATGGTGCTTCACCATGAATATAGCAACAATACGCCCCGATGCGATATAATACAAGTCTCTTAGAAATCCCTCAAACTTAAGAGAAGGTAGAGGACAATATCGAGTCCCAGGGTATATCGGCATTGTTAGTGAAGCTGTCAGGTAATGAAAACTAAAGATGTGTTTGAAGTGTGTGATATTGCTCCAACTAACCAGATTCTCTGGTTATAGCCATCAAAATCTCGTGCAATTAGTGTGAAGAAGAAGAATTATTTCCACTTATTCCTTGAAAATACCCGTTGTCCTGCTTTTGCCGTTCTCAAAACGATCAAGTTATTACATTGGATTTGTCGGACGACACTCTAGAATATTTAAAAGCATTCAATTCAAACGTTTGATTAACGATATACCAGCTGTACAAGTATGAAATGCTGATTTCAGACAACAGATGGTGGACCAATGCAGTTGTGCTATAAAGATTTGACATTGTGTCATAAACATGTGTCAGACGCGCACGAGTGATAAATTGGAAAAGTGTGTTCATAGTGTTGTGTTGTTGTGTTCAATATGTCGAAATTTATACCGAACAAAGCGCATTCGCGGACAGCATTAATTTTTAGTTTTCATTTAAAGAAAACTGTTGTTCAATCATACCGATTACTTCGAGAAACTTATAGTAAACATGCTCCATCGCAAGATACGTGTGAACGATGGTTTCGGCGTTTCGAAAGTGGTGACTTTCCAAATTACAGAACTTTCGTTATTTCATTAACATTAATTGTAATTATTTATTTTTCATTAATTTAAATTAAACAATAAATATCGTAAACATGTAGGAATGTCTGAGCCGCATAAAGATCAAATATCCCTGAGATATTCCGCAATCAAAAGCGCTGAGCTTTAGTAAAGCTCACTTGTAAACAATACTGCCTGCTCTTATTATGCTTGTTATATATTCCAGAACGACTCCAGAAGGGGTATAGGAACTTCTGTCCGTTCAAATTTAAATCCTAAATCTAGCGTTAATTAAAATTTTCAGAATATTTGTTCTTCAAAACGAAGCTTGTGTATATCTTGTTTCTTTGTCGTTCTCAAATTGTTATTTAATACGAGGCATGTTTTTTAAGTAAGTACCGTTTTGCGATTCCGCCGCCTCAGCGATACGGTCGGCGTTCCGCGCATGCGCGCTGGTAACCTACATCTCATGTCTACGCACTGACGCCATTACAGTCTGATTCTTCATTGTATACGTTGTTTACTGAGTGTTTAAGATGCCTCCGACAATCGTGAGTCCCGCCGATTGTGAAGTACGGGCTGTTATACGATTTCTTAGTGCTAAAGGCGTAAAACCGATCGATATTCATCGTGAGATCTGTGAAGTTTACGGACAAAACATTATGAGTGATGGAATGGTAAGGAAATGGGTGAGAGCATTTAAAGATGGCCGCACAAATGTGCATGATGAAGAACGGAGTGGGCGTCCTTCGGTCGTTAATGAAGATTTGGTGCAGAAAGTGGACGAAAAGGTGAGAGAAAACAGACTACCATTTGTTCCTGCACCTGAAGAAGCACCTGGGTGGTCAGCGTCTTCAAGACGATAACGAAGTCAAAACATTTGTGATACAGTGGTTAACAAGTCAGGCGGCAGAATTTTATGAGGAGGGTATTCAAAAACTGGTGCCACGTTATGACAAGTGCCTCAATATTCACGGAAATTATGTAGAAAAGTAGATTAAGGTACAGGCTTTCATGTAAAAATAAAATTATAGCGATATCTTTGCACGTCTTTTTTTAATTCCAAAACGGTACTTACTTAAAAAACATGCCTCGTACTTTTACGGTTACTTTTTTTTAAGGGTTTTCCCAGAATGTTCGTGCGTTACAGCACAGATAATCTTTTTTTCGACGTAAATTTCTTTTGCCGAAGCCAGTTTTTGCGGTTAGGAAACAAAAAAAAGTTACTTGGGGCCAAATCTGAAGAATAGGTTGAGTGGGTAACTACGGTTGTTATTGCAACGTCCGATGTGTGAGCAGGCGCCTTGTCCTGATGAAAGAGCACGTTTTTACACGCTAATCGTGATCGTTTCTGTTCTAATTCACTATAGAAACGGTCCAATAACGGCGCGTGATAAGAACAGGTCACTGTTTTAACCTTTTCTAAATAGTCAATCATGTGAGTTCCAAAAAACAGCTGTCATCACTTTTCCCGCCGATAACTGTTTTCGTTTTTTTTGGTTCACTTTCACCTTCTTCTACAGTCACAAAACACCGCACGGTGGTCCCGGAATTTAATTTTTCATTCAAAATTATCTGTAGGTCTTAATTTCTAACCGATTTGGATATTTTTTTTTAAATACTCGTAACTAGATTTCCAAAAAATGTCTCGAAGCCGATTTTTGAATTATGGCCTATTATGTTTCTCGCTCCACATAATCTGAAATGTATTGTTTCAAGACCTAAAGATCGCATCATTTCTGGCTAAAATCATGATAAATGTGGTCAAAATATGTCCAAATAATGGTCGAAAGATGGCTATGTTAATTTATCTTGCGACCTTTAGGTCTTGAAATAACAAATTTCAGATTATGTGGATCAAGAAACATAAATTGCTTTGGTTTGCTCATTCAGATATAGCAAAGTTCGAAAAAATTACTAAAAATTATCCAAAAATGGTAGAAAAATAACCAAAAATTAACCATAATTTAAAAATCGCCCTCGAGAGATTTTTTGAAAATTTAGTTACGAGTATTTAAAAAAAATTATCCAGATCGGTTAGAGATTAAGACCTGTAGATAATTTTGAACGAAAAACTAAATTCCTGGACCACAGTGCGACGCCAGAAGTTTTCGGATTACGCTGCAGTATTTCCAAACACGATTTTAAAATGTCCTCTTCGTACGTTCTTGGTATGGAGTCCACAAACGCGACACCCATCGCGCATTCAGCTTTTTTATTTTCAGAACTGCATGCAGGATATTATGTATCCGTTCATATGAGATGCCTACCATTTTAGCAATCTCACGAAACTTAATGCTGAAATGCAAAACCATAAATTTTATCGACAATTTCTTCAGAAGAAACCTTAATAGAGCGTTCTAAACGTACATCTGCAGTGTTCGAACGGCCATGTTGAAATTCATTTATCTACTAATAAATGCCTTGAATACTGGTGTATACCCCTTAGAAATTTTCTTCAGTTTGATGTTTATCTGGGCCGCAGTCCATTTTTAAAAAATATGTTTTATCACTGCCCGATCCATTTCTACGAAACGTGTAATATCGATCACTTACGTTAGCTGCCAACAAACAACTCCGCTTTACATTTGTTTGAAACCTTGAACACAACCGTTAGGAGAATCACGCTTACCAACAATCTTGCAGCTTAACAACATTTCCCGCCATTTCGTAGAAATTTACCAGACTTACCATTCTATAGTTTTCCCCGTGACAACTTGATAAGTTTTATTTTTTTAGTAAAACTCGCTATGTTGCTGTGAATCTTTTGAGCTTTAATAAATTAAAATTTTTACGGTAGTTTAATCTCTACGAGTAAATGCCCTTGAGTAGAAAGAACTTTGACTTGCGTCTAAACTTTAAACAAATCTAAAACTTGCAATGAATTAAAAAAACAGTACCTAGTGTTTCATGTGAGACAAGTTCATGCGAGATATATGTTATTTCCGGAAAAAAATCGATTTTCCTTTTAGAAGCATTGAAAAATGGACCGTATGAGTAATCCCGCTCAAAAGTTCAAAAAACTAACAAATATTATTTTTGTCGCCAAAAATACGATTTCTGTTCACCAGTTTTCATGGTACGTTTCACTTCAAAGCGCCGATCTGAAATTTGCCAACAATGATTTAGTGGCGTCGCTCTATTTTTAGCTCACTCTGTAGTTAATATCGATAATTACGCCGTTTTGAAAACACTAGCGCGGTAGGGAAACTAAAAATGATCCTGTTTAAGAATAGAATTCGGTGCGTATTCACCATTCTATTTTTGTGATTTGTTTATAAATTACTACATTGTAGAAAGTTAAGGTAATAACTTACCATCCAAAAAAGGTTACTTGTAAAGTTAATGTTGTAACTTGAGATGTTATTTTATATAGTATGAAGTTGTTTAAAATCAGAAAACATTACATAAATGTATAAAAAAAAAAACTATCAATTCAATAAGGAAGGAACCGACAAACTTAAAGTAGAATAAAAGATATCGCACTTTATTTTTTCTTTGGTGTGATTGTACCATCGATGGACCAATACGTATTCGTTACAGTGTCGCTCTAAACATTGTAGAGGGCGGGTGTTTGCCAAAATGATTTCTGCCTACGCTAAGGGGTTTTACACGGTCTTCGTGTGCACACTCAAAACGAAAAAGTTCGTTCTGAAGTTGGTGACACAGTCGATGACCTTCTAAATAGAGGGAATACTAGAGCAACGGCAAGCAAGCAGGACAAAATGATCTAGCTGTTGTTTGAGAAAAACCTCAGTCTTCGACTGCGGGAGACCAGGTTAAACGGGCTAGAAAGGGACTCAACATTAGCATCAACACCTTTAGGCCGTGTTTATATGAGGCAAAGGTGCGATACCGCTCTACCTGCTCTCAGAAGCCCTTATACAGAAACACATGAGCTAGGCAATCGAGTAAAGTAATTTTTTCTGATAAAGAGATTGTCTTGGCGTGAGTTCGGTTAAAGCGTGCTTGGTTGGCTAGCGGTATAAATTGTATCCCACCAAAAACATAAAATGTAAAAAATGCCAAGTCTCGCAACGCAGTCGTTCCACCACAAAAAGTTGTGAGATCTCATATAAAACCAAGTCAGTTATTTTAACACATAGTTACTATCTATGGAAGCACCTATTCAACAACTTTGTCATAAATTGTTATCTATTTAGTTACCTACCAACATTTATAGTCACCGTATCGATATTAGACATCTTTATTTCTATAATAAATATAATGACTTGGCAATCGCACGGCAACATAATCACATAAGAATAATCTACTATTTCGATTGCTAAGTAAGTCTAAACAGTGCACTTAAGAATAAAGTATTTTAAACTCACGTCAATATTTCGTCTTAACATGAGTTTTGCTCCTATTTTAATAACCATATTCTCTTCTAGCCCTGCTGTCATGGAAGCATCATCTTCCTACTTTTTTATAATTAAAATATACTTAAAGTATTTCACTTAACAATTTTTTAATTACACGAAGTAGGTAAGTATTATTAAACGAATATATTTGATAAATGAAAAATATTATTAAATATAATATATTAATTAATAAATAATACAAATTATTCATAATTATGGATTTTTTAGTGATTAATTAACTTTATACGACGTATTATTTACCAGGACTCACGGTTGACCTTGCATTATGCTATGTATGACTGAGCGCTGCGCGCTCTCCACGCTCTATCTCAAAAACGGTTAAGCGTATAAAAAAATGTTTAGAATAAAATTTGTAGAGAATTTTATGCTCTACAATTTTCATAATAGAGGCAAATATCATTGAAATCATAGAAGCGAGATATTCGCGAAAAACTGATTTTCGTGACCTTTGACCTTGAATATCTCAAGATGAGGACACGAGATTTTATGAGACTTTTAAGACAACTTTTAGAATGCCAAAATAAAGGTTTATACAAGTTTACAGCTTATTATCTCTCATTCCGAGGTTGACCCTTTTTTTTGGCTTAAGTGACTGTACAATTTAGAAAACGAGACTGAAATTTCGGGATGTTTCAGTTTTTCCTTCCTTTATAGGCTAAACACTAACTAAATTCAAAATTTGAAGTTTGTGTGTCTGCTAGAAGTACCTTAGAATTTTGATGATCGGTGAGTGTGTCAGTGACAAAATTAAAGAACTTCGACTGGCGATAGTTCGTAAACTATAAAGTATAAATAGTAGGTAATTTAGGAAGCTAGTATAGTATGTCCTCTTGGTCACTGAAAATTTAGGCTTCTAGCTTTATCCACAACGAAGCTACAGGGGGGTCGAAAGCGCCGTGAGTGGCTTCGAGAAAAGGTACGGCTGTGCTTTCTGCTCGACTTGGCGGGGGTACTGCCGTGCCCCCAGATCCAACGCATAGACAAACATCTGGTAAAATTCATCTGCTTGGGACTTTTTACCGAGCATTTGAATGCCGATTTATAAGCTCTTAAATTAGCCAACAAGATATCCAATAAAGGAAATTGGGTGGGGAGAACCATGATCCAAAACATCTCGGCAAATTATGCAAAGAATGGCAGAGGAAAAATGTTATTACGATGGATTTGCCCTCATAATCTCCGGATGCCTTGAAGGTTTGTTGGTAATATATTATAAGGCAGTTTTTGGAGACTATTCGAAAGATGTAACTGATATTTACTGAAAAACGTGGCGATTAGTAATGTCAGGTCAGTCAATAAATTTTGAAAGCGATTCCTATGGAGTATCACTTGAACCAAATGTTGTTAATTAATTACCTTTAAACTAGTAAAACAATCACAGGGAGTATTATTGCAACGTTTTGGACCAGCTGTATGAGAACATTCGTGAGATAAGGCCCGGTTTGCAAAGAAAAAATCATCTTTCATCATGAAAATGTACCTGCTCACAGAGGTGCTTTGGCAACGGCAAAACTGGTCGGATTAAAGTACGAATTGTTGGAACATCCACCCTATTCGCCAGATCTAACTCCGTCTGATTTCATATGTTCCCAGACCTCAAAAGATTTCTATGTGGAAAGTGTTTTTCAACAAGTGATGAGGTGATCCTCATCCGTAGATGGATATTTTGAAGGTCTTCTGGAAAACAACTTCAGAGATGGGGAAATATATTGAGCTTAAGGGAGATTATACTGAAGAATAACTGTATTTCATTTTATTTCATTTCCGCTTTCTTATTGACTGACCCGTAGAAAAATATTAGCATCTTCAGTGTGCTTTCGTGTAAAAAAAATATAGAAATGGGGTTCCTTTCTTGTTAAACAGACTGTAAAAATTTTATTTTTGTTAAATATAAGTTTAATTAAAACTACAAAAACAAAATCCCTATTGGTTGTTATTGACAAGTCGAAAAATTTTACTTCTTAACTTTGATAAGAATTTATTAAACAAAAAATTGTTGAAAAATCTAAGACAACGTGAACCTATGATATTTGTCGTGTGTTAAGCACAGAACTCTCTTTTCAGATAATATATTTTAAATCCTTAATCAGAACGAAATTGTATTTTCGAAAATTGCGGAAAGCTCAACTGCAAACAATTTTGGAAACCGACGTTCGTTTACTTTTTATTGTTTTTCTTCTAAAGATTCGTTGAAAAATTAAACGTTACTAGCATTTAGATATAATTGGTAAATGTATTTGTAATTTTTCAACTTTTAATTTCAACACAATTTGGATATATTAGTACAATAATTTTTAGTTAATATACATAATTTCATTTGAAACGTTAAGGGAAAGTAAATTGGAGGCAACAATTAGTCGTCTGAAAAAGAAAACCGACATTGACATAACAATGCCGGAGGTTCCATAATTAAAATTGTAATAAGTTTTAAGAGCTGGGATATATTCTTTTTAGTGTTCCGTACGGATCACTTCGGCGATGGTCTCTCCGTCTGTCACACCCGATTTTCTCAGAAACTGTTTGACATAGAAAGTTGAAATTTAGCACAAGTATAGCAAGTATAGGGATTGAGAGCCGTCTAGTTTCGAAAGTTAAATTTTGACTTAGGTAGTTTTGGGGAAGTATAAAAAAAATTTTTTACCAGGTCATCGATTGGGGTGTCAAATGAAAGCTTCTGAAAACACGAGTTCAGAAATATATATGATGTAATACTTGCACACTGTCTTCTTTATATTATTAAAAAAAAACCTACCCCCCACCCTATTTCGGAAAGTACTGATCAAAAAATTTCGAAAAAATTCTGTAATATTCCTCATCAACTGTAGATTGAGCAAAAATTATCACAAGTGCATTTCGTTCCATAATTTTTTATGGGGGTTGAAATCGAAAGTGAAAAAAAAAAAATTACCATGTTGTCGAGTGGGGTGTCAAATGAAAGCTTGTTTAAACACAAGCTCAAAAATATATATGCTGTAATACCTGCGCACACTCTTTGAATTATTTTCAAAAAATCGCCAAAAACCCTATCTCGAAAAGTACTGATCAGAAAGTTTGGAAAAAATTCTACAATATTCTTCATACAGTGTAGATTGAGCGAAAATTATCACGAGTGCATTTCATTTGATATGGAGTGTGAAATCGAAAATGAAAAAAAAAAAAAAAAAACCAAGTCACATAGTGTCAAATGAAAGCTTGTGGAAACACGAGTTCAAAAATATATACCAGGTGTACAAGTATGAAATGCGGATTTTTTTTTTCTAAAAAACATGTTAAATTCGGAAGAATGATAAAAAGTGCTTTGTTCAAAGTATGCTCCATCGCTTGTTATACATTTTTCCCATCTTGAATACCACGCCAGTAAAAATCTTCCCCTTTTGCTGCAAACCATTCATCGAACCATTTTTTCACATCTTCGTACGAACCAAAGCGCTCCTCAGCAAGTGCAAACAAGTAGTAATCGGAAGGAGCCAAGCCTGGTGAGTAAGCCGTATCCCCAGCTGAGTGCTTCCAACGTGTCGCGAACTGGTTTTGCCGTATGTGATGGAGCATTGTCATGAAGAAAAATGACTTTGTGTTGCCTCTTTCGATATTCTGGCCTTTTTTTCAAGCAGCGAACGGTTCAAATCGGTCAATTGTTGTTGGTAACGTTTAGTATTAACCGTTTCCCCAGGTTTTAACAGCTCATAATAGACCACGCCCCTCTAGTCCCACCAAACACAGAGTATCGTCTTTCTGCCAAAGCGATTTGGTCTTGCGATCGATGTGGATGGTGCGATTGGGTCTACCCATGATTTTTTGCGCTTGAGATTGTCAAAAAATCCACTTTCCATCCCCTGTAACTATGTAAAAACGACTTCCTTTTGTATTGAGCGAGCAAAATATCACACGTGTTTTTGCACTTTTCCATTTGCCTGTCGTTCAACTCATGTGGTACCCATCTACTGGTCTTCTGAATCTTTCCCATCTCTCGTAGCCGATTGGAAACAGTTTGTTGACTAACGCTCAATTGCTTGGCGAGTTGTTTTTGTGTTTGCGAATCATCTTCGTCCAACAATGCTTGCAATTCCACATCTTTGTATTTTTTTGGCGGTTTTCCACGTTCCTTGTCTGCAACATCGAAGTCACCACTTTTGAAACGCCGAAACCATCGTTCACATGTATCTTGCGATGGAGCAAGTTCACCATAAGCTTCTCGAAGTAATCGGTATCATTCAACAGCAGTTTTCTTCACATGAAAACAAAAAATTAATGCTGTCCGCGAATGCTCTTGGTTCGGTATAAATTTCGATATATTGAACACAACAACAGAACACTATGCACACACTATTCCAATTTATCACTCGTGCGCGTCTGACACTCGTTGATGACACAACAAAATGACGCAGTGTCAAAGCTTTATAGCACAAACTGCATTGGTGCACCATCTGTTGTCTGAAATCCGCATTTCATACTTGTAGACCTGGTATGATGTAATACTTGCGTACGCTTTTCTTTGTATAAATTGCCAAAAATCGATATTCCCCCTTATCTCGAAAAGTATTAATTAAAAAATTTTTAAAAAATTCTGGAATCTCGTCTCACCACTGATCGTTTTATACTTCTATAATATAAATTTTTATTTTTAAGGTAATTACAGTACAGAACACTAATTGCGCAAGTCCAACTTGCACTGGACCGATTTTTTTATTTATATACAGTTAGGTGCAAAACTGACCCATTGTGTTATATTTTATGATAACACAGCCCCACAAAAAAATTCATTACCACGAGCCAAAATAGATGGATCTAGTGTATTTTTCGACGCTGAATTCGAATCCGTAGTTAAAAAAAAAGATTTATCGTGTCATTTTCTTTTTGGCAAAAAAAAACATCCCTTTAAATGGGCTAAAAGTACAGTAATAATGTAATGACTTAATGAAGCGTGAAAAATGGTAGATATTTTATAGACTAAAGAAGAGAATTCATTACATTCAAACCACAGCAAACTGATTCTATTAATTAAACCAAAATCCACCCTTATAGAGGGTGAAAAATACCTCTAAAATTCAAATAACGCACGTGAGTTTAAATAACATGTACAAAGGACAAATTCTTGTAACTCTTAGGACAAAATATCTGAATCTGATGTGACAACCAGATATTACTCTTAAAGGGTTGAGGCTCACCCCCTATAGTGTGTAAAAACCACCCCACCTACGAAGGTATCTCATACGTTTCAATAACGACGAAAAAAGTTCAGGCTTTTGTAATTTTAGGCAAGGTGAACAAATATGGAGTAGATTTGCTTGAACTACCGATACACGATTATAAACTACCCTTAAAGGGTAGTAGAAGCTACCTCTAGGCTCTAATGATACACAAGGTTGTTATTGAAATTCGGAAAGGATCAAGTACTTTTATCTCATTGTACCAAGCATTCAAGGCAATTAGATCATCTTACTAATAAGCTCGAAAATCATCCCTATGGGGAACTACCCCCTGGGATTGATGGATCTTAGAAGTTCTAGCATCTGAGAAAAGAAATACAGGCTGTAGTATTTGTCCAACCTGCCTGAAACTACAAAAGCATATATTTTTTTTCTCCCAGGGGTAGTTCCCCCTTTTAGGTATGATTTTCGACCTTATTAGGAAGATGATTTAGTTGTCTTGAATGATGCACAATAAGATAAAAGTACTTGATCCTTTCTGAATTTCAATAACATCCATGTACGTCATTAGAGCGTAGGGGTACTTTTTACTACCCTCTAAGGGTAGTATATAGTCGTGTATCGTTGGTTCAAGCAAATCGACTCCATATTTGTTCACTCTGCCTAAAACTACTTCGTTATTGAAACTTATGAGATACCTCCTTAGGTGAGGGTGGTTTTTACACTCTATAGGGGTGAGTCTCAACCCTTTAAGAATAATGTCTGCTTTTCACATCAAATTCAGATATTTTGTTCTAAGAGCTATAAGAATTTCTCTGCGTTATTTGAGTTTTAGATGTACTTTTCACCCCTTATAAGGGTGGATTTTGGTTTAATTAATAAAAATAACTTGCTGTTGTTTGAATGCATATCCCTCTTCTCTAGACTATAAAATATCTACACACTTTATTAAGACTCGTTACATTATTACTATAGTTTTATCTCATTCCAAGGGGTTTTTGGCCAAAAAAAATGACACGATAAGTCTTTTAGTGTTCCGTATGAAACACTTATAAGATCACTTCGGTGTCTGTCTGTCACACCCGATTTTCTCCGAAACTATTTGTCATAGAAAGTTGAAATTTGGTAATAATATAGGAATTGATGGCCTCATCAAAGCTGTGTAGTTTTGAAAGTCAAACTTTGACTTAAGGGGTTCGTTTTGGGGGGGTGAAATCGGAAGTGAAAAAAAAATTTTTTAGTAGTGTGATGTCAAATGAAAGCTTGTGAAAACACGGGTAAAAAATATATATATAATGTAATACTTGCGCACACTTTTCTTTGTATTAGTTTTAAAAAATCGCTGTCCCCCACCTTATCTCGAGAAGTACTGATCAAAAAATTTGAAAAAATTCTGGAATATTCTTTAGCGGGTGTAGATTGAACGAAAATTATCACGAGTACATTACCTTTAATAATTTATCTGGTATATAAAAAAACACAAATTTCAAGGTCATCCATTTTTAAGTAAAGATTGGGAACAAACTTTACTGATCATTTTATACCACCGTGACAACATTTTTTATTTTAAAAGCAATCAACGTACGGAACACTAATGGTGCAAGTTCAACTTGCACTTGACTGGTTATTTTTAACTACGGATTCGAATTCAGCGTCGAAAAATACACTAGATCCATATATTTTGGTTGGTAGTAATGAACTTTTTTTTGTGTGGCTGTGTAATCTATGAGTTACGCATCAGTACTTGAGACTTTGAGCATATATATTTACTTCATCATCCAATATTACAGTATCAGTTAATGTTATTGCAATCACTATTTTATAAGTGAATTAATTTTCAAACGGAAATATGTTTTTTTTCCAGTCGACACTCATTTGGAAGTTTTTCTTTAAACCGCTTATTTTTCCAACGATTTTAAAAAGAAAGAAAGATGGTTACAAGAAAAACCAACGTTTATAACATTATATAATAATTTCATTATATCCGTCATGATCACTATTTCCAACGTGATAGTGGTATACGAGGCTGGTTTGAAAAGTCCGTGCAAAAATAAAAACTACTTATGTTTTTGGGGTAAACCTTTTTTATTTTTCGACATAGTCTCCTTTTAGGCTTATACACTTCGTCCAACGATGTTGATAGGATTTGTCCAAGTCTGCAAAATATCCATTAGTGTCTGCAATCACCTCCTCGTTTGAATAAAATCTTTGTCCCGCCAGCCATTTCTTCAAATTGGGGAACAAATAGTAGTCCGAGGGAGCCAAGTCTGGAGAATAGGGGGGATGTGAAACGAGTTGGAATCCTATTTCCATTAATTTTGCGACCACAACTGCTGAGGTGTGTGCTGGTGCGTTGTCGTGATGGAAATGGACTTTCTTGTGGGCCAATCGCGGGCGTTTTTCTTGCAGCTCGGTTTTCAAACGGTCCAATAACGATGAATAATATTCACCTGTAATAGTTTTACCCTTTTCCAGATAGTCGATGAGGATTATCCCTTGCGAATCCCAAAAGGCAGTCGCCATAACCTTTCCGGCCAAAGGAACGGTCTTCGCCTTTTTTGATGCAGATTCCCCCTTGGTAACCCATTGTTTAGATTGTTGTTTGGTCTCAGGAGTATAGTAATGTATCCATGTTTCATCCACAGTGACGAAACGACGCTTAAAGTCCTCCGGATTCTTCTGGAACAGCTGCAAACCATCCTTGCAACACATCACACGATTCCGTTTTTGGTCAAGCGTGAGCAATCGCGACACCCATCTTGCGGATAGCTTTCTCATGTCCAAATGTTTATGCAAAATATTATGTACCCGTTCAGTCGAGATGCCCACAGCACTAGCAATCTCACGCACCTTAACTCTTCTGTCATCCATCACCATATCATGGATTTGATTAATGATTTCTGGAGTCGTAACCTCCACAGGTCGTCCAGAACGTTCAGCGTCACTTGTGCCCATACGGCCAGTCCGAAAATTTTGAAACCACTTATAAACTGTTCTAATCGAAGGTGCAGAGTCACCATAATGTTTATCAAGCTTCTCTTTAGTCTCCTGAGGCGTTTTGCCTTTCATAAAGTAATGTTTAATCACCACACGAAATTCTTTTTCGTCCATTTCTTGAAAATCACTCGACTTCCTTGATTCACATGAATGCCAAACACAAAGAAATAGACCAATATGGCTGAAACTTGGTGTGCGTTCATTCAAGAGATGCTACTAACTAAACGTGACCTCGATACGCGCCGGTGGTGCCATCTCTCGGAATTTGCACGGACTTTTCAAACCAGCCTCGTATATAACATTCGTTATTGATAGTTTTTCCCTTCTCAGCTTGGTCGATAAAAATTATTCCATGCGCATCCCAAAATACAGAAGCCAAAACCTTCCCAGCCGACTGTTGTGTCTTTGGTCGCTTCGGGCGGCTTTCACCGGCTGCTGTCCACTCAGCTGACTTCCGATTTGATTCCGGTGTGTAGTGGTGGATCCATGGTTAATCCATCGTCACATATCGCAAGAAAAAATCCTTTTTTATTGTGCTTAAACAAGTCCAAACAGCCCTCAGAATCATCAACACGTTGATGTTTTTGGTCCACTGTGAGCAAACGCGGTACTCATTTCGAACACACTTTTCTCATGCCCAAATGTTCATGCAAAATATGACCAACACGTTCTTTCGATATCTTTAACGTATCATCTGTCTCACGCAATTTCACTTTACGGCCATCCAAAACAATTTTGTGAATTTTTTGATGTTTTCCGGTATAACCACCTCATTTGGGCGTTCAGAGCGTTCAGCATCATTTGTGATTTTTCAGGGGCAGAGTCCCCGTAACACTTATCAAGTCATTGCTTTGCTTGAACGGTATTTTTTTCCATCAAAAAACAGCGACAACATACGAAATTCGATTTTTTTCCATTGTATTGAAAATATCAAAAGTACCGTCACTAAAACCACTGTAATTTGTAAACTAATCATCGAAATGTCATGAAAGTTTGACACGTATCGTTTGAAGGTTGGTACTTCCGAAAAATCATATGGATTTTTGGAAAGGGCCACATCTATGTGTCAGACCAAAAACTTTTCACCCTTCGTGTTATTTACAGAAAAACAGGAAACAAACAAGAGGCGGCGACATAAACGATTATTAGGATATATCAACGAACCATAGCATGATGCTTACTTATATGGGCTAAAATTAAAAATCCGGGACGGTTGACATATTGTAGATACACCTTTATATTAGGACGTTAAGTGTATCAACCGTTAATACACCGATTTTTTTTTTTATTTTACTCATTAATTTATAATTAAATTATTTTATGATTTTATAATGATATGCGGATAATCTTATGTTTCAAAACCTAAAACACGTAGTAAATACAATATTTTCAAAAAGCTCCTTCCTTAATCACAAACAACCAACGCTAAGGTAATCTTAACGAATAATGACGAAAAAACAAACCGCTCCCTGAACTGACTAATTATAGATATCCTGTTGGCATTGGTCCAAATTTATGTGTTTGCGGGACTCCTCTCATTTCTAACATTAGTCAGCTTTAAACTCATTCAAAGCGCCAGTTTTACAACTCTCTAGTTTGTCGTATCGTGTAAACAGTCGTTCGGCGATTTATATTGTACGTTTTACGCATGATAACAGCCAAGATATAAGTCTGGTGAATATTCGGGAAAGCGATTGAAAGACATACGTTATACTTATATGCTGTTTGTTGTTGTTGCAGGAAGCTTTTGATGCGAGAACACGCGCTGGCAAAACGAAGAAGGACCGTGGAAGAGCTTTTACAATGGCACAAGAAACTTTTGGAAGAAGAAAAAGCTATAGAAGATCTCGAAAACAAAGTAGAAACGATCATATCGAAAATACCTAGCGAAAATAATGAGGAACCGTCTAAGCAATCGAAGAACTTACCCAAATCGATATCAGATAGGATTTCGAGTGAACAGAATACTCCTTCAATGTCCCAGCTGGTTCTAGATAGGTTGCTTCCTGCCAAAGAAAAAGTATCTGTAAAAAGTAAAAACATATCTTTAGAAGCTAACAAGAACATTCCACAAGAAGAAAATTTATCAGAAGACTCAAAAGTGCCGTCATCGACCAATTACAGCGCTGATTTTGACCCCGATTCGATCCCAGAAGTGTTACCTGAAAACTCAGATGATCAAAGAAGTGTTTCTTCTATTAGCCAACTCATTGAAAATTTCAGTAAAATTGAAGATAATATTTTGAACTTAAGTTTAATTCAGAAAAAGCCGTACTTGGAAAGTGAATCGACAGAAATTTCCTCTCAAAAGAGTGAAGATGTTAAAACATTTTCAAGTGCGACTGAAGAACTTGTTCAAGATGAAGAAAAAAGCCAGGCTTCTTCACATTCTAGTCAAATTACGAGTGAAATAGAAATTAAACCACCCAAAGAATCAGTAAGTGATGACATACAAATTGAAGAGCAACAAGAACTTGTAGAAGTTAATGAGAAGTCGATAGTTATTGTAGAAGAATCAAGGGAACACATTGCTGTGGATAGCGAAGAAAACAACCAGCTATGTTTGGTTCAAACCGAAGAAATTA
Organism: Pachyrhynchus sulphureomaculatus; assembly: GCA_019049505.1. NCBI lineage: Eukaryota > Metazoa > Arthropoda > Insecta > Coleoptera > Curculionidae > Pachyrhynchus > Pachyrhynchus sulphureomaculatus. The sequence continues at coordinate 75,118,763 of CM032453.1, read as the reverse complement.
GGGAAGATGAAGAATGCACCAAAAATGAAAGTCCAGAACACAGTGAAGTGCCGGAAAAAAATAGTGAAAGCTTGCGGACAAGTCAAACTGAAAGCCATAATGTTCCTAAAATATCTCCATTTGTCGCGGAACTTTCTTCTAGAGAACCGTTAAGTGAAATCGTTAGTGTTAGTGAAGAACTTAAAATAGTACCTGATCATAGTTATAAGAGTAATTTAGAAGTAAATATAGATAACACATCTGCTGAAGAAGGAAGTACGTCTATTGTGAGTAAACTTAGTGATGAAGATTCAAAGTCTGAGCCCGAGGATGTTAAAGTTTCCGAAGACAGTACTGCTAAAACTAGTAGTGAAGTGGAAAAACAAGAAAATAAAGTAGTAGACTCGCAAACTAAAGCTACAGAAAATGAACTAGAACACGCTTCTATAAACACAGCAGAAGATATTTCTATAAAGAGTTCAGAAGAATCTAGTCAAATCGTAGTTATAGAAATTGATAGTCAAAAGAATTCTGCTGTTCAAGAAGAAAGTAAACCTTCAACTAGTTTCCAAAAATCGGCTGAAGATAGTACAATATTTAACAAAGAGGAAGAAGGGATACCGTCATTTAGTCAGCAAACTGTAGATAAAGAAACATCAAAAATTAGTGTTCATATATGTCCCGAGAACGCAGTTGTATCGCTAAGTAAAGATGATGCTTCTACTCCCCATCAAATAGATGAAATTGAAGACCAGGCAGCTGGTAGTATTGAAGTTCCATCCACTTCACGTCACACTGACGAACAAGCCACATCTAGTCAAATTTCATCACTTGTTAAAGATGAAGGTCATAAAACTCAGTCTTCCGTTTCTACGCCAATTATTATTGAAAATGATTTACAAAGCCCTAGTATTGTTGATGAAGAAAGGCAATCATCTGAGAACAAAACAGATGAAGAAAAGGTGGCTTCTTTGAGTATAAGAGCTTCAGGAAGTCAGACTGGTTCGACGAGTGGAAATAAAAATCGATCAGCAGCAAGTACTAGCAGAAATAGCCCTTTGACTGTTCAAGAATCTTCAGTTAGTACAATAAAAAGTTTAACTACTAGTAGAAGCTCACAGAGATCTCAAGAAGAGATTACGAGATCTGCACTTGGCCAGAAATCATTATTAAATGAAGCCACTTCTGTTTCAACATCAGGTGAAGATAGACTTAGTGAGGCTGAAGAAGAAGCCTCTGTAAAAGATCCTAGCAACATTTCTACAAGCAGTAAAACAGAGCCCGTTGAAGAAAAACTTCCTGAGGTTTCAGTAAATCAAGAAAGATTGTTACCAAGTGAAGAAAAATTCAAGGTATTACCAGATAAAGACGACAAAAGTGAATCTTCTAGCAGTAAAAAATTAAAAGACACTAGCGAAACTTTAACAAATAAAACGGTGTCAATTGAAGAAAGCTTGTCTAAAGCTCCCATGACCGTAGACCTATCTGTAGCTGGATCATCAAAAATTGACGAAGCGTCGAATGCCTCTCAAACACAGTCGTTAGTTTTATCACAAAAATCAGTTTCTTCAGAAAAACTTTCTATATCAAAAGAAAAAACTTTCGCAGAATCAGAAAATTTAGATAGCCCTTCACAAATATCTAGTCCTGTCTCAGAGAAATCATTTGTTTCCTCCCAAAAATCAAGTCCTGTTCCAGATAAGTCTCCAAGGCTTTCATTGGATGTAAAGAAGAGAGTACAAGAAATTTTAAATGAGGCTAGTCCGACATCAAGGGGCGACAAAAGTCCTAGGATGCAAGATTTGTGCGTGATGACGTATGATTTAATGTCTCCAACTCAGTCGCCAGAATCGGGTGAGTTTTATAAATAAATGTTTTTATTGTATGTAGATTTCTAACCACCTTCATTAATAGCGTATACAAAAATTACCGGGGCTCAAACAAAATACGGGCGCGATTGGCAAAGCAGGGACGCAGGGCGTAACTCCGATCCCTTTAAATTTAATTTGTAAGCCTTTTATGGGCGAGAGTTTTACAAAAGCAATGATCGCACGGCGAGAATTTCACGTTCAGGACCATTTACATTGGGTAAATGAAGCCCAAAATGTTCAAATTATTAAAAAATGGGTGAAATTTGAAGCCACCCCTTTTTTAAGTAATCCTCAGGCAGGGCGATTAAAAACATCAAGAAGTGATACACACGTGCAGTGTGTTCGAATAACAATCTGCGAAAATCCCGATCTCTTAATACACGAACGGTCAATTGCCGTAATTATGCCCAGGAGTTCGTCACAACACATTCTTTGTAAAGATGTATATCTGCACCTTTACAAGATAGAGCTGGTGCCAAAATTAAAGCCAACTGATACCGCTCAGAGCCTCAACTTTTTTAATCGGATATTTGAACGCTTTTCAACAATTTATCAATATCTTAGTCACGGGGAAGTACATTTCAACTTTGATGATCACCTCAATAAACAGAACTGCCATTATTCGAGTTCGCAAATCTAAAACCAAAACATCAGAACCTTTTACATTTAACTACAGTGGTGATTGGGGCCGCAATATCGGCGCGTATTTCTTTGAGGATGACAGAGACCGAACGATAATCATCAATTCGCAATACGTGGAAACAATTTGCTGCGGCGTAGCCAAAAGGAGCCAGAGTATGTTTTATATAATATTGCCCAGCCCTTAAGGATATAGACTCCCCTTAGAAACGGATTTTTTTTATTATTGGAGGTTCTCTTTTATGAAAAATGTTCACTTCTAGTCATCTATTTTTAAATGTAGCGTTAAGTGGTTAGAATTTCACTGTACGTAGGAGTTCGTTTCCGTCATCGACTTTTCTCTACCGTGTCGTGAGGGTTCTAAGCGTTTAGAATTCCAGTACACAAGGATATTTTCTTCATTAAGGAGATTCGCTCCTCAATTATCGATTGACACACTCTTCCTCTATAAGTACTTACGCGTTTATTTTCCTCTTTTTTTTCTTTAAAAAAACGCACACCCCCCCCACTGACCTGTGTACACAATTTTGATAATTACCACCAGAGAACCTGGTTTCAGCAAGATAGGGCAACGTCATACTTTTTAAATATATCTTTGCCAATAATTAGACAACTGTACTGAATAAAGTGGTGACATGAATTGGCCCGCACGGAGCCCTGATTTGACCGAATTGAATTTTTCTGGTGATGTTATCTCAAAACTAAACGTTAACAGTAACATTCCTCGCCCTCTGGAGCAATTAAAAAAAAAATCCGACAAGAAATGGCATCTGCATCTTCGTCGGTCGTTCGATAGATCGTCTTCCATTTCTCTCTCTCCGATGCTTTCTCTTGAGCTTTTTCTAGGTCTACCCGGTTTGCTTCTACTTCTTGGTTGTCAATTCAGAATTTAGTTTGAGGGTCTACTATCTTTGATTCGCTGTACCATACATGTCCGTCTCAAAAAGGTTGTTCGTTTCCTAGTTCACCTTTAAATGACTTATTGAAGAAATAATTTTCCAATAACTGTATTTTGATATATAATATATTTTTTTTTATTTAACAATTTGTTCTTTATTATAAATATTTTAAAATTAAAAGTTTTTATGGGACACCTTGTATTTGATTGAAATTTTAAATCAAAGAATCAAAAGAAATTATATGTTTTAACACCAACTTGAAATAACCTAGATAATTTGAAATGGTAACCACATAATTCTAGAATTGCATTTTGGGCTCCAAATAAATGCTACTTTAAAAGTAAATAATAATAATTTACCACCGTGATTTAGCACTAAAATATCTGGAAAGATTCGGCCCCTAGCAAACACACCAAAGAGATCCTTTTGCCACCCACGAAAAAACTTTTCCCCAACCACCTTAGCTATCACGATCGTCGCGAAATCTCCCGAACCTAATCGTAAAAGTCAAGATGGTATCCTATGACGGTATCAATTTCGTCCAAGGCTTAGCAATTGTCTGGAGTCCTACCTGACTGTCAGAGCAAATATACACCACCCGCACACGGCTTATAAGAGATAATGCTTTTAAGCTTTTCTACCTTTTTTTTAGGGTAGAACCCTAACATAAGCGTTGCGTAGCGGTAATTGTTAGCAACACGCTGAGCAATTCCTCTATTGATTTGTAGCTTTAATTAGCCCCCCACAGAGGGCAGATATGCAGTTCTGGTAAATTTAGAGTGGGTTTTTTAAAATAGCTTTTTTACTTTTGTATGTTCTATATCTAGCTAAGTGATAAAATTTGTAGTAGTACTATAACCTATCTAATAGACATAAATAATGCAACTGTTTTTGATATATAATGTGGTATTTTTTTGGTTATTTTTTTTATCCGCTACTTTTTAGGTTCGCCTTTAGAAGACAGGAGCAAGTCGTTTTCACTTGGTAGTGAAGCAGAAGAACTCTTAAGAAAACAATTGGCCATCGAACAAGAGGTAGGTGTATTTTAACAAATTGCTTTTATATTAAAAGTTCGTACCAATAATTTGTATAATTTTACCGTAAATTGCTTTTATATTAAGAGATAGTACCCAATAATTTGTATGATTTTATCTTGATTCTGATATTCGTAACAATTGTATGGGCGCCTTTCAAGTAAAGGCAGACGAGTGCGAAAAAGGCACTTTCCGCACTTTGTTAACAAAATAACTATTTCCGTGCAAGAAATTGATCCGAACTGATAATTTTCTGAACAAATGTACCAAAAATGTTATTTTTCTAACTTTTTTAGATCAAACTTTTAACTGAACAACAACAAAAGGAACAAGCTCAACAATATTACATCAGGGAAATTCCGAATAAACCTCCTCCACCCTACACGCCTCCCTCTAAACCAAAATCTTCCAAGGTAGCTTCAATCATTCCAAGTTCAAAAGAAGAAATCGAACAAATCACAGAATATTCTGCGAAAATCATACACAAAGCTTATTTGTCCATTAATTTGGATAATATTTTGATTTCTGATAATACGTTAAATTTGATTGCGAAGAATATTGATAAAGGGTGAGTAAAAAAAAGTTTTGTTATTTATTTGTTCTTCTAGAACTAAACTACATTTAAAGATAATTCGTAATCACGAGAAACGTAGATTTCAGTTTCGGTCGGTCTCTCTGTCGGACACCATAATTTTAAACTAAATAATATTAGGATAAGGGGGTGCAAGTTACGGGGAAGATAAATTTTGTTGTTGAGATTTTGAACAAGTTTAAAGCATAATTATTTACATCCAAATATATGAGGTGTGTAATATGTAATCAAGGAATCTGAAAATTATATTTCTTCATTATTTCCAATATCAACAGAAATAGTATATCAAAATGTCAGTAAATGTCTCTAAACCTCTCATCTTTGCTCAACTTTTTCTTGTTATTAATAATTAACTATAAAAACCGATCATTTAAAATACCGAGTATATTTAGTTTAAGTTATTTTTTATTGTGTATTGAGTACTGCGTAAATCACTTTATCGATCCTTTTTTTAATTAAATAAATGTACATACACTGGTAAGCAAAAAAATAGACTCAAACTATTTGGCATTTAACACTGATCCTAGAATTTAGTGTTCATATATTTTTACGGAATTTGGTATCATTTGAAAGTTTATTCTGTTCTCTTTCTAATCAAATTCCATAGCATACCTCACGTTTTTGATTGATTAAAATGATTGAAAGGAGAAACAAGGACAACAAGGATTGAAAATAGAGATAAGGGAAAGGAAAAATTACACAAATTTTAAGTTTAACAATTAAATTTATTGATAAAAACCAAAATCAATATTTTGTATTACCCCCCCAGCCCTTATTACTGCTTAGATCCGGTTTTTCATGAAGAGGGTGAACTTTTTCACCACTGTCTTCTCCACCACTCTTCCGCCATCGCAACCTCTAAATCCCTCAGCGATGCAGGAGCTCGATTTCCAGCTCGAACCCTTCTTTTCAGCTCATCCGACATGTACTCGATTGAATAGAGATCAGGACTGTCTAATGTGGGTATTCTCACTTCCGCCAGGTATTGCCGCACCGATGCAGCAGCATGTGGCCTCCCATTGTCATGCATTAGCACGAAGCTATCGCCAACACACCCAGCGTAAGGGACGACGTGTTCCTGCAGGTTCTTCTCGATGTATGATATGAGTCTCATCAGTCACATCAGTCACGTACACCAAATCGGTTTTCGCACCCAGTGAGATGCCTCCCCACACCATGTTAGAACCTTCTTCATAGGCAACTGTTTTAGTAATGCAGCACTGCGCATAGCGCTCCCCAGACCTCCTATAGACTCGTCTTCTTCCATCATTGCCATATCGGCGCATTCGGGACTCGTCGGAGAGTAAAACGGAGCGTCATTGCTCTAAGGTCCAGTCGACACGTTCTCGGGCAAATCTGAGTCGCGCTTGTCGATGAGTTGCTGTCAATTTGGATCCGTTAGCTGGTCTCTTCGCCTCTTTAAGTCTTCGTCTGACTGTTAAATGACTAACAGCCCGACTACGAACTTGTCGGAGCTCCTACTGGACCTCAACGCCGGTCAAGTGAGGAATTCTTAGAGTTGTGTGGACAATAAAGCGGTCGTCTCGCTCCGGTATACTACCTTCTTCCTGATCTTGGTCTGCGTGTAAAGGCGCCAGTCTCTTGGTAACGTCTGTAGCCTTTTGGAGACAGCTGTCTGGCTCAGGTACAGTTGCGCAGGACAATGACTTGTGCCGTTTCTTCCGGGCTGGTATCGATTTTCCGATGACGTAATTAGTGAGTAGGTATAGCAGAGATGTTGACCGTTCAAGTTCCGATAAAGGATTGAAAGGAAAATGCAGTTGCATGTGTTTTTATAGGAATAAATAGCGCCCAACGAGTACGTTACTGAGTGGGCAAAAACGGTTTTATTGAGTAAAACTGTTTTAATCAGTAAAACTTTTTGGAAATCCAAATGTTTTTGGTATTGGAAAGAGTAGAAAATCAACATTTTAATGATACCAAAAATAATACCACTGTTTGAAGTCGAGTGTGTCGATTTTTTTGCCCACCATGATTTTTTCTTCCTTTGCAAAATTAACTTAAAGTATATATTTCAGAGCGGCGTGTTTGCTAGGAAAGTACTGGGTAAACCACTACCAATTTCTATATTTGAAATTTACAAATTTTATTGGATGAACCTTCAAACTTATCGTTAGCAAAACATAAGGTTGAGAGAAAGTGCATTTCTTTTTTAAATTTAAAGAATCTTGATTGATTTTACGGCTTGTTGTAAAATCGAAAAATGAAGTTTTCATATGTTATTGTTTAAAAGTTTATGTACTTTTTCAATTTTTATATCATTTATTCCATAAATAATAAACTAAATCTAATCTTAAGAGCTAACAAATCGAGTAGTTTTGTACTTTTTCAGAGTGTTGAGGTGTTTTTGATATATATTAACGTGTTTTGATTTTATCTACTGTAATTTTTTGTGTATCTTAGCGTGTTAGCGGAGTGGTCACATATAAAATGTTATAGTGCATTTGATGCATCTAGATTAAATAACAAGAAATATCTCAAAAATCTGTTTAAAAACACTGAAAACAAGCAAAATGACCCAACTGACTCGATGATTTTAGATTACATTTAATTTACTATTCATGCAACAATAATATACAAAACACAAATAATACAAAAAAAACTTCATTTTTAGCCTGTACAATGAGCCAGAATAGCCATTTTTTTCATTGATTTTCATTCATTCAGCTTTTAACACAGTCCCTTTGACATTACAATTCTGCTTTAAACTATAACGTTCTTATACTTAGGATTAAAAGCAACGTATAAAGGTTACGTGTTCTGTTTGTATTTTCCTCTAATACGTGGCGAATCGTAATACTGCATATATCTTTTTAGATTAGATTATATTTATTCTATTCGTGCATTTACGTTTATCGCCTATCACTCTTTGGACAGTGAATTATAATGATGGGAGAATTTGGAATAAATAAATTATTCGATAAGAAAATATGAACATGTAAAAATCTTCTTGAATTTTAAACTTATTTGTTTTAATGAATAAATAATATAAGGGTCAGAAACGTCTGTTTTAGCGTTCTAGAATTCGAACGCACGTGTAATGTAACAGCGTACAACAGTACTATACTCTATTTGAAAGCGATAGCAATACATCTTTAATATATATAAAATGCAACGTCTCTCTGTCTGTCTGTCCGTTAGTGCGCTTATCACTGGAGAACCACTTATCCGATTTATGTACTTTTTTTTTAAAAACTTACATATGTTCTCCAGCCAGGTTATAGGCTATATTTTATTTCGATAGGTAGCATAAGGAATGAGCAGTGACGTAAAATAGTGAATGAAGTCGGAAAAAAAGTTTGCCGCTAGAGCGTTCCTTTGCAATACACAGCCTAAACCATTAAATATGGAACAATATTATGTAGCAGAGAATATCTATAATCTATATTCTATAATATATATAAAATACAATGTCTCTCTGTCTGTCTGTCTGTCTGTCCATTAGTGCGTTTATCACGCTAGAACCACTTTTCCGATTTACCTGTCTTTTTTTAATTCATACATATATTCTTTGGCCAGGTTATATTATAATAATAATAATCTATATTCTATAATATATATAAAATGCAACGTCTCTCTGTCTGTCCGTCTGTCCGTTAGTGCGCTTATCCCTCGAGAACCACTTATCCGATTTACGTGATTTTTTAAATTCATACATATGTTCTCTGACCAGGTTATAGATATATATTTTTATTACATCTATAATATATATAAAATGCAACGTATCTCTGTCTGTCTGTCTGTTCGTTAGTGCGCTTATCACTGGAGAACCACTTATCCGATTTACGTTCCATTAAATATGGAACAATATTATTTAGCAGAGAATATCTATAATCTATAATATATAAAATGCAATGTCTCTCTGTCTGTTAGTCGGTCCATTAGTGCGTTTATCACGCGAGAACCACTTCTCCGATTTACGTGTCTTTTTTTAAATTCATACATATATTCTTTGGCCAGGTTATATAATAATAATAATCTATATCTACAATATATATAAAATGCAACGTATCTCTGTCCGTCTGTCTGTCCGTCCGTCAGTGCCCTTATCACTGGAGAACCACTTATCCGATTTACGTGTTTTTATAAATTTATATATATGTTCTATATAATTCGATATAAGCCTAGATAATGGGAGATAAGGTGAGATAATGGGAGATAAGGAGAAATAATGGGAGATAAGTCGAGATAAGCCTCGATAATGGGAGATAAGAAGAAATAATGGGAGATAAGCAGAGGAAAGTCTAGATAATGGGAGTTATGGTGAGATAATAGGATAGGAGAAATAATAAGGAGAAATATTGCGAGGCGAGATAAGTCGAGATAAGCCTAGATAATGGGAAATAAGGTGAGATAATGCGAGATAAGGAGAAATAATGGGAGATAAGGAGAAATAATGGGAGATGAGCAGAGATAAGCCTAGATAATGGAAATTATGTAGAGAAAATGGGAGATAAGGAGAAATATTGGGAGATAAGGGGAAATAATGGGAGATATTTTATTACGTTGGGTAACATAAGGAATAGGCAGTGACAATAGTAGTGAATCAAGTCCAGGCGAGCGGAGCCGCGGGCCCGGCTAGTCATCTATAATTATGCAAATTGGCATCAAGCAGTAGTAAGGGCTCCAGAGTTTTACCTACATTTTACCTCTAATGCCGCAGTTCAACAACTTTATTGGAATACCATCTGGCATCGGTCTAATATTGGTAATCTCTTATCTTTGAATTCAATAGGAAAACGATCCCTTTTTGGTTGTTAGGGGCTAAATAGTCTGAAATAGTTCTGAGTAATGGTGGTGCGCCTGGGTGTATACGTATTATTTGCGAATAGTATGAATGAAACAGTTTTATAATGTTTAAACATTTATTAGAAAAAATAACATTTTATAATGAAACATCATTAATTAAAAAATATATAAATGAGGAAGTCAAACAACAGGGAAAAAAGTATTACCAATCTTCTGTCTTCGACATGCTTGAAAAACTATCATTGTCCGACTCATTTGAATTTACATGTATAATTAAAGGTTCAACAATGGCATTCACTGCCATGTCCATAGCCCACATTTTATCTTCCACCCTCAATACGTGCTCGACGCATTTTCGCCAATTTTCTGTGGAAACATTAGGTATCACATTCTGAAAAAGGTTTTGTACGTCTGCTAATTTATAGGTCGTATTGTTCCTGGCGACTTCACCTTTAACCTGTGCCCATATAAGTTCTATCGGATTGAACTCGCATTGATATGGTGGCAGGCGATAAATAGCAATATTACATTTTTTTGCCACGACAACAAGTCCGTTACTACTTGTATACGAGGCTGGTTTGAAAAGTCCGTGCAAAAATAAAAACTACTTATGTGTTTAGGGTAAACCTTTTTTATTTTTCGACATAGTCTCCTTTTAGGCTTATACACTTCGTCCAACGATGTTCTAGTTTGTTGATCCCTTCCGAATAATAGGATTTGTCCAAGTCTGCAAAATATCCATTAGTGTCTGCAATCACCTCCTCGTTTGAATAAAATCTTTGTCCCGCCAGCCATTTCTTCAAGTTGGGGAACAAATAGTAGTCCGAGGGAGCCAAGTCTGGAGAATAGGGGGGATGTGAAACGAGTTGGAATCCTATTTCCATTAATTTTGCGACCACAACTGCTGAGGTGTGTGCTGGTGCGTTGTCGTGATGGAAAAGGACTTTCTTGTGCTCAGCTCGGTTTTCAAACGGTCCAATAACGATGAATAATATTCACCTGTAATAGTTTTACCCTTTTCCAGATAGTCGATGAGGATTATCCCTTGCGAATCCCAAAAGACAGTCGCCATAACCTTTCCGGCCGAAGGAACGGTCTTCGCCTTTTTTGGTGCAGATTCCCCCTTGGTAACCCATTGTTTAGATTGTTGTTTGGTCTCAGGAGTATAGTAATGTATCCATGTTTCATCCACAGTGACGAAACGACGCTTAAAGTCCTCCGGATTCTTCTGGAACAGCTGCAAACCATCCTTGCAACACTTCACACGATTCCGTTTGTTGTCAAACGTGAGCAATCGCGGCACCCATCTTGCGGATAGCTTTCTCATGTCCAAATGTTTATGCAAAATATTATGTACCCGTTCAGTCGAGATGCCCACAGCACTAGCAATCTCACGCACTTTAACTCTTCTGTCATCCATCACCACATCATGGATTTGATCAATGATTTCTGGAGTCGTAACCTCCACAGGCCGTCCAGAACGTTCAGCGTCACTTGTGCCCATATGGCCAGTCCGAAAATTTTGAAACCACTTATAAACTGTTCTAATCGAAGGTGCAGAGTCACCATAATGTTTATCAAGCTTCTCTTTAGTCTGCTGAGGCGTTTTGCCGTTCATAAAGTAATGTTTAATCACCACACGAAATTCTTTTTCGTCCATTTCTTGAAAATCACTCGACTTCCTTGATTCACACGAATGCCAAACACACAGAAATAGACCAATATGGCTGAATCTTGGTGTGCGTTCATTCAAGAGATGCTACTAACTAAACATGACCTCGATACGCGCCGGTGGTGCCATCTCTCGGACTTTGCACGGACTTTTCAAACCAGCCTCGTAAGTTCTATCGGATTGAACTCGCATTGATATGGTGGCAGGCGATAAACAGCAATATTACATTTTTTTTGCCACGACAACAAGTCCGTTACTACTTGTATAGAATCCTCCTCATCCGGCACACTGCTCTCTTCACCGTCCTCACTTGTCCCTACGCTATTCATGCCCTTATCCTTGGTGGGTCCCGTAGGACTCCTTTTTAGGCCGTTGACTAGATGACGAAACTTGTGTACTTGTTTTTATTTCTGAGAGCTTCAAGCTTTACAAGTTCTAATAATTCTCTCTTAACGCTGTTTTTTACAAATGAAATGTTTTTCTCGGGCATCCAAGATAGAATGTCCTTTTTTTAACCAACCCAAGGATGAAACTCGTTCTTATCCTCAAATACATCAGAATTCGTATCTCCGCGATAAGCTCTTGTTTTCTTTGATACGAATGCTAAAAGACCTACGTTTACAAAACCACTTTCGCTTCCAATATGCGTAATAATTAACTTACGTTCCTTACCAGATGGCGGTTTAAGACCAGTAGAGAGACCGTCATTGAATGCTCGGCGAGCATTTGTAATATTTCAATCTTGAAAAAATTTCTTGACTGTGTACTCTTCATTTATCCACGTCTCATCTAAGTAATATATCCTTTTTCCTTCAGAGCGAGCTTTTCTAACTTTCCTCAAATAGTCTCGTCTTCAGTTTACAATTTCTGCACTTTCTATCAATAAAGATTTTCTTTCACACTTTTCCATTAAAAATTCATACCTTTTAAAACACTCCATAATTTTACTCTACCCATTTTCGGTATTTATTTTACTCTACCCATTTTCGGTATTTCTGTGTGGTTTGGCACAAGTCATAAAAAAGTCATGGACAATACGCCTTACTGCTTGTTTTGTGTTATCTGTTAGCTGAAGTTCGTTTCTGCCTGGTCCCTTTTTTGGAGAGTCTCCTCCGATCATTAAGAAACATTTTGTCACACAATCTTCCACACTTAAATCACAATTTTGATCGTTTTTAACGTAGTGAAATACATTTTTAACTGTACGCTTTTCATTATGGGTTAGCTGCCCGAACTTTTGGCGTACCGCTGGAGAAGACATTTAGTTAACACACTAACTGGGACACTTGGGCATGCTGCTCTAAATATGTATTTATAATTGGGGCAACAGGAAGGTATGTAAAAAAAATTATTAATCGGCAGTAAAACTTCGTTACAAAAAAGCATCGTTACCTGAAAAATACCTGGGAATAGATAGCACGACCCTATAGGACCGCCGGTCTGTCCACTGGCATTTTTATTACTATCAGTTTTAAATAAATAGAGTATAGTAATCACAGGATAAATATTTTTTATCGGCATAGCACACGTGCTGTGTGTGTAAATCCTGAGCAATTCATTTCAAAAGGATGAGGTTCTCCATATAAAAACTGCTTTAAAAGAGTTTTATGAGGAGTAACAAGGTGAACCTCATACGGATGTGATGTATTAGTGCGACGTGGGAGGTATTAAGCGAGCTACATTCATCGAGCACTTTCTATGAAAGTACTTGTAGATTCAAGTCGCCACTTTGATGTTCTAAGGACTCCACGTGCCTGGTGAGTTCTGGGCCTCAGCTTTCTCCTGAATGGGATCTGGGAACAGAGCCCCAGACATGGGACCAGTATTACATCATTAGTCGAATTTGTGCTTTGTACAGAATTAATGTTGTGGAGGAGCTTTTTTGTTCGAAATATTTCCAGCTTTTAAGACGCTCTCTTTGCTGGCATGCAACATATTTATGCCAAGACATATTTGCTCCTAAGTTTACGCCCAGCAAATTGAGTGACTATGCTAGATGAATGGAGTGTGATATAAATATAATGTAATTAAATAATCGTTCATGTTCAAGGAACTATTCTAAAAAATAAAAAAGAAAATTATTAATTTAAATCTAACGTGACCGTTGGCAACGGTAAGGCGTTTGCATTTTGTTTGCCAATAAATTTCCATTAATAATGTTATTAAGAATTTCAATTTATCATATGTGACAGCCAGATGATGTTAATCTAATATAAAATAATTTAATTGCGGTCCATTATTTTCACACTTGGGATTTATTATGATGTCATTGCAGATTACTAGAAACATGATGTAGAAAGACGCCCAGTCTTATTTCTTCGAAGAGAGTAAACAGTTTTAAAATCATTAAAAAATAATTCTCTAAATAAATAAATTACAATAGTGTTTTGCGTATTTGTTATTGACCTACTCACCTAATGGCATGGTTTACAGATCTTCAGCCACGGGACCTACAGTTAAACGTGAGTTTCTAACCGTGGTGCTCAGCAATTTTAATTTCATTGTGCTGCAATTAATTTTTAATGCAACAGTATACAGCGAGTACAAGTTTCGCACATCGCGTTTATTTTAAAACGGACGGTTTGAAAAAAATGTTTTGCATGAAAATTGCGGAAAAGTAAGTTCCCATTATGTCAGTATGTACATTGGTATATATCAGCATGTAATTTTCGGCAAATGTGTGTATATTATATGAGAGCGTTTTTTGAAGTTAGATGATTTACCTAACTATGATGGAAAACTAGTAGAGCTAATTTTCTAATAGGTGTTTCGGTTAATAAGGTCGATTTTGCTAAGAGATGGCGTTACTAATACACTTGTTGGTATAGACTAGTGACATCTATGGCGAAGGTAAACGTACGCCATCAAAAGCCAGTTCGTTATTAATGACAATTAAAAACATAGTTCTTCATAGCTTTGAATGTGTCGTGTTTCGTACCAGAAAAAGACGTTTTGCGGGGCAGTTTAATAACCTCCTTTCATGTGAAGAAAACGGCTGCTGAAAGTTTTCTATTGTTGGTTGAAGCTTATAGTGAACATGCTCCAACCCAAAAAACTTGGGTAGACCCAGGCCAAGCCTTCAACATTCCAACCAGTGCTCAATACACAGGGAAAGAAATCTTTGCTGTGTATTTGGTGGGATAGTAGAGGAGCTGTGTATTACGAACTGCGGAAACCTGGTCAAACGATTTCTGGCGTTCGATACCGACAAGAATTGATAAAGTTGAGTCGAGCCTTGAAGGAAAAACGACCAGAATACGCCCAAAGACACGATAAAGTCATTTTTCAGCATGACAATGCACGGCCCCATGTTGCAACTATTTGGAAAACATCAAATGAAACATTCTACCCCACTCGCTGTATTCACCGGACTTAGCCCCTTCAGACTACCACTTATTTCGATCGATGCAATATGGACTTTGAGAACAGCACTTACATTCTTACGAAGAAGTGAAAATTTGGCTTGATGAATGGTTGGCCTCAAAAGATGAAAAGTTCTTCTGGTGCGGAATCCATTCTTTGACAGAAAGATGGAAAAAAGTCATAACTAACGATGGCCAATACTTTGATTATTAAGGTAATTCATTTTGTGATGAAAATAAACGCTTAAAAGTTAAAATCGACATTATTAACCGAAACATCTATTAGTTTTTTACTTTTCTACATAACTATAATCTACACCAATATACACACAAGGCATAACAATTTTCAGCACCTGGAGTGTTTCTCCAAATGTTTGAACAAAAATAAGTCGCAAGGCGCAAAATTAGAGCTATAGGATGGTATCTCAAAGCTCTCGATGATGGCTTGAACTGCGCAAGCATTGTGAAGCCTGTAGTTCTTGTGCAACATCAAAGTTTTTTTTTATGACTTCAGATGTTTTTCTAACTTGCTTTAGGTTTTGCGTCCTTCCGTAAATTTCTCCATTAATTATGGACCTTTGTTTTCATACATACGAGGCTGGTTTGAAAAGTCCGTGCAAAAATAAAAACTACTTATGTGTTTGGGGTAAACCTTTTTTATTTTTCGACATAGTCTCCTTTTAGGCTTATACACTTCGTCCAACGATGTTCTAGTTTGTTGATCCCTTCCGAATAATAGGATTTGTCCAAGTCTGCAAAATATCCATTAGTGTCTGCAATCGTTTGAATAAAATCTTTGTCCCGCCAGCCATTTCTTCAAATTCGGGAACAAATAGTAGCCCGAGGGAGCCAAGTCTGGAGAATAGGGGGGATGTGAAACGAGTTGGAATCCTATTTCCATTAATTTTGCGACCACAACTGCTGAGGTGTGTGCTGGTGCGTTGTCTTAATGGAAAAGAACTTTCTTGTGGGCCAATCGCGGGCGTTGTTCTTGCAGCTCGGTTTTCAAACGGTCCAATAACGATAAATAATATTCACCTGTAATAGTTTTACCCTTTTCCAGATAGTCGATGAGGATTATCCCTTGCGAATCCCAAAAGACAGTCGCCATAACCTTTCCGGCCGAAGGAACGGTCTTCGCCTTTTTTGGTGCAGATTCCCCCTTGGTAACCCATTGTTTAGATTGTTGTTTGGTCTCAGGAGTATAGTAATGTATCCATGTTTCATCCACAGTGACGAAACGACGCTTAAAGTCCTCCGGATTCTTCTGGAACAGCTGCAAACCATCCTCGCAACACTTCACACGATTCCGATTTTTGGTCAAGCGTGAGCAATCGCGGCACCCATTTTGAAACTTGCGGATAGCTTTCTCATGTCCAAATGTTTACGCAAAATATTATGTACCCGTTCAGTCGAGATGCCCACAGCACTAGCAATCTCACGCACCTTAACTCTTCTGTACTAAACATGACCTCGATACGCGCCGGTGGTGCCATCACTCGGACTTTGCACGGACTTTTCAAACCAGCCTCGTATTTAATTTAACATTAACGCGGTTTAATTTCGATTTAGAAACGCAGAGAATTTCATTCAATAACATTTGCAACAACGGCTAATGGTAGTATTGTTTGTCCTTCTTTGTTGGAAGAACTCCAGTTTGTTGTTACCAAAGGTCCTAGTAGATCAAGAAACTACGAGGATGGATTGAAAAGTTGGCGGGAACAAAACTTTCTTTCTCAGTAATCCTGGGCGTTTCTGTTTAATTTCTTGACGTAAACGACCCAAAAGGGTGCAATAGTAAGTCGAGTTTTGTTTCGCCTTTCGGAAGGTAGTCCACCATAATAATACCTTTAGCATCGCAAAAAACTGACGCTATCACTTTTCCAGCCGACAGAATTGCCTTCGTTTTCTTTGGGGTCGGTTCACCAGATTTTTTTCCACTGCTGTTGTTTTGACTCTGGAGTATAGTGGTGAACCCAGGTTTCGTCCATTGTCACAAACTGTTAAGCAAATCTTGCGAATCAGCCTCAAACATCCCCAAACAGTCGTGAGTCGAATTCGTTTTTGTTCAACTGAAAGCAATCTGGGGAACCACCTAGCAGAAACCTAATCGGAGTTCGTTGACAATGATGTTTTGTGTTCGGTCGTACGTGATGCCTATAGTGTCTGCAATCTCCCTGATAGTTAATTTATGGTCTTTCAATATGAGATCGCACACTTTGCCTATGTTTTCTTCAGTCGTAGACGTTGTGGGCCGGCCGGAGCGAGGGTCATCTTCGATGCTCTCTCGTCCACGTTTAAATTCTGCAATCCATTTTTTCACAGTGGTATATGACGGAGCAGATGCCCCTAGTGTTGTTTTCATATCATCGTGGATTTCCTTTGGTGTTAAACAGGTACTTGAGGACCGCACGTTGTACAATTTTTTCCATTGTTCCAAAAATGCTGCACTTGGTCTCACTAAACTTACACTGTCACAACCAAAGAAAGTATGAACCTATTGAGGGTACTATAATAAAAATATAATTATTTTTTGGTGAGGCCGCGAACTTTTCAATCCATCCTCGTATTTCTAACTGCCAATGCTCAATTTGTAACTGACACGCCCTTTAAACAAACTCATGTTTAAAGGACATCTCAAAATCACATCAGTGTGATCTTTAAACAATTCGTCCGTGGCCTTGCGGATTTGTTGTAGTTTTATAAACTTACACTGTGTTGTTAGGCCATATGCACGTGTGTTTGTTGTGTTGTTTTTTATTTACATTGTTAAGTTCAGACTTATTGCTTTATATGGCCCTACATATTACTTTGGGTTGGGCTCAGTTATAAATAAATAAATATATTCAATAAGCAAAATTCCTTCGCAGTCCCCAAAAACGATCACCATCAACTTTCGAGGACACGACTGAGTTTCAGGTTTTTTGGAAGTGAAAAGCTCTTACGCATCCCTCGCCTCGAATCCTGCTTCGTGGGAGGATCTCAATGGAACACCAAGTATTTCCGCTTTCATTAAAAACATCTCTTATCCTTCTTGAAAGCGTACAAATGTGCTTGACAAATTTCTTTCTGTTTTTGGGTATAAAGTTCGAAGATCCATCGTGCAGATACCCTTTTCCCTCTACTTTTGGACACTCTTAACTTCTTCAGCGAACGTTGGGATTCGTCAATGACACTATTAAATCCTGAACAAGCCAGGTGGTCTTCTTGGTCTGGGATCATCCTGAATTGAGTCTCGGACCTATCAAATCTATTTAGACTAAAATTTGATTTGAAAATAAGTTGGGCTGTCACTGCTGGACACCTAGGACATTATTTAATAAATAACCTTTGATCGCTGTGCAATACTCTAAACTTATTTTTCAAAAGGAAAATCATAAAAACTGCCAACGCAAAAAATTTGACAACCAAGCAGTTTTTTATATGTCAGTTTTATGGCTAGGCAGATAATTTAAAAAATACACTAGACCACACTATATATATATATATATATATATATATATATATATATATATATATATATATATATATATATATACAATAAAAAAAAATCTCAGAATGTCATATACTTGTTTTCAGATGTTACAAGTATGTTTTTGACTTATGTAAAGAAATAGCTATAGATCACTACAGCCAGTTCGCCGTAGAAGCAGGTCCATCATGGCTACAGCTAGAGAAAAAACCTGTTTTGGCCGCTCCTAAACCTCTTGATGTTAAAGGTTTAAAGAAACATATGAGCAAAAAGCTTCTGGAATTGTTTGGGTTCGAGAAACAAGAACAGAAAAAGGAAAACGCCATTATGAAATGGTCGCGAAAGAAACGAGATCATGTCGATGAGGTATTAGTTCAGGTAAGGAAATTCAGTCCATATAATTGTATTTCGACGACTAACAAATTTCTCGATTACTAATAATTATCAACTTATTTAACCATCCTTCAACTGAGTGTGACTTAAATAAATATGAACTCAGGCTCATCTCACCAATTACATATTTCTTAAATTGGTAAAAACACCAGGGAAATTAAATTAATGTTTGAATTTTTAATAAATATATATATATATATATATATATATATATATATATATATATATATATATATATATATATATATATATATATATATATATATATATATATATATATATATATATATATATATATAATATATATATATATATATATATATATATATATATATATATATATATATATATATATATATATATATATATATATATATATATATATATACACGTATATATATATATATATATATATATATATATATATATATATATATATATATATATATATAGGGTGTTATGAAATTCACTCGTGGAGCCATGTGGAAGTATATCCAATATTTTTCAAACTACTAAAAATTTAAAAAAAGGGCATAACTGGATTTTTTCCCCCAAACCAATCTGCACCTGAAAGCTGTGTTGCCAAACATACGACTTTCTTCAACAGTTACAATGTTTTTCAAATTTTAGATACAATTAATCTAAAAAATGAAAAAAATAATAGATATTACACCACATATCTAATAAAAATTATATTTAATTATAATTCTGTACCTCGGAGGTTAAGTGTCGTAACTACAAATTTTTATTCGGGTTATCGTTGCATCTATCATGAAAAATTCATATTTTCAGTGGTAAACTGGGAAAAGTCAAACCACTGAATATAGAAATCCTGAATATTATATAGAAATGCCCATTGGTTTACATCATATAAGAAAAAGTAGTGTAATATCAATTTTGAAAATTCATTCGTGCAGTTACGACACTTTACTTCTGGGTACAGAATTAAGAAATTTTTTTATCTATTATTTGAAAAGAAATAATTCCTTGGTAACGTGCGAGAACAACTGGATCATTGCCCCTTAACAGCTGATTTTTGACTTTTATGTTAACAGCTGTTGGGACAAAATAAAAACAAAATTTTAAATAGGTTTTTCTCTTAACTTTTCCAAGGTTATTACCGAAATGGTAAACAATTTTCTTGTAAGAAATGTAAGATTTTTTTTCTGCTAAAGTGAAAAAACAAAGTAGGTTTAAAAATGTATTTATTTATTATTTTAATGTACCTTAAATGTGCAAGCGATCTCCATATAAAATATCTTAGGTTGTGCGTGACATATTTATAAACCAACTGTACACAACGACACAAACTATTACACTTGCTGCTGTATTCTAGACTTTCTATAAATTTCTTAATTAACACCACTATATCAGTCTCCGGATATCTTTAAAAAAATCTGCGTTAACATTGAATCTTTACCCCACTTTACCCACAACATATTGCAAAATTTGTAAAGTTCGCTGTAAATAAATAAACTAAACGTGAATTTGGCGTTGTCACTTGGTCACCGCCAGAGAGCCACTAAAAAAGCACCAGATCCTTCGTCGGTTTTAAAATAAAGTAAAACAATATTGTGAAGTAGTATGGTTCACCAGTGGCGGCGTGAAAAAAATATTCATGGCATTATTTCTTTAGGGTTGATTTTTTCCTTTATTATTGACATCCGCTATTTCAGGTGAATTTTCTGCAATCGGTCTTGCTACAACGAGGCGCCAATTCCGATATATGCAGTGAGATCCATATGTATATATGTATATATATATATATATATATATATATATATATATATATATATATATATATATATATATATATATATATATATATATATATATATATATATATATATATATATATATATATATATATATATATATATATATATATATATATATATATATATATATATATATATATATATATATATATATATATATATACTAAGACACATAAAAAAGATAACAGAATGAAGAGGCCCTTTATATTGATTTTTGTGGACTACGAAAAGGCTTTCGATTCCATAAGTCAACAGCACATTACAAAAACCATAGCAGAGTGTATAATTGACTGTAGGTATATTGGTGTGTAAGAATAACAAAACGACAGAAAGTTTCGCATGGAACAAAATGTACGTCAATGAGACACTTTATCCCTAAAGCTCTTTAGGACTCTACTGGAATATACATGTAAAAGAATTGGTTGGGAGGAATTGGGCCTAAATATAGATGGAGAGAGATTAAATTATTTGAGATTTGCAGATAATATAATCATGGTAACAGACAGAATCCACCAGACCTCCTTGATGTTAGAATGGTTGTATAGTGCATCGACAGAGGTCGGACTACAAATAAACTTCACAAAAACGCAACTTATGACAAATCTCGTACTGAATGTTAATATATCAGTCGAACAAGTCACATCATACAAAAATATGGGTCACGAAATCCGTATCGATAGAGATAACCAGACCTGGCAGCTCCTAAGAAGAATGAATTTAGGATGGGTAGTGGACTTTTAGCAAGTTGAAGTATATTTTCATTATATATATATATATATATATATATATATATATATATATATATATATATATGTATATATATATATATATATATATATATATATATATATATATATATATATATATATATATATATATATATATATATATATATATATATATATATATATATATATATATATATATATATATATATATATATATATATATATATATATATATATATATATATATATATATATATATATATATATATATATATATATATATATATATATATATATATATATATATATATATATATATATATATATATATATATATATATATATATATATATATATATATATATATATATATATATATATACATACATACAATTCGGATATGGTTGATGATCGTTTCGATCATAGGACCTAGCATGGTGTTTTGTGATTGGCGTCATGTGGGTCTTTCGAAAGAAACTACTGTCCATAAACTACCTATACCATGGATTTACTTAACAGACTTTGAAAAGAACGCGATAAACCAAGTTTAAACGTATTAAAACCGAATTTAATTGGAGATTTACAAAGTTCTGCTCAACTTTGCTCTTCCATTTGTTAGACGTAAGAAGGAAATATACGAGATCCTAAGGTAACCATTTCTTATCAGCTTTTTTTGGTACAAAACCACAAAAGAAAAATGCATTATACAATAGACAAATATATGTAGTAATTCACGATTTGATATCTGAGGAGATTAGGAGGTATATTTCTAGGCTTAAGTCAAATGCAGCCGGTTTACACATATAATGTTTGGTTGAAGAATAGATATGTTTCGACAGTCTGGAGGATAGACATTATTTGTCCCGTGCTGAAGATAAATAATCTAACTACACTGAACGACTTAAGACTCATAAATCTCTTGCCTATATTAAACAAAATACTAGAAAGGGCTGAATATGTTACCAAGCATAGTTTACTTCTAGGCCCATCAGTCCGGATTTCGCATAAGTCACGGTACTATGGCTGCCATGCTGAGTATTAATTATTAAGGGTCTTAATTCTGGCTACTGTGCTCATATTGATGGACTATATTAGCACGTTCGACTAAGTAGATTATGAATTACTTTGTGTGTATTTTGGTCTGAAGGGTAGAGCGCAGTCCTTTTTCAGGTTAACTACAAGCTAGGAAGTAGCTTGTGAGAGGTCAGTCCAACGTTAGCTCAGGGATGCCTCACGGTTCCATTTTAGGTTAGCCTATTTTCATAATTTGCACATTTGACATGAATAATATAATTCTCATCATCTTATAGAACTAGATAGAACTAGAAGAAGAACATAAAGTTTGACATTGTTAGAATCTGTGAAACTCGTCTGCCTGGAGAAAAGTGTACTGTCTTGAAATCAGGCTACACATTGTCGAAGGGGATGTAGACTTCTTTGAACATTTTGGACTGGGCGATAGAAACAATAGAGGAGCCTAATGAAGTACCTCAACAAGGAAAAACTGTACTGTCTCAACACATTCTTTAAGAAGCCAAAACAGAGTAAATGGACCTGGCGATGCCTAGATCGCAAGACATAAAATGAAATTGATTTTATACTGTCTCATTGTAGAAATATATGTAGAGATGTCTGTTTTGTACCGGCAGCGACCACAAGCTGGTAAAGGCAAAAATAACTATAAACACCAAAACCGAAAGAAACAAACTCTTCAAAAAACAGCGCTACCCAGCTGGAGAAATTTTGAAACAAAAAGAACTTAAATGAAGGATGAAAACGGACACATATGCACAAATGAATATAGACGAAATTACAGCTAAAATCACAACCTTAATAACAACATTGGCCAAGAAAATATGTTCGCGAACAAAACTGCATTAAAATCTAAAGTTAAGTTCTGGATCATTAAAACTACTAGAAGAAAGAAGAAATATCACAGATAAAACGTCAGCAAGCTTTAAAAAATTAAATAAACCAGTTAAGGAGATCCGAAAAGATAAAAGTAACTACAATTCAAACATCATAGAGGAAATTATAAAAGAACTGTAAAATGAAGGTATTACGTTCACGGCTGTCTAATGGAAAAACAAAAATTAAAAAACTACGGGATGAAAACAATAGAATAGTAAATAATAAGAACGATATAATTAGAGCTGTTGAAGTCTTCTACACAAAATTATACTCATCCCAGTCAAATAGACGACAAGAAAACATGAACATTATGAACGTAGGATCTAAAGAACTACCAGATATCACAGAGGAGGAAATACAAGCTGCATTGAACCAAATGAAAAATAACAGATATTCTAAAGAAGATCAAATCACTGTACAAATGTGACGGTAAATCTCTGAAAGATCCATTGAAAGTCCTACTAAATAAATGCCTCTATGAGAGAAAAATGCCAACAAAATGGTGTAATTCGGAGGTTATACTTCCCTTTAGGAAAGGCGATAATACTGAGATCGAAAATTATCGACTTATATCTCTTCTGTCGCACTTATATAAGCTCTTCACTAAAATCTTAAACAATCGCCTAACAGCAAAACTAGATTTCTATCAACTGTGGAACAGGCGGGCTTCAGAAAGGGATTTAGCACGATCGACCACCTCAATACGTGTGTGTGTGTGTGTGTGTGTGTGTGTGTAGAAAAGTGTACAGAATATAAGGTATCAATACCTTTGGCATTCGTTGATTTTCATAAAGCATTTGATACTGTTGAAATCTGGTCAGTTCTAAAATCCATAACGCATGCAAGAATATATTCCAGGTATATAAAAATAATAGAGAACATCTACAAAGAGGCATCTATACATATAAAAATTGACGAAACAACTGTCACTAACGACATACCATTAAAAAGAGGAATGCGACAAGGAGATACTATTTCACCTTAATTACTTACGATGGATGGCTCTTGAAGACGTCTTTAAGGAGTTAAATTGGGATGAGTAGGGCATCAACAATGAGGACCCTAGACTGAGTCACATTAGGTTTGCAGACGACATAGTAGTGATAGCTAATAACACCAATCGGCTACAGGAAATCTTGAATCAGCTGAATGTGACCTCTGCATGGGTAGGTTTTAAAATAAATTTAAAGAAAAAAAACTAAATTTATGAGCCCTGAAGATACCAACATACAGATAGGAAATAACTCCGTAGAACGAGTCGACAAGTATATCTACTTAGGTCGTACTATTAAGATCTGAAAGGAGAACCAAAAAATTTCCAGACGAATAAGGTTGGCATGGGCAGCTTTTGGGAAACTAGGACATATCTTACTTACTACAATACCCATAAACCTAAAAACGAAAGTCTACAATTCCTGTGTTTTATCGATCAGCACATATGGACTGGAAACGATGTGTCTCACTAAAAGATTTGTTAAAAAGCTCGTGACTTCACAGAGAGCTATGGCGAGAAGCATGCTTAGTATTTCCTTTAGGGATAGAATTCATAACAAGCAGATAAGGAGATGAACCAATGTCACTGACATCACTCTCAAGCCGGCAAAAATGAAGTGGCGATGGGCAGGTCATGTGGCTAGACTATCCGGAGACAGTTGAGTGTATATGATTACGGAATGGAGACCCAGAGAAACAGGAAGAAGCGTTGGACGTCCGTAAAAACGATGGGTCGATGATATAAGAAGCAGCGGGCAAGCAGTGGTTAAAGGTGGCAAGGGACAGAGAAGGATGGAAGAGATGAGAACAGACCTATGTCCAAAAGGAGACATACTTAGGTTGAGAAGAAGAAGAAGATACAGTTTTGATCCAGCATTATAATAAAGTAGAGGCTATATGCAAATTTTAAAATTCGAAAAAAAACCGTGTAAAACACTTGTAATGTTATTAATGGCTTATTGTATAATACTGTATTATCCGTACTTAACAGAAGTGGATAGATAGTCCCAGCACAGAAAATATAGCAAACGCTACAGAAAGACAAACAGGTGGAACCAAACGTAGCCGGCTGGCTACTGCCGAATCGTTAAAATGGGCCTCGTCCAGTTTCTCAGCGATGTCACTCATATTTTCCTCTATTATTGTTACATAATATACAACTTCTACTTGTGCGACATCTCTGAGAAACTCGACGAGTCACATTTTAATTATCCAGCGGTAGCCAGCCGGCTTCATTCTGCTGCGACGGGACAGCAAGGGATTAAGAATAATTGTTACTGATTTTTTCCCTAAATAAGATATAGCACCTTATTTGAGAAAATAATGCAATTACCGTGGTAAAGAGTGTGTAAGTTATTATATCATTTATTGCTTACTTTTCTCCAAAAGTTATGAAATAATTTAATATTTTAAAGCAAGACTCACAATGTTCCGTTAGATCAAATGCTCTAACTATGTCAGCGCACAATAACGTTGTTAAATCCTACAGTTATTAATTACATTAAAAACAATTTTACATGTACTTCTCTTATACTTGCTCATTCGTAAGAATTAAAATTATTGATGCTGGATCAATAGAGACTTTTAATAATGCTCGAAATTAGGAATGACTTAAGCGTAGTATTTATTTTATATTATATTATATTTTAATAACCGTCGTACTTGTTTTAGGAGATGCAAGCCCAAGAAAGTAGCTGGACAAACTTTGATCATGATGAACTGGCCGTAAAAGACAGACTTACAAATGAAATAAGGGATATGTTACTTAAGGAAACTGCTCAGGTTTTAAAGAAGACTGTACAGAAAAAGAGCGCCTCTCAATAGTTAAAATAATTTTTAAGGATAACCAGTAATGTATGTGCCAACGTATTTTTAATTTTTTTATGCCAGTCCATTTATTCTTGTTTTTGTGTCGTTCGTCCTTTAAAGGCGACGTAACAGTTTTATATAAATTTTTGATTTTATATTATATTCGTTTCTATTGTACTTTCAAGTTAGAACTTAAAGTAATCATAATTTCCTGGACGCAACTATAACATTGAGGACATTACACCATTACGAATGTGAATTTATTTTTAAATAATATATTTTTCTATTCTTATACTACACTCTTGAAATATTATAGTCTTACTAGTAACATTAGAAGCAATGGATTATTATCAATCGACTCCAATTCCTACAATATTACGGACCATATTTTATTATAGGAAACAAGTTAGTTTAGGTTATATATGAGATTAGGCATTTTAAATCAGATAACAAATTTGGATTTTTGCAATGATTTCTAAATATCCGGATCATTGCAATTGTTCTAGGATTTTCGCAAAATCCGTTTTTTTCCAATTATCCTGCGACGTATGTAACCTGAACTAACCTGAATTAGCCGGAACAAACTTGTATCCAGTAATAAAATAGTCAGTAATATTGTAGAAATTGAAGTCGATCGACAATAATCCGTAATTTTATAATGTTGTTAGTAAGATTATCATATTCCGGTTTTGATAATAATCCTACGATTTAAAAAAAGTTTCTCGATGTGGGACTCTAACACACGATTTCAGGGTATACGCCCCTGCACTTTATCAGCTGACGTGGCCAATGCGCGAGACGTCAAGGGAATTAAAATTAGCTCTTGACTTAGGTGAGAGAAACGACGAGATATATCTCTGACTAGCAAGCCAAGGTACATTGGTGATATGTACATATTTACAACGCTACTATATCTAGAAAAAAAAAAACTGCTAAGAATCTATCGAACCATTAACCTATTTAATATATAGACGTCTACGATTTCGGAAAAATACTGTTAGTCGTTTAGTGCAGATTGCTTTGGAATTTATTTATTACATTAAATCAATTTTTTTCTACCTGCATTTATTTATTTTTTTGTGTAAAACCAAAATACAGTTTCTAAGTGACTAAGAATATTATAGAAATGAATGGAAGTTGGTTATGTCAAATAAGTTTAAGGAAAAATGTTCTAAAATTCTATATTTTATTTCAAGTTACGCTTTTAATATTTTGTCAAGTTTCGTTAACACAAGTGACAGACATTAGCAAAATTTTGAGCTGCTCAAGGGTTCGCTGATTTGCTACCAATGTTTTTCTGGTCAAACTTAGCATGAGCTGAGCCTTTGAGCTTGACGGCCGTCGATGAAAGTGTATCCGTATTGACGGCTTGTTGTTGAAAACTGTGCTAAGGGTACCATCTTCTGATCATGTGGCGTTTGGTTGAAAATAGTAAGTCAGATCTATCTAGTTTACTTACCTGGCTATATAAGCCTCCCCGAATCCTACTGCTAGTACTTACACAAGTAACAAGTAAAAATATTTTTAGAATATCAATCAAGTTATGATTTTAAACTTTAATTAGAAACGAGTATAATGTAGAGCCAAATATTTTTCAAATATATAAAATGCAAAGTAAAAAAGAACACTAGAAAAATAACTAATGTGTGTGAATATTTTGACTGGTCTAAAAAGTGCGTTTTACTGAATGACTACGCTTTTTCACTTATCTCAAAACTCTCAAAAAAAAGGAAGACATTTTTGTTTTGAACAAAAAGTGTGGTCATATAAATATTAGTTTTTATAAAACGTACGTCTAAGTGTGATATAAGGTGATACTCAAGAAAATCAATTTTAATGATTACAAATTGCGTTTAGTTAAATGATCTTAGAGATCATGTTTTGCCTATATTCACGACAGCCGTCACCAATATGATCTGCAGAAAGACTGCACTGAAAAAGTTTTTTTGCAAGTTCGATATTCCCGCGCTAGTGCTGCAGTAACGAGTTATTAGCATTTGTAATTAAAGGAGATGATCATTTTATAACACTGTCAACAAAAGAGTACAGAAAAAATGTTTATAGTAACCAGAATTTGGTGGGATTGCCTATTTTGATTCGTCTTGTTAATTCAGATAAATTCCGGTTCCTATAAACATTTTCCCGGCGCTTTTTTGTTTACAGTGTAAATCGTGTTTCTCAAATTACAAACGTTCATAGTTTAATTTATGGGGTGCTTTAAAACACAAAATTATTTTTCTGGAAGTTTGTTTGTAGCCTCGCCGGTGTTTTTCTAGCATTCAAAGGAATTTTGGAGCATTAGGTGTGGGGTGTTGCCAGATCAAATAATAAACAGAAAAAAGTTTGTAATTGCGAAAAAAATGTTTTCAATTATGTATTTGAATTATATTTACAACTTTAAGCATTTTTTTACCTGGCAATCCCCTTAATTAGATTTAGTTTTCTTCTTTTTAAAGTCCTCCTATCGGAGGTTGGAAGTCATCAACGCTATTCTGACTTTGCTCGCAGCCTCTCGGATCAAGTCGATGCTGCCACAACTAAACCAATCTCGCCAACATTTCGTTTCCCCTTTATTTTTCCCTGCATTATCGCTCGTAGCAGAGCATATTTAGATCCTCTCATTATGTGGCCGAAGTACTCAAGTTTCGCCTTGTTTTAAAGTTGACTATCTCGTATTCTTTGTAAAGACTTCATGGTTTGTCATTTTCTCGGTCCAAGGTATGCGCGATATTCTGCAGAAACACCACCTCAAAAGCTTGCAATTTGTCCAACTGGTTCTTCTTTAATGTGCAAGCCTCTACTTCATACAACAACACGGCGAGAACGTAACATCGAAGCATTCGCAACCTAAGTCTAATGCTAACACCTCACAACATAACAATTTCTTTAGCGACACAAACGATGTTCTAGCGATTTCTATTCTTGTTCGTATTTCCAAAGTTTGATCCCCCGTTTGTTCCACCCAGACTCCAGGATATCTGTAGGTTTGGAATTCTTTTTATCACGGTGTTTGCCATAGTTAAACTTATATTATTTTGTAGGAATTTGGTTATTAACATCCATTTTCATTAAGCTTGATCTTTAATCCATACTCAGTAAAGCTGTTCTCCAATAGAAGCTGTAATTCTGAAAGATTACTAGCTAGTAAGACTGTGTCGTCTGGATATCGAATATTATTTATTGCCTCTCCATGTTCTCTTCCATGGCTTCACTGTACCTACTAAACAGGAGTGGAGAGAGGATGCGACCTTGTCTTACTCCTCGACGTATTTCGATGTCCTCGGTTAATGTATTTTCTACTTTTATGTTGGTTTTCTCCGGTACAAGTTGTTGATAATTCTAATATCCCTCGATTCCAAGTTTAGCTCTTTTAGATTTAGTTGTTTTCACTATTTTTATATGCAAGGACCTTGTAGCTTGAAAAATGCTGAGAGAGGTTAACATTGGTAGCCAAATAAAGTCATTTTTCAAGTGTTCAGCATATATCAGGCTCACTAATTTCCTCATACATGAAAAATTTACAATTTTTAGATTAGATAAGTTCTAATGTTAATTTTAAAGCAAAATTATCTACCTCATTTTCCCATCCTCTATCCGACAGTTAAGTCGAAGATAAGAACGTGCAAGCCATTTTCGTCCAAATTGTACACTGTAGAAGTAATAGCTTGTATGTATTACTTGAAACTTCAAAATTACCGTCAAATTCAGTATGATTTGAATTATATTCGAGAGCTTGAAAATCACCGCACATCTAGTCACAACAAAAATTTTTAGAAAAAATTGTTTTTACCTTTTTGGCGAGTTGAACATGTATATTGTAACAATGCAACAGACGCACGCGTCTTTGTAATTTTAACAAAGGGTATAGGTGGGCACTCTGGCTAAAAACGTTTCGCGCTCTCGTGAAATATATATATATATATATATATATATATATATATATATATATATATATATATATATATATATATATATATATATATATATTTAGGTACTTTTTTAACGTAAATATTTTGTTGTTAGGTATAAGAATCATTCTGTTCTGGTCTTTTTCATTAATATTTTAAGTGTCTACATTTGAAAAATATCGTTTTTAGGTTACCATTACAGCAAATCACGATTGTTTCTATAAATTGAGAAATTAATTGTTTCAGCTTATTTTCCCCATTTGAAGAGATAACTTTAAACATGAAAAATGGTTTCTGATTTTTTATTATTTATAATTAGGTTATTATGTGTCCAA
The DNA here is from genome assembly GCA_019049505.1 of Pachyrhynchus sulphureomaculatus. NCBI lineage: Eukaryota > Metazoa > Arthropoda > Insecta > Coleoptera > Curculionidae > Pachyrhynchus > Pachyrhynchus sulphureomaculatus. The sequence goes on along the minus strand of CM032453.1, from coordinate 75,088,618 downwards.
GAGATAAAGATATTAAATAATTATGTTGGGAATGTAGAATCTTTGGCACAACGACACCACTACACCAAACACTATATTTTTGCACTCGACGCGCGTTTCGCTAACCATGTTAGCTTCATCAGGAGCGATGATTGACTCAAAGGCAATCACCACTCCTGATGAAACTAACATGGTTAGCGAAACGTGCGTCGAATGCAAAAAATAAAGGGTTTGGTGTAGTGGTGATATATACTGAGTAATATTAAATAATTATTATAATTTTTCTGAAATTTAAATTACTTTACAATTTGGCCAATTCCACTGTTCTATGAGATTATTTTGAGGGCCTTTGCTGTATGAAGACATAACGAATTTGTTTGAAGAAATATGGGCATTTGCTGGTATTTCCAAATCAGTATTAAAAAGCTACACCTAATTCTTATAAATGTACAAGTTGAAATATTTAATATCTTTCACTTAAATGTTATTATAAAACTCTGTTCTTTATTTTTATTACTTTTACGAAAATAAAAGATTTTTTTAATAAATAGTAAATGGCAAAGTTATTTACCTAGTGCTTCCTTGCAAATACAAGTTTCAGCAGGGAAATCCTTAAAGTGCTACAGGAAAACGCGTGTGCGGAAAACGCGATTCACGTTGATCTTGAATTGCTGTAAGTTGTACTCGCTGGAACGCACAGTCTTGGGCAAATTATTTCAAAGAGGAGATTATGTTCTCCATATAATAGACTGGTTGAAAAGTTTTGTACGAGAAGTAACAAGCTGAACTTCATACAGATGTGATGTATTAGCGCGACGGGTTTTAATAGCATGCTCCGTTCTGGGGGAATTTCATCCATCGAACATTTTTCATGAAAATATTTGTAGAATATACTCAAGTCGCCAACCGTTTTCCGATGTTCCAAGGTTTCTGGTGAGTTCAGGTCTTCAATCAAGCAAACAGCTCTCTGCTGAATACAATCCAACAAATACAGTGTATTCCACCGTCCAACAGAAAAGAGAAATACCGTTTCCGTAATCTTAGAGGGTATTTTCTCCACGAATACAATATTTCCTCTTAGCTAGCAAAGTAAAAACGAGCTTTTATTTCTGGCGTATATTATTTAGGAAATATATTTCATTAATTGCGGTCGTCGACTTTCTCATAGCATAGCAGCTATATATGACGATACAATCAATCAAGATAATAAAATCATCTAAAAGAAAATTCTGCCTTACTTTATTACCTATTGAAAGAATATTATAAGACCTTAAAACATATATTTCTATTCAGTATCCATATCAGAATCACTATTTCCCTCGCTTTCCTCACTTCCACTCTCATCTTCCTCACTTTCACTGTCTGATCCTAACCATTCCATCTTTGCAGTGTCATCTTCAATTATAGTTTTCCATTCATCTAACCTTTTCAAATCTATACTGTAGAGGTCGCTGAATGTCAATTGCTTGTCTCCATCCTCAAACATTCCTAAAATAAAAATGAAAGAATTGTTAATAAAAAGTCAAATGAATGATAAAATCCATAATTCCTATAATAGGTAACTGGCACCTTCATAAGGTAATCTGATTTAGAACTGGCATTAAATTATATAAACCATAAAGAACCTTGGTAAACCCTCAAACACCACCTTAAATGAAAAGGACTTGAAACAATAAATTTGCATTGTTGTTTTAGTATTCCGTACGGAACACTTATAAGATCACTTCGGTGTCTGTCGGTCTATTTGTCGGCCTGTCACACCCGATTTTCTCTGAAACTATTTGACATAGAAAGTTGAAATTTGGCACTAGAATTGATGGCCTCATCAGAGCCATGTAGTCTTGAAAGTTAAATTTGGACTTAAAGGGTTAGTTTTGAGGGAGAAATCGGAAGCGCAAAAAAATTACCAGGTCGAGTGAGGTGTCAAATGAAAGCTTGTGAAAACACGAGTTCAAAATTATATATAATACAATACTTGCGCACATTTTTCTTTGTATTATTTTTTAAAAATTTCGAAAAATCTCTCTCCCTCCCTTATCTCGAAAAGTACTGATTAAAAAATTTTGAAAAAATTCTAGAATATTCTCCACAAGGTGTAAATTGAATGAAAATTATCACGAATGTACCTTCAATAATTATCTGGTATATATTTAAAAAAACAAGATTTCAAAGTCATCAGTTTTTAACAAAGACCGGAAACAAACTTTGTTGAAAACTCATTTGGGGTGTGTTTTGTGAAGATCATTATATACCGTAACAAAATTTTTTATTTCAAAAGCAATCAACGTATGGAACACTAATTACGCAAGTCCGACTTGCACTTGGCATTACAATAAGATGTAGTAATCATAACAATGGGAGTGTTTTATTGGAAAGAATTTCAGAATCCTCAAACTTCAAATCGAAAGCAGTCTGATTGGTGGGTATCATAGCTCCGCTAATTTGAAATCATGATTTTTTAGTTTAAACCGTATTTCCCCTTAATTATATTATGATTTCTATCTCAAATTCTTTGGTGTGCTACATTAATGGGAGAATCCTTGGGAGCTGGAGAATATCTAAAGAAACTGCAAGTTAAATACACCACAATTTGTCACTAGAAATTATTCGCATTATATTGGCAGCATCACTGGAAGTGTTGCGAAAGAAGTTATGGATAATGGGTTTTCATTATAGAGTCCCCACATGGTATTCAGCCTAAAACATGCTCTTCTCATGTACCCTCTCTCCCCCTCAATTTATCTGATCAGAGTCCCCGGTTATTAAGCAGCGTAAGGTATTAAAAAGGCAGATGAATTCATCCAGGCTGTCTTTTTTTATCCTAATTTTTAAATTGATTTAACCACTACTTTCCTCGCAAACACACCATTCTCACGTAAGTACCCAAAATCTCATACTACAGCGTATCTTAATTCAAAATCTCTAAATCACAAAAAAAAGTTGAAAGATTTTTGTTAAAATTGGAAATAATGAAAAAATAACAATTTTCAGATTCCTCAACTCTAAGAAACTGAAAAGACGTCTGTTAAAGTTTATAATGAAAATATACGAACTTTATTTACTCCCTTCCCCTAAAACGATATCATTCACGAACGGTAAGTTGCATTCCTACTTCAAGTATTATATAAGTATCAAATTTGAAACCGATAATTAAATACGTATCTATGTTACACTTAAGACTGCACCCAGATCTAATCTGCTAATGAATATCCCTCCTAATACACCGTGTAATCGCGATGAAAATGTCGGAAATTATTTCAATCACATCCTTTTCACTTTAATCCCTCCTGCATTCACGGGAGAATTATGACTTATTTTTCTCCAATGTATCTAAAGTTTCTTTTGAAAAAAAGAAACATTATTATAATGAATTCTTCTTTCCATCTATCCTAAACGTGTCTCAAAAACTACTAAACCTCTAGCTAAAAAACTAAAATTTACAACTTATACGTAAAATCGATTTACAGTTATAGGCGAATATAAAAAGTCAATCGACGAGTTATATTTTAAAAAATACCTACGCTTCTCCGTTGGACAAGGAAAAAAAAATGAAAATTTTGATGATGATAATGAAGTAATTGGAACATATCTTTAAGAGTAACCGATTGGGAAATCTAACCAAATAATTATTGTATAACTAGCGAGATAAGACCCATAACGCCCAGAGTTACAACAGCCTCGGTAGCGTGGTGGGTAACAGCCTTCCGAATGACCCAAATGTCGCTAATGAGACGTCCCAAATTGTAAATTAAAAATTATAGCTACAAGCCAACAAAAAAAAAAGCTTCTGTCCACTTATAACTAAATAAATTCATTAAAGAAAACCGAAGCACTCAGCACATAAACTATTAAAAGAGAATCTATATAACAAAACACAAATTATTTACACATACAAAAAACAAGTGATAGTTATAACTATCTATTTAGTTTTAAATTGACAGAGAATTCTGAACTATAAATGGCCTTAAAGTCGAAACATTGCCGATTTTATAAAGCAAACATATTATTGCACTCTAAACTTACTGGTTACTTTTTGGTACTTTGGGACATAACTTTCTGTAATATATTTTGTAAGCTGTAAAAATGTTATTTTCTCGAATATTAATGTTTCAAAAACCCTCTGTATTATTGTTGCTTATTAATTTGTGGAAAAATTAACAACTTTAACGGGTTAATAGCGAAATTCTAATACAAATCGCCAATGAAATCGTTCAGTTTAGTTTGTTTTATAGGATGAGGGCTACCTTTTAAGTTTTTACAAAAACAATGAAAGAAAAAAAAAAAATTTGGTACACATCGTTTTATTGTTTCTCAAAATATTCGTTTTCAAGTTTATACACTTTTGCAGGCGTTCGAACCAATTTTCGAAACATTTTTTCCACCCTGATGTTAGTACCACGTGGTTGTGAAAGGATTCAACAGCTTTTTGAAGTGATGAACATCGCTAGCCACGATTTTTTTTAACATTCGGAAACAAAAAGAAGTTGTTAGGCGATAAATCAGGCGAATACGATCAATGAGACATTAATTCGGTGTTTTGCTCCGTCAAATAACCATGTTTAACATGCTGGCATTGTCATGATGAAGAATGGTGCGACGTTTTCGGTTGTTTCGGATGTTTTTTGGAACAACCGATTTTGGTCGACCTTCACGAAATTCATCGTTAACGGAAGCACGACCATGACGAAATTCTGCAAACGGATTGTAAACAGTCTTTTCTGATGGTACAAAATCATCCAACGAAAACCTTCTCGTGAAATTTCCATATGTTCACAAAACTGTTTTTTTTTAAACGCTCACTGTAAACAATCTACTCGGCCAATTTCTGAGCCGCCACTGTTTTAAAAATAACAATTGACAATTTTATAACAATGGTAATGTCACGTCTCAATAGCGCCGTCTTATAAAAACTTAAAAGGCGACCCTCTTATAGTATCCCCTCTGATAATAGATAGATTAAATATAATCGATAAAATATGTACACTGGCTTACTCGTCTTGTGGTAAGCCTTTGAAGTTTACTCCTCTTCCCCTCACTTTCTCTGATAGCACATCAGCGTAACAATGGGGGCTGGAGAATACCTAAAGATATTGGAAGTAAAATACACCTTCACTTGCCAGTCGCAGATAGAAAATTATAAATTGATTTTTATTATGAAGTAAACGCTTTGGCATTTGGTCCAAAAGGTGCTCCTGTCTTGTATTCTCTCTTTTTCACAACACAGATTTGCCATGTAAGGTTCTGGGTCAGTGCAAAGGAAGCAAAATTGGCAAAGCTAAGAGGTTAGTATCTTTTTAAAGAGTTCAGAGTTGAACCAAGGATGTTGAGAAGTCAAGGACATCGAGAGGCCCAAGCTGAAACGACTCCTACGTAACCAGCATATCATGAACTTTTTTTCTAAGGACTGTAACAGAATACGGAAGGATAAAAAGATTTTGACATGAAACTCAAAAAATGATTTTGCAGTGCCAATTGTTTGGCGGTTTGGTGGGAAATTTAAATTTTCTAAAGTTAAAGTCCAAAAGTTACTCTGTTAAAATATCGAAAATATTTATTAGGAAAAAGTGTTTAGTAGTAGAACATGTCGGCGATAATTCATTTTTGGTTGATGCGATTCTAGCGATTCAACAAAAAACAATCAGTCTATGACGCATTTTAGTATAAGCATCGGTCGATTCCAAACTTTCGTCGAAACCATATAAAATCCAACATTGCAACATCATCCACTTGTTTGCGCGTCGGTTCGAGACACTCTCTCTTTATTTCCATCTAAAGGGACCTAAAATGACACATTCTGCGGCCGCTAAATAAATTAAAAAGTCGGTATCGTTTGTGAAGAAGTGGGTAAATCCTTTTAACGAGAGAAAAATGTCAACGGCTTGCCAAAACGTGGCTAGGTAGGCAAAGTCACTTCGAAAGTAAAAAAAAACGAATCGGGTCTCTGTTTTCATGGGTCCCGAAATTGGAGCGGAGCAAAATTAAGAAAATCGGATTTGAATGTGTCCCATGAAACCATTCGACATCTTCGTGCTCATGATGTTAAATTCCGTAGCACGTTGAAGAAACCTTTGATGGGCGAAAATCACGTCGAAAAGCGGCGCGCTTGGGCCCACGATAAGATATTAAGTGGCTCGCACAATCGCCGGACGCCAATCCTATTGAAAAAGTTTGGTTCCTTGTAACGAGAAAGCTCGGAGGCAAGACTCTAAGGAATTTGCAGAGTATGTAGAAAATCTCGTCGACAGCATGTCTCGAAGATGCCGGGCGATTAAGAGGCGATTGGACAATTTACTAAGGTAATTGTACCATTGGTAACACACCAAAGAATACACTGATGGCAAAAAATGTTCTCAAAACACATTTTTTCAAGAATACGAGCTGTCACGTTCTGTCTTGACAGACTGTATAATATTTTGTCAGTTTTTGACCAATAAAAATATGATCATAAGAGATTTTTATTTCTTGAATTTGAAATACATTGGTTAGATTGATAGAAAAATTTTAAAATTTATTTATTGGTTCGAGCCATGCTTCACTTCTTTCACAACCAATAATTAAAAAATAACAATTTTTGTAAAACTGCAACTGTCGCATGGACAATTATCGAATATTTTCACCTAATCACTTGCAGTTTGAGGTTTTTGGTGTTTTAAAAACTCTCTAACTTCACAATTTTATTGCAAAAAAAAGGAAAGAAAACTAGTGAATTAATACTTACTAAGGACAATAAAGATATTAAATATGCAGCACACAAAAAATAAATAAATAACATTTCACAAATTAAATAAACGAAAAATCATAAACTATCTTTATAATTATCTAGTTTGCATTTCGACATGCCCACCTCCCAATTCTATGCACCGAACTGTATGCGAATGTAATTCTTTTAAAATATTTCCTAACATATGCGGAGTGAGTATTTACACACTGCCTTATTGCATTTTCAATATGTTCAATATTAATGTACTGTTTTCTCTTATGGGATCTCTTCGGTGTTCGTTTGTTCGTCTGTCTGTCCGTCTGTCACACCTGATGTTCTCTAAAGCTATTTGACATGGAAAGTTGAAATTTGGCACAAATATAGAAATTGATGGCCCAATCACAGCCGTGTAGTTTTGAACGTTAAATTTCGATTTAAGGAAGTTTTACGGGGTGAAATCGGAAGTGAAAAAAAAAATTATCAGGTCATCTAGTGAGGTGTCAAATAAAAGCTTGTGAAAACACGAGTTACAAAATATATATGATGTTATACTTGTGCACACTTTTCCTTGTATTATTTTTAAAAGAATGGCCAAAGACCCATGTCCATCGACCCTATCTCGGAAAGCACTGATCAAAAAAATTTTGGAAAAATTCTGGAATAGTCACCATAAAGTCCAGGTTGAGCGACACTTATCATGAGTGCATTACGTTTAATAATTTACATGGTATAAAAAAGAGAGTTGCCCGCCGAAATGGTGAAGGGTTATTTCGTCGAAAGTTGAGAACTGAACCGGAAGTTATAGCTACTGCTTTAAATATTAGGTACCGAATGAAAATAATTTTCTTTTATTTGTTTATAATAAACAAATATTTAAGTAGTAAATCTTTGTTTTAAGGGTGAACACCACTGTGAAATTTTCAAAAAATCGATTTTTTTTCTTGGCTTAAACGATTCTTTATGTTGTCTAGAAAGTGGGAACAAAGTTTTATAGCAGGGAGAAATCGGTAAGACGTTTTTTTTCGACGTAGAACTCGACCGCCTGCAGCGCGCGGCAGGTATACCTACTGACTCCCCGAGATGCTTGATGGTAAGCTGTTACATTTCTTTTAACTATATGAAGTAAGTTGTATATGTATGTTACATTCTATTTCTTTCCTTTACTACTGCGCAAGCTCTAAACGGTCTTGCCAAATTTGGAAAAAAAAGCCTGACACTGAAAAATATACAGAATGGAAACAGAATCACAAGAACGAGTGTCAAATAAATCACGAAGGGTTTGCTGGTAAAATGGAAGTCGATGCCGTGATTAAAATGTTTAAACGATCTACAACTTTATGCAATGTAAAATATCAAAATTATATCGGTGATGGAGACTCCAAGACCTATAAAGGTATTACAGATGCAAATTCTTATGATGATATAAATCTAATGAAAAAGGAATGCATAGATCATGTGTAAAAACGTATGGATACGAGATTACGTAACTTAAAAAAAAAAGTCAAAGGCCTTGAAGGGAAAGGCAAATTAACGGGAACACTCATTGATGACCTGAGTATTTATTATGGTTTGGCAATGCGTCTGCACCATGAATCTGAGGAAAAAATGAAAGATACTATTTAGGCAACTTTATATCATAAAATATCGAGAGACGCAAAACCGCATCACGAGAAATGCCCGTTCGGCGATAAGTCTTGGTGCTCTTGGCAAAAGGCGAAGGCTTCCGGTAAATTATCTGAGTATATGCACAAATCGCCAATGTCAGAAGTATTCAATACTATAAAACCCGTGTACAAAGACCTGTCAGGCGACGATTTGCTAACGCGCTGAATAACACTGAAATCTAAAAACAAATAACAATGAAAACTTCAATAAAATGGTATGGTCTATGGCTCCAAAAACAGCGTCTGGTGGTAAAAATATACTTGATATTGCCACACACATGGCTGTTTGTATATACAATGATGGTTTATCAAGTATAATGCAAGTTATGAAAGCTTTGGACATGGTAATCGAAGAAAAATGCTATAACCTCTGTCTCGAGGCTGACGCTCGGCGAATAGAAAAATGTGAAAAAAATCGATAAGCGAAGCTGCACAAAAGGTCAGGATGGACCTAAAATCAAGTCGGAAGGAAGAAGAGGGGAAAAATATCAACAAAGAAAGCCAAATATATGGTGCAGGCATCCAGAGTACATAAAAAAAAATGTACCTTAAATTACAACTAAAACTTTAAACGCGTTTTGCTTGAAACTACGTTTTTTACCTTACCAGAAACATAACTCAAAGAGTTTTCAATGAATTGACTAAAAATTTTGTACATAGCCTTAAGAGGTAATAACTCAGGGAATGATTTAAGGAATAATGCATTTTTTTTATTAACAATTTAGTGCAAAATTTTTCGTCATTTTTTTTTTTTTGTTTTGTTCATTTGCCTGCCAAATTAACAAAATTCAATATTTTTTCATTTCTCTACGTCATTCCCTAGATTTTCACTTATAAAATAAGAATTTTTTATTTCTTTTTATTCTAGGTTCATCCCTTTGTGAAAAATCTTTCCGGTGCAAAAAGGGGTTTTTGTTCACCGAGGGCTACAGTTGCCATTTTGTATTAAAAAATTCTGAAAAAAACCATGTATGTTCATTGATATTTGTATAATAAAAATTTTTTAATCGCAAGTCGATATCTTGTACACTTCTTCGTAAAAAAAATTCTTAAAGTTAACCTTTTTTTTACCTCTAAAGTGGTGTTCACTCTTAAACTTTTACCACCAGATTCTAGATTGAGTTAGATTGATTTATTGGCTATTAGGTAGTTAAGATACTGTAACTACTATACATTACTGATTAAGAAAAAACGTGAAAATACAGATATATATGTCAGGAACTTTCTGCCTTATCTGATTGGTCTGATTAGCCTACTGAGTTAGTATTTGACTAGATATGTTTGTAATCTGGACCCTTAATTCTTTTATTGAAAACTCATTTGGAGTGTGTTTTGTGAAGCCACTAATCATTTTATATCTCCGTAATAAAATTTTTTATTTTTTAAAGGCAATCACAGTACGGAACACTAATTGCGTCTAACTTGTACTTGACGGATTTTTAATTATTGATTGTAAAACAAGCACAACATAACTTGAAATCAAAAAATAAATGTTTAAATTCTTATACCAATTTAACAAATACAGTAATACCCCGCTTTACGCGAGGGATACGTTCCGAAAAAAATCGCGTTAACTGAAATTCGCGTATATCGAGGTTTATGATTAAACATAGTCAAAATTTAATACAAAAAAATACAAATCATTTTAATCAATCACTTTAATTCTAAGAACACTTTATGCAATACATACTCTTATTTTTTACGGAAAAATACATCTATTGTCTTTTGGGTAACGTTTTGTTTACGTTCTTGTAAAATACGTTCATAACACCCAACACTGTTTTTAATTGTTTGACACACGGTCAAGACACGGTCATCATTATTGTCTATACTCTGCAATATGTCCAAACCTGAATAAATTTTTGAAAGTGCATTTTGTATTTCCCCTGAAGATAAAACTTTCTCTTCTACTTGTTCTTCCTCATCGTAGATAGGATTATTCTGTAACTCGATCAGATCTTCATTGCTAATAGGATCGTCGTGCGTTGCTACAAGTTCTACGAGATCTTCTACCGTGACATCTTCAAGTTCAGACCCCTCAATCATTGCAGCAATGTCTTCAAGCACTTGTCTCTGCATCTGGACAATTCTTCTAGGTGCTTCCACTACATCTGGCCAAAGATTACGCCACACCCCATTCATACAACTCATTTTAACTTCCTTCCAAGCCTCTTCTATGTTGTGAATAGACTTCATAATGTTGTATGACTTCCACCACTCTCGCATAGACTGTCTTCCTTCCCCGTCAGTTTCATGAATTAGTTGGCTAAAAGTGCGGCGATGGTAATAAGCTTTGAAGTTTGCTATTGCTCCCTGGTCCATAGGTTGTAATATTGACGTAGTGTTTGGTGGAAGGAACTTTACGTACACTTTTAAGTCTCTGGGCGTATCAAGTGAGGTTGGATGTCCTGGGGCATTGTCTAAGAGTAATATAACTTTAGGTTCAAGCCCATTTCTGTCACAGTATGATTTGACTGATGGGCAAAAACTATTAGAATACCATTCTTGAAAAATTTCCCGTGTAACCCACGCCTTTCTGTTTGATCGCCACACAACTGGTAGACTTGTCTTGTCTGTGCCTCGCATTGCACGGGGTGTTTCTGAATGGTACACTAGTAAAGGTTTCAGTTTGAAATCACCAGTGGCATTACCACCCAGCAGAAGTGTTAGTCGATCTTTCGCAGCTTTGAAACCACTGGCTTGACGTTCTTCCTTAGAAATGAATGTTCGAGATGGCATTTTTTTCCAGTAAAGTGCGGTCTCATCAACATTGAAGATGAGACAAGCAGGAATTTTCTCTCGTCTAACGAAGTCTTGAAACTTGTCTGGAAACTCAGCTGCAGCTTGAATGTCCGCGCTGGCCGCCTCGCCTGTTATGTGGATATTGTGAAGATTAGAACGCTGCTTGAACCGATGGAACCAGCCTCTGCTGGCAGCAAAAGTCGGAGTGGCACTCCCTTCTCCTTCTTTTGTTTTCAGCATCTCATACAAAGATTTTGCTTTTGTGCATATGAGATCTTGACTTAGTGGTGTGTTCTTCTTATTCAAATCTTCGATCCAGACTGACAGTAATTTTCTCCATTCTTTCTAAGATAGATGATCTCGAACGAGAAAGTTTTGTTGCACTTATAGGTGTTGAACCTTCGCTGGAGATTTTAATTTTTTTCCCGATTTTTATAAATCGTTCTCACAGTCGATTCTGAGAGTCCAAAATCTCTCCCAACAATTGTTGCTTTGCCTCCATTTTCCATTCTTCTTAACACTTTCATCTTCAATTCCAAAGTGACGCTTTTACGCTCTTTTTTCTTTACAGGCGGCATTTTTTAACGTAGGGTTAAATTATGTATGTATGTATCTCCAATAAATATTAAAACAAAACTGCCAGCCGACCGAACTAACATTACGGAACAAATGAACACACGAAACGAACGAGGAAATCCCCATAGAACAAAGTCGAAGGACAGGGAATTCCCAATTCTTCAAAGAGAATATTCAGAGAAAGCGGGGATCCCCCCGCGACCATAGAGAAGTTAATGACTACATGAGCGCGAAATTTGAAATTCGCGTTATAGTGAAACCGCGCGTAACGGGGTCGCGCTAAGCGGGGTATTTGAAATTCGCGTTATAGTGAAACCGCGCGTAACGGGGTCGCGCTAAGCGGGGTATTACTGTACAGTCCCTGGCCAAATTATTAGACGCACTGCAAGATTTCATGTAAAATATTAATTACCGAGTGATATGGTACCGTTTTATTATTTTAAAATGATTTGTTTTTTATTTTTATATTATCCAATCAATTACCTATTTATTTGACATAAATAAAACAGCATTAATTTAGAAAAGCATAAGTTTATTAAGTTTTAAAGAAAAGTGAAATTAATGTTAGTAAAAGTTAATATTTAGTCACCTTTAGCCGCTATCAAAGCTTTAATTCTGCGCGGCATGCTATCAATGCAAGATTGTACTGTCTCCTGCATTTGAGGATGATGATTCCACACTTGAATAATCTTTTCTAGGAGCTGGGTTTTGTTGGTAATCACATCTTTAGCCACTTCTCTTTTCATCAGCTCCCACACATTTTCAATGGGGTTCATATCAGGGCTATTACCCGGCCAATCCAACAGAGGGACATTTTTTCTGCCAAAAAAGCTTTAACAGACCGAGCAGTGTGGCAGGGAGCTCCATCTTGCATGAAAGTGAATGGTTCCCCATTTGGCAACCATTCTCTAAGCTGCGGAATCAACCGATTTTGTAATACTTCTTTGTACTGATCTTGCCTCATTATTCCTTTGACGACGTACAGACGTCCAGTGCCCTTGCCGCTGATGACTGACCAAATCATCACTTTGGTGGGATGTTTAACCGTCGGGACGACACAATCAGGATGAAACTTTTCTCCATGACGACGACGCACATACTGAGCTTCATTCTGCAAAATTTCGAATGTGCTTTCGTCACTGAAGCAGACCTGTCAAAAATAGGAAAAATATATAAACTTCCATGTTTATTTGCTTTATTTAACTGAAAATGATAATAATGTATCAATTATTGATTAAAATTGCTGTATCTTACCGATCTCCAGAAGTCCACATCTTTGTCTTGCCATTGTTTGGCCCACTTCAGGCGCTTTGCTTTCATTGCAGCTGTTAACTTGGGCTTCCTGGCGGGGCGACAGGCCTTAAAATCTAATTCTTTCAATTTTCTTCGAACAGTGCGCTCAGAAGCATTTATTTTTATTACCTTTGTGGTAGCAAATCTGTTTTTCTACACAAATTTTCTTCAAACATCTCTCTGACCGTGAAGTGAAAATTGGTTTTCTACCGCATCTTTTCTTTCTTTTCGGGCTTAATTCCTTCCCTGACTCAATTTTCTTTTTACGCGTCGTACACTAGCTTCAGAAACCTCCAATCTTCGTGATATTTCTTGGTTTGTAAATGTTTTCGCAATCACAAGGGCCTTCACTTCAGCTTTTTTACGTGGTGAAAGATCGCCTTTTCTACCCATAATGAAAATAGTCCAATTACTTTTTTAAAACACTGCATACAAAATAAACTAATAACTGAGTAGTATAAAACTGTTAAACAAACAATCACAGTCCATAAAGCCACAGAAACACGTCCGTACCTGACTCGATTCCGATCGCGACTGATACAGGTTTGTACTTGTTTACGTTCATGTATCACTTTGTCAACACAGTGTTGCCATATGTTAAAAATAAATACAAATATGTAGTCTACAACAATTCTTTTAAATAAAAATCAATAATATTGTAGTTTAAATATACCATTATTGCATAAAAAAACTCTTAACAAACATAAAATTACTAAAAAAAATACAGTGCGTCTAATAATTTGGCCAGGGACTGTATATTTCCAATTTAAAATAAACGGTCAAGTGGAAGTTGAACTTGCACAATTAGTGTTCCGAACGTTGATCGCTTTTAAATTAAAAAAGGTTGTAACGGAAGTATCAAATGATCAGTGACATCACAAAACACACCCCAAATGAGTTTTCAACAAAGTTTATTTCCAATCTTTATTGAAAATTGATGACCAGATAAATTATTACAGATAATGCACTCGTGATAATTTTCGTTCAATCTACACCCCGTGGAGAATATTCCAAAATTTTTTCAAAATTTTTTGATAAGTACTTTTCGAGATAAGGCGGGTGGACAGCGATTTTTCGCGATTTTTTAAAAATAATACAAAGAAAAGTGCGCGCAAGTATTACATTATATATATATTTTTTACTCGTGTTTTCACAAGCTTTCATTTGACACCACATTCGATTACCTAGAAAAAAAAAAAATTTTTTTCACTTCCGATTTCACCCTCCAAAACTAACTCCTTAAGTCAAAATTTAACTTTCAAAACTACATGGCCATCAATTCCTATATTATTACCAAATTTCAACTTTCTATGACAAATAGTTTCGGGGAAAATCGGGTGTGACAGACACCGAAGTGATTTTATAAGTGTTCCATACGGAACACTAAAAATAAAAATTTCCTTTAGATCATATTTTCGTTGGTCAAAAACTGACAAAAGACGGTTTTTGTTCAATTTATCTAAAATTTTGTATATTAGCATAAAATGAAATTCTGAATATTTTTTCCTAATAAAAGTTTTCGATATTCTAACAAACAGCGTGACTTTTGGACGTAAACCTTTGGAAAATTCAAATTTCCGCCAAACGATCGGCACTGCAAAATCATTTTTTGGGTTTCAGGTGATACAGAATCCATCTATAAACTCAACTTTTTCTAAACTTAATATGCTCCCTTGTAACAAGACCAACTGCGGGAAATCCACCTTACATAGTGGATCTCAATAACAAACGAAAAAAAAAACACCCTAAAGAAATAATAACATGGACTTTTTTTCACGTCGCTACTGGTGTACCATACAACTCCACAATATCGCCAAGCGTTAACCAGAATGCAACGAATTTAGTAAAAAAAATATATAAAAATTTTTACGTCTTAAAATAATTACTTCCTGACACCAAATATTACACAAATTTTATGTTTTAATATAATCCTTACCTCCATATAAATACAAAACTCCATGTTTGATAGCCAATCCGCAGTTCATCCTTGAACTTGGCATAAATAGTTGAACTTTTTCTTCATTAGTTGTGGTGTTAGGTTGAGAAGAAATTGTTGGTGCAGGGCCAACTGTTACTTTAAAAACACCATCATCAGAAATAGTCGTTTCTTTGATGGATTCTTCAATCTGAGTAACTTCCATTCCTTCTTGGGCATCTGTATTTTCATTTTCTTAAAGAAAAAAAAAATGGTGTAGTTGTCTACTAAGATCGTCTTTGGAATTGCTACTTATACTTTATTTTGGCATATATTATCCCATATTATTTATATATATATATATATATATATATATATATATATATATATATATATATATATATATCAATCAATACGGTGAACTATAACTATAGCTCTCCTCTCTCCTCTGATATTCTTAGGAATGAAGATTGCTAGTGAGTTATATGTAAGTCTCCAACCAGGCGAATAACTCTCTTTTGAATAGAATTTAACAAATGTGCCGTATGTTTGGGAGTAGAGCGCCAGATATAGAAGCAGTATTTTATTGATGGTTGAATTTTACTTTGTAAACAATTGAGAAAATCAAATTCCGAGCCTTTAAAAAGCTTTCTTTCCTACAGTGTGATCATGCCAAGATATGTTTGCTTTTAAGTTAACGCTGAGTGATGCTAATGAAATAGACCGTCCTGATTGTGACTACGACAGGGTATGCAACATTAACTGGGGTTGTTGTACCGTTAAATTTTACTTCCCCACATTCCCAACGTAGTTGAATTTTTGGCACACTGGCACTAGTGAGTATATATCACCATTAAGGAAACTTACGGAGCGATGAATGACTGATGAATCTAACATTGTTAGCAAAACGCGCGTCGAGTGCAAAAATAAAGCGTTTTAATGTAGTGGTGATATATACTAACACTAACACCAAGACAGAGTCTCTCCTTTTTCCTGAAATTGTGAGCCAGTTGAACATAAAACAACATAACTACGTTCATATACAACAGTGGTCCTTTAGCAGGCATAACAAGCATTTTAGATATCACAGATCGTTATCAAAAAATGTTCTACAGCTTAAATCAAACAGCATTAAAATACCTGTTTTTGGAATTAGAGCAAACATGAAAACATATGCCCGCCAATAAGAAGGAACCGAGTGCTGTAGCACGGCAGTTAGCAGCCCACAGAGCATTTCCTGAGAAAAGTTTAAAAACATAAAGTGTCAATTCTTGGTACAAGTAAGCCTTACAGTTCCAGTAGGAACTTAGGCAAACTGTTAGGTATATAAATTTTTTACCTTCTTTGCTATCTTCTTGGTCATCTTCTTTGCTCTTTTGTCTTCGATTTTTACTATCTTTATCTTTTTTCCCACTTAAAACAACTGCTCTCCATACCATTTTTTCAAGATCTATTTGAAGAAAATCATTGAAGAATGTTCCAGATAGGTTTTCTTCATCTAAAATAAGATTAGGAATTTCAGTTATTTTTTTACATATATAGAGTTCATAAAAGTCACTGAAAGATTTTAACGCTATTCTGTTCAATAAAAATTAAATTTCCGAATATTCGCTGAAGTTTTCTTAAAAATTAGTACTAATAATTTGCATCACATTCACCAGTGACTCCAGAAAATTGACATTTTTTAAAATGAGCGATATTTTTGTACCGAAATTACAAATATTTGGTATAAAAATAAGAATCGTAATAAAACAAAAATAATAAAAATATCTGTTAATACTACTAACTACATTTCGACCTATAGTATATAGAACAATTCCTTAAGGGAAAAAACATACGGTTGCGTGTTTCACAGATAACTTTTTATTTATCAAAAGTTTTCGTTCTTGCTGCTATTTTCTTGTACACCCCGTTACAGGAAAAATAAATGGCTGATTCTTGAGTATAGGACAACTTTGTTATTTCAACTAAATAACCTTTTTTAGAACTCTTCTTGGCTATGCATGCAAGACGATCATGTAAAGATATATTTGCTCTTAAGTTTACGCCTAATGTTGAATGACTATGCTAATTTAACAGAGTGTCTCAACCTAATAACGTTTGATTCTGTAAAGTTAATTTTTTAGAATAGACTGCTGTGTATAGCTTTTGTAGTGTTAAATTCTTTTCGGTTACTGTCAGCTCAAGATAGAATGTTCCATGCCCAGGTAGATATTTATATGGGCAGCTGTGTTCTGCCATTTAAGGTAAGTGAAAAACAAACGTCAAAAAAACGTTCTGTCATCGGTATCATGTCCATTAAGATTGAACGCCTTGGCTATATCAAGCACAATCACTCGAGAATTTCCAGAATAATATTTAATTGTGTTGTTCCATAGATGCAAGACATAAGTAAGGAGACCTCCTATTGATCCTTGCTTACCTGTTTAATTATCTAAAGTTCTTGTACACCCACAAACTGTGCAATTAAATGTTTTATTTTAGTTTTATTTTTCATTCTAGGCTACTTTAGGAAAACAAATTCCAACATAATGTATTCTTACAGGTATGGCTGCTTTAAATATCTATTATGTTTAAAGAACAAAATAAGTCAAAACATTCAGAATTACTGTGGTTTTGAACTACCAATTTCTCTTCTTTTTAGTGTTCCGTGCGGAACACTTATGGGATCACTTCGGTATCCGTCGATCTGTCTGTCAGACTGTCACACCAGATTTTCTCCGAAACTATTTGACATAGAGAGATGAAATTGGGAACTGATGGTGCAATCAGAGCCGTGTAGTTTACAAGTTGAATTTTGACTTAAAGGGTTAGTTTTGAGAGGTGAAATCGGAAGAAAAAAATTTTTTTTCAGGGTCATCAAGTGGGAGTGTCAAATGAAAACTTGCTAAACACGAGTTCAAAAATATATATGATGTAATACTCGCGCAAACTGTTCTTGATATTATTTGAAAAAAATTGCCAAAAACGCGCCCCCACCCTATCTCGTAAGAGTACTAAACAAAAAATTTCAAAAAAATTCTGGAATACAGTAGAACTCCGATTAACCGAGCCGCGATTATCCGAGCTCCGGATTAACCGAGCCAATCTAAGAACCTGATTAACCGAGCTACGTGCGTCTATGCTGCGTATTAACCGAGCTTCTAAAATATCTATGTACATATTTCCATTTAAAATCGTCGGGGCCTTCGGGGAATCCCCCTGGCCCGTGTGAGGGGGTTCCCGTATTTATGTTTTTGGACTCTTTCAATATGTAAATTTGCGTGAATGCAGTGCGTTATAGCGTTTACTACGGAGAAGTACGAGTATACTCACATAATTTATTTGGTTGGAGTTCTGGTAGTTAAGTGTAATTAATATGAACTGCTTTGTTTGAATTTTTGTTTGTCGTATTATAATGGAGCAAAACAAGCGTAAAAGAATCGTCGTTCCTATTGAAGAAAAATTAAAAGCCATCAGAAGAATTGAAGCAGGAGAGACAATTAAAGTTGTTGCACGAGATTATGGAGTAGGTGAGCTAACAGTTGAAGATTGGAAAAGAAACCGCACAAAAATAGAAGAGTGGTGTATAAATCAAGCCTCCTCGCCCTCACGAAGAAAATCAATGAAAACCGGCGACTATGAAAAGGTTAACGAAGCTTGTCAGCTGTCAGGTCTAATTTTACAACAAAAAGCAATAATGATTAGTAGGCAATTCCCAGAGATAGATCAGTTTACCGCCAGTTCTGGATGGCTTGACCGCTGGAAAAAGGTACGGTGTACGACAACTGACTGTATGTGGTGAAAAACTTTCTGCTGATGTGTCATCAATTGAGAAGTTTAAGCAGAACTTTAAAAAGCAAATCGAAGATTGTGGATACACGTGACCAAATTTACTACTATGACGAAACCGGTCTGAATTATAAAATGCTTCCATCAAAAACATTGGCATCTCGACAGGAAAAATCAGCTCCTGGGCGCAAACGAAGTAAGGAAAGATTAATTATAATGGTATGTTCCAATGCATCTGGCAAGCACAAAATCCCACTGATGGGGATTGGCAAGTCTGCACGTCCAAGAGCTTTAAAAGACATCTCACCCAAAGCCCTACCAGTCTATTACAAATCAGAAGAGCGCATGGATGGATGCGACCTTATTTACTAACTGGTTTGAAGAAGAGTCGTGCCATCTGTGACTAAATTTTTGAACAGAAACCGTCTTCCTATGCAATTTTGTTAATGGATAATGCCCCTCTCACCCTGGAGAAGGACTTCATGTGGGCGAAATTGTAAAATTTTTTCCTCCAAATCTAACCAACATAATGCAACCAATGGATCAAGGCATCCTCGAAAACATTAAAAAATATATATAGGCGTTTTATATCTTGAACATCTGTTAGAATACACAGAAAAGGAGGATATTATCAATGGGATGAGGTTACACTGAAAAATGTTATTTACTGGGTAAGTCAAGCTTGGGATTCTGTGCGTACTACCACTATTCAAAAAAATCTGGGTCAAAAGTTATTTATTTTGAGGACTATAATGACAGTGAAGATGATATTCCATTAAATGAATTAGCTTTGAAATTGAACAGCCATGGAGAAATGTCCTATTCAAATTTTGACAGCGAGATAGAAGAAAAAGAAAAAAGTTTATTTGAATTAATGCAAAAATTAAAAAGTTGCAAAAATGTGACAACAACAACTGTTGTTGAATGGATTACAGCAGATGATTTAGAAGAAGAAATGAGTATTGAAGAAATAACGAAAGCCTTTCAGAAAACCGAAAAATCAGATGACGATGCCGATGACGAAGTGGCGGTGGATGAACAGTTCCCCACTAAGATCTCTCTTCAAGAAGGTTTTGCTTCTTTGGAAAAAGCTTTGAGGTATATTGAACAACAACCAGAGGTAACCCAGCGGATTTGCTTCTTCTTAATAGATGAAGAAACATTGCAGCGAGAAAAAGAAGATACAATATGAAACAGAAGCGCATAGATACCTATTTCACTGTTTCATAATGTATGTACCTATTTATATGTTAAAAACGTTAATACATCGGTTTAAAGTATTGGTGTTTATTTTTTGAATGAATAAAAAACAAATCCGGATTATGCGAGTTTTCAGTTATCCGAGGAGGGTGCTCCCCCACGTTACCTCGGATAACCGGGGTTCTACTGTATCTGTAGATTCAATGAAAATTAGTATGAGTTTATTACCTTTGATAATTTATCTAGTATATAAAAACAACGACCGGAAACAAACTATATTGAAGTCTCATTTGGGGTATGTTTTGGGAAGTTACTGATCATTGTATACCTCCGCGACAAAAATTTTTATTTTAAAAGTAATCACCGTACTAATTATGCAAGTCCGATTTGCACTTGGCCGGTCTTTTGCATATTATATATACTATTTATCTTAACTATCATGTTATCGATCATCTTACATACTCGTGATTATTCCATTCACCTTTTCTCTTTAGTGTCCATTCATTGTCTTCTTTAGTGTTTCGCACGGAACAATTATAAGATCCCTTCGGTGTCTGTCTGCCCGTCTGACTGTCACATCTGATTTTCTCCGAAACTAATAGCTGTTTCGGTTACTAATGTCGATTTTTTCGTAACATTTAAGCGTTTATTTCCATCACAAAATGAATTACCTTAATAATCAAAGTATTGGCCATCGTTAGCTATGACTTTTTCCCATCTTCCTGTAAAAAAATGGATTCCGCACCATCACAATTTTTCATCTTTTGAGGCCAACCATTCATCAAGCCAAATTTTCACTTCTTCGTAAGAATGTAAGTGTTGTTCTGAAAGTCCGTGCTGCATCGATCGAAATAAGTGGTAGTCTAAAGGAGCTAAGTCCGGTGAATACGGCGGGCAGGGTAGAACGACCCATTTGATGTTTTACAAATAGTTTTTAACACATTTTGCAACATTGGGCCAAGCAGTCTGTTGAAAAATGACTTTATCGTGTCTTTGGGCGTATTCTGGTCGTTTTTCCTTCAATGCTCGGTTCAACTTTATTAATTGTTGCCGGTATCGATCGCCAGATATCGTTTCACCAGGTTTCAACAGTTTGTCATACACAGCTCCTCTACTATCCCATCAAATACACAGCAAAGCTTTCTTTCCCTGTAAATTGCGCACTGGTTGTGATGTTGAAGGCTGGCCTGGGTCTACCCAAGTTTTTTGGGTTGGAGCATGTTCACCATAAGCTTCAACCAACAATCGATAACTTTCAGCAGCCGTTTTCTTCAAATGAAAGAAGGTTATTAAACTTCCTCGCAAAACGTCTTTTTCTGGTACGAAACACGACATATTCAAAGCTATGAAGAACTATGTTTTTCGTACAATGACAATTAATAACGAATTGGCTTTTGATGTCGAATGTTCACCTTCCAAAACGCCATAGATGTCACTAGTCTATACCAAAAAGTGTATTAGTAACGCCATCTCTTAGCAAAATCAACATTATTAACCGAAACACCCATTATTTGACATAGAAAGTTGAAATTTGGCACTAATATAGGAATTGATGGCCTCATCAGAGCTGTGTAGTTTTGAAAGTTAAATTTTGACTTAAGGAGTTAGTTTTGGGGGGTGAAACCGGAAGTGAAAAAAAAATTTTTTTTTGCCAGGTCATCGAGTGGGGTGTCAAATGAAAGCAAAAGAACACGAGTTCAAAATATATATAATGTAATACTTGTGCACACTTTTCCTTGTATTATTTTTAAAAAATTGCGAAAAATCGCTGTTCCCTCTTATCTCGAAAAATTTTGAAAAAAATTCTGAAATATTCTTCACAAGGTCATCAGTTTTCAGTAAAGATCGGATAAAACTCATTTGGGTTGTGTTTTATAAGGTCCCTGATTATTTTATACCTCTGTAACAAAAACTGTAATTTTAAAAACAATCAACGTACAGAACACTAACTGCGCAAGTCCGAGTTCCACTTGGCAGGTTATTTATGGTGCATTCTCTTCGAACTTTATCGCTGTTTATTCGATCTGTCGGCGTATTTTCCAGAATTTTTCGTAAAAATCTAATCTCAGCCATTTTTGCTAACCATTGTATCTTAGATTCTTCAGGTCTAGTTTTTACTGTATTGTCATTAATGATCTTATGTATTAGTGGCTTTATAGATCTTGAATATTTTTGTGGTTGTAATGTCTCTACTCCTCTATAATTTAGTTATTAAACGTCCTACTACTTTTTTTGAAGCTGAGATGGCCATATTATCGATTTTTATTGTTGTAGTAAATCTGTGGATCTGTTATTGTAAGTCTTATTTAGTCTTAATTAGTTACATACCTTCTTCAATGTCAAATACTCCGCCAAAACAGTATGCGGAAAGATTATTTACTGCAGTTACCACTGGCATACTACATCTGGGCGAGAAATGTTGCATTCCTAATTTGACTTGTTGCCATTTATATTTAGTTTGTGTTGGATCATGTTCTAAAAATAAAATATATTTTACATTGTGTTCTTTATGTTGAAGTATTATTTTTATGTTGGTATAGTACTCATTGAATGTAATCTTTAGACAAACAATTTTAAAAATTCACCTTAAAAATATAATCAACCAAAGTAAATTTTTAAACTTTTACGAGAAATGTTGCATTCCTAATTTGACTTGTTGCCATTTATATTTAGTTTGTGTTAGATCATGTTCTAAAAATAAAATATATTTTTACATTGTGTTCTTTATGTTGAAGTATTATTTTTATGTTGGTATAGTACTCATTGAATGTAATCTTTAGACAAACAATTTTAAAAATTCACCTTAAAAATATAATCAACCAAAGTAAATTTTTTAAACTTTTACGAGAAATGTTGCATTCCTAATTTGACTTGTTGCCATTTATATTTAGTTTGTGTTAGATCATGTTCTAAAAATAAAATATATTTTACATTGTGTTCTTTATGTTGAAGTATTATTTTTATGTTGGTATAGTACTCATTGAATGTAATCTTTAGACAAACAATTTTAAAAATTCACCTTAAAAATATAATCAACCAAAGTAAATTTTTAAACTTTTACCGACTGGCTATGCACATAAGCGTCGCTACCATATCAATGGTTAAGGGTGTATAAATAATAACTTTGATGAGTCAATTTGATGTTATTAATTTCGGTCTAGATGAAAATAATAATATCCCAAATATAGGCAAATATGGACTAGATAACAAAAACACTAGGGGAGAAATGTTGACTGACTATTGCAGAAGTGAAAATCTCTATTGTATGAACTCCTTCTTCAAAAAACCCCTGAAGAGAAGATGGACATGGAGAAGCCCAAATGGCAAGGCAATGAGATAGACTATACTATTACCAACGACAAGACAGTTTGCCAAGATGTTACTATCTTAAACAGATTTGACAGCAACAGCAGACATCAATTAGTAAGAACAGCCATAGTAATCAATACTAAATATGAACGAGTAAAGCTACTAAAAAAGCAACCTTTTCCAACATCCGAGATCTTAAAACAGAATAAAGAATTATTTCAGGGTAAAATTGAAAGAAAACTGAAAAACACAGCTTAAAAACAGTAATAAAAGAAATATGCATGAAACATAAAGAAAAGGGTAACAAAATCAGTAACACAAAAAAGTTAATAAAGAGAAGAAAAGAATTACATAGAGGTTCTGAAAACTATAAAGCACTTAACAAAGAAATAAACAGTACTATCAGAAAACATCTACGAGATTACAATATAGACCTTCTTAAGAACACCATTGACAATAACAAAAATATGAGTATTTTAAAAACAAAATTATCGAGAGGAAGGACAAAATTAGCAAAACTTAAAGAGAGACAAGGTATCAATCACCAATAAAGACGACAGTAACTGTAGTACAAGAATTTTATGAACAACTATATAGTGCTGAAAATTCCAAGACAATTATTACACCAGATCTAAAATAAAAAATGTAGGAGGAAATGCCTGAAATAGATAACCACGAACTAAAAGCATCCCTCCAGCACATGAAAATCGATAGAAGTCCCGAGTGAAGATCGTATTACTACAGAAATGTTAAAAATGGCAGACGAGAACTTAAGAGAAAGTGTAAGGATATTACTAAACAAGTGCCTATTACTGGGTAATATACCCAAAAAATGGAAAAATGCTGAAGTTATTATTATATGGAAGAAAGGCGAGAAAGACAAAGTCTAATTAGTCTACTGTCCCGTTTATATAAGTTACAAAAATAATAACTAATAGATTGACGCACAAGATGGATTTATATCAACCTCCGGAATAGGCTGGATTTCGAGAGAGATTCAGCACAATAGACTACCTACAGACACTACATACGCTTATTGAGAAAGCCACGGAATACAGTATACTCTTAGATCTAACTTTCATAGACTACCAGAAAGCCTTTGACCCTACAGAAATGTGGGCGGTTTAAGAGCCCTAGATAACGCTAGGATTGACACCAAATACTCGACTTTTATTAAATATATCTATGACAATGCGTACATCCAAATACTGGTAAATGAAGACATGAAGACCCCAAAAATACCGATAAAAAGAGGAGTACATCAAGGAGATACGATCTGTTTACACTGGCATTGGAGAACGTTTTTAAGACCTAAGACTGGCAAAATAAGGGGATTAACATAGATGGAACACGAATTAATCCTCTACGATTTGCAGACAATATTGTTCTAATTTGTACTACATCCAATAAATTAACAACTATGTTGGAAGAACTAATCTCAGAGCAAACAAAGATTACCATCGAAAATCGGCCATTAGAGAACCTATCCGAATTTATATGTCTCTGACAAAAAATACTACTAGGAAAGGAAAACCAAACAGCAGAAATTTCTTCAAAAGTGGCTCTTGAGGCAGCTTTTGGTAAACTTGGGTTTATTTTCAGATCCCTTTAAACCTCAAAAGGAAAACGTACGAGTTGTGTGTACTGCTAGTTCTCACGTATGGTCTTGAAACGATGTCGATAACACATAAGCTGATGGACAGAGTTCGAGTGACGCTGCGCTGCTTGGAGTGAGTTAAAGGGATAGAATCCAAAAAGAGGAAATCCGGAGAAGAATACGGCCGACGGATGCTCTGGAAAGAGCAGCTCAACTAAAGTGGAGATGGGCTGGCCACGTAGCGAGAGAGAACAACGACAGATGGGCCTACAAGCTTACAGTATAGCGCCTAAGGGAGAGTAAGAGGAGTGTGGGAAGACCTCAAAGAAGGTGACAAGACGAAATCCAGAATATCGCAGGAAAAAATTGGAATAGAACGGCTCCGGACACGGAAAGATGGAAAGATTTGGAAGAGGCCTACATTCAGGAGTGGATGAGAGCAGTCTGAAAAGAAGAAGAAGAAGATTAATGTCGGTAAAACCTTTTTATGTAACAGCGGAGGTAAAACTCACGGGGATTGTCGTCTGATAATTTAAGTGGCCAAGAAATTCGTCCAATGTTGCCCGACCTTATGTTGGGAAACTCGATATAACTGTGGCAATGTAACTATCTACGATATAGGTTACAAGAAAAGCAACATCATGTATCTTGTTTAGAAAAAATGAACCTATATTGTTACTAATTGAATGTGTCTACTGGTTGTTACGATAGTAAATGCTAAGTAAAGTTGCATTGGGTGATGCCTAATGATGAATGACATGTGGGACTCAAATTAAAATTTTATATATTTTAAAAGGCCATATCTCCTCTATATGGAGATTTAGACGGAAATTTTTTCTCACCGACAGATATGATGACAGATTAAAAATATATTTAATCCAATAGACATAAAAAATAAAAATTGATGTGGTTTCTAGAGACCTATTTCTATAAAACTACCTTTTCACTGAGAAGAATCTTAAAAAAATCAAAATAAATATTTGCATTATAATCTAAATTCTTAAATCCTTAGCTAGTAACTACCTACTTTATATTTTTGGCTTGGTCTACTGCAAAACTGGAAGTACCACCCGACCATAAAGAGGTCAAAAGTGATCTGCAGAGGCATGGAAGAGAGAAATAATGTCGCTCTATTTATCTTTCAAATGAGTAAATCATGAACAAAAAAAAACTGCGACAAGCAGCACTATTCTGATATTTTTTCTAATGTTAACTTTATCACATCATCACACATCACCATCATTTTTAGGGCTTATTGCTCATCTAAGGTATTATTTAAAAGATATATACAGTTGTACACAAAAAAAAATAGCAGTACATACATTTCTCTTTTAAAAAGTGTATTCATAAGTAAAAATGAGAATGTGCTATTACCATCTATTAACACTTAGAGTGGGCCACTCTGTCGCCTCACGCGGCTTAGACGGGAGCGACAGTGACCAGTAATTTATAACGACTGAAAATAGATGACTGAGTGGCCCGTGTGGCAGTACATTAAATTGTAAGATAAGCCATTAAAAAAACAGCAGTAACATTAAAAATTCCAAAAATTAAATAACACGTTTTTTGATGTTTTTTTTTTGCAGGGCATATTTAGTACTTTTTTATTATTTTCTGCAGTTTAGTCAAAATTTTCAATAGCAACATAACAATAGGAGTAAGTTTTTTTTTAATATTAAGAGACTTATTAAACTATTTGTAATTTTTTAAAGAAAACATGGGCTAAGCTAAATACTATTTCAATGAAGATCGACTATTATTAGTGTTCCGTACCAAACACCTATGGAATCACTTCACTTCGGTGTCCAACTGTTTGTCTGTCACACCCGATTTTCTCCAAAACTATTTGACATAGAAAGTTGAAATTTGAGCTAATATAGAAATTGAGGGGTTAGTTTTGAGGATGAAGTCGAAAGTGAAAATATTTTTTTTTCACTACGTCATCGAGTGGAGTGTCAAATGAAAGCTTGTGAAAACGTGAGTTCAAAAATATATATTTGTGCACATTTTTAAAAAATGGCCAAAAATCCCCCCTATCTCGAAACGTACTGATCAAAAAATTTTGAAGAAATTCTGAAATTTTCTCCATAAAATGTAGATTGAATGAAAATTATCACAAATGCATTACGATTAATAATTTATCTGGTATGAAAAACTCTTTGGCTTGACAATATGGTGGAACTTTTTTTAATATACTTTTCAGTACACACACTGGTGGCCTACGGATAAATATCGAGACAAAATAATTTTATTTTATTTGTTTATAATTAAACAAATATTTAGGTAGTTAATATTTGTTTTACACTGTTATTACCAGATTCTAGATTGAGCTAGATGGATTTATTGGCTATTAGGTAGCTAAGATGATATAACTATTATACATTACTGACTAAGAAAAAACGGGAAAATACATATAGGATCTTAAGATATACACATGTCAGGGACTTAATTAATTTAGCCTAATTAAGGATTTTATTTTATTTTAAAAGCAATTACCGTACGAAACACTAATTGCGCAAGTCCGACTGGCACTTGGCCAGTTTTTTAGAGTTCCATATGGAACACTTATAAGATCACTTCGGTGTCTGTCTCTCTCTCTGTTTGTCTGTCACATCCGATTTTCTCCGAAACTTTTTGACATAGAAAGTTGAAATTTGACACTAATGTAGGAATTGAGGGCCCTACCAGAGCCGTGTACTTTTGAAAGTTAAATTTTGGGGGGTGAAATTGGTAGTGAAAAAAAACCAGGTCATCGAGTGGGGTGTCAAATGAAAGCTTCTGAAAACACGAGTTCAAAAATATATATAATGTAATACTTGAGAACACTTTTCTTTGTATTATTATTAAAAAATTGCCAAAAACCGCTTTCCCCCCCTTATCTCGAAAAGTACTGATCAAAAATTTTTGAAAAAACTCTAAAATATGCTCCACAGGGTGTAGATTGAACGAAAATTATCACGAATGCATTACCTTTAATAATTTATCTGGTATATAAAAAAAAAACAAAAAATTCGAGGTCATCAGTTTTCAACAAAGATCGGAAACAAAATTTGTTGAAAACTCATTTGGGGTGTGTTTTGTGAAATCACTGATCATTCTGTAACAAAAATTTTTATTCTAAAAGAAATCGACGTACGGAACACTAATTGTGCAAGTTTGACTTACACTGGGCCAGTTATTTTTATATAATTAAGCAAAACTGTATTCTTTTATTCACAGTATATTGAATTATGGACAAGATTAATAAATAGGGTCATAAAAGAAAAAAAAAACTGGAAGCTTGAGGTAGGAAAAGAAATTAAATATCAGAAACGATGCTATGATAACACTTTATGCTGCAATTACTCCATTTGTGTCATCTATAACGATCAAACAAGATTTAGATATAAAATAGGTACTAGCGGAGTTCATAGATACATAGTTTACTATATTATTTACAAGACAATAAAAACTACCTTTATTCAAAAACTTTCACCCGAAAATAGAAGATTAATAAAAAAAACATGAAAATTGGCCTGTCGCAAAATGGCGTCATATTCTACGCCCATATGAAAGTAAATTTCCCACTGGACAGCAATTATGTAAAAAGGTCTGTTGGTACAGGCTATTGGTCACTATGTAGCGTAAAGGCTGTACAGTATGGACGAACCAGTATAATAGTTTTGGCTACCTTTCCCCAGTAAAGTGTAAAGCCTCTTCTAAAGATAATCATATTATGAATTAAACTGTTATTATTATTCTAACATTTTTACCATTAGTATTTGTTTTATGATAAGTGTATCTATCTATCCTACTAGTTCTAAAACAAAGTGTTTTTACTAATCATCTTAGCCACTACTACTAATTATAAATGTAGAAAAAAATCATATCCTTCATATGATCTCTAAAAAGACCAATAGATCAAGGGTTAATTCAATAAGTAAAAAAATAATAATAGATATTTTATAATAAATTATCACTTCTACTTACTATCAAGGCCTAAAATGAACGAATCTGTATAGACATGTCCTTTATCGATGTCTTTTTTAATTTTTTCTTTACTGTATCCTCCATAAATAAGAATTCTACCATCATGTAAAGGTATCATGCAGCAACCTGACCTAAAAAAAATAAGGAAAATTATAACCAGAAATTATTATTTATTTATTATAATTAATATATAGCACACTTTCTTTCGCTAATTTCAGTCTTACAGAGACAAAAATATAAAGTATTCTATTAAAAATTATAATGTTGATCCTTTGATATCTTGCATATTTCAACTGGAAACATACAAAGAGTTTTAAGTGATAGTCGGAAGTTATGACACAAAAATCATGAAAACAATAAACTAGATTAAAAAACATTTTTATTTAACTATTGATTCAAGTATGAAGAAATCGAGAATTGAAAGAATAGAGTATTAATTTTTGGTAGTAATATCATCATCATCATCATTAGCTTATTCCATCCATAGTCGGGTGTAAGCCTTCCTAAGTTGTCTCCACTGAACTCTGTTGTTTGCCATTCGCATTCAGTCTTGTCCCGCTAATATTTTTATGTCGTACGTCCATCTTATTCGTGGTCTACCTCTGCATCTTTTATGTTCTCTAGGTCTCCATTCAACCATATGGCGTATCCATCTGTTATTTTTCATCCTTGTGATATGCCCAGCCCAATTCCACTTTAATATACATATTCGTTGTATTATATCTGTCACTTTTGAACTTCTTTGTATCTCGATGTTAGGAATACGATCTTGGAATCCAATATTTAGTATTCTCCTCTCCATTGCACTTTGGGTTACCTGAATTTATATAATAGACTTTTATTACAAGCCCACTTTTCAGTGCCATATGATAATACCGTCAGTACATATTGATCGAACACTCTAGCTTTTATTGTATTTGGGATGTCCAATTTAAATGTGGATTGTAACCTTCCGAACGCAGACCAAGCTAACAAGGCTCTTCTATCCAAGTCAGCCTTTAAATTATTTTTTAATGTTTCGATTTTTAGTCCTAAATATTTGAATGTTTGTACTTTTCCTATTCTTTCACGTTCTACTAACAGTTCCTGACTATTATCTACAGTTTCTTTGCTCAAATCTTTGGTTTTGTAGAAGTTTATTTTTAAACCTGTTTCTCGAGAGTTGTTATTTAATACTATCAGCATTTCTTGTGTTTCTTCTTTTGTGTTAGCGATGAGAGTGACATCATCTGCGAACCTTAAGTGATTTAATCGTCCACCGTCTATTAGTATTCCTTTATTTTCCCACTTTAGCGATTCGAACATGTCTTCTGGAGTCAACGTGAGCAGCTTTGGGGATATTGAGTTCTCTTTTTCTAATTCCTCTTTATAATTTTCATTTTATTTGTTTTTTCTTCAAGCATTATTTGAGAAGTGGCATTTCTACCAGGTGTACAAGTATGAAATGCGGATTTCAGACAACAGATAGTGTACCAATGCAGTTTATGCTATAAAGATTTGACAGCGCCATTTTGTTGTGTCATCAACAAGTGTCAGACGCGCACGAGTGATAAATTGGAAAAGTGTGTGCATAGTGTTGTGTTGTTGTGTTCAATGTCGAAATTTATGCCGAACAAAGAGCATTCGCGGATAGCATTAATTTTTTGTTATCATTTGAAGAAAACTGCTGTTGAATTATACCGATTACATCGAGGAGCGGGTGAAGAAGGTGAACATGCTCCATCGCAAGAAACGTGTGAACGATGGTTTCGGCATTTCAAAAGTGGTGACTTCGATGTTGCAGACAAGGAACGTGGAAAACCGCCAAAAAATACGAAGATGTGGAATTGCAAGCATTGTTGGACGAAGATGATTCGCAAACACAAAAACAACTCGCTGAGCAATTCGGCGTTAGTCAACAAGCTGTTTCCAATCGGCTACGAGAGATGGGAAAGATTCAGAAGCCGGTAGATGGGTACCACATGAGTTGAACGACAGGCAAATGGAAAAGCGCAAAAACACGTGTGACATTTTGCCCGTTCGGAAGTCGTTTTTGCATTGTATAGTTACAGGGGATGAAAAGTGGATTTATTTTGAGAATTCCAAGCGCAAAAAATCATGGGTAGACCCAGGCGCACTATCTACATGGACCGCAAGACCGAGTCGCTTTGGCAGAAAGACGATGCTCTGTGTTTGGTGGGACCAGAGGGGCGTGGTCTATTATGAGCTGTTAAAACCTGGGGAAACGATTAATACTAAACGTTACCAACAACAATTGACCGATTTGAACCGTTCGTTGCTTGAAAAAAGGCCAGAATACCGAAAGAGGCAACACAAAGTCATTTTTCTTCATGACAATGCTCCATCACATACGGCAAAACCAGTTCGCGACACGTTGGAAGCACTCAGCTGGGAAGTTCTACCCCATGCGGCTTACTCACCAGACTTGGCTCCTTCTGATTACCACTTGTTTGCATCGATGGGTCACGCACTTGCTGAACAGCGCTTTGGTTTGTACGAAGATGTAAAAAAATGGCTCGATGAATGGTTCGCAGCAAAAGGGGAAGATTTTTACTGGCGTGGTATTCACAAATTGCCCGAAAGATGGGAAAAATGTATAACAAGCATTCTTTGAATAAAGCACTTTTTATCATCTTCCGAATTTAACATGTTTTTTTTAGAAAAAAAAAATCCGCATTTCATACTTGTACACCTGGTATATATGTGTTCAAGAAGAGATGTATATCTTTCGTCGACTCCGCTATTACTTAAGGCGTTAAGGACTGCGCATATCTCTATCGAATCAAATGCTGTTTCGTACACAAGGTGATCTTATATCCATTTGCTTTTTCCACTAGTAGTCTAATTGTTTGAAGATGGTCCACAGTGCCGTATCCCCCCGTCTAAATCCCTTGTTCACGTGGTTGATAACTGCCTAATTTGTTCATTAATCTATATGTTACAATTGTAGTGAGGAACGTATATATGTAGTACTGAAAACAGGCTGATGAGTCTGTTATTCTTCAATTTAAATTTGTTCCCCTTTTTAAAAATAAGCACAGTTAAGGTGTTGGTATTTTACTTTCTCTAAGGCACCTCCTGCTTGAAGAGACTGTATTCTCTTCCCTCCATACCTTATCATTTCGGTTATTTCGTCGTCCCCTGGGTTTTTGTTGATGTCCATATGTTGTATGGCGTTCATTATTTCATCCGCTGTTATATCAAAAATTCCTTCAGATCCTACATTTTTTAGTAACACTCTATTTTCTTCTTCTTTCCCGGGCGGTGGCGATTTTTTCGTGTCATATAGTGTTTGATAATATTTTTCTGTAGCTTTCTTTATCTTTTGGATTTGTGAGATCTCTTGATTATCATTATTTATAAGTTTTATTATTTGATGCCTATCTTTATTCATTTGTTTGTTTAGGCAGTAATATATGCAATATGTCTACCAGGCTAATAAATCAACAGAACTGGCTCTAAGTAAACCAATTACAGAAATCACAAAATCCTTATACAATAAGGAAATAGCCATTGTAGCATTCCTGGACATATAGGGTGCATGCAACAATGCTTTAACTCACTCTACGATGCAAATGTAGAGAGAGGTGGAACCAAAGGTGTGTCTCTAGATACAAGCTATGCTAATGCAAACCGAAAATGGCCTTTCTACAGGGGGAGGCACTCAGATTTCAGGCTGCTAGGGAGTGCTCACAGGGAGGTGTGCTGTCATCCTTGCTATGGGCACCTGGTGGAGAGCTTGATGGCTATAATCCAACTGTACATGGAGTTCAAAGCATATGCCGACGATCTGGTTATTATAGTGAAAGGGCGAGCGGAAGAGTAAATCTCAGATATCGTTCAGGCTATACTGAACACCACACTAACCTGGTGTGAGAGAGAACAAAAAACAACAAACCTGTACAAAATGATAATCGTTTCTTTTACGAGAAGAAAGAATTTAGATAATCTAAAACTAACGGCAAAGACAAGTATGTTCAGCGATAATGGGGGCGTTTCGCTCCATACCAATGGCAGTTATGAAAGTCCCCCTAAAACTACCCTCTCTTCATATCAAGGAGACAAGGAAGCCGACCTACAAATTCCATTAATCTATCTCAGCAATGGAGGAGGAAATCAGCCAAATGGTGTCTATCAACATGCTGGGAACCATTCGGATCCAAAATCTGTTACAAATACCCAGTGACTTGATTTCAAAGATTATTACTAAGGACACCCAAATATGCAAAGCGCATATATTGCATATTTTGCATATTATATGCATTTTTCTAAATATTTGCATAAATGCTTTAAAAATAGCATATATGTGCATATTTGAAGGAATTTATAATAATGTAGGTCTTTGGCAGGCGTTTTCATTCATTTTTCGGAATAAGGGTCAATGTTTAGGCCGCCGCCGCCGCGCCGGTGGTTTTCCCCAAATAAATTTTATTATTTTATAGTCAGTAAACCACAGACGGCCATCAGAGCATACTTGTATTATTAATTTATTAGATTTCATTGTTGGTTGTGCTTTTACGTCGATTTGTGCTTTTTATCTTGTGAGTCGTATTTTACTACAGTGAAATGCCCAAAGCCAGTAGTGTGTCAGTGTGGATTAAACCATACAAAGAACTAAGAATAGATATGGGAAAAATCTACTGTTCTGCATGTGTTAAAATTGTAAGTATAATTTTTGAATACATATTGAATATACAGGGTATTTCATTTTCGTTTAATATTTAAACATAACGAAATTTTTGTCAGGATTTTGCCGTTGATGGTATTTTCAATGTTATTTAAGTTATTTTTGTTCCATTTAACGAACAAAATTTCTACTTAACAAAACCACAAAATAGAAATACGTACGTAAACGTATGTATTTCTAGGTAATCTAATAAAAAAGGTACAAAGCAGAATTTTAATTTTTGCCTGCCCGAAGCACCTAGTTTTCTATTTAACGAATTTTTTCCTTGGGATTTTAATTAAATTTTCTTTTTTTTTATTTCAGATACCAAGCGATAACAAATTTTAAATAGAGCAACACGTGAAAACTGCTTGCCGTATTGCCAAATTGAGTAAGACGAAATCTGGAGATAGGCCACAACACACATTAATGCAATGTTTCCAACCAACGTACAAAAATAAAGAGCTAAATGAACAAGACATCTTTAACCGAGATCTATGCCGTGCAATGATGACATCAAATGTTATCGAAGCTACGTAATCAAAACTTTACTTCCTTCCTCCAGAAGTATTGCAAATTTAATATCCCAGGTGAAACAACAATACGGAGAAACGACGTAAGCTCCTTGTATTCACAGGTAATTGAGGAAATTAAAGGTAAAATTCGCAACGAACGTTTTTACATATGTATTGATAAACCGATTCAAAAGGACGGTATACTGCGCATTTATTGATTGGAGTTCTTAGCGACGATATTTTGCCAAAATCTTATCTGACTGCTTCCAAACAGTTAGAAAAAACAAATGCATTGATAGTGGCCAGATTTGTTCAAGAGGAACTATCGAAGTTTTTTCTTTCTACGCCTGTTCCAGGAGATAATTTTTTGCTTATTTTGTCAGATGCAGCACCGTACATGATATTTTGAATTTGAAAATTTTTTATCCAAACTTAATACATGTAACATGTCTCGCACATGCTTTAAATAGGGTTGCTGAGGAAATTAGGAATCATTTTCCACTTGTGAATAGCTTAATTTCTAACATGAAGAAAATCTTCCTTAAAACGCCTTAAGGATTCAGTTCTACAAAGAAAAACTACCAAACACTCCTCTTCCACCTCAGCCTGTTATTACAAGATGGGGCACTTGATTGGAAGCAACATTTTTTTATTGTGACAACTTCTGTCAACTAGATGGTCTAATTGCAGAATTATCAGACGAATCTTCCCAATCCCTTACAGAACTTAAACGTTTATTCAAAAACAAGGAGATAAAACAACAACTTTTCTTTCTTAAAACAAATTATAGCTTTCTTTCTAAAACCATAACTCAAATGAAGGAATCTAATTTGCCATTAACCCGAAGTGTTCAACTAATAAAACAATGTGAGGTCGCTTTTGAAAATGTCGTAGGTAAAATTGGGAGCAAAATTTTTCAAAAATTTCGGAATGTTATGGAAAAAAATAGTGGGTTTCAATTTGTCAGCCAAGTAGCTAATGTTTTAAAGGGGGATTCCATTGATTTAATCCTATGCTATTAAATAATTTTAAAAACGCCCCTATTACATCAGTCGATGTGGAAAGGAGTTCCTCAATTTATAAATTTTTATACAACGATAGAAGACAAAACTTTTTAATGGAGAATTTTGAGAAACATTTAGTAGTTTATTGTTTTTATAACTAACGGCGACCCTGTCTTTTGCAATATTTGCATATTTCCACTTACTTAGTTGCATCGCCCTGTATGTATCAAATTTAAAATGTATGTTTTATCATGCTGTTTACTACATATATAAAATTTTATAATATGTACCTACATTATTATTATTATTATTATTATATGTCCATTTTTAAGTAAAGTAATAAAATAAATTATTATTTATATTTAGATTTAGTTCATTCCTCCTGTAAGTTGAAAATTTAAAATGGGTTTTTTATTGCTACATTTGTATAGTACTCGTATCATGTAATGTGAAACAATAAATTTACATTTTTCAAGTCTATTTCGATTTCTTTTACTGCATATTTACAAGATGTATGTGCATATTTTGAGAAAATTATTTGTATATTTATGGGCATATTTTAAAGTTTTTCACTTGCATATTTGGGTTTCTTTAATTATTACCAACTAGAGACACTACACTGTAACTATTCCAGAAAAAGACCAGTGGGTTCAGAATAATACCGACCTGCTAAAAGAGGGCGGCTCCAGAACTAATGAAGGCATTCGTACTGGCGTTTATGGATGGTGGATCTCACTATCGGTGAGCCTGGGTAAAAACACATCCATGCAGAAACTTATCTCATTGAACTGTGTGTTAGGCTGCTAAAAGAAGGGCAGTTAGTTCGAAGAGCAATGAAAATAATCTCCTAGTCAGGCGGCAATTAAAGCGCTCGATTCCAGTCTCTGCACTTCTAAATCAGAATGACACTGTCAAAAAGCTCTAAACAAAGGCAACTCCATTTGGATCCCGGTATATATAGAGCCGACGCAAATCAATTCGCGGACCGGCTACCGAAAAAGAGTCCAGTCAGACTTCATGGAACAAGAGCCCCAAGAAACAGTGAAAAGGATAACATCAAACTGGACAGATGAAAATGCCTACCAACACTGAATCAAACTACCAAAGTATGCAAAAGCTTGTATAAATTGTTTGATGAACAGACAACAAACCAACTGCTGAAAATGGGCCGACAAAAGCTCAAAGTTTTAGTGGGTCTGTACACTGGCCCCTTCAGGCATGAAAAGGCTGACGCTTGCGCAAAAAGCTGGATACGCATAACAAATGACGAAACTTTTAAGCACGTGCTATGTGAATACCCGGCACCCAAGTGGAACAGATTTTTTACTACACAATAGGTCAAAGAATTGCAATGGAGTATTACAAAACCATCTCACCTTAAACCACACATAACAAATATTGAATGTGTCTGAACTAATAAATAGTTAGGAAAGGAACTTTTGATTCATATTTTTCCAATATTAAAAACTTTAAAAATCGTATTTTTTCTAATTTATAATTTTCATTTTTAAGGCACTTTTGTTTCATGCTAGATGTTCACGACATTAGTTTTTGGAAGTTCTGAAGAAGCCGGCGAAACAAAAGAGATCACTTATTCACACAGAATAACTATAACTATATGATCTATTAATGTAATAAACGCTATTATATCAGATATGCCTCAACTATTTATTCCTTTCTAATAGAGTTAAAAAGATTTTTAAGTTTGTAAATAAAAAATCTAATTGGCGATTATCTAATTTAGAGAGGTTTTGTTGCTTGAAATAGTAAAAAAAGCTGTTATTTACTTGTTTGAAAAATTTTGAAACACACCCTGTGGTGCCAGTTGTTGGTAAAATTATATTTTAGATGGCTTATCGCTGTGATACATAAGGGTTAGAAATACCTATATATTAAAAGTATCTTATAAATAGTTACAAGTTACTTAATAAACAGTGATGATAACTTCTAGATTGTTAATATTTTATATGTGTAGTATCTAATAATGATTGGATTAAACCACAAATGAATTCCAAATTTGAAAATGGCCAGAGAATGTTTTTTTCTGTCATAAAAAAATTTATTACACAGTTTCTTCAATTAAATATCAGACAGACATTCAGTCTCATATATTCCAAAACTACTATTATTATTTTTTAAAACATTTTATGGTAAAATTTACCTAGGTGCAGGTGGAGTTCCAACAGCTTCAATTTTCCTCCACTTGTATGTTTCTAAGTCAAAGCTGTAGATATCATTGAAATACCTATAATCTCGTAAATTATCATGGAAACCTCCAAATACAAAAAGTTGCTTTTTAACTAATACCATTCTGTGGCCACTTCTTGCACTGGGGCCATCTGATACAGTAATTTTTTCCCATTGTTTTTTTGACATATGATAAACCTGAAATACATTATTATTAGAAATTATATTTTTACTGCAGTAATAGAGGGTGACCAGCTATTTTTGACTCTTCTAGATCTGAAATAATACTGAAATAAAAACGAATAATATCAAGATATGGTTTTCAAAGGAAAGGTTTAATTTACGAAATTTTGTCTTTGGTGCTTAATAGTCAATTTTCAGGTATGGACAATATTGTTATTTTAAGTTGGATATGTTAACAATTATAAAAAACAATGATAAAAGTCAATTTTTCTCCTTCTTAAAAATACTTAATATGTCAGAGCAATGCTTAAAAATTAAGGATTTATAAAGCTCTGTTTGGCTATATTCTATCTTTAAAAGACTTAGAGTAATAAATCACCCAATATGACTAATTCCATAGGCGTACCTACTACCAGACTGCTACTTTCACCTTTATTACTTTTATTTAGTAAATATGCAGAAATAATAGGCATTAAGACCTATACCTGGGGTCAGGTAATTTAAATTATTCTATATCGGTTTCTAAGAAATTGTGATAATATATACAATATATAGTAAATAAGCATAAATAGTAGGCATTAAGAGAGGGGTCAAGTAATTTCGTTTAATCTATTTAGGTTATAATAAATTGTGATATTAACAGTACATAGTTTGGCGTTGTCCAGAGTACAAGCATATGAAGTGAGATCAGATGAAGAACTTGTGATCAATTTCCAATAGACCTAAATTAGGACCATTATCAGTAAATGAAAAGACAATGATTTTTAATTTTTTTAAATCATGGAAACATAATCATTCAGCACTACCACATTGTCTAACAAAAAAAAGTACTGTGAAATGCAAATATATGTTTCAGTATTTGGATATGGTTGATAGATATTGCAACATCCTCTCCAATACCCATCTTCAAGGTAGTCCTTATTTGGGTGAGGAGGTGAGCAAAAAAAATATCCATATGAGATATATAGTATTTAAAAGCTTCTTTATACTTTTTAATATTTAGATTTGTTAGCTTTATATATATATATATATATATATATATATATATATATATATATATATATATATATATATATAAACTCCAAATAAACCAATAATTTGTTCTGATTTAACGATAAAAAAGATATTTTGTAGAATCCTACAGTTTGTCCATTGTTATTATTTCATAAACTTCACCCATTTTGGTATGAGGAAAAGCAAACTATTGAAACTTCTTATGATATATGTTATAGTTATTATTATGGTACTTACCCAAAGATCCCTATAATGATAAAATTGTGATTGAGTTGGACTAGCAAATTCACCTCCAAATACCCATAACTGTCCTTTATTAGCTGATGTAGCTACCATTTGATGTCCACACCTGGGAGGAGGCCCAGCAGGAGCTTTTATTACACTCCACGTGTTATTTGGGATATTGTAGAAAAACAGATCATTATAGACAAATGTCTAAAAACAAAACAAATAAGCTTTTCACACCTTGGTTCTGAAAACCTAGGTAACCAGATATAATTATAAGGGAAGGGGCTAAACTAAATTTTATTTTTCTTTATAATATATAAAAATTAAAGAATAAATTTGAGGATAATAAAAATGATTAAAAAAATTTAAGTAGCTTGTCATACTGGTAACTCAAAATACCACATAAGTAGTAGGTTGTCATTATTCACATTAAACGCTTCTATTTACAGTATCAATAAAAGTACTACCAATTTAGTAGAGAATCTAATTTGATTTTTCACACAGCATAGTCATCTGTAAGTGTAATCTTATTATTTTTTTTTGTCGTGAACAAGACTGAAAAAAAGCAAGAGAAACAGGAATTTATCTCAGGATTGGGGCCGAATGTGCTGATGTTCCATTTTAAGAAAGCACATCCTTATAATTGTTATGATATAACTCATAAAAAAATGCTTGTAAGTTAAAAACTTCTGGATCCTGATTTTTTTTCTACAATGTTCAATACAACAAGTTAATAGTTGATATCAACAATACATATGCTTATTAAAAGCTTATATAAAATTTTACAATAGGAAATGTTTTTGTTTTAAACTGCTAAAAATGTTTAACTAGCTATTTAAAATGTTATATTTTACCTTTTGTCCATTAAAATATTCTCCACCATATAAAATTAACTGATCTTTATCAGGGTGACTAACGAAACTAAAATTCAATCTACGTGATGGAGGATCTACTTGGCTTTCTGTAACTTGCAAGCGATTTTTCTCTTCCTTTTCTATTTGAGCCACTATAGATTCTATATCATCCTAAAATATCGTAAAATGCTTTGATTAAAATATAAATTTTTTAAAAGGTACATGAAATACCATTAAGAAGTAAAAACTTTGGGAGGACCAGTGGCGCAGTAGGTAGTTGAACTTACTGTTGATCAGAGGGTCAGAGGTTCGATTTCTCCTGTCTGCCTAGGTGTTTGTGTTCGTGTTTAATAGATTTGCATATGTATAAAGATCAAAACTGGCTAATGGTAGGCATAGTCCAAAGACCAAGCCAATGAACATATATATATATATATATATATATATAATATATATATATATATATATATATATATATATATATATATATATATATATATATATACATATATATATATATATATATATATATATATATATATATATATATATATATATATATATATATATATATATATATAAAAGTAAAAACTTACTTCACCAAGATCTTTCAACTCTTTCTTCAATTTGTTAGAAAATTTTTTCTCTGTTTTCGTTTGGGTCTTTTCAGCGCCTTTTCCTTTTTTCTTGTTTTTGTCTTTTTTTCCCATTTTAGAATAGAAAAATAACTTTAGATCCCGAAAAAGAAGCACAAACACAAATGAGGTTAGAAAAAAGTTAGGTTATTCGGGACATTAAAAAAAAAAAAGGTACGATAAATGCTCTAAACTTTTTACCGTCAGTCTACCTATAATTTCTCTGTGCCTTCGATCTGCATCCAGGGTTGTAACAAATTATTTTGTGGACAGCCCTGCCTGAAGTTATTTTCTCATTTCATTAATAGATGGCGCTTGCTTTAATTTTAAAAGTCAATGCCAAATTTAGGTTATATTCCTCGAATTTTGATCTGTTTTAGGTCATATTTTGAGACTCGATTTAACCAAAAAGTGGCCCTTCACACCATTTTATTTGTTACTAAATTCTTTGTGGAATTCTAATAAATTCGAATTTCTCAAAATGAGTCAATCCAGTTTGAGAACCACCTTAGGAATTACTTTTGTTTCTCTACTTACTTCAGTAATCATAATTTTGGGGCTTTACCATGTTTTAACTAACAAAGGTGAAAGGGTCAGCTTTGGATGGTTCTTAGAAAGTACGTCGCCCCATATGTGGGCTGCATTGGGCATTGGGTTGTCAGTATCTCTGAGTGTAGTAGGAGCTGCTGTGGGAATTCACACAACTGGTGTTAGCATTATCGGCGGAGGTAAGTTTTTCTTTTCCATAAGTGTAAATTTATGTCAAATAATCCTAAGTTGTGAGGAAACCCACTAAGCATATGTCGAGTTCAGTTGTGAAATTTCAAGGTATAAATTAACTTCTTTCTTAATTAGGTGTGAAAGCCCCTAGGATCAAAACCAAGAATCTAATTTCTGTGATTTTTTGCGAAGCTGTCGCAATTTATGGTCTGATTACTGCTATTGTGTTGTCTGGCTATTTGGATAATTTTACATGGGATATTGTAGTTAAAGATACAGAGTTAAAATCAAAGAATTGGTTGGCTGGTTACCTTATGTTTGGTGCTGGGTTATCAGTTGTAAGTAAACTGACTAATTATACTGTTTTTTTTTTTAAATTTATATATATAACTTTTAAAAAATGTATATTCTGTCTAGTACAAAAACTTATGATTATGTCTAAAATGTCAAAAATACAAGAACATATCACTGATAATTGAATAAATTTTTGTTAGGCACAATGCTAAAATGCTTTTTCAAGATATCACATACTGAGTAGTAACATTTTTCTCAGAAAATTCCTATTTTTAATTACTTCATATTAAGAGTTTGTAGATCCTACATTTTTCAACAATAAATTTATATGTATTACAAGTAAAATATTAGGTGCATTAAGGGTATGAGAATGGTTTTAAATGCATATTTATTTATACAAATTTATACTTATAATAGCATATTAGTCATAGAGTTTGTCCTACAGATTTCTTAATATTTCAGGTTGAAAACCAATCCAAGTATTATTTTTTTTGATTAATAAAAACTTTAAATTGGTTGTTGATTCCCACAAAGCTGTATTAGAATTACTGTGACAGCAAAAAATACTTTAGTACATATTGGTCAAAAAATTCTGATGTAAAATTTGTTTTTTTATTTATAAGTTTGTTTTTTATATTCCAAGTCAAAGTACAATTTTTAGGAGAATTGCCTGTAGAAAATAATTAAGAGCATTATCCATTATTACACGCATTTCTTATTTAATGGTCAGATTTAATTAAATTTTTACCCAATATTTAAAAATACTTCCATTTTTTATACAATAGTCCTTATTGCTAGTAAAAACATATCAATGCCCTTCCAAAAATCCACACTTGCAACTTGCATGTAGCACTATTAACATTTCTCCCTATTTCTTATTTTTACTTCTTTTACTTTGGACTTCTGAACAGTTTTTGTATAGCTAAATTTTAGCTAGAAAAATAAAATTTTTGCCACAATAGTTGATTTTTTCACACATAATTTTTCATTTACTAATGTTATTAAAACCCATATGTAAAAGAATTTTATATAGAAGCACCTAACATGATTACATAAGTCATTCAAAGTAAAATTCTACCATTTTCCCTTAAATAATGGTGAATCATGAGATTTGACTTTTCAACCAGGTTTACAAGCATCTAATAGTTGTTCTTTTCAACTGTTATTACTAATTGATAATAATAGCAGAAGTATGATCAGTGAGTTGAGGTAATTTTGTCCGTGATAAATAATGTGACAGATCATTGACGTAGGTAACAAATAGCAGTAGCTCCAGCACTGACTCCTTCTTCTTAGA
>CM032453.1:75030635-75046206 GCA_019049505.1 Pachyrhynchus sulphureomaculatus | reverse complement strand
ATATATATATATATATATATATATATATATACTACTGTGATAAAAAAATAGTAAGACTTTTGAAATAAAATGCAAACGGGTTATTTATTTTTCCAAATTTATTTCGTCCCCTTCAAAGTAGTCCCTCTTGGATACAATGCATTTATGTCAACGTTTTTTCCAGTCTTCGAAACAGTTGTTGAATTTGATTTCTGGAATGGCCTTTAAAGCTTTCGATTTGGTTTTAATCTACTCAATCGACTCAAAACGATGTCCTCGAAGCGGTTTTTTGAGTTTAGGGAATCAGGCGAATAGGGCGATTGCGGAATGATATGAGTTGAATTTTTGATGAAAAAGTCGCAAAGAACCAATGCTGTGTGAGAACGTGCATTATCGTGATGAAAAAAACCAAGAGTTATCGGCCCATAATTCCAGCCTCTTGAGACAAATTCGAACGTTTGAAAGTCGAAAAAAAAATGACCATTTTTAAAACACAAATTTAATGCAACTTCTTTGCTGAATTTTTTCACTCATGTTAAAATCGAAACACACGCACTTTTGTTGTTGAACGAATGCAAGCGAATCTTATTAACTACTGACGCTATGGTCTTAAAATTTGACACAGATGGCAGTTAAGGTCCTACCAACTTAACGAAAAAAATTAATCCGATTTGGAAATGCCCGGGGCGATTTAAATTTAAAAGTCTATTTTTTAAACACAGTAGTATGTATGTATATATGTATATATGTATATATGTATATATGTATATATGTATATATGTATAATATGTATATATGTATAGTTATGTATATATAGTATATAATGTATATATGTATATATGTATATATGTATATATGTATATATGTATTATGTATATATGTATATATATGTATATATATGTATATATATATATATATATATATATATATATATAATATATATATATATATATATATATATAGGGTGTTTTTTATAGAGGTATAAACTTTAAGTTGGCAACACTTTTTAACCGGCAGCCATTTTTGTCAGCTGTCAAGTGATTTATGTTTAGTTTGGTTTGGCATTTCAACATGAATAGACTGACGCCTGAACAACGCTTCCAAATTGTGCAAATTTATTTTGAAAATCATGGTTCTGTTCGAAATACGTATCGCACACTACGTCCATTTTAAACGGTCAACATAA
The DNA here is from genome assembly GCA_019049505.1 of Pachyrhynchus sulphureomaculatus. NCBI lineage: Eukaryota > Metazoa > Arthropoda > Insecta > Coleoptera > Curculionidae > Pachyrhynchus > Pachyrhynchus sulphureomaculatus. The sequence goes on along the minus strand of CM032453.1, from coordinate 75,045,041 downwards.
TCGTCCATCAGAGCAATTAATTCGATTAACCATGGAACGTTTTCGCACCACGTTTACTCTAAATGATTTACGCATCCACAGAGACGTCGTACAGTGCGTACAGAAGAAGTCATTACTGCTGTAGAGCGTAGCGTAGAGGAAGACCCGAATCAGTCTATCCGCCATCGTGCACAGGAATTGGATATGTGTCCATCCACTTTATGGAAGATTTTGCGGAAAGATCTTGGTTTGCGTGCTTACAAAATCCAACTCGTGCAACAATTGAAGCCACACGATCACCTAGCAAGGCGTAGATTCGGTGAATGGGCCCAAAACAAGATTGCCGTTGATCCCGATTTTCATAAGCGAATTTTGTTTAAGCGATGAAGCTCACTTTTGTTTGAATGGATACGTCAATAAACAAAACTGCCGTATTTGGAGTGATGATAATCCTCAAGTGTATGTTGAGACAACCCGTTACATCCAGAAAAACTGACTGTTTGGTGTGCTTTATGGGCTGGTGGAATCATTGGTCCGTACTTCTTTAAAAAAAGATGCGGGTCAGAACGTTACAGTCAATGGTGACCGCTATAGAGCCATGATTACTGACTTTTTCGTTCATCAATTGAACAACCATGATGTGCAGGAGCTGTGGTTTCAACAAGACGGCGCAACATGTCACACACAAGCTCGTGCCACAATTGATTTACTGAAGGAAACGTTGGGTAACCGCATAGTTTCACGTTTCGGACCCGTGAATTGGCCTCCAAGATCGTGCGATTTAACTCCGCTAGACTATTTTCTGTGGGGATATGTGAAGTCGCTAGTCTAACGCCGATAAGCCCGAAACGATTGACCACTTGGAGGACAACATTCGCCGCGTTATTACCGATATACGGCCACAAATGTTGGAAAAAAGTCATCGAAAATTCGACCTCCAGATTAGACTACGTCCGAGCCAGCCGTGGCGGTCATATCCAGAAGTCATATTTAAATTATAATGCCAGAAGATTATCTTTCGAATAAAGTAAATTTCATGTCAATTTAAAAAATTCATCTTTTTTTTATTCCATTTCAAAGTTCTATACCTCTATAAAAAACACCCTTTATATATATATATAATATATATATATATATATATATATATATATATATATAATACCTAATGAACGGATGAAGCCTACAGTTTTTAGAGAGATATTGCTTAAGGTGCAGAGGGGTAAAAGGGTTGGGAGTCGAAACATTTTGGTATGGTTTTAATATGGCAGTTTTTTGCTGGTTTCTTGTTGCAATAATACCCAAATAATACACATAAATATTTATAGTAAAACAAAAGGGATGGGGATGGAGACTAAAAGGGTTGTTTTGTATATATAGAGTTGTGTCCTTTTCAAGGTTTTTGGAGACGAAAAATTAAAAAAATTAGGTTATTTTTGTCATTACTTTCATTTTAACCCAAGAAAGAAATGAAAGGGAAGGGGGGTCGTTAAATATTGTACTGTTATAATAGTATTTTGAAAATTTTTCCAGGTTTTTTTGGTTGACGTAATTGACACATTTTAAGCATATTACTAAAATATATAAGGGTTAATGGGGAGCGGTGGTGGTTAGGGGGGTTGCTTCATATATATTATGCTATATGTCTTTTTCAGGACTGTAAGGAAATAAAAATTAAGAAGTAATTTTTCATTACTTTAAATAGGGAAAGGGGGTGAAAAAGATATGAAAATCTTGTAAAGCTTCAATATAATTACAACAATTTTTTCCAGGTTTTTTGGGATGGGAGAATGGGTAAAGGGGCGGAGAAGAGAGGTAGAAGAGGGGCTTCGTATTTATCGTATTACAGGTGTTGTTCTGGGTTTCTTCAGTTAAGGAATCCAAGCACTATATATTTTTCTTTTCATTATTTTCAATATTAAAGGTGAAGAGTGATTGCGCATATATCGTAATATTCTTCTATTGTAGTGTATTCCCCATTATTTTCAATTTTAACAGAAAAAGTATGTAGAAGGAATTAAGAACTGATTACAGAACAACCTAAAAAAATGTTTAGTTTAATACAGAACAAGTTTTAGAAATACAAATAGTTAACGCATGTTAACAAGGAGTAACGTACTATGGCACAGCACGTAAAGTATTTACTTCCCTTGCTAACGGGAAGTATTGTATTCGTGAGGAAATTAGCCTCCGAAATCTTTGCTTCTCTTCACATCGTAGGGTTTTTAGAGCACGAAAAATATATGTTCCCAGATTCGCCAATCTGACTGTCGACTTGTCGATCGGTTAACACGATAACTCTCGAACGAGATGATAATATAATACTTGAAATATGGATAAAAAATCTATAGTTCTTAACTGATATCGTTTCAGGGGAAAGGAGTGAAACAAGTGAGAATTTACTTACTCTTGAGTTAAAAACGCTAAATTCAGTACTTATTTTATAATTACGTGTTTGCAAAGAAAGTACTTGAGAAGTAACATTTTTTTGTAGAAAGTCTTTGGCGAAGTAAGTTATTTTATTGATTACAGTAACTGGTTATAAAATGCAACTTAGATAACACCCTGCATATGTAATTACATGTAATCAAACTCGTCGAATCTATCACTTTTCGGACAATTTTATCAAAAAAAAGCAAAAAAAAAGGTCAGATCGATTTCCTCCAAGTCGATATTTCATCATAAATGATGATACAAAAAATGTTTACCACTGTGCATGGTGGATTATTTTCAATGTTTGGTACATTTTCAAGAGCAACACTAGCATCTTGACTAGTTTTAGGTAGATTTAATTTTTGTACATTCTCGGTTAAAATATTTTCATCTTCACTACTACTCTCCGTATCTTGCAAATCTAGTTTTTGCACAATCCTATTTACAACATTTCTTACTACATTATCTTTAATTCTGGGAACAGCTCCAAACAGCTTTTTATTCATAAATTGATGAAGCACTTTCCGGCTCAGTGAACCTTTCGAAATTTTAGGTTTTGGAAATCTTCGAAAGTCCTAAAAGTTCAAAATAAAATCATCTGTATAGTAAACTCAGGACAATAAGTCCAGTATCGAGACGGGCGAAATCTTCTGCACTGATCTACTAGAGTTGGAAGACATTGCGGCAAAGTCAAACTCAATGTTATTTCATTTAAAATTAAAGTGTAAGATACAACTGGTCCATAACTTTATGGTAGCAAGCCATTCGAATAACCTTAACACCAAGGACGCACCGTCTAGGCATCAAAGTTTGGCGCCTGTAGTGCCGAGTCTTTGTTAAATTTCATATTTTTTTACGCCTGCATATGTTTACATTTTAATAAATTGTTATTTATTTTACCTCTAATGGCTTGACGAATCTAAATGTAATTTTGTAGCCACATAGTTATTTATATCGAGAACCATAAAAGTTAGGAGATTTTAAAAAACTTCTTAACCAACAATATACTGTAACATAAGGAAATTATACAGACATTTTTATATTCCAATAATAGAAACAGCAAACAAGAACTTTTCTTCATAAAACTATTCGAAATTTAATATATATATATATATATATATATATATATATATATATATATATATATATATATATATATACATATATATAAATAAATAAATAAATATATATATATATATATATATATATAATATATATATATATATATATATATATATATATATATATAACAAGTAGGCTGAAAAGTGTTTGGTTTGACACATAGATGTCGCCCTTTTCAAAAAATCCATATGATTTTTAGGAAGTACCAACATTCAAAACGATAAGTGTTAAAATTTCATGTCATTTCGACGATCAGTTTACAAGTTACAGTGTTTTTAGTGACGCTACTTTTGATATTTTCAAAACAATGGAAAAAATGAATTTCGTGTGTGGATTAAACACTGTTTTTTTATGGAAAAAATACCGTTCAAGCAAAGCAAAGGCTTGATAAGTGTTACGGGGACTCTGCCCCTGGAAAATCACTCATCATTTACCGGTATGCTGAATTTAAAACGCGGTCGTACAGATGCAAATGATGCTGAATGCTCTGGACGCCCAAATGAGGTGGTTACACCGGAAAACATAAAAAAAATCCACAAAATTGTTTTGGATGACCGTAAAGTGAAATTGCGTGAGATAGCTGATACCGTAAAGAAATCAAAAGAACGTGTTGGTCATATTTTGCATGAACATTTGGGTATGAAAAAACTCTGTTCGAAGTGCATACGCGTTTGCACACAATACACTAAAAACAATGTATTGATGGTTCTGAGCGCTGTTTGGTCTTGTTTAAGCGCAATTAAAAGGATTTTTTTCATACGATCCGGAATCAAATTGACAGTCAGCTGAGTGGAGAGCAGCCGGTGAAAGTCGACCGAAGCGACCAAAGACACAATAGTCGGCTGGGACGGTTTTGGCCTCTGTATTTTGGGATGCGCAGGAATAATTTCCATCGACTATGCTGAGAAGGGAAAAACCATCAATAGCAAATATTATATAAAGTTATTGGTGCGTTTGAAGGCAGAAATCGCAAAGAAACGGCCCCAAATGAACAAGAAAAAAGTGCTCTTTCATCAAGACAATGCACCGTGTCACAGGTGAATGGTTACGATAGCAAAATTGCATGAATTGAAGTTCGAATTGCTTCCTCATCCACCGTATTCTTCAGATTTGGCCCCCAGCGACTATTATCTATTCGCAGACATCAAAAAAATGCTCGCGGGTAAGAGATTTGGCTCCAGTGAAGAAGTTATCGCCGAAAACTGAGGCCTATTTTGCAAGCAAAGACAAATCCTTCTACAAGAAAGGTATAGAAATGTTAGAAAAGCGTTAGATTGATTGGATCGCTCTTGAAGGAGACGAATTTTGCAAAAAAAATGTGTTTTAAGTAGCTAGACTAAAAACTTCAACCTATGTATATATATATATATATATATATATATATATATATATATATATATATATATATAAATATAATAAATATATATATATATATATATATATATATATATATATATTATATATATATATATATAATATATATACGAGGCATGTTTTTTAAGTAAGTACCGTTTTGGAATTAAAAAAAGACGTGCAAAGATATCGCTATAATTTTATTTTTACATGAAAGCCTGTACCTTAATCTACTTTTCTACATAATTTCCGTGAATATTGAGGCACTTGTCATAACGTGGCACCAGTTTTTTGAATACCCTCCTCATAAAATTCTGCCGCTGGTAATTCAAGTTCTCGGTCACAATGCGATACAAAACACTACGAGAATATTGAGGAAAGCAGTCGCACAATGATGAAATTGTAAAGCGTCTGTTTTCTCTCACCTTTTCGTCCACTTTCTGCACCAAATCTTCATTAACGACCGCAGGACGCCCACTCCGTTCTTCATCATGCACATTTGTGCGGCCATCTTTAAATGCTCTCACCCATTTCCTTACCATTCCATCACTCATAATGTTTTGTCCGTAAACTTCACAGATCTCACGATGAATATCGATCGGTTTTACGCCTTTAGCACTAAGAAATCGTATAACAGCCCGTACTTCACAATCGGCGGGACTCACGATTGTCGGAGGCATCTTAAACACTCAGTAAACAACGTATACAATGAAGAATCAGACTGTAATGGCGTCAGTGCGTAGACATGAGATGTAGGTTACCAGCGCGCATGCGCGGAACGCCGACCGTATCGCTGCGGCGGCGGAATCGCAAAACGGTACTTACTTAAAAAACATGCCTCGTATATATATATATATATATATATATATATATATATATATATATATATATATATATATATATATATATATATATATATATATATATATATATATATATATATATATATATATATATATATATATATATATATATATATATATATATATATATATATATTATATATATATATATATATATATATATATATATATATATATATATATATATATATATATATATATATATATATATATATATATATATATATATATATATATATATATATATATATATATATATATATATATATATATATATATATATATATATATATATATATATATATATATATATATATATATATATATATATATATATATATATATATATATATATATATATATATATATATATATATATATATATATATATATATATATATATATATATATATATATATATATATATATATATATATATATATATATATATATATATATATATATATATATATATATATATATATATATATATATATATATATATATATATATATATACCGGCAAGAACTATGGCCACAACTCAAAAAATGTGTATTTTGAGGTTAGGTCAGTTTTCAACGCGTATGGTATGTTTCCTCTTGCTCAAAAAATATCATATTTGTAACTCACAAATTATCGGCCAGGGGGGGGGGTTCAGTTGTGTCAGTTTTACTTTTAGGCTAGTTCTTATTCATAACGGCACGAACAGTGTCACTTTAGTGTTTTTACAGACTCATAGTATTACTGTATAAAATATAATAAAGTTTACTACTCAAAAATATTTATCTGAAAGGTAAAAGAAATACTGCCGAGTATATTATTTCCATATAAAGTTAATAGTTTATCTTATTTTAGAAATACTGCATTTTAAGATGTATGTATATATATATATATATATATATATATATAATATATATATATATATATATATATATATATATATATATATATATATATATATATATATATATATATATATATATATATATATATATATATATATATATATATATATATATATATATATAGATGGATTATATATATATATATATATATAAAAGTATATACATATAGATGGATTGAAAAGTTCGCGGCCTCACCAAAATATTAAATATATTATAATATAAATAATTATAATATTTTATTATAGTACCCTCAATAAGTTCATATTTTCTTTGGTTTGGTTGCTGTAGAATTTGTGGTTTTTAGGTCAGAACGAGTTTAGTGAGATCAAGTGCAGAGTTTTTGGAAAAATGGAAAAAATTGAAGAACATTCGGTCATCAAGTACTTGCTTAAAAAAGATTAACACCAAAGAAGATCCACGATGATATGAAAACAACACTAGGGGAATCTGCTTCGTCATATACCACTGTGTAAAAATAGGTTGCCGAATTTAAATGTGGACGACAGAGCATCGAAGATGACCCTCGCTCCGGCCGACTCACGACGTCTACGACTGAAGAAAACATCGGCAAAGTGTGTGATCTCATATTGAAAGATCGTAGATTAACTATCAGGGAGATTGCAGACATTATAGGCAGCTCGTATGAACGAACACAAAACATCATTGCCAACGAACTCGGATTTTCTAAGGTTTCCGCTAGGTGGGTCCTCAGATTGCTTTCAGTTGAATAAAAACGAATTCGACTCAAGATTTCTCGTGACTGTTTGGTGATGTTTGCGGCTGAGCAAAAGCATTAATACTTTTGGGATGTGAACGTATAGACGAATATTGTAAATATGTTGGGTAGATCATGTCACAAATGAACGAGTATTACAAAGGATGGAAAAAAAAAAAGAGAAATCGTGACGAACATCAAAATACGTAAATTAGAATATCTCGGGCATACTATGCGTACCCAACAAAGGTATGGACTGCTTCAGTTAGTAGTAGGAAAAAGGTTGGAAAGAGAGGTGTCGCAGAAGGAGAATTTTATGAATTAAAAATTTGAAAATTTGGTTTTCCACATCAACAATGAGGTCTTCTCGAGCAGCAGTGGACAGAGTGAAGATAGCGCTGATTGCCAAGATCCGTCACGGATAGGCACTTGAAGAAGAATATACTCATTGCAAAACTTTATTATTTTTATTTATGCATATTAAAATTCTAGTATTGGTCCATCCGAGATAAAAGAGTACATCTTCTAGTTTATTATTATAATACGAGGGTGGCTTTTAAGTTTTTACAAACGTCTATTGGATGGCGCTTTTGAGATGTGACATTACCATTGTTGTAAAAGAGTAACCACAAAAATCGTCCGTTTTGGCGTCCTTGAATTTTTCATATTGTATGCTAAATGATTGTTACTGACGATGACTTTCTTATGACAAAGTTTCAAATTGAGTATACATTTATGTTTTGAGGTAAAAAGGATGGAAGTTGCCATTTTTTGCCTTCAAACCTATTTGGATGTATGTTACACAAATGGTGTTATAATAAGCGATGTAGACATATCTTATGTGTATAACAAAACAGCCCATTTACATTTTCACACATACACACATAGTGATATCAAAAGCGGGCCGTATTTTCAAGAGGTGCAAAATCGAAATAGCATAAATACGTCTTGTTTGTTCCGCAAGTTCTTACTGGGGGATTTTTGGCAGTGCAGATATCTAGTGGGGTAAAAATCTAGCTATACAACTTTATTTGATCGTGCATACTTGCTTATATCACCCGCGTATTTTAATTGCAATCCCTCATACCTCAAAAACCAGAAGTACACTCAACTCAAAACTTTGTCATGAGTAAGTTCTCACCATTAATAATCTTTTGGCATATAATTTGTATCAGAATTTGAGGGTGCCAAAACGGGCGATTTTTAGCCTGTTTTTGGGGTCACTCTTTGACATTTGTTATTGTTAAAACAGTGGTAGCTTAGAACTTGGCCGAGTAGTATGTTTTCAGTAAGCGTTTAAAAAAGCAGCTTTGTAAACAAATAGAAATTTCACGTGGAGGTTTACGTTGGATGATTTTTTGCCATTTTAGTAAAGGCCTAAGTCAATAACAATGCTTCGAAACGCTTCGTTCAACTTTTGGTAGTGAATCACCATCAGAAAAGACTGTTTACAATTGGTTTGCAGTCCAGCCCGTCAGTGATGGTCAACCAAAATAGGTTGTTGTTTCAAGAAAGGTCGATGTTGCGCACAACATGAATGAAGAGGATCGGCATATGACTTATCGTGATATAGAGACATCCTTAGGTATATCGAAGACTGCAGTACATTCAATTATGTATGTACATTTAGCTGTGAAAAATCTGTTCCTTATGGATTCCGCATAATTTGACCGAAATTCAAAAACAGGCTCGTGTTAATTAGGGTAAGGAAATGCTCAAAAAATTCGACCGAGCACACGCAAAATCCGTATGTAACATCGTAACAGGAGACGAAACTTGGATATATTCTTACGAGCTAGAGACTAAGCTACAATCAACTGTTTGGGTGTTTCAAGATGAATCGAAGCCAACAAAAGTGGTTCGTTCGCGAAGCACTTCCAAGAAAATAATCGCTTGTTTCTTTGGTTATACCGGACATGTTGCAACCATTACTTCAGAGGATCGAAGAGAAATTAATGCTGAATGGTATACAATAATTTGTTTTCGTAAAAATTAAAAGGTAGCCTTTGTATGCGTGTACTTGTACGTCTTTTTTTAACAATAAAGGCAACAACAATAAAAAACTAAAATTCTTTAAGGCTTGTCTAGAAAACATGCAGCCACAACTCCAAAAATTACACGAAGACGTCTTCTGTTAAGGTGATTTTATTTTTTTTTTTACCGGGATGTTAGATTTTTTTTATGGATTAGATAAAAGTCGCGATAATATCTCGTTAAGCTATATAAATAAAGATAATACGGGAAAAATTATGAACATTCGTATATGGAGGTTTGTCAGTATATTTTGCCTAATAAAAATAGTGACACCAATTTATAACTTCCAGTTAAATCGGAAATAGTAAGCAAACTCATTATTTTAAATGGAATTCCCTATACATTAAAATTGTTGTTATTAATGTATAGTTTTATATCAGGGACTGGCAGTTTCTTTTAACGTTGTGCTAGATGTGAACTTTTCATCACCACAGTAAAGATTCACATATCGGTTCTTGATAGTTTTAAAAATTAACGCTTTAACAATAGAATTTTTGACCAAGTCAGTCACACCATTTTTGTTTTCTGCTTTGGCAATAAAAGTAAACATGTGTTAACCGAAAATGAGATAATCGGCGAGTCGTCAAAATGAAAATATATTGTAGAAAATCTGATGAATATTGAAGAATTAATTTTATTTTAAAGAGGCGACCGTACTGTAGTGGTAAGGTGTCCTCTTTCTACGCCACCGACTCGAGTTCGTGTCCTGGTTGGGGAATAATAATAAAAGAAGATAAATAAATAATAAAATAAAATATAATAAAAATTTTAAACGTGATGGTCGCCTCTCTCTGGAAGACAATGGCAAAGCACTTGTACTATCATGTCTAGTAAAGTCCTTTGGGCCGTTCGGAACCGGCATTAAAGTGTAGGTCCCCTTTGTCTGTAGAAACACTTAAAAATGCACCAACCACAGGCAAAGACGAGAGGGTCGCTACGTCCGTATCAGATATGGCACTTCAAGAAGAATAATTTTTATAAAATATTGAAGAAATTAAAACTCTTTTTTTTTTAGAAATATAATTAAAACGATTAAATTAGTTTTAAAATTACAAATTAGTATTTCATTCATTTAATCTTGTCTAACTAAACTTTAATATCTTAAAAGTGTCAGCTACTAAGACTAATTCCGTATTCCATTCATCCAATTCTGAGAGAAACAGCTTTTTCGTTAACATTTAAGATGGTTATAACCATGAGTTATAACTCATGTGCACCAAAACTGAAGCACCTTTCATTTCTGATGGTTGTAGCTTCTGCTTGATGGAAATTCATTATAAATATATAATAAAAGACTGTTTTTAGACAATTTCCACTTGTTTATATACAGTGGCGGCTTGGGATGGAATTTGGTGGAGTTTCACATACCTCACAAGACTATGTTATATGTAGCATTATGAGCCAATAAGAGCGTGAAAACACGATTTTCAGATACCTACTTAATTTTAAATTCTATGTATCTATTCATACCTAGAAGACATTTTAAAATTTTCTAAGATCCATGGTCACAAATGAAAATACTTTACCTAATATTAATTGAAAATGCTAAATGTTAATAGGTTAAACATAATATCAAATATAAAATCACTTACCAATACAGAAGGCCCAGCTATAACAGGCAAATGGGCGCGGTGTATTGACATATGTATATCTATAAGCGCGAACATAAAAAATATACAACACTTGACGAAAGAAAATGCAGTCCCTATTAGAAATATAGTAAAATTCATTGTTTTGTTTAAAATATCTAACTATAAGCTGAACATTCTAAGCACAATGTTTAACCGAAAAGTCCATAAAATCCCATTAAAATCACTAATATCTTCTATCGTTTTCTTTTTTTTATTGACAACATTCCCAATGATGAAAATCTTTCTTCATTCATGGTACTTCTCAAAAACGACTTATTTTTTTTTAAAAGTGGAGAAATTTCTTTCAGCTTCAGCAGTTGTCATCGTAATGGTAATAATTAGCTGCAGTAAAGTGTACGTTGCGCAAAATTTGTTTTGTAAATTATTTTCCATTATAAATCGCAAACAATGCACCCTTCCTGGCAAATTTCTAAAATCTGGCCGTTTATAAATAACTTCAGTCTGTAATCTAATTTTGTCCAAAAATGGATATGCCATTTAAATAGTGTGATGGGAATTTACTTCCAACTCCGAGAACTTAAAAGACATTAACAGAAGCGAACCACTTAGATGACTATTAAATGAAAACATTTCCTTAATTTGAATTAATATATAATCACATACTTCTTTTGCTGCAACTACTTTCGTTAAATAAAGATCTTCCTTACGTCTTTTATTCTGAAAATGAACTACATCTTCAATTAAAGTAGGAATTTCTTCAGCTTTTTGTCTTTCAGTCGCTATATATTTTTCAAATATATTAATTGCTGTGGCTACCTGTGCAGGATCAGAAGTCGATTTTTGCAAACTGTTATAGAGGATATGGGGGTGTGGCATAATTTTATGAAAAAATGTTAGCCAGAATACAAACTGTGCATCGTATAACATTCTACGGACTGCAGAGGCTTGATTAATTATTGTTTCGAAGTATTTTCTACCTTCCTCATACATTCGATAACTGCTTCTCTGTTCTTAAAAATAATATTTATAGCTCCACTTTTAAAAAGCCACCGTGTCGTAGAAGTTCTTGGAATATGGAAGCGTACACCTTCATTTAATATTTCAACCCGCTGAGGAGAATTTCAAAAAAAAACTCGTAATATCTGTTATGTATATTAGAACAGAAAATACGTATTTCTGAATTCTGGCTAGTTGCATGAGCTAAAATTAAATTTAATTGATGAGCATAACAGTGAACATAGTAGCCGTATTTAACACATGGGCTGAAAAGTCCCGGGCCTAACAAAGAAAACACGGTTTTTTTGGTTCAAAATTAGCTTTATTCATCAACGTAATCTCCATCAAGAGCAACGCAATCATTCCAGCGCCGCTCTAACATTTCAATACCACTTTTGTAGAACGATTTATCTTTTGCCTCAAAATAGGCCTCAGTTTCAGCGATAACCTCTTCATTCGTGCGAAATTTCTTACCGGCGAGCATTTTTTTCAGGTCTGCGAACAGCCAGTAGTCGCTGGGAGCCAAATCTGGCGAATACGGTGGATGTGGGAGCAATTCGAAGTTCAATTCATGTAGTTTTGCCATTGTTTTGATTGACTTGTGACACGGTGCGTTGTCTTGATGAAACAAAATTTTTTTCTTTGCCATATGCGGTCGTTTCTTTGCAATTTCGGCCTTCAAACGCTCCAATAACGCTATATAATATTCACTGTTGATGGTATTTCCTTTCTCAAGATAGTCGATGAATATTACACCACGCACATCCCAAAATACCGAGGCCATAACCTTTCCAGCCGATTGTTGTGCTTTCGGGCGCTTTGGACGAGGTTCACCAGTTGCTGTCCACTCAGATGACGATCGTTTTGATTCCGGAGTGAAGTGATGGATCCATGTTTCATCCATTGTCACATATCGACGCAAAAATTCCGGTTTGTTACGTTTAAACATGGCCAAACACTGCTCAGAATCATCAACACGTTCTTGTTTTTGATCAACAGTGAGCAAACGCGGCACCCACTTTGAACAGAGCTTTCTCATAGTCAAATGCTCATGCAATATAAAGCCAACACGTTCTTTTGATATCTTTACGATGTCAGCTAACTCACGCAACTTCACTTTTCGATCATTCAAAACGATTTTATGGATTTTTTTGATGTTTTCTGGTGTTACCGCCTCATTTGGACGTCCACTGCGTTCTGCATCATCGGTGTCTCTACGACCACGTTTGAAGTCAGCAAATCAACGTTTTATTGTTGTTTCTGATGGAGCGGAGTCCCCATAACACTTTTCAAGCCATTGCTTCGCTTGAACGGTATTTTTTCCCATCAAGAAGCAGTGTAAAATTAAAACACGAAATTGTTTTTGATCCATTGTTTTGAAAATAACAAAAGTAGCGTCACTCTTAGCACAATAACTCACAAACTAATGAATAGAATATCATGAAATTTTAACAGCTGTCTTTTGAAGGTTAGTATTAACTGAAAAAAAGGTGACTGCAATAAAACTAGCGCCATCTATGTGTTAGGCCCGGGACTTTTCAGCCCATGCGTTATAATCATCTCGAATAATTCTGTTTACTCCACCATGGCGGCCACTCATAACATTTGCTCCATCATAGCTTTGTGAAATTAATTTATTTGGTTTATCTGTAAATTGCATTATGATCTTGTGGATTCAAAAAAGCCCAAAATCGTACAGTTGGGGTACCGTCTTTTAAAATGTATCTGAAAACTATTACCATTTGAAACTTACAAGAAATATCTGTGGTCTCATCTACTATAACAGAGATGAATTGGGCGTCTGCTATTTCATTCTTTATATATTCCTGGTAATATATAATTCGTTCTGAATTATTTTTGAAGTACCTTTGAAGACCGTAGATTTTTCAATATGCTCTTTTAAAGCCAGATCCAATTCTGTAATAAAATTGATTAGACCTTTGAAAATGCCCGGATTTTGCGAACCATCCCTTTCATCGTGTCCTCGCAAAGCTAATTCGAAAGATTCACAGAACGTTATACAATTTATAAGTTTCGACAAAACGTTTCTGTTTTTCAATACACTGTCATTATATTTTTCGATACTTCTTCTGTAGGCACTATCCAGTTGTTGTTTTATATTAATTTTTTTCAAAAGTCTTAGTTCTTACTGCGAATTTATATGAACCTGCGAAGTTTTTCATGCTTTTAATTTTTTGTGATAAATGTGCCAGATCGACTACCCCACTTTTCACCCAACTTGCTTCAGCACTTTCAGATGCAAATAGCAAACATGGAAAACAAAACAAGCTGTTTCTAACACTGCATCCACATAGCCATTCGTGTTTTTCAAGTGTATATTCAAAGTTTCTTTTAACGCCTAACAATTTATTAAACCCCGGCTGTGCATCCATTTGTTCATTCATTACATCGATTAT
>CM032453.1:75005409-75030535 GCA_019049505.1 Pachyrhynchus sulphureomaculatus | reverse complement strand
ATCGCCGATATCTCGAAAACGGCGCATTTTAGAGAAAATTCACAAGAGACATTTTTTGTTCAAAATGGTCCAATTTACCTAAAAAAAACTTGTTCCGGGGCGAAAATTTCAATTTTTGGACTTTGTTTAAAAAAAATTTGTTTAAACAAATTCGGACCAGGTTACCGCCCGGCAACATGTTGATCCTCTTTCAGGGGCATCTCCTGGAGAAGGTTATGAAAAAAAATTCAATTAGAAAATTTTTTCCAACGATGGCGCCGATTTCGCCTTGTCTATTAGAGATCAGTACCGTCTAGATTTTATTATTGTTAAGCTGTAAGTGATTTGCATAAAACCAACTTTCAACCCTTTCCACAAAGGACGGTAATATTTCCTTTAAAGTGTTAAACAAAGTGTCAGCTCAATATCTTTTTACACTAACAGATTCTGTCATCTGATTTAAGATACATTTTCGAGCGTAAGTTACTATAAGCACCTTAAAGCAAAATTAGAGTCGTAATATTTAAATTTTTATTTATATGTCAAATAAGACGTGAGATGCCGAGATAATATTTCATTAGTTTACGAATGACTACAATTAAAAACAACAGATAAGTCTATGATGTAACTATTAGAAGAAACATATGTCGAATTATCTCAAAAACATTTTATATCCAGGAGAAGACAAGTCATGTCGTTCATGAAATCCCTTCCCGCCACATCAATAGTTCATTTACTGTTGCAATGAGTGCGGTAAGGATAAGTAGAAAACAGAGGACTAAATTGTGACTCAGTCTTATGCAGAACTTACATTACTTCGCCTCCGTGCACGCTGATATAGACCTACTCTCTTAAGACCCTTTTACACGGTCATATCAGTTCTCAGTTCCGTCTCAGTTTCAGTTTTCGTTTCATTTCAGTTCGGAAAGAGGTTTGTTTTTATACCGTCCGTTCAGTTCTCAGTCCGAGTTACACTTTCAAAGTGTTATGTGTGTTTCGCGCTCAAATACGTGTTGTCATACTGTCCCACAGTGTACATGTGTAAAATAGCTCATGTATGAAGACTGTCTCACTGCAGTAGCCTTAGCTGTGGCGTTGAAGAAACAATGGAAGAAAAGAAGCCGATGGAGTAAAGCTTGGTATCCTGGAATTCACTGTCGCATGTAAATTTAATGAAAGAACTTCACTTAGAATCATATGATTGACTGAACTATTTACGGATGAATAAGGACGAGTATCTTGTGTTATTACGCCTTGCGATATCTACGAGGCATGTTTTTTAAGTAAGTACCGTTTTGCGATTCCGCCGCCGCAGCGATACGGTCGGCGTTCCGCGCATGCGCGCTGGTAACCTACATCTCATGTCTACGCACTGACGCCATTACAGTCTGATTCTTCATTGTATACGTTGTTTACTGAGTGTTTAAGATGCCTCCGACAATCGTGAGTCCCGCCGATTGTGAAGTACGGGCTGTTATACAATTTCTTAGTGCTAAAGGCGTAAAACCGATCGATATTCATCGTGAGATCTGTGAAGTTTACGGACAAAACATTATGAGTGATGGAATGGTAAGGAAATGGGTGAGAGCATTTAAAGATGGCCGCACAAATGTGCATGATGAAGAACGGAGTGGGCGTCCTTCGGTCGTTAATGAAGATTTGGTGCAGAAAGTGGACGAAAAGGTGAGAGAAAACAGACGCTTTACAATTTCATCATTGTGCGACTGCTTTCCTCAATATTCTCGTAGTGTTTTGTATCGCATTGTGATCGAGAACTTTTTTCTCAGGCGGCAGAATTTTATGAGGAGGGTATTCAAAAACTGGTGCCACGTTATGACAAGTGCCTCAATATTCACGGAAATTATGTAGAAAAGTAGATTTCATGTAAAAATAAAATTATAGCGATATCTTTGCACGTCTTTTTTTAATTCCAAAACGGTACTTACTTAAAAAACATGCCTCGTATTATACAAAAGTAGAATACCAACATGACGGAGGCTATTACTTCCCATAGTATTGACACTTCTTAGAATCGGCTATTGGTTGCTGACGAACGAAAGAAGGTCATAATACCACAGTGATGGTTTCTCAATTTCTTACTCCACTTCTTTCACTATATTTAACTTTTCTAAGTTCTTTGTTATAAGTTGAGCGTAGACTATTAATTTTGGATTTTACCATCACTTTTGTTGCCTTTTCGTCGCATTCCTGATATTAATCCAATAAGAGAGTGTAGGCAGCCTTCCTAACGTTTACACTGTGATAGTTTGGGTCCGTTTTGTTCCACAAACCCGGAGACATTTTATAAATTTCAATGAATTCTACAACAAACTCGTGTTCCTTTTTGGACATAGGGACAATTGCAATTATTATGTACACTGAACCAGAGTTTCATAAGAACTGACGTGAACGCACTGAGGCATGACGCGTTTGTTTACACATAGGAATTCTAAGAACTGAAATGAGACAAATAGGTCTACCCCATCCTGTTAGGTGTCAGTCTCCGTTTCAGTTCTGCTTTCAGTTTTTCCTTTTTATGGTCCATTTACACGGCCATATCAGTTCTCAGTTCCGTCTTAGTTTCAGTTTTCGTTTCATTTCAGTTCGGAAGGTTTGTTTTTACACCGTCCGTTCAGTTCTCAGTCCGAGTTACACTTTCAAAGTGTTATGTGTGTTTCGCGTTCAAACACGTGTTGTCATACTGTCCCAAAGTGTACATGTGTAAAATAGCTCATGTATGAAGACTGTCTCACTGCAGTAGCCTTAGCTGTGGCGTTGAAGAAACGGTGAAAGAAAATAACCCCATACCGTCAGGTGTCAGTCTCCATTTCAGTTCTGTTTTCATTTTTTCCTTTTTACACATAGGAAAACGGACAGTTCGACTGAAACTGAAACTGAACTAAGGACTGATATGACCGTGTAAAAGGACCATTACACATAGGAAAAACAGACAGTTCGACTGAAACTGAACTGAGGACTGATATGAACGTATAAAAGGGCCATTATAGTAAAGCCTGCCTTGGATACGTGGCCGTGTTGCCACATATTTATTAATATTAATTGTTATATGGGGTAGTTTAAAACTTATCAAACAGAAATTCAGGAAATATTCAGGGGTTACTTATAGATGTAATGTTATTTATTTTCTATAACTTAAAACTATGTTCTTCATTAGTTTAGACTTTTAAGGGTA
The DNA here is from genome assembly GCA_019049505.1 of Pachyrhynchus sulphureomaculatus. Lineage (NCBI taxonomy): Eukaryota > Metazoa > Arthropoda > Insecta > Coleoptera > Curculionidae > Pachyrhynchus > Pachyrhynchus sulphureomaculatus. The sequence continues at coordinate 75,027,363 of CM032453.1, read as the reverse complement.
ATAAAAAAGCTAGTGAATCCAGGATGTGTTTAATGTAGGTTATATATATATATGTACGTACACGTAACCAACGAGCGAACTAGAGCGATAATGAAAGTTTCCCATTCCATAACCGAAGACATAAAAATAACACAACTCAAGTGGTAGGACACGTACAAAGAATGCCCGTAGAACAGCTCCCGAAACAGGTATTAAATTGGACACCACAGGATAGACGAAGAAGAGGACGGCCACGACGAAGTTGGAAAGAAGGAGTAGAGACAGGTATTAGGGACAGGGATTTGGATGAACACCTTTGGATGAACAGAGAGACATGGAGAATAGGCATCACAAGACGTCGGAGGACGTCGTGACGCGATATATATATATATATATATATATATATATATATATATATATATATATATATATATATATACATATAATATATAATAAAGCAAAAAGCTATTACACAAATAGAGGGCGAAGCCGTAAGTGAGCACAAAGAGGTTTATAGCAAATAGAACCAGCGGGATTAACAACATAGAAAATTAATGCTCCGAAATTCTGGTTATAAAAATCTTCTCTGTGTAATTGTGTCCAGTGTTGTAAAATGATTTATTCCTTATTTACGAATGGGAATATGTTGGGACATTTCATCAATAACTACGGGAGATTTCAATGAATCTTACAACTTTAAACCTGAGAACTATGATTTCTCAAATAACGATAAACAACCTACAATGTTCAATATCGTCACAGGTAAGTACTTTTATGAGTATCACCATAGAAGAAGGAGATCACTTTTTCATTATATGGTATAAGAACTAACTGCCCGATTTACTAAGAGGTTTAACTCTAAAGCTGGTCTGGTTTGACAATTACCGGTTTAAATTATCAAGAGAATCCAATAAGTCAACTAAAGATATGTGTTGTGTGGTTTGGGACCAGAAAATTAGGTTCTATTTATAATTACGCTGATAAAATGAAATAGTATGTTAAAATCATAAAAAGTGAGTAAAAACATTGACTCAAACTATTTGGCTTCATTTAACACGGATCTTAGAATTTTGTGTTTATACATTTTTACGAATTTTAGTATTATTTGAAAGCCCATTCTATTATTTTTCTAATGATACCAAATTCGATAACATACCTCATGCTTTTTACTGATTAAGATGATTGGAAGGGGCAACAAGGAGAACAAGGATTGAAAATAGGGGTAAGAGAAAGGAAAAATTAAACAAATTTTAAGTTTAACAATTAAATTTATGGATAAAAACTAAAATCAATATTTTGTATTACCCCCTCTAGCCTTTATTACTACTCCCAGCCGATTTTTCATGGAACGGGTGAGCTTTTTCACCACTGTCTGTGGGATTCTTCCCCACTCTTCCGCAACCTTTAAGTCCCTCAGCGATGCAGGAGTTGAATTTCTCGCTCGAACCTTTCTTTTGTGCTCATTTCATATGTGCTCGATTGGACTGAGGTCAGGGCTCCGCGCAGGCCAGTCTAATGTGGGTATTCCGACTTCCGCCAGGTATTGTCGCACCGATGTAGCAGCATGTGGCCTCGCATTGTCGTGCATTAGCATGAAGCTATCGCCAACAAACCCAGCGTGAGGAACGACGTGTTCTTGCAGAATCTCCTCGGTTTTCGCATCCAGTGAGATGTCTCCCCATACCATAACAGAACTTCCTCCATTGGCGACCGTTTCAGTGATGCAGCACTGCACATAGCGCTCCCATAGACTCGTCCTTTTCCATCTTTGCCATGTAGGCGTATTCAGGACTCGTCGCAGAATAAAACGGAGCGCCAGTGCTCTAAGGTCCAGTCGACATGTTCTCGGGTAAATCTGAGTCGCGCTTGTCATTGGGTTGCTGTCAATTTGGATTCGTTAGCTGGTCTCTTCGGAGTTAGGTTAGCTTCTTTAAGTCTTCTTCTGACTGTCCAATGACTGACTGCCCCACCACGAACTTATCAGAGCTCCTGCTGGACCTCAACGCCGATCAAGTGACGATTTCTTAGAGTTGTGTTGAACGATGAAGCGGTCGTCTCGCTCCGAGGTACACCTTCTTTTTCCTGATTCTGGTATCCATGTAAAGGCGCCAATCTCTTGGTAACGTCTGTAATCTCTGGCGCAGGTGCAGTTACGCAGCGACTACACGTTGGCTATGCCCTTCTTGCAATAGGGCAATGACTTGTTTCTTCCGGGATTGTATGCATTTTCCGATGACGTAATTAGCCAGCAGTATAGCAGAGGTGTTGGCGGTTCAAGTTCCGATAAAGGTTCTAATAGGAAAATGCTGTTGTATGTGTTTTCAAAGGAATGAATAGTGCTTAACGAACACGTTACTGAGCGAACGGAAACGTTTCTATTGAGTAAAATTGTTTTAATTAGTAAAACTTTTTGGAAATGAAAATGTTTTTGGTATTGTTGGAAATAGTAGAAAATCAGCATGCTAATGATACCCAAAATAATACCAGTGTTTGAAAATTAAATTCAAGGATCGGTGTTAAATGAAGCAAAATCGTTTGAGTCGGTTTTTGCTCTCCAGTGTATTTCCTACCTCTTTCAATGCCTTAGCCCAGGATTTTTACAACATATTACATTGTCAAAAATATGTCAACTGGACAGCTAGAGGTTTTAGATTTCATGATGGCCAGACCCGGCCTAACTTTTACATTGTTTTAGTTAATCTGGCTATTTATGTTTAAAGTGTACATAAGTATATGTAGAATTTTCATTCTGACAAACGACTTGTTACCATTACGGTAAACAAACCAGATTTAACGTTAATGATAATGAAAAAGGGACTTCCAAAAAGGATTACATTTTCAGTTTGTCGTCTATGTATTTTTCTTAATATTTATTGACCGGTTACTTCGAAATTCGATTTGCGACATACGTTTTTTGGTTTTGTAGAAAAAGTATAGTCGGAGCCCCATCTTAATTATAAGGCCAGACTTCAACGCAATTTAAGATTATGAATTGAAAGTTTAACAAAACGTTTCCCAGTAGTCTAATTATTTCTTATTTCTACCGATTTTAATTTAAAAATTCGAGATACCGGACATAGATTAACCATTTTATCATTTAACTGACGTGGATCAAAATTGGTCTTGGCAATTTTCGAGATTGGTGATTATGAATTTATAAATAAACCAAAATGTCGGAATAAAAATTTAGTCACTAATTTTTTTTATCCGCAAAGCACACGTGCTGCAGGACAATTCCTAAAGCGCTACAGGAGTGACGCGTGTGCGGAAAAATCGATTCACGTTGGACTTGAATCACTGCAAATTATACTCGGTGGGAAATACAGTGGCAAATTATTGCAGAGGGATGAGGTCCTCCATATAAAAGAATTTTTGGAAAGGGTGGTACGAGGAGTGCTAAACTAAACCTTATATGGATGAGATATATTAGTGCGAGTTGTATTCCTGGCATGCACTGCCTTGAGGAGAATTAAACCTTGCTGGTGAATTATAGGTCATTAAATAGCTCTTTTTGAGTAGAATCCAACATATGCGGCCAGTGTACCTCAAGGCTCCATACTGTCTCCTACTCTTTTTCTCATTTACATTAACGATCTGCTGGAAAAAGACCGAGAATCCAATCTACAGCTTTGCAGATGACAGTACGCTTCATTCACTTTGAACGCTCGGACATCGGCTACTCAGACAAATATCCGCAGACAGCAGGAAGTCATTCAACTTAACAAAGACTTGGCAGAAATTTTATCTTGGAGTGACAGTAACCACGTGGAATTTAACCCTACAAAAACCCAGGCGGCAGTTTTTTTCTAAAAAAGTTAACGTTGCTGAACCCGACATAGTTATGTCGGGGCACTCCATTCCTCCAATATCGTCACTCAATTTGTTGGGCGTTAATTTGGGAGTAAATATGTCCTGGCATGAACATGTTGAAGTCATAGCAAGGAGAGCTTCTCAAAAGTTGGGAATATTATTTCGTACCAGAAAGCTTCACACTCCACAACTGTTAATTCTTTACAAAGCTCAAATTCGACCAACTATGGAATACTGCTCCCATGTTTGGGGCTCCGCTCCCAAACATACACTGCGTTTGTTGGATTCTATTCAGAGAAGAGCTGTTCGTCTGATTGGAGACCCGGAACTGACCGGCGGCCTTGATTCGCTGGAACATCGAAGAACGGTTGGCGACTTGAGCCTATCCTACAAGTATTTTCATGGAAAGTGTTCGAAGGATGTGGTCCGATTAATTTCTCCCAAAGCGGTGCATGTTAGAAGTACACGTCGCGCTAATACTTCACATCCGTATGAAGTTCAGCTTGTTACTCCTCGTACAACTCTTTTCAAGCAGTCTTTTATTGGAGAACATCATCCATTTGGAATAATTTGCCCTGGACTGTGTTTCCCACCGAGTACAATTTACAGAGATTCAAGAACAACGTGAATTGCTTTTTCCGCACACGCGCTAATAGTTCACATCCGTATGAAGTCCAGCTTGTTACTCCTCGTACAACGCTTTCCAAGCAGTCTTTTATATGGAGAACATCATCCCTTTGGAATAATTTGCCCAGGACTGTGTTTCCCACCGAGTACAATTTACAGAGATTCAAGAACAACGTGAATCGCTTTTTCCACACACGTGTCGCTCCTGTAGCGCTTTAGGAATTGTCCTGCAGCACGTGTGCTTTGCGGATAAAAAAAATTAGTGACTAAAAAAAATTTGTTTAGGAGCAGAGTCATAAACATGAGAGGAGTATTTCATGGTTGGTTGAATTTTAGATTTGGAAATGGATTAAAAGTTGTTGTGGTGTGTAAAGCTTTCTGGTTCCAAATTATATTCCCAGCTTTTAATAAGCTCTCTTTGCTATGCATGCACCATATTTACTCTCAACTTAACCCTCAGCAAGTTAAGTGACGATGCTAAAGAAATGGAGTATCCCGACATAACTATGTTAGGTTCAGTAACTTAATTCCTCAGAATAATCTGCCGCTTGGATTTCTGTAAAATACTGCCATCGCCAAAGTGATAGATTCGATTTCCGGTCCTTTCTTCTTCTTGTTCTCAGTCGTTCCTTCATGGCTGAAGCTTTGTGATCTTAAGAAAAATTTCGTTTAATATATCTCCATATTTCCCTATTTTGTATGTTCTGAAGGGGGGTAAGGCTCATTTGTTTCACTTAATGGATCTAACATGATGGAAATCGACCCCTTGGTCTTTTGCCTTCAACCTTACCTTATACTATTAGCTTCTCTAAGCTTTCCTCGTTTTTTACGGATTATGTGACCAAAATATCACAGAATTCGCTTCCGGCACTCTATCGATAGCCTCTACGTTATTTACAGCTCATTAAGGATTGAGATGTTGTCCAGGGAATTCGAAGTATTCGCCTCCAATACCACATCTCGGATGCGCCCATTCTTTTGGGGTCTGCTGCATTTATAAGCCACGCTTCAACTCCGTATAAAAAGATTGGGTGTCTAAGTGACTTGATAATCTCTTTTTGGTATTGGTAGTTATTTGCCTATCCTTCCATATCTTCTGCAGGCTTGTCATTGCGTTACGTGCTATTGAGATGCGCCATTTTATTTCTTTTGAGCATTTCAATATGCTTCCTATGTGTGTACTTATAAGTGATCCCAGATATACGAATTCCTCCACACGTTGAATGTTGTGTAGCCGATTTTCTGTTGGAACTGAGTTATTTCTGTCGTCCACCATAAGTTTTCTTTGAGCCAGATTAATTTTAAGTCCTAAAGCTCGACTTTCGTTAGTTACCCTCTCAAGCATTTCTTCAAGTTTCAATTCACTCGCGGCTATTAAGGTGGTATCATCCGCATATCTGAGGATGCTGATATTCCTGCCTTCTATGAAAGTCGTCAAGGCTCTTCCTCATGATGTATTCACCACATGTATTAAATAACCTTGGAGACAATATACGACTCTGTCAAACGCCCTTGAAAACATTGAATGGTTTAGAGAGGCTGTTTTTCTGTCGTATTGCCGCTTTTGATTGTACATATAAATTAGCAGAAATGAATTTTTCGGTACTTCAAGATAGTCCAGAGATGTTTCCATACTACACTGTTAAAGGCCTTTGAGTACTTTATGAACCACAGTTAGACAGTAATGTTAAATTCGAGGGCCTTTTTAACTATTTGTCTGATATTAAAGATTTGATCTCTTGTACCCCTTCATGGTTCAAAGCCAGCTTGTTCTGGAGGTATTTGATGGTTCAAGTATTTTTGTAATCTTTTAACTATTATTCTGAGTAGTATTTTATTGGCATGTAGTATCAGAGAGATAGTTTTATAATTTTGGCATTGTTGTGTTGAGCCTTTTTTGTGAAGTGGTATAAATACGGACTAAGGTTTTCGCCAATATCCCGTTATCCACACTGTGTTATATAGGTCATGAAGCAATGTGACACCATCTTCATCTAGAGCTTGTAGTATCTTAGCTGTGATTTCATCAGGTCCCAGACTTTTGTTCTTCTTTAAACTATGGTTGGCTTTTTCGATCTCGCATCTCAATATGTCAAGTTCTTGAGGTAACTCCTGAATGTTGCCTGATTTGAAACAGTATAATTCTTGTGGGTTGTAGTATAAATTTTCACAGTACGGTCTCCACCTTTCTGACACCTGTTTTTTCTGCCATAAGATGTTTCCCTCTGTGTATTGCGGAGGTCTAAGGTATTTAAACCTTAGACCATTGACAATAATTTCACTTTTTCATGTAAGTCTCGTGTTTCATTTGTATTTTGATGTCTTCATACACACTTTTAATGTAATCGTTCTTGTCTTGTCGGCATCTTCTCTGGATATCTTTGTTTAAGCTATTGTATTGATGTTTGTCCTCGACTGAACGTAGTCCTTTGTGTTTGAGATTTTTGCTTCTATCTACTTTGTCTTCCCGTGATATCCAGTGTTTGTAGTTTCTTGACTGACCGATATTTTATTGCGTTTTTCTATCTCAGATATACTGTCTATATATTGCCTCAGACCTCCCCATTTTTTATTAATAGTATCGTTTTCCTTTATGTTATTCTTAAGTTTTTGTAGTTTAGGTTTTATTTCAGATTTAATATTTTGAATTGTGGCTTTTGATCGGCGTCTTTAGTATGTCTCACTTTTGCATTCATACCACCGATCACCATCAGTACTTCTCTATTGGGTATTTGTTCTAAAGCTTGTCCAAATTACCATAGAAGTCTTTTACTTCTTGTTCAGTTGAACCAGATGATGGAGCATATACTTGAAATATGTTGATGTTACATGGTGATGAGTTAAATTTGATTCCTTTTATTCTTTTGCTTACCGGGTAATATTTAGCAATACTATGATTCAAAATTGTTGGTAGTAGAAAAGCTACTCCATTTTCGCTTTTGTCTCCACTGGAGGAGTAAACTATGTTGCCCGATCTTGTGGTGAAGTAACCGGAACCCTTCCAGTCTCGCTCAGTCCAAGTAGGGACAAATTGTTGGCTTTCATTTAATTTTCTACAATCTATAATTTTGTTGTTCTTCGGCTTGTTTGTTTGACTGCATTCAAGTCAGTTATTCTCAGATACCGAATTAGGAACCATCTTTACGTTTGGTACAATTAACATTGAATGAAGTCATAAAATTCTCATGAGAATTGAAATTGGATTGAGGTAGGTTTCCGTTACTTTCCTCAACCGGGTAGAGAAGGGATAGGGATACAATGGGTTATGGGTGGGAGGAAGAGATTGGGCGACAGTATGGAGTTTTGGGATACACCGGCGCGGATAGTGAAGGTAATAAAAAGAAACTCATTGACTGTCACTCCTAAAAAATGTTCTCTGAGGAAACATGAAAGCAATAAACAAAATCTTTCAGATATACCATAAGAGCGTAGCTTAGCCAATGATCCACCATGGTCGAATTCTTTTGCTATATCAAGTGCAACAGCTCGAGATTCTCCAAAATGTTCCATTGTGTGGTTCCAAATATGTGTGAGTTAGAAAATCTCTTGTTGATATTTACTTATGAAAGCCGTATTGATGGACGCTAATAATATTGAATCCTTCTAGATATTGTAATAGCCTTTGATCTTTTGATATTATGGAAAGTAGTTTAACTGCTCGGTAGTTGTGTGGCAAGGTCGTCCTGACTTTGTTCGGGTATCAGTTGAATTGTAGCACATTTTCAGTAAAAAGGAAGTATTTCCTTTCGTAGAATAGGTTAAAAAGTCTACAGAAAACTGGCGTTAGTTCTCTCGTGCATTTTTTGAGTACGCTGACAGGTATTCCATCAGTGTCAGAAACTTTTTTACTGTCTAGCTTTATTAAAATACGTTTTATGATACGATGTCTGAAGACAATATTGGACATCCTTGGCTGCTCATTGGGAATAGGGATTGGTGTTTTTCCCCTGGAAAAAATGCTATAAAAAGTCAAAATTTGTTTGATATAGAAATTGCACTTTTAAAGTCAGCACCAAATACACGCAATACGGAATTTAATACAAATTAAAATTCTAGTGTTACACACAATTAAATAAGAAGGTAAAACAAAATTTTTGGCGCTGAATCTAAAGGTGAAATTTTAGAGTAGGTAAAAAAAAAATATTTCATATTTTTGGAGCACTTATTTTAAATTTGAAAAAGACTTATTTTTGGTATCATTAGAATGCTGATTTTCTACTCTTTCCAATAATACCCGAAACATTTTGATTTCCTAAAAATTTTACTGATTTAAACGGTTTTATTTAATAGAACCGTTGCGCGCTATTCATACCTATAAAAACAACTGCATTTTCCTATTATTCCTTTATCGGAACTTGAACCATCAACATTTCTGCTATACCTGCTCACTAATTCCGTCATTGGAAAATGGATACCATCCCCGAAGAAACGACAGTCATTGCCCTATTGCAAAAAGGGCATAGCCAACGTGTAGTCACTACGCAACTGCACCTGAGCCAGTCAGCTGTCTCCAGAGTCTACAGACATTACCAAGAGACTGGCGCCTTTACATAGAGACCAGGATCGGGAAGAGGTGTACCTCGGAGCGAGACGACCGCTTCATTGTCAACACAACTCTAAGAAATCGTCACTTGACCGGCGTTGAGGTCCAGCAGAAACTCCGATAAGTTCGTTGTCGGGCTGTCAGTCATTGGACAGTCAGAAGAAGACTTAAAGAAGCTAACCTAACTCCGAAGAGATCAGTTAACGGACCCAAATTGACAGCAGCCCATCGACAAGCGTGACTTAGATTTGCCTGAGAAAATGTCGACTGGACCTTAGAGGAATTGCGCTCCATTTTATTCTCCGACGAGTCCCGAATGTGCCTACATGGCAATGATGGAAGAAGACGAGTCTATAGGAGGCCGGGGGGCGCTATGTGTAGTGTTGCATTACTGAAACGGTCGCCTACGGAGGAGGTTCTGTCATGGTATGGGAAGACATCTCACTGGATGCGAAAACCGATTTGGTTTTCGTGACTGATGAGACTCGCGTAGCAGTGGATTAACTACTCACGGGTACATCGAGGAGATTCTACAAGAACACGCCGTTTCTTACGCTGGGTTTGTTGGCGACAGCTTTGTGCTAATGCACGACAATGCGAGGCTACATGCTGCTGCATTGGTGCGCCAATACCTGGCGGAAGTGGGAATACCCACATTAGACTGGTCTGCGCGGAGTGCTGACCTCAATCTAATCGAGCACATGTGAGATGAGCTCAAAAGAAGAGTTCGAGCCTGAAATCCAGTCCCTGCATCGCTGAGGGACTTAAAGATTGCGATGGAGGAAGAGTAGGGAAGAATCCCACAGACAGTGTTTAAAAAGCTCACCTTCTCCATGAAAAAACCGGCTGGAAGCAGTAATAAGGGCTAGAGGGGTATACAAAATATTGATTTTGGCTTTTATCAATAAATTTAATTGTTAAACTTAATATTTGTTTAATTTTTCCTTTCTCCTACCCATATCTTCCTTCCTCCTTGTTCTCCTTGTTTCCCCTTTCAATCATTTTAATCAATAAAAAGCATGAGTTATACTATGAACTTTGGTATCATTAGAAAGATAATAAAATGGGCTTTCAAATGATACTAAAATCCGTAAAAATATATGAACACTAAATTCTAGGATCCGTGTTAAATGAAGCCAAATAGTTTGAGACGATTTTTTTGCTCACCAGTGTATATTGATGCTTTTTTTTCGGTATGTTTAGTTGCATATATATTTGACCGCGAAAATAAAAATTTAAAAATGTTTAGGGTAAATATATTGATTTTGTCTCATTCATAGGTGGTTTTTGCCTCTTAATTAATTTTGTGCTGAGATATAAAAAAACCATTTAAATAACATTTTAATTTTTTATCACCTGAATTTTCTTTAGCGCCCTCGCTGTATTATCAGCAGTACTGCTTTTATCAGTTAATCTCCCATTATTGAATTTTTTGTTTGATATAATACAATAAAAAACCTACCGTGGCACATCTGTGAGAGCAAATTTATCTAAAGATAGCGATTTAATATATTGTTATTACAAAAATAACATGGTGGTTATTTTTTAATATGTGTTAATATGTGTTGTGCCTTATAAGTATTAATCCATGACAAACTATTTTTTTTGTTGAGGGAAGATGTAGTTTTCGAGAGCAAGATTGTTAAAGTGTTAGAATCTAAACAAAATTTAAACTTCACGCTATGAAAATGATGCATATGTCCAAAAAAGTTCGTTTCACTGTCATAGCAATTTCAATATGGACCATAGTAAGTGCTGTCTTTCTAAAAAAGTCTGATTTTATTTTAATTTAAGTAAAACAACAAGCAGCGTAGATACATTAGAAATCATAGATATTAGTATTAAACAAATTGGATTGACTTTCCGACGTTTTACTTAAGATTGAATGAGGTACCTACAAACTTCTGATTTTGAAGAGTAAAAATACGTTCTTGCATTCCTATGTGAAGCGCCGGAAAATTACTCTATTTTGACGCGGTCTAGTTCCAAGAATCATGATTACTCATCTAATCAAAGTTCCAGTTCCATGAAAGCATTAAAAATTCTTTAACTGCATTACCTTTCCCATTATTGTTTTTTATCATTTTATTAACCGTAAATTTTGAGAAGATGTGTAGGACGTGTATTTATTGATTAAGCAATGAGACATCGAAGGTATACGTAAAATCCATCATTTTTTGTTTGATGTGGGTGGTCAAAAAAGCTTTATAACGAACTGTTAACTTTTTTATTTACAATTTTTAGAACACTAATTGTCATTTAAAGCTCATGAGTTAAGGAAAACCTTTTTCCCCTTGAAATTAAAAAAAATAAGATGCGAAAAAAAAAGAATAAAAAAAAGTAATCTGAAAATGTCAGATATATTAGAAGTCAATATTTTCAAGACAACAAAATCACTGTGTAAACCAAGCAAGGGTAATAAGAGTAAAAAGGATGAAGCTTTGTATATTGGTGTATCTATTTATTTTAAGCCTAGCGTTTCTTATTTTGGTAGCCAGTGTTAACTGAAAAATTTTAAACTTTTGTTTATTTGTATGCTGCTTGTGTTATGACAATGGTGAATTATTTTTTGACTGAGTAGATGGAGACCCTTTGGACAAAGTTTGAGCCCTAATGATGATCCTTTTCTAAAAGCCACAAAATTACAGGCCACTAAACAAGTAAACAAGTTCAACTACTTTTTTAGGGAAGTTATTGTTTTTTTTTTTGGGTCTAGCACATGTGCTGCAGGGAAGTCCCTAAAGCGCTCGCGGAGCGGCATGTGTGCGAAAAAAGCGATTCACGTTGTTCTTGAATCGCTGTAAGTTGTACTCGGTGGGAAACACAGCGCTGGGAAAATTATTTCAAAGGGATGATGTTCTCCATATAAAAGACTGCTTGAAAAGCGTTGTACGCGGAGTAACAAGCTGAACCTCATACGGATGTAAAGCACCAGTGCGACGTGTATTTTTAACATGCACCGCTTTGGGAGGAATTAAGCGGGCTACATCCTTCGAGCACTTTCCATGAAAATTCTTGTAGAACAGACTCAAGTCGCCAACCGTTCTTCGATGTTCTAGCAATCAAGACCGCCGGTCAGTTCCGGGTCTCTACTCAGACGAACAGCTCTTCTCTGAACATAATTCAACAAATGCAGTGTATGAGAGCAGTATTCCATAGTTGGTCGAATTTGAGCTTTGTAAAGAAGTAACAGTTGTTGTGGAGTGTAAAGCTTTCTGGTTCGAAATAATATTCCCAACTTTTGAGAAGCTTTCCTTGCTATGCCTGCAACATGTTCATGCTAGGATATATTTGCTCCCAAATTAACGCCCAACAAATTGAGCGACGATGCTAGGGGAATGGAGTGGCCCGACATAACTATGTCGGGTTCAGCAACGTTAACTTTTTTAGAAAAAACTGCCGCTTGGGTTTTTGTAGCGTTAAATTCCATTTGGTTACTGTCACCCCAAGATAGAATTTCTTCCAGGACTTTGTTGAACGACCTCCTGCTGTCTGCGGATATCCGCCTGAGCAGCCGATGTCCGAGCATTCAAAGTGAATGAAGAGACAAGCGTATTGTCATCTGCAAAGCTGTGGATTGAATTCCCGGTCTTTTACAGCAGATCGTTAATGTAAATGAGAAAGAGAGTAGGAGACAGTATGGAGCCTTGGGGCACACCGGCGTTTATAGTGAAGGTGTTAGAAAGAAATCCGTCGACCGCCACTCGTAAAGAACGCTCTCTGAGGAAACATGATACCCACAAACAGAACTTTTCAGACACACCACAAGAGTGTAGCTTAGCCAACAGTCCATAGTGTCCAACACGGTAGAATGCCTTGGATATGTCAAGAGCAACCGCTCGAGATTCTCTAAAGTGTTCAATTGCGTTGTTCCAAACATGTGTTACATAAGTCAGAAGATCTCCTGTTGATCTACGTTTACGAAAGCCATATTGGTGATCGCTAATAATATTGAATCGTTCAAGATATTTTAGAAGATGCTGATTGATAACCTTTTCCATGACTTTCGATATTATTGAAAGCAGTGCGACTCGTCGGTACTTATTTGGCAAGGTCTTCTTGCCTTTTTTGGGTATCGGCTGAACCGTGGCACTTTTCCAGCAGGACGGAAATATTCCCTTTCTGTAGGATAGGTTGAAAAGTCTACAGAAAACCTGGTGTTGGTTCCCTAACACAGTTTTTGGTGTCTAGAGAACTACGCTGTTATTGAGACATTTGGGCCTTAATATAGCAAATTGGTAGGTTTTTTTTTTTTTTCATTTTAAAAGATAATTTATTCAATAACCATATTTCCTATGAAAAAATATTACTAGACTTCCTTATTTCTCATTTTTATGGCCTCTGGTTCCGCCGTCTTGAAATTGTTAATTTCAGATATTTTCAATTTTGTCATTTGTCATCACATTTGTTTACGATTTGTATATTTTTTCAAAAGTTTTTCAAACCAAAAAACAGTTTTTCTTAAGTCACGACTTTTTAATGGCGATCCATACTGCTAAACGGACTTTAGAAACTCTCGAAGCACATCCAAACCACCTTCCCATGTCCTTCAGCTAAGCTTTTTTTATTTTTATGGTTGTCAGTAATTCTTTCATTTTGTTTATACTTCCCAGTTCTTCTATTTTTTTTTTTATTTTCTGTACCCAGGAGATGCGAAGAAGGCGTCTATAAATCTACATTTCAAAAGATTCCAGCGTTTCTCTGAACCAGGGTCAAGTGTCCAGCACTCACATCCGTACAATAGCACTGAGAATACCTACGCTCTCACCATTCTCATTCGGAGTTCGAGACTGAGACTTGTGCGATGGAAAATTTTTTCATATTCACGTATGTTACTCGGGTCTGTTTAATTCGGGAATATATTTCCTTTCTTGGGTCCCACTTGTCATTTATTGGTTCCCAAATATTTAAATGTGGAGACCTGTTCTACGGTATTGTTTCTGATTTCTGATTCTGCTGGTAGTTCTTTGTTATTACCATCTACTTGGTTTTTCTTATATTCATAGTTAATCCAAATCTTTAGCTGGCTGTTATGACTGGATTGATCAGTTGCTGGAGATGATATTATTTGCTAACAGAACAGTACATCCCTGTCTTATACCTCGGGTTATTTTTATGCTTTCGCATTTTTCCAGTCCAATTTTAACTTCCACTGATTGATTCCAGTACAGATTTTTAATAATATTTAGAATATTTTGTCTATATTTGTTGTTTCTAGAATTTTTATTAATTTATCGTGCATCACAGAGTCGAAAACTTTATTGTAATCTACAAGACATGCATATACATCTACATTCATATCTTTATAACGCTGGACCAGTACATTTAATGAGAATAAAGCTTCCCGTGTACTCATGTCTTTTCGGAAACCGAATTGTGTATTATCTATTTCTGCTTCATATTTTCTATATATTCTGGTAGGATGATTCTCAGGAATATCTTGAGAACGTAAGACATAAAACTTATTAAGCGATAATTGTACACATTTCATTGATTTTGACATTTTAGAAATTGGGATGAAAGTCGACTTTAGCTAGTTAAGAGGGATTTGTCAAGTTTCATAGATCTTGTTAAATAAGACTACCAGTCGATTAATAAATAGACTTTCATCCGAAAATATTTTGAGGATTTCTCCCTTTATCTCATTTGGACAAACTGCTTTTCCATCCTTCTGTAGTTGTACAGCATGAATAACTTCTCTTGTTATTTCTGGCCCTATCTCATTATCCCTGTTTAGCTGTAAGTTTTCTGATCTATGTCCATTGAAAAGTTATTCGATGTATTGCTTTATTTTGTCTTTAATGTCCAATATAATTTCATTACTTCCATTTCTCAGAATTGTTTCTTGTTTTTTTCCTCCAATTGCTTCACCTTCTTATGTAGGTTGAATGTTTCTCTTACAGTTTCTCTATTTCTCAGCATTTCTCGCTTAATCAGATTTCCTGAGCTTCTCTTCTGAAAAATGCAGTTTTTATAAATTATAAATAACAAATTTCCAATTTACTGTAAATATTTTTGTCCATCCGTTATATTACATATTGACAAAATGCCCAAAATATTGTCAACAATATATGCGAAGTAAATAATTTGAAGAGTGCGTGTTGTTTCTACATTCTCTCTGATATCATACATGCTGTTATTTTTTTATCAAATCTCTTTATCGCCAAGGTTCGTTAAATTTTTCGATAGGACTAATTAATTTTATTCGCTTCGAATTTAATCTACAATACTGACTGATTATAATACCTAGAACCGAGGTCAGACAATAAACTAAGCTTGTATAGAAGCTACTGTTGTAGAAGTAGTTCCATAAACTGTTTGCGTAATCAAAAACTGTTATAATAGGAGGCTCATTTGATAATTAGGCTACATAATTAGTTAAACACTTTTTTTTTGGAGAAAAGCAACTTTGTCACATAGTCTCCATTGAGGGTTATTCTCTTGGTCCAACGAAATTCTCATTCTTCAATCCGTTAAAAAGTAACTGGCTGCAAAATACTCACTGACAGCGGCGATGACAGCTTCGTTAGATATGACTTTCTTTCCGCCATGAAGTGTTTAAGTTTGAGAATGGGAAAAAATTTTTCGGAGCTACAGTCTTTCAAGTAAGAACGTGACCGCTCTTATTCTTGAAAAAATATGTTTCAAGAACATTTTTTTGCATTCAATGTATTCTTTGCAATTACCTTACTAAGTTGTCTAATCGCCTCCTGCATCAATAATCGCCGGGCATCTTCGAGGCATGCTGTCGACGAGATTTTCTGCATACTCGCACGGCAATGATCTCCAAATTTTTCGAATTTCGCGAGACAACTGAGTCAAAGTCCTCAGAGTCTTTCCTTTGAGCTTTATCTTTACAAGGGACCAAACGTTTTCAATAGGGTTGGTGTCCGGTGATTGTGAGGGCCACTTTACTATCTTATCGTGCAGCAAAAGTTTCTTCAACGTGCTTCGGATTTGACATCATGAGCACAAAGACGTTATCGAATGGTCTCATGGGACACATTTAAACCCGATTTCTTAATTTTGGGTCCCGTGAAAACAAAGACACGATTCGTTTTTCGACTTTCGTAGTGACTATGCCTACCGAGCCACGCCGTGGTAAGTCGTCAACATTTTTCATCTGGTTAAAACGATTTACTCATTTCTTCACAAACGAAACCGACTTCTTAATATATTTAGTGGCCGCGGAATGTGCCATTTTAGGCCCCTTTGGATGGGAACAAAGAAAGACTGCCTCGAACCGACGCGTAAACAAGTGACTCATTTTGGATTTTACGTGATTTCGATGAAAGTTAGTAATCGACTGATACTTTTATTAAAATGCGTCGTAGACAACGGTTCCCTCTAAAATTCATTTATTCAATAATAAATGGTCTTGAGCGCTGGTGCAGCGTCCCCGTGAACTTGAATATTTTTTTCGCCGCACGATATTCAGTTTTGTCTATTTCTACAAAAGGTGTAACGCTGATCGCTTACGAGAGCTGCTAACAAACAACTGCGTGTTGCATCTGTGTGAGAGTTTGAATACAACCTTTACAAGAATCACGCTTACCAAAGTGATACTGCTTAACAATATTTCCCTCCATTTTCTAGAAATTTATCAGACTTATCAATCAACTTTCATACATACGACGTGATTTTCGCCCAGTAAAGGTTTCTTCAACGTGCTTCGGAATTTGACATCATGAGCCCGAAGATGTTATCGAATGGTCTCATGGGACACATTTAAACCCGATTTTCTTAATTTTGCCGCTCCTGACGCAGCACCAATTTCGCGTCCCGTGAAAACAAAGACACGATTCATTTTTCGACTTTCGGAGTGACTTTGCCTACTGAGCCACGCCGCAAGTCGTCGACTTTTTCATCTCGTTAAAACGATTTACTCACTTCTTCACAAACGAAACCGACATCTTAACATATTTAGTGGCCGCGGAATGTGCCATTTTAGGCCCCTTTGGATGGGAACAAAGAAGGACTGCCTCGAACCGACGCGTAAACAAGTGACTCATTTTGGATTTTACGTGATTTCGATGAAAGTTAGGGATCGATTGATACTTTTATTAAAATGCGTTATAGACAACGGTTCCCTCTACAGATTTTTTATTGAATCGTTAGAATCACACCTACCAAAAATGAATTATCGCGGATACGTTCTTACATGACAGACTGTATGTCCAGAGAATGGCGCGAATTACTGAATTGTTCCAATGAAATGGTTGATTTATGTGATGGCCCATTGTCTTGGTGGAATAGCATTTCTATCGCCTCATTCCTAGCAGTTTTTGTTTCAGCTGTTGTTTCAAACGGCCCAATAAAGATGCATAATAGCCTCCTATTATTGTATTTACCTGCTCCAAGTAGTCAACTAGGTTGATTCTTTGAGAATCTCAGAAAACAGGGGTCATCATTTTTCTCGACGTTAAAACACTCTTCGCCTTTTTCCGCGCATTGTCACCACTACCTCTACACGGTTTTGGCTGCTGCAGCAGATATTTAGCGCATTTTTGGTCCTTAGTCAACAATTGCGACATACGAGGGCTACCTTTTAAGTTTTTACCAAAACTATGAAAGAAAAAAAATTGTTTGGTACAAATCATTTTATTGTTTTACAAAATATTCGCCTATAAGGTTTATATACTTTTGCATGCGTCCGAATCAATTCCGCTGAAGTTGGTACCTCAAAAACATGATTTTGGAAGGATTCAACAGCTTCTTGAGGTGATGAAAATCGCTATCCACGCATTTTTTTGACTTAGGTGATAAATCAGGTGAATACGGGCAATGAGACATTAATTCGATGTTTTTCTCCGCCAGATAATCAACTGCTTGACGTGATGTGTGAGAGCTGGCATTGTGCTGATGAAGAATGATGCAACATTTTCAGTGGCGTGAAATCGTAACACCTTGGTTCGTGCCAGGAACAGATGTAAAGAAATTATCGAGGCATCGAGGAGGCACACAATCAACGGATTAGAAACAAACTTCTCGCTTGTCCCAACAATTCCAGGTCCTTTTGGACAGTCGCTAAGGCAGTTAGTCAAAATTTTACCAAATCGACCATACCACCACTCACACGGCCAGTTAATTCTATTACAAAGACACCTGTTGCGAAAGCGAACTTTTTGGCTGGACTCTTTGCTTCACATTCTACTGTCGATTTCCAAGGAAAAATACCACCTACTGATCCCATAGTGCAGTCAAGGATGCCCGATATTGTCTTCAGACAGCGTATCATAAAACATATTTTGATGAAGCTAGACACCAAAAAGGCGTCTGGCGCTGACAGAATACCTGCCATAGTTCTCAAAAACTGTGCGAGGGAACTAACACCAGTTTTCTGTAGACTTTTCAACCTATCCTACAGAAAGGGAATATTTCCTTCCTGCTGGAAATGCAAGAAGATCTTGCCAAATAACTACCGACCAATCGCACTGCTTTCAACAATATCGAAAGTAATGGAAAAGGCTATCAATCGGCATCTTCTAAAATATCTTGAAGGATTCAACATTATTAGCGATCACCAATATGGCTTTCATAAAAATAGATCAACAGGAGATCTTCTGACTTATGTAACACATGTTTGGAATAACGCAATTGAACACTTTGGAAAATCTCGAGCGGTTGCTCTTGACATATCCAAGGCATTCGACCGTGTTTGGCACGATGGGCTGTTGGCTAAGCTACGTTGTTATGGTAGGTCTGAAAAGTTCTGTTTATGGCTCTCATGTTTGCTCAGAGAGCATTCTTTACGAGTGGCAGTCGACGGATTTTTTTCTAACACCTTCACTATCAACGCCGGTGTACCCCAAGGCTCCATACTGTCTCCTACTCTCTTTCTCATTTATAATAATGATCTGCTGAAAAAGACCGAGAATCCAATCTACAGCTTTGCAGATGACAGTACACCTGTCTCTTCATTCAATTTGAACGCTGGGTCATCGGCTATTCAGACGAATATCCGCAGACAGCAGGAAGTCATTCAACTTAACAAAGACCTGGAAGAAGTTCTATCTTGGGGTGGCAGTAACCAAGTGGAATTTAACGCTACAAAAACCCAGGCGGCAGTTTTTTCTAAAAAAGTGAACGTTGCTGAACCCGACATAGTTATGTCGGGGCACTTCATTCCTCTAACATCGTCACTCAATTTGTTGGGCGTCAATTTTGGAGCAAATATGTCCTGGCATGAACATGTTGCAGGCATAGCAAGAAGAGCTTCTTAAAAGTTAATTCTTTACAAAGCTCAAATTCGACCAACTGTAGAATACTGCTCCCATGTTTGGAGCTCCGCTCCTAAACATACACTGCATTTGTTGGATTATATTCAGAGAAGAGCTGTTCGTCTGACTGGAGACCCGGAACTGACCGGCGGCCTTGATTCGCTGGAACATCGAAGAACGGTTGGCGACTTGAGCCTATTCTACAAGTATTTTCATGGAAAGTGTTCGAAGAATGTGGCCCGCTTAATTCCTCCCAGAGTGGTGCATGTTAGAAGTACACGTCCCGCTAATATTTCACATCCGTATCAGGTACAGTTTGTTACTCCTCGTACAGCGCTTTTCAAGCAGTCTTTTATATGGAGAACATCATCCGTTTGGAACAATTTCGTGAATCGCTTTCTCCGCACACGTGTCGCTCTTGTAGCGCTTTAGGGACTTCTTCCCTGCAGCACGTGTGCTAGACCCATACAAAAGGTGTTTTTCTTGATTTCATCGATGACTTCTGGCAAACAAATTGTTGTATACCATTCAGCATTAACTGTTCTTCGATCTTCTAAAGCAGTGGTTGCAACATGTCCAGTATAATCAAAGAAACAAGTGACCGTTTTCTTGGAAGTGCTTCGCGAACGAACCACTTTTGTTGGATTCGGTTCATCTTGGAACATCCAAAGAGTTGATTGTTGGATAGTTTCAGGCTCGTACGAATATATCCAAGATTCGTCTTCTGTTACGATGTTGTATTGTAATTTTGCATGACCTCGGTCGAAATTTTTGAGCAGTTCCTTACACTAGTTAACACAAGCCGTTTTTTTTGTTTTTCGTTCAAATTATGAGGAATCCATCGGGAACAGATCTTTTTCACAGCTAAATGTTCATACATAATTGAATGTACTGCAGTCTTCGATATACCTAAGGATGTCTCTATCTCACGATAAGTCACATGCCGATCCTCTTCATTCATATTGCGCGCAACATCGACCTTTCTTGAAACAACAACCGATTTTGGTTGACCATCACTGACGGGCTAGACTGCAAACCAATTGTAAACAGTATTTTCTAATGGTGATTCACTACCAAAAGTTGAACGAAGCGATTCGAAGCATTGTTATTGATTTAATCGAATCTGTACATACGGATTTTGCGTGTGCTCGGTCGAATTTTTAAGCATTTCCTTACCCCAATTAACACGAGCCTGTTTTGGAATTTCGGTCAAATTATGCGGAATCCATCAGGAAGAGATTTTTCACAGCTAAATGTACATACATAATTGAATGTACTGCAGTCTTCGATATGTCTAAGGATGCCTCTATCTCACGGCAAGTCACATACCAATCCTCTTCAATCACGTTGAGCACAGTATCGATTTTTTTTTGGAACAACCGATTTTGGTGATTTTCACGAAATTCATCGCTGTTGGAAGCACGACCATGATCAGACTCTGCAAACCAATTGTAAACAGTCTTTTCTGATGGTGATTTATTACCAAAAGTTGAACGAAGCGATTCGAGGCATTTTTGTTGAGTTAAGCCTTTAGTAAAATCGTAAAAAATCATTCAACGAAACCTTCACGTAAAATTTTCATTTGTTCGCAATTTTTTTTTTAAAAAAAGCTCACTGTAAACAAACTACTCGGCAAATTTCTGAGCTGCCACTATTTTAACAATAACAAATGTCAAATTTTACAACAATTTACAATGTCACATCTCAATAGCGTTGGTGGTGGGGGTGGTAGTGGTCGTTTGTAAAAACTTAAAAAGCGGCCCTTGTACATCTCACATAATTTGTTTTCATATATAATTTTTAGATCTCTTACTATCTTAGCAATATTGTGAATTTTTTTAATGACATTCCTCGAACTGACTTCAACTCGGCATTGACAGCTGGCTTTATTTTCGGAGCTCGTTTAGCAACTGTTAAATTAATTTTTGGGGAGTCCATTTTTTTACATAAAAATGTTGCTCTAACCACTGTATTGGTTACTTCAAACTTTTGGCGAACGAAAATATTGCATAACTTTTCTTAAAAGCTGGACATCATGTTGTTTGAAGAGTAACATTTGATAGCTATGACGTTATTCCACTGACAATTTCATCTAAAAGTTTCTATTAATTATAATCTCTATTAAGCTCAGTACATTTGGTTCAGCGAGATTGCAATTTATTTATTCCCTCAGAAAAAAAAAATTGTTTCAAACTGTGCTTAATACTTGTTTACAGCAGGGAAACAAAAAAGTTATTTGGGGCTAAATCTGGGAATAGGGTGGGTGGAGAACTATTTCAAAGCTCAGTTCGTGCATTTCTGCCATTACAACGGCCGATATGAAAGCAGGTGCATAGCCCTGGTGAGGAAGCACTTTTTTCGCGCTAACCTTGGTCGCTTCTGTTTCAACTCACTACGCTAACTGTCTAATAGTCATTCTTTGACCCTTTTCCAAACAGTCAATCATGATGATACCAAAAAACAGTTGCCATACCACTTTTGCCGGGATTAAACTGTTTTCGCTTTTTTTCGGTGCAGTTTAACTTTCTTCAACTCTTTTTACTGCTGTGATGGTGTAATGGTGGAGCCACGTTTCGTCTACAGTCACAAAATGACGCCATAAGTTCTTCGGCTTAAACTGAAAAAAATTTCAAACACGATTTTGGAATATCTTTCATCGTGCGTTTTTAGTATGGAGTCAACAAACACGGCACCCAACAAGCACTCATTTTTTTTTCATTTAGAATTTCATGCACGATAATATAATCTCCATTCATATGAGACCATCTCAGCAAT
>CM032453.1:74989279-75005309 GCA_019049505.1 Pachyrhynchus sulphureomaculatus | reverse complement strand
CGACACTATTTAACATAGAAAGTTGAAATTTGGCACAAATACAGGATATTGATCCTCCAATCAGAGCGGTGTAGTTTTGAAAATTAAATTTTTTACTTAAGAGATTAGTTCTGGGAGGTAAAACCGGAAGTCCCTAAAGCGCTACAGGAGCAACATGTGTGCGGAAAAAGCGATTCACGTTGTTCTTAAATCGCTGTAAATTGTACTCGGTAGGAAATATAGTCCTGGGCAACTTATTCCAAAGGGATAATGTTCTCCATATAAAATACTGCTTGAAAAACGTTGTACGCGGAGTAACAAGCTGAACCTTATACGGATGTGAAATATTAGCTCTAGGAGGAATTAAGCAGGCAACATCCTTTGAACGCTTTCCATGAAAATACTTGTAGAATAGGCTCAAGTCGCCAACCGTTCTTCGATGTTCCAGCGAATCAAGGCTGCCGGTCAGTTCCGGGTCTCCAATCAGACTAACAGCTCTTCTCCGAATAGAATCTAACAAATGCAATGTATATTTGGCAGCGGAACCCCAATCGTGGGAGCAGTATTGCATAGTTGGTCGAATTTGAGCTTTGTAAAGAATTAACAGTTGTTGTGGAGTGTAAAGCTTTCTGGTTCGAAATAATATTCCTAACATTTGAGAAGCTCTCCTTGCTATGCCTTGCTCCCAAATTAACGCCCAACAAATTGAGTGACGATGTTAGAGGAATGGAGTGCCCCGCCATAACTATGTCGGGTTCAACAACGTTAACTTTTTTAGAAAAAAAACTGCCGCCTCGGTTTTTGTAGCGTTAAATTCCACTTGGTTACTGTCACCCCAAGATAGAATTTCTTCCAGGTCTTTGTTAAGTTGAACGACTTTCCGCTGTCTGCGGATATTCGTCTGAGTAGCCGATGTCCGAGCGTCCAAAGGAAATGAAGAGATAAGCGTACTGTCATCTGCAAAGCTGTAGATTAGGTTTCCGATCTTTTCCAGCAAATCGTTAATGTAAATGAGAAAGAGAGTAGGAGATAGTATGGAGCCTTGGGGCACACCGGCGTTGATAGTGAAGGTGTTAGAAAGAAATCCGTCGACTGCCTTTCGTAAAGAACGCTCTCTGAGAAACATGAGAGCCACAAACAGAACTTTTCAGACATACCATAAGAGCGTAGCTTAGCCAACAGTTCATTGTGCCAAACACGGTCGAATGCCTTGGATATGTCAAGAGTAGCTACTCGAGATTCTCCAAAGTGTTAAATTGCGTTGTTCCAAGCATGTGTCACATAAGTCAGAAGATCCTGATGATCTATGTTTACGAAAGCCATATTGGTGATCGCTAATAATGTTGAATCCTTCAAGATATTTTAGAAGATAGTTTTTGAGAACTATCGCAGGTATTCCGTCAGCGCCAGAAGCTTTTTTGGTGTCTAGCATCAATAAAATACGTTTAATGATATGCTGTCTGAAGACAATATCGGGCATCCTTGACTGCACTATGGAAGTAGTAGGTGGTGTTTTTCTATGGAAATAGGCAGTAGAATGTGAAGCAAAGAGTTCAGCCAACAAGTTCGCTTTCTTAACAGGTGATGTTGCAATAGAATTATCTGGCCGTATTAGTGGTGGTATGGTGGATTTGGTGAAATTTTGACTAACTGCCTTAGCGACTGACCAAAAGAACCTGGAATTGTTGGGACAAGCGAGAAGTTTGTTTTTGTTGATTGTGTGCCTCCTTGGTTTGGTCGATAATTTCTTTGCATCTATTCCGGGCACGAACAAAGGTGTTACGATCATGGTGTTAGGATTTATACGCCATTGTCAGTAGGCAAGATGTTTAGAAGCAACCGCTTCTTTGCATTTTCGGTCAAACCAAGGCTTGCCGCTGGAAGGGCATTTTTTTTTTTATCACACCAGCCAAAATAATATCTCGGAAACCTCCCTGGCGCAGTCAGATGGGTCGTCAGATCGAAAACAAATGTCCAACCAAGGGAAAGTTCGAAAATATTCCATGAGATCTTCCCATTTAGCAGATCTGTAGCGCCAAATCTTGCGCGGTTTAGGCGCCTCTCTGTCACTGAATTGGTAGGATACTCGATGTCGAAAGCAGTTTATGGTCGAAGAACCTAATGGCGGATTTACGGTGACCGTGTAAATCTCCGGATTGGTGGTTAAAAATAGATCAAGAAGATTGGCGAACTTCCCGTCTCGATCAGGGATTCGTGTTGGCTCATCAATAAGCTGAGTTAAACCACAACTGATTGAGAATGATTCAGCTTCACGACCTTGTTCGTCGGTAGTATTGGAATATTTAAGCCAGTTGATGTTGTGGACATTAAAGTCGCCCAGGATAGCAATTTCGGGATTTGGATAGTTAATTTGTAACTGATCGATGGTGTCTGCAAGAGAAGCGAAAAGTGTTCTAAAGTTAGTATCACTTGGTGGTCGATAGAGGGTACAGATGAACCTTGCGGTTTGTTGAGTCGTTATTTTTAATCACATAACATCAAAGTTTGGGGGCTCCAGAGCCTCTTCTCGTTGGTAAGAAAGGTCGCTTCTGACAAAAAGACAGATTCCAAAGTTACGCCTAAATCGGGAATAGAAATCGTACCCAGGATAAAGATAGTTTGCTGTGCTGGTCGATGAACTGACCTTGGTTTCCCAGAGAGCGAGTACATGAGATTTATTTGATTGCAGGTGTTGGTGCACTGAATTTATGTTCGAACTGAATTTATGTTCGTATGTTATGTGGTGTAAAAAAAAACTTTGTGTGTCGACTATATGGTGAATGTTTTTTGTCGAAAGATGTTAATTTAACCGGTCTAAGAGTTACGAAATATCAGTGCGTGTTCAGTGCAGTAATATATTCATATACTTTTTAGAACATTACTGCATTTGGCCAATCACATAAAATAAGTTTCCATGTTAACTAACAGATAGGTACCGAGACAAAATAATTTTATTTTATTTATTTCATATAACTAGCCGGGCCCGCGGCTTCCGCTCGCGTGGACTTGATTCACTTACTATCGTCACTGCTTATTCCTTATGTTACCCAAAGTAATAAAATATCTCCCATTATTTCTCCTTATCTCCCAATATTTCTCCTTATTTCCCATTATCTCTACATAATTTCCATTATCTAAGCTTATCCCTGCTCATCTCCCATTATTTCTCCTTATCTTCATTATTTCTCCTTATCTCCCACTATCTCACTTTATTTCCCATTATCTAGGCTTATCTCGACTTATCTCCCATTATTTCCCCTTATCTCCCATTATTTCTCCTTATCTCCCATTATCTCACCATAACTCCCATTATCTAGACTTATCTCTGCTTATCTCCCATTATCTCTCCTTATCTCCCATTATTTATACTTATCTCCCATTATCTCACCTTATCTCCCATTATCGAGGCTTATCTCGACTTATCTCTCATTATTTCTCCTTATCTCCCCATTATCTCACCTTATCTCCCATTATCTAGGCTTATATCGAATTATATAGAACATATGTATAAATTTATAAAAACACGTAATAAGTGGTTCTCGAGTGATAAGCGCACTAACGGACAGACAGACAGACAGACAGACAGAGAGACGTCGCATTTTATATATATTGTATTCTTTGCTACATGATATTGTTCCATATTTAATGCTTTAGGGAGTGTATTGCAAGAGGACGCGCTAGCGGCAAACTTTTCTCCGACTTAATTTACTATTATCGTCACTGCTTATTCCTTATGTCACCTAATAAAATATATCCTATAACCTGGCCAGAGAACATACTTATGTTTAAAAAAAAAGCACGTAAATCGGATAAGTAGTTCTCCAGTGATAAGCACACTAACGGACGGACAGACAGACAGACAGACGGACAGAGAGACATTGCATTTTATATATATTATAGATATTCTCTGCTACATAATATTGTTCCATATTTAATGGTTTGGACTGTGTATTGCAAGAGAACGCGCTAGCGGCAAACTTTGTCCGACTTCATTTACTATTATTGTCACTGCTCATTCCTTATGCTACCTATCGTAATAAAATATAGCCTATAACCTGGCCGGAGAACATATGTATGTTTAAAAAAAAAAGTACGAAAATCGGATAAGTGGTTCTCCAGTGATAGGCACACTAACGGACAGACAGACAGAATACGTTGCATTTTATTTATATTATAGATGTAATAAAATATATACCTATAACCTGGTCAGAGAACATATGTATGAATTTAAAAAATCATGTAAATCGGATAAGTGGTTCTCGAGGGATAAGCGCATTAACGGACAGACAGATAGACAGACAAAAATTGCATTTTATATATATTATAGATATAGATTATTATTGTTATTATATAACCTGGCCAAAGAATATATGTATGAATTTAAAAAAAAGACAGGTAAAATCGGATAAGTGGTTCCCGCGTGATAAACGCACTAATGGACAGACAGACAGACAGAGAGACATTGCATTTTATATATATTATAGATTATACATTACAGATATTCTTTGCTACATAATATTGTTCCATATTTAATGGTTTAGGCTGTGTATTGCAAAGGCACGCGCTAGCAGCAAACTTATTTCCGACATCATTCACTATTTTACGTCCCTGCTTATTCCTTATGCTACCTATCGTAATAAAATATAGCCTATAACCTGGCCAGAGAAGATATGTATGTTTTTTAAAAAAAAAGTACGTAAATCGGATAAGTGGTTTTTCAGTGATAGGCGCACTAACGGACAGACAGACAGACAGACAGAGAGACGTTGCATTTTATATATATTATAGATTAAATAAATATTTCGGTAGCAAATATTTGTTTTAAACTTTTACTACCAGATTCTAGATTGAGCTAGATTAATTTATTGGCAGTTAGGTAGTTAAGAAGCTGTAACTATTATACACTGTTGACTAAGAAAAAAATGTGAAAATATATATTGGGTCTTAAGGTATATATAAGTCAGGGACCTAATTAACTAACCTACTTAAGGATTTTCTTTTATTTAAAAGCAATCACCGTACGGAACAGTAATTGCGCGAGTCAGACTTGTACTTAGCCGGTTTTAAATTTCTTGTAACATTGTATTTTCGGAGATATCACCGTCAGTTTATTTATAAACCCTTCTCAATTCGCTCCTAAAATATTTTAATGTAATCTATGAATTATACTACGCATCTGATAAAAACAATGGCGATAATGTAAGTTCAATTTTTTTTTAATAAACAATAACTTTTATTCTCGTGACAAACATAAATTGTTAAATGCCACATGTCGTTATTTGATTTAATTTTGGGTATTTTCTACTATAATAACGAAAACTACTTATATCCAGGAGTGTCGTATGCACCAATGTATGAGTATCAGACCTTTAAGCTTTATAAAAATAACTGTACCTATGCTACGAAATTTGTAAAAGTTTTCAACTTTCACAGTACGATTAAAATATTATTAAAAAGAAATAAATATTCAAAATAATCTGATAGGTCGGAAATTCTGTACCGTTCTCGTTTTATTTATTTATTTTTTTGTTATTTTTAGCTACAAACCTGTTTTCACGTTTTTTGGGTTATCTACATCTACTTAATGTCGCTATGCAAAATTAAGCCTTCATATTATGACTGTGTTTTTATGTATCTTACCTATTTTTACAGTAAGTATTAAAATATTCATTTATAAGTACTTAAAATTGATGAATATTAAGTAATAACCAGTGTTATAGTGAGCTGATAGTAATGATACTTCTACGAATAGGGTTTGAACCGAGAACATTTTTTGAAAGTTGGCATTAAGAAAAATTTACTATATACAGGGTGGCCCAAAATGGCCGAAGGGGTTTGAATTCCTTATAACTTTTTTTATTATAATTTTTGTTTTTTATTTCTTTTCAGTATTTTGTAAAGAAGACTTGGGGAATTTAAAATGGAACAGTACACAATTGAACAACGTGCCCAAATCGTTGAACTTTATTTCTCAAATCAACGGTCCATTGTTTTGACTCAGCGTGCATATCGTCGTTATTTTAATGTGCGGGTTGGACCCTCAGAGTCAACAATAAACCGTCTGGTTGCAAATTTTCGACAACAAGGGGCAGTAAGGAACCTTCCTGGTGCCGGCAGACGACGAACGGTGCACACGGATGACAATATTGAACGGGTACAGGAGAGTATTCGGGAAGATGGAGAAACATCAACCAGGAGACGTTTGACACAACTTGGCCTCTCACGAGGGTCGCTGCAGAGAATTTTGCATACAATAAGAATGTTTCCATACAAAATACAGCTTGTCCAAGAATTGAAACCGACAGATTACCAGCAATGACTTGATTATGCAATTTATTTCCGGCAAAAAGCAGAAGAAATCATGATTTTATTCATAATTTAATTATGAGCGACGAAGCCCATTTCCAATTAAATGGGTTCGTTAATAGGCAAAACTGCAGGATATGGGCTACGGAAAATCCAAGAGTAGTTCAACAGCGACAATTACACTCACTTAAGTGTACTGTTTGGTGCGGTGTTTCGTCGGAAAGGATAATTGGCCCATATTTTTTTGAAAATGAACACGGTGTCGCCGTTTCCATCACTGATGTTCGATATCGGACAATGTTGGAAAATTTTTTAAGGCCAGCCGTGGAAAACCATCCGCAAGTATGGTTCCAACAGGATGGAGCCACAGCGCATACTGCGAGGGATACAATGGCTCTTTTATGCGACATCTTTGGTGAACGAATTATTTCGCGTACAAGCGATTTTAATTGGCCTCCGCGTTCACCGGATTTAACCGCTCCAGACTTTTTCCTTTGGGTTTATTTGAAAGGAAAATCTATATTAATAAGCCTAGAACCATCCAGCAATTAAAAAACAATATACACGACGAAATCAACAACATAACACCTGAAGTTTTGCGAAAGGTTATGGAAAATGTTTTGGAAAGAGCACGAATATGCGAAGCAGAAAATGGCACTTGCGAGATATAATTTTTCATAATTAAATTAAAAATATTCTCCATTAATATACTGTATTTAAAAAAAAAACTTTAATTATGTCTTAAATAAAAAGTTATAATGAACTTAAACCCCTTCGGTAATTTTGGGCCACCCTGTACAAAGGCTATTCTTTTAAATTTTTATAAAAACAATGAAAGAAAAAAAAAATAGTACAAATCATTTCATTGTTTTTTCAAAATATTCACCTTTAAGATTTGAATACTTTTGCATGTGTTCGAACCAATTCTCGAAAAAAATTTTCTACTCCGAAGTTGGTATCTCAAAAATTCCTTTTGGCAGGATTCAACAGTTCCTTGAGGTGATTAAAATCGCAGTCCACGCATTTTTTTTTGACTCCGCCAAATAATCATTTGTTTGACGTGCTGTGTAAGAGCTGGCATTGTCATGATGAAGAATGATGCGAAGTTTTCGGTTGTTTTTCCTGATTTCTTTGATGATTTCTGGCAAACAAATTGTTGTATATCACTCAGAATTAACTGTTCTTCGATTCTCTAAAGCAACGGTTGCAACATGTCCAGTACAGCCAAAGAAACAAGCGCTTATTTTCTTGGAAGTACTTTGCGAACGTTCCTTAGATTGAGTTTATCTTGGAACACCCAAACAGTGGATTGTTGCTTAGTTTCCGGCTTATACGAATATATTCAAGTTTCATCTCCTGTTACGATGTTGTATACGGATTTTGTACGTCCTCGGTTGAATTTTTTGTTACACCAATGAACACGAGCCCGTTTTTAAGTTTTAGTGAAATTATGCGGAATCCACTGGAAACAGATCTTTGTCACTATTAAATGTTCGCGCAAAATCAAATGAACTGCAGTCTTCGGTACACCTAAGGATGCTTCTATCTCACGGTAAGTCATATGCCAATCCTCTTCATTCATGTTGTGTACAGCATCGATGTTTTTTGGAACTACGACCGATTTTGGTCGACCTTCACGAAATTCATCGCTGACGGAAGCACGACCATGATGAAATTCAGCAAACGAATTGTAAACAGTCTTTTTTAATAGTGATTCATTACCAGAAGTTGAACGAAGCGATTTCACGCATTGTTGTTGGGTTAAGCCTTTATTAAAATCGTAAAAAATCTTCCAACGAAAATTTTCATGTGAAATTTGCATTTGTCCATAAAACTGCTTTTTCTTAATGCTCACTGTAAACAAACTATGCGGCCAACTTGTGACCTGTTTTAACGATAACAAATGTCAAATTTTACAATAATGGTAATATTACATCTAAATAGTTCCATCTAGGGGCCGTTTAAAGTTGAAATAATTATTAACGTATTTTTTTTGACGAAACATCAAGTAAATCTATGTGCTTTAACGATAGAACACTCTTGTCTATTACCGCATTCCTCTTAATGCAACATAAAAATAAATGTATGGTATTAACGACAGATCACTATTGTTTATCAATTTATTAATGTATTTATTTTTCACATAACAATTTTAGTTATGGTCACATGATGACTGTTCAAAGTTTTATCGTATAACTGAGGGATGTTTGTTTGGAGGCAAATTGTTCCTTTTATTGTTTTGTAATTACATTTTTTTTAGGAAAAAGTTGTGGTCAGATAGAAATAACAGATGAGGCATTTTTCCTAAACTCTACTACCAGTTTATATTTTTCGAACGATACAGTATCAAATACCCTATTTGCATTTTTAAAAGCGACTTTGGAATTTGGGAATTTGCCGGAACAAAGTAATGCCGTTTCAAGAACTGATATCTATATGTTTTTATTTTTTTATACCGATGTAACATGGATAGTATCTTCGATATTTTTATTTGGTAAGAAATTTTTTAATTTTTTTTTAAATTAACGAATAAACCTCCATTGAAATCACATTGAATCAATCACATTTCGTACAGTTACAGAAAAGAATTGCCATACCATATTAAATTGATATAGAGCAATTAAATCATAGAATTTAGCAAATCCGACAAAGAACTCTGCACTAATCTTATGGGAATTGAATGCCGGTCAAATCGGTTCAAAATGTAGTATGTTATGAAAAGTCCAAAAATGGATAGATTAGGAATAATCGAGCGTGGAATTGATAAAAAAAAACCGCTGAGAAAATGCTATTTTTGCGTTTTTATGGATTTATTTTGACTAGGACATGATTTTATGAAAAATTTCAATGAGATTATATGTTTATTGGGTTGCTAATTATGAATATAAAAATATAATTTTGACTCATTTCGCTCCTACTTTCGAATATTGGCCATGTTTTATCTTTCTGAAGTCTTTTTTGATTTAATTCATCTAAAACATAGGTTTCCAATAGAGGCGGTACCGCCCCGCCCCCCAGTGGGTGCTGGAACCTTCCATGGGGGTGTTAGCGGGTCCAGAGGCAAATGGAGGGTGGCTGTGGCGTACCTACCTATTTAGGAAATTAATGTAATAAAATACTTTCAAAATACCTACTGAATAAATATTTTATCTAGCTATCTAAAATTTTTTTTATTATTATCGCGTAAGTAGGTATACGTATACTTAGTTCGGTTTAGTATTGTCGGTGACAAGTTTTGGCAAGTTGGTAAGCAAAGACACGATTCACGCAAACAAGCCTGTTTCGACAAAAATATGGGAGCTTGTAATGACTTGTTTACAGAGCAAGCCCATCTTCATCGTAAACCAGCAAATGCATACAAGTTGATGCGTGCACGAAATCAAATCAATAAAAGACAAGGACAGCTCTAGGAATGTTTTATTATTTTTGTGTGCTTCGCCAATAATCTACATTCGTGAGTGAAAGTGATAGAAGTCATTTCATTCATTATTTTTATAACTATCTATAAATTTGTTGAAAAGTTAATTTATTTAAACCGTGGCAAATTGTTTTTTTAAAATGTCTGAATTTAAGAAAAACGCAGGCAGTACTGTACTGAGTATTTGAAATATGGATCTACGCACTCTCCCACAAACAAATCATTACCTATATTTTTAATTTGCCAAAAAAAATTTCAAATGAAGCCATGTAGCCTTCTAGGCTACAAGAGCATTTGAATAAATTGCATGCTGATAAAAAGGACAAAGATTTATCCTATTTTCAAGGACTGGAAAAGAAATATTTAAAACAGCCAACTATATCAAACCGTTTTGCGTCGTCTTCTAAACAAGAAGATAATGGACTACGAGCCTCAAATAATATTTCATTGTTAATCGCAAAACCCGGAAGACTACACATAATTGGCAAGGAATTAATCTTGCTGGCAGTCAGAGAGGTAATAAAAACTGTTCTTTATCATAAAACACTGTCAGATATCATCAGAAAAATTCGTCTGAGTAATAATTCGGTGCAAAGAAGAATAGATGAATTGGCTCTTTAGCCAATTCATCTATTCTTCAACGTCTTTACATTGAAATATCATTATGTGATTACTTAAAGACTTGCAAATTTTCCATTCAGCTCGATGAATCAACTCTACCAAATAACGAAGCACTACTTTTAACATACGTTCGATTTATAAAAGAAGAAAAAATTTGTTGAGTTATTATTTGCTAAAAATTTGGAAACCGATGCAATGGGAGAATCGATATTTAATACCATGAACAACTTTTTTCAAGAGAAAGAAATTCCTATTCGTAATATTTTGTTAGCTGCTACTGATGGTCCATTGGCTCCCAAAAGGTATTTGTCTTAATCGTTTTTTCAATTTACTTGACTCAGTACTGGACTTACTTGAAATACAGAGATGAAAAACTGCGCGAAAATCTGATTACATCCAAAAATGCCATCGTTTATTGGACAGATCTTTAATGGAGTCAGTTTACAATTGCAAAGTGATGAGTTGAATTTAATTAAAACAAAGAAGTCAGCTTTTGTGGGAAAACTTCTTCTATTCAAACGAAATCTAGGTAGAGGTGAATACAGCCACCTTCTTACATTACCAGCAGTTTCTGTAAAACAGGAATATTTACTTACTTACTGCCAACACTTAGGCGTTCTTCATGCTGATTTTACGAAGCTATTTTAGGATATTTTAAACATGAATATACAGAGTTGGGTTTTAGATCCTTTCGCAAATGCAGATACAGCAGAATCTTCAAATTTAGAAGATCAGCTCACAGAACTCACAGCTAAGGAAGAGTTCAAAGTAAAATTCAGAAATAGATACCAAGAGTTCTGGCTTCAAAAATCAATACTAGCTCTCTACTCTGGATTGTGAGCAAGAATATAGAAATTTTTAATTGCTTTTCCTTCATCGTATTTGATTGAGCGTGGGTTCAGTACAGTAGCTAATTTATTGTATAAGAAAAGGAACAGACTACACATCACTGAACGTGGCAATTTGCGACTGATGTTAACAAAATTGGAACCTGACATTAAAAAATTGTTAAAACTCCACCAGCCTCAACCATCTGATTAATTTTTTTTTATTTCTTATTGATTTTCTGTTTATTTATAAATTTTTAATAAACAATTCTTTACTACATTTGATCGTCGTTTTAATTAATTAATTTGTGATTCTGAATAGATAGATAGACAGATAAAATAAGTATAGATAATACGCAATAATATTTTAATATTTAGTTTAAATAACTATTATGGAATTAAAATTTTTTTCTTGTAAAGAGGGCGGTGGTCCAGACGAGTTTGAGAACCTCTGGTCTAGAACATATTTTTGCGAAAAGTTCTAAGGGAATTTTATGTTTTTGAGTGAATAAATCTTATATTTATAATTATCAACTCAAAAAACATAAAATTCCGTTAGAACTTTTCACAAAAATTAAATCAAAAAGACTCCAAAAATGGCTAAAATGGCCAATATTCGAAAGTAGGAGCGAAATGAGTCAAAATAATTATTATATTTTTAATTAGCAACCCAAAAAATATATAATTCCGTTGAAATTGCTCGTAAAATCATTTTCTAGTCAAAATAAGTCCTTAAAAAACCCAAAAATAGCAGCGGTTTCTTTACTAACTCCATGCTCGATAATTTCTAATCTATCCATTTTTGGACTTTGTGTCCATGGAGACTCTTGATCAGAATGGCCTGAAGCATAACATACTACATTTTCAGCCCATTTGACCCAGATCCAATTTCCATAAGATTATTGTGAGTTTTTTTAACGAAAAGAGTGCTATTCATTTTTATATTATTAATTAAAAATTGATTTTAACAGTAAAGTATTTTTCCATCTATTCCCAATATTTATTTAGATATGATAGTCACTTCTTTAGCAGTTCGCTCATTATTAATCTAGTTATAACGTCTTTTCTCTAAAGATGAGGTTTCCGCTTTAAGTCGTCTAATGCTAAATGGGCAACACTGTAAGGCAAGCAAGCGACACGGCTACAACGACAAAATCAAGACACAGCAAATACGTACATTCGAAAGATGTATAATTTAGCTTTTTTATATGAATAGTGGGGCTTAAACTTGTGCATTAAACTAATCATATTTTTAGTGTTTATAAGATGACTGCGGTGTCTGTCTGTCTGTCTGTCTATCCGTCCGTTTGTCTGTCACACCTGAATTTCTCCGAAACTATTTGTCATAGAAAGTTGAAATTTAGTAATAATATAGGAATTGATGGGCCCATCAGAGCCGTATAGTTTTGAAAGTTAAATTTTGACTAAAAGGGTTAGTTTTGGAAGATTAAATCGGAAGTGAAAAAAAAAATTTTTTATTCGGTCATCGAGTGTACTGTTAAATGAAAGCTTGTAAAAACACGAGTAAAAAATATATATATAATTTAATACTTGCGCACACTTTTCTTTGTATTATTTTTAAAAAAATAGCGAAAAATCGCTGTCTCCCCCACCTTATCTCGAAAAGTACTGATCAAAAAATTTAGAAACAATTCTGGAATATTTTTCACGGGGTGTAGATTGAACGATAATTTATCT
Organism: Pachyrhynchus sulphureomaculatus; assembly: GCA_019049505.1. Classification (NCBI taxonomy): domain Eukaryota; kingdom Metazoa; phylum Arthropoda; class Insecta; order Coleoptera; family Curculionidae; genus Pachyrhynchus; species Pachyrhynchus sulphureomaculatus. The sequence continues at coordinate 74,992,460 of CM032453.1, read as the reverse complement.
GGTATATAAAAAAAAACAAAAAATTTCAAAGTCATCAGTTTTCAGTAAAGATAGGAAGCAAACTTTATTGAAAACTCATTTGGGGTGTTTTGTGAAGTCACTGATCATTTTATACCACCGTAAAAAATTTTTTTTTTTAAAAGTAATCAACTTACGGAACACTAATTGTGCAAGTTTAATTTGCACTTGACCGGTTATTTAATGCTACACCTACTACCAACAAGTTATCAAGACGTTTAGTCGGTTTCAAAATAATAGACATAATAGATATCCTGTGTGTTGTGATATGGAGGCTCAAAAACTGACATTTTTACGTGGTGGACTGTAACATCATAACAGTAGTGCATGGAGAAAAATGAATTGTATTTTGTATCTTAGCTTTTAAAATACCAACGTCTGATTATATTATTTCTGGTTGATCAGATTCTTGGACAGAGTATAAAAAAAACATGCTTATGTCATTTTTCTCTATAAAGCACTGCAGCTTGTTAACGTGTAAAAAATAAGTTTTTAATCATAGCATATTAATCATTTAAAAAAATGATAAAATGATTTACCGTGTACTCCCTTACCAACACGTAGTTCTAAAAGAAACATTGAATTTAACTTCATCACACTATAGAATAAATTAATACACTACAAGTCAGTATTTTAAATGCTTCATGTGTTTTACATACTCTTTCTGTTAAAGTTTAAAATCAAGAAAAAATATATAACTTTTAGATTCCTTGGGTCGAAGAATTCTGAAAAGAACATATAACACCATATTTAGGAGGTAATCCCCCTAATCACCTCCCGAATCTCATTAATCCTTTACAAATTTGATAATAATTAAGTAAAAACAATGAAAAAAATAACACGAATGTAATGAAAAAATATTACAATTTTCATTTACTTCAAGAACTCTAGAAAGATCGTACAATCGTACAGCAATTTTAATACCTTTTCCCACTCCTTTAACCAATTTTATAATATTTATATATACGGGTGTTGCAAAAACCTATGTATTACCTTCGAGGGCTTATAGGCAAGCTCACTTACCAGAATATATAAATATGACCTTAGTGAAAACCGTTAGATTTTGAAAGATTAAGTTAGCTAATTAAAATGTTTTGACTCGTGATACTTCCAAAAATGTTTTTCCCCCACAAGCTTAGCACAATTAGTTTCATTTTCAGTTGAGATTAACAACAGGGTTATTCAGGATTACGTAACAATAATTAGAATCATAGAATACGAAAATTTCGATAAACTGATCTAAGGTTTGGATTTTCACGAAATTCATAAAAGTGTTAATATCTCGAAATCTAACGATTTTTTACTATAGCTATATTTACATATTCTGGTGACCTGGTCAATTATGAGCTAGCCTATCAGCCCTCGAAGGATGTACGTTGGTTTTTGGGACACCCTGCATATATATATATATATATATATATATATATATATATATATATATATATATATATATATATATACACATATATATATATATATATATATATATATATATATATATATATATATATATATATATATATATATATATATATATATATGGAGCGCCCATTGGATCTTCCTTTTCACCGATAATAGCCAATTTCTATATGATATATTTTGAAACAGAGACCCTTAAAAACTCACCACTCAAACCCAAAATCTGCAACTCTGGAAACGATATGTTGATGACATCTTTGTAATTTGCCCCATGGACGAAATGAATTGATCTATTTAAATAGAATTCTCCACGAGATATAGTTCACTTTGGAAGTAGCAGAAGAAAAAAGAATCCCTTTCCGTGATTTGCTCATAACTCGGAAAAACAACGGTCAACTCAAATATTCAGTCTACCGGAAGCTCACTCACACCAATAGATATGTAAAAGCTGGCTCACACCATCATCCATCCCAAATCCAGTCGGTAGCTAACACTCTCGTATCGATATCATACCGACTTACCGAACTAGACACGAGACAGCAAGAAATTACACAAATGACTAGGGCACTCCAGCAAGACGAATATAAAGATCACTCCATACGGAGAGCATTAGAAAGGCAGCGCCAGCCACAGACAAGGACAGAAGAACGGGACCTCACCCAAAGTAGAGTCAGTCCTATTACCGTATGTGAAAGGAGTACAGATAGAATTGGAAGAGTCCTAAGAAAACACAACATAGGCACAGCATACAAACCACAAAACACTCTAGCAGACATCCTTGGCAACCCTAAGGACAAGAGAAAAATGGAATACCATGGAGTTTACAGCTTCCCCTGCGGAGACTGCAACAAATTGTATATAGGGCAAACAAACAGGAGAATCTCCACCAGGATCCAAGAACATAAAATAAGTATCAAAAATAAACAAACCACTTCAGCTCTTTTTTAGCACTATTATGATACTGGTCACAACATCAATTTTGAGGGATCTAAATAAATAGCCTCGATTCGATTTCACATTATAAAACACACATAGTCAGAAAAGCCTTGGAAATCAGAAAGAATGGACAACTAAATGAGCGGGATGATGCACTAAAGATCTCCACTACATGAAAGGGTCTACTTGCTAAACCAAGGAATAACCAAAACATCAAGAAGGCAACAGTCAGCATAGCGCCAGAACCCGTAATTGCCTCTGATACGGGCACCCAGCCGGCAAACACCGATGTCCGGACGAAGACTCCCGACTCCCCCCTCCCCCCCCACCTATAATTTGAGAAGACGCCGCCCTATAAAAAGATGGCGATCGCACTTCGGTCTCTCAGCTTCGAGTGGCAGCAGCAAGATCACAGCATCGAGTAGGAGCAGCAGCAAGAGCACTTGAAAATGCCAAATGAGATTTTGACAAAACGTCGTGCAAAATCATTGTTAGAGGAACAGAATGAAACCCGGAATTTTATTGTATTACATTCCACCATCCATGAAAACCTCTATTGTAACATATATATATATATACATATATATATATATATATATATATATATATATATATATATATATATATATATATATATATATATATATATATATATATGTATATATACATATATATGTATATATATATATATATATATATATATATATATATATATATAAATATAAATATATATATATATATATATATATATATATATATATATATATATATATATATATATATATATATATATATATATATATAATAC
>CM032453.1:74841779-74984279 GCA_019049505.1 Pachyrhynchus sulphureomaculatus | reverse complement strand
CAGTTAAGAAAACATTTTTTTCGTGTCCGCGTCTATTCAAGGGAATGCCCGTCCAAGAGAGAGTTAACACAATGTCAATTATCTGAGAGTCGGTCGTGTATGTATGTATATATATATATATATATATATATATATATATATATATATATATATATATATATATATATATATATATATATACGACCGATTCTCAGATAATTGACATTGTGTTAACTCTCTCTTGGACGGGCATTCTCTTGAATAGACGCGGACACGAAAAAAATGTTTTCTTAACTGGAAAAAAAAAAAACAATAAAAAATAAACGCCTTGTCTCATTTTTCTGTGGCGAGTATCGCTGTTGCGTTTCCGAATTGCGCCGCGCGCCAACGTCGCTGCCTGCCTTCACTGAGGGACTTTCCAGAGTAAAATGGGGATTTACCGATCTCAATTCTTCGTTACACGCGGGGATTTAATATTAGTCTGACGCCTATGCAAAAACAGACACAGTGGGCGACACATTCATTGTAGAAACGGCTCCAAATAGAAAAATTCTCACGCTTAAACAAAAAATTAAGATTGTTGAAGTTCACAATAAGGAAAAGTTAAGTGTAAGGGACTTATCCAAGCGTTTTAATATCGGAAAAACACGAGCTGCTGATATAATTAAACATAAAGAAATCCTTCTAAACGAGTGGATGTGGAACAGCAATTTGAATAAAAAAAGAAGGCTTTAACTGGTGATGGTACCAAAATTGACAAATTGTGCTATAACTGGTTTATAGCAGCTCGCCATAAAGGGATTCCTTTGACAGGTACGCACACGATTTATTTTTTATAGATAAGATTTTCTGAAATTAGTGCGTTGATTTTCTTTTCATATCAATTCAAAAATGGTTAAGAGAGGTGAGAGTATCAGTAGGTTTGTCGTGACAAAAATGGAAAAAACTTAATGTTAATGTCTTTTTCAGGTCCATTATTACGATGCAAAGCAAACGAAATAGCCGAGTCTCTGGGATATTCTACATTCAGTGCTTCTTCTGGTTGGCTTAACAAATTTAGAATCCGCCACAACATAAGTTTTAAAACGATTTCAGGAGAGGGAGCTTCGGTTATTGCTGAACATGTTTCATCATTCTGAGAAAAATGCCCTTCTTTAATTAAGGGATATTCACTGAGAGACATCTATAATCCCGATGAAACAGGCCTGTATTTTAGGGCTCTATCCCACAAAACGGTAACATTAAAATAAGAAAAATGTATTGGTGGTAAATATCCCAAAGAAAGGTTTACAATTCTGCATTGTGTAAATATGGCTGGAGAAAAAGAAAAACTCTTAGTCATTGGTAAGGCAGCTAAACCCAGAGCATTTAAAAATAGTAACCTAAACAACCTGCCTGTAATTTGGAAATATAATAAGTAAGCTTGGATGACAGGAGAAATTATGACAGAGTAGTTACAAGATCTTGATTGGAAAGCGACAAAAGAAAAAAGAAACATTTTGTTATTTTTAGGTAATGCAAGATCTCATCCAAAAGACGTCCCTTTAAAAAATATAAAAATCTTGTTTATGCCCTAACTGTACTTCAGCTTGTCAACCATATATATACATATATTTTAAAAAATTATGTTTAATGTATTGATAACTGAAAACTTAACAAAAATAATAATGCACAGAGGGTTTATAAAAAAGTTTCCAGCAAATAGAATTTAAAATTTCTTGTAACAACAGTTTTTATTTACAATTGAACATAAAAAGAATAAAAAAAAAAGAAACACAAGCATTGTAAAAGGAGTAAAAATGTAATATGAATGAATACAATTTTTATTATTTTAAAATATTAGTTATATTTCAAAATAGTAATAATATAATTCATTGATACCCATAACAATTGTACAACTATATTGTAATTATTCTTATTTTCAGCTGGAGCCTTTTATGAACGTAAGCAAAAGTTTATGTCTATTTTATTTTATGGACCTTGGATGTTAATCTGTTTTTTTGTCGGATTTTTGGATGTGGTATCTTCAGTACATTATGGTTTGGATATGGTCTATACACACGTATGTATTTTATATATAGGGCGACTGAAAATATAATATATTTAATTGTGTCATGTTATCAAAATTATATTTAGTAATTTTCAAATTACTTTTCAGACCTTCGGACATCATTGAAACTGGTTGCAACAAGTTGCACTAACTAGTTGTCATTTTTACAATTTTCATAGCCAGATTTAATAAATGGGTCTAAAATTTATATCCGGGAAACGAAATAATATAAAACTATTTTTACTCGAAATTTCCACTAGATTGGATTAAAATGTCCATTTTATGTTTCACTACACCGTAGTTTCTTCAGATGGTAAATCGTGAAATGATCTGTTACCTATAACTAAATACTGTTGAAAAGTACCATAAAATATTTGGGATTTTTACCACAATTTAAATGCTGTAGTTTTGGGAAATAAAACAATGTAGTCTGCATGATGTACATCAAATTTCCAAGTCATGAAACATCTGAGCTTTTTTCAAGAATGAACAAAGTCTTCTTCTTTTCTCGGTTCCTATCCGTTCCGGATGTTGGCAACCATGTTAGCTAACATCGCCTTGTTGACTGCGGCCTTAAACAGCTGTGTGGTGCTCATTGACATTAACAAGGTCAATAAAACAAATTTAACAATTGTGAATTATCCAAATCAATCTGGTTATTAAGTAATATATCAGAATTTTCGAGTTTATTAATTTTAAGAGATTCAAGCAGATTATCATTATGTCAGAATATAAAATTTTATATTGAATATTAACACTTAAATGAGTCCTTGTTAGTATTCCGTACGGAACACTTATAAGAGATCACTTCGGTGTCTGTCTGTCTGTCTGTCACACTCGATTTTCTCCGAAACTATTTGACATAGAAAGTTGAAATTTGGTACTAATATAGGAATTGATGGCCTCATCAGAGCCGTATAATTTTGAAAGTTAAATTTTGACTTAAGGGTTAGTTTTGAGGGGTGAAATCGGAAGTGAAAAAAAATTTTTTTACTTGGTCATCGAGTGTGGTGTCAAATGAAAGCTTGTTTTAAAAATATATATATATATATATATATATATATATATATATATATATATATATATATATATATATATATATATATATATATATATAATGTAATACTTGTGCACACTTTTCTTTGTATTATTTTTAAAAAATTGCGAAAAATTGCTGTCCCCCTACCTTATCTCGAAAATTCTGGAATATTCTCCATGGGATATAGATTGAACGAAAGTTATCACGAGTGCATTACCTTTAATAATTTATTTGGTATATAAAAAGACAAAAATTTCAAGTTTTCAGTAAAGATTGGAAACAAACTTTGTTGTAAACTCATTTGGGGTGTGTTTTGTGAGGTCACTGATCATTTTATACCACCGTAACAAAATTTTTTATTTTAAAAAACAATTAACGTACGGAGCACTAAATGTGCAAGTTCAACTTGCGCTTGACCGGTTATTTTTTTTTAAATCCTTTACAGAAACTCATATTTGTGTGGTCTATGTACCTTTTTTGGTAAATTTCATTAAAGGAAAGGATCAAATAAAATACGAATTTTAGCAGAATATTTTATTTTTATCGGTTTAATTATAAATTAAAAAAAATTTCTGTTCTTGTACTGGACAGCATCATAACTTTAGTTAACTTACTGATGTCTTGGTCAATTTAAACCCTTAATTGCCAAAGTAGACCAGTTTTAAAGTTAGACCTTTTTAGTGAATCAGGTAGTCAACGTTTTTATTTGGAGAGTTGCATGGGCAAGTAAAAAGGAAATGCTTGTTTTAAAAGTAAAATAGCAGATTAGAGTATTTTTGCTGAATATCTTATACCAAGCAACACGTTTTTTGTTTACTTAACCTATAGAGGTAAAATATGGCTACTTTTTGGTAACTCAATTATTTTATGTTACGTTTTTTTTTTTAATTATATCTATTTTGAAACAATAATGATATTTTGTTTTCCAATAACTAAGATTAAAATAATTGGTAATTCTTTGTGAAACTAAATTACTCTCGTAGTAATTAAAATACCAAAACGGTAATTTACCTACTTCCCTAGTAATTAAATAATTGTTTTTGTAACGAAAATTCAACTTTTTCTTGCCAATATAGAAGAAGAATTTTTTTAGAACAATATTTCTGAAGGGTCTATTTATATTTTTATAATTTATGATCTGAATGGATATCTGTAATCCCCTGTTTCTGTGTTATCTCCAAGAATAACGTACGTCTGGATTATTGTTTCTGAATAATTGTGCTACCATTAAAATCTTGATACAGTATCAAGTAGTTGAAAAAATATAGACTAATCAAATTTTTATAGAAAATGAATTAATGAAGTAATTAGATTATTATAAAATAATTGAATTGTCATAAAATAAGTGGATTACAGCAGTTTAATAACAGAATTTGTCATGTAATTGTAATGATACTGGAAGTATTTTTTTAAATTACGGAGAATTAGTAACAAATATTTTTAACTATTGTAGGTAACTGAAAAATATATAAATTACTTTTTAAAGTAATTCGCCACAGCTCTAAATAGTTCAAAAAAAATTAAATTATTGACTAAAATTTTGATAACAAGGCGTAGATAGATAAATGTATGGAGTTCTTATAAGTACTATAGATTTTTTAATTTTTTTCTAGAGTTACACCACTTGGTTAAAATTCGTAGGAGTATCAAATTATCAAGATTTCGAACGCTTTAACAGCTATCCAAGCGCAAAATTCATCTTTGCATTGCCTTCAACGATAGTGGTGTGTTTGCTATCAAGAGTTTTCTTAGTATGGCTTATAAACATATTTTGCTTTTTCATTATTTTATTTATGGCTATACCAGATATATGTTTTAAGAATATTGTTAAGCCTGTCCGGTCTAAATCCAAAAGCTCTGGAGAAAAAAAATTAAGGCTTAATACTGGTAAGTTATTATTACTATCTTACCTAATAGAAGCGCAACAATTAATAAAACTATGAATAAAAATGTAATTTTTTTCAAATATTTAGTCCACTATAGGGGTTTTTGACCTTTTTCTTATTACATTTCTGATGAAATATACTGACGGGAGTGTCATAATATCCAGCAACGTTGGCCAGGTGCCGAAACATACATTTACGGCAACTTTAAGGCGACATGATAGTGATACCACTAGGGATGGCGATTGTTTAAAAAAAGATCGATTTTTGAATCGATTCGAATCGAAGCCTGAAGAATCGATTCACAAAAAAATCGGGACCCAAGAGATCGATTTCTTAAAATTCGATCTATTTGGACTTTTTTTACGGAAACATGAAAAAATCCTAAAATCTATCTTCCATCGTTTTTATTTTAACTGTATTTACCAAGCTATAATTTTTAAAAAAACTAACTTAATAAGTATGAAAAAAGTTATTTTCAATGAAACATTGTTTTTATTATATTTTTTTATTTATTGAAAGAATAAAGAATGCAAACTGGGATCCAACCGATTTCGTTCTTCATTTGCGATGTTCCCAGCGACCGGAAAAAGACGCTCGCAAGGAACAGATGATCCCAGAATACACATGTACATATTTAATGGCGGTTGAGCGAATGGAATGGTACATAGAAGTATTTTGTTCCTACCAGAGAGATATTGGGTCACAGTTCAAGTGCACAACCGCTTGGGATAAATAGTGCTTAAATTCTTCATTTAAACCATGACCTACCTGTACATGTGAATTATTTGGAGAGAGTTGTTTTTTAACTAGTAAGTTGTGGCAATGCCAAATGCTTTTTTCTTTCTTTCTTGTTCCTGCTTCTTCCTCATCCACAGTTTCGTTTTGAATTAATTATTGTGCCTTTGTACTTAAAATTAATGAAGTTACTCTATCTATTGCTCTGGCACAGGCTAATTTGTCAGAAAAGTGAATTTTTTAAAATCTGGGATCCAAAATTATTGTCGCTGCTAACAAATAGACTTACTCTATAGTTCCAAATCTCTTTTTTAATTCTTCAATAATTAAAATCTTTTTTTAGCACTGAGTTCCGTTTGAGTTTTCATTTCGTTATATGTTTCTGCAAGACAAGATACGATGGGTATGATCTTGCTGGCTGTTACATATTCTGCTCCTGATATTTCTTTAGTTATATAGTTTCTAACGGTTTCAAAATATTTATGAGGTCTTTTATACTATCTAACTGCCCTGCATTGCCGGTTTTTTTGAGTGTTGAAGTAATATTGGCGCTACAACTTCTGACAAATGAACAAACCGTTCCAGTTGATAGTAGATAGAATTCCATCGAGTGCACACAGATTGAATGAGTGCCAAAGGTTTAGTTTTGTTTCCATATGATTTTCGAAGAGAATCTGCTGCATATTTTGTTTAAAATACTTAGTTATATCTTTCACCATCGTCAGTAAAATCTTAACTTCCTCAAGTCCATTCTTGTCGTCAAATGTTTTTGCCGTAAACATTTACGACAGCTTTAACCATATTCGCGCCATTATCAGTAACAAAAGCTACTTCTTTATCCGTTGTAATGTCCCATTTTTCTGCCATAGTAATGATTACTTGACTTAAATAGTTCAAAATAATTTCAAGGTTGCGTTGCGTTCATTAAAATTTTTTAATGTATAGTGAACTTAGTCGAATTATTATATTTCGATCTCATCTCATCACTAAATTTTTGTTAATTAGGTATGAAACAGAAGTCGAATCGAATTTCGATTTTAGGGTGTCTGAGATCGATTCACAGGATGGATACACTGCTCAAGATCGTTTCAAAAATCGATTTTTTTGACCCTAAAAAATCGATCCTTCGATTAATCTATCTCAGATCGCCATCCCTAGAGACCACGCGCGTTATTGCATTTCTGCATCGACTACTATTTGAAAATACACCCACAACACGCAGCCGATTCCCGGAATAGAACCATAGTTAATCGGTTTAATATGCAAGTTTTTAACCCACTGCGCATTGACCTCCATATGATTGAAATCGGTAAAATCTACGACATACTACAAATTTTACATGAATATTTTTCCTTGTTTTTAATTCACTAATCATAGTTTTCCACCTCTCATATAACTTTTACTGTCACGCTTTGGACTAACTTAAAATCGTAAAAAAATTAGATACAGGGTACTATGAAAATTGCTTTATATATTCAAACTGATATATACACAATTGAAAAATATATTTTTGTTATGAGCGTGCTATAGGGAAATCCCTAAAGCACTACAGGAGCGACACGTGTGTGGACAAAAAGATTCACGTTGGTCTTGAATCTGGCAGATCAAAATGTCAACCTTCCACAGTCTCATACACAAATTAACTAACATTTCACTAAGTACGGACAATTATCTAAAAGAATTGTACATAATCAAAAGAATAGCCAAAAGCAACGTATATAACCCAATTATCTATAATATGTATAAAATGCAACGTCTCTCTGTCTGTCTGTCTGTCTGTCTGTCCGTTAGTGCGCCTATCACTGAAAAACCACTTATCCGATTTACGTACTTTTTTTTTTAAACATACATATGTTCTCTGGCCAGGTTATAGGCTATATTTTATTACGATAGGTGGCATAAGGAATGAGCAGTGACGTAAAATAGGGAATGATGTCGGAAATAAGTTTGGCGCTAGCGCGTGCCTTTGCAATACACAGCCTAAACCATTAAATATGGAACAATATTATGTAGCAAAGAATATCTGTAATGTATAATCTATAATGTATATATAAAATGCAATGTCTCTCTGTCTGTCTGTCTGTCCATTAGTGCGTTTATCATGCGGGAACCACTTATCCGATTTACCTGTCTTTTTTTAAATTCATACATATATTCTTTGGCCAGGTTATATAATAATAATAATAATAATCTATATCTATATTATATATAAAATGCAATGTTTGTTTGTCTGTCTGTCTGTCTGTCTGTCTGTCTGTCCGTTAATGCGCTTATCCCTCGAGAACCACTTATCCGATTTACGTGATTTTTTAAATTCATACATATGTTCTCTGACCAGGTTATAGGTATATATTTTATTACATCTATAATATATATAAAATGCAATGTATATTATATTCTGTCTGTCTGTCTGTCCGTTAGTGCGCTTATCACTGGAGAACCACTTATCCGATTTTCGTACTTTTTTTTTTTAAACATACATATGTTCTCTGGCCAGGTTATAGGCTATATTTTATTACGATAGGTAGCATAAGGAATGAGCAGTGACAATAATAGTAAATGAAGTCGGACAAAGTTTGCCGCTAGCGCGTTCTCTTGCAATACACAGTCCAAACCATTAAATATGGAACAATATTATGTAGCAGAGAATATCTATAATATATATAAAATGCAATGTCTCTCTGTCCGTCTGTCTGTCTGTCTGTCTGTCCGTTCGTTAGTGTGCTTATCACTGGAGAACTACTTATCCGATTTATGTGTTTTTTTTAACCATACGTATGTTCTCTGGCCAGGTTATAGGATATATTTTATTAGGTGACATAATGAATAAGCAGTGACGATAATAGTGATTAAGTCGGAGAAAAGTTTGCCGCTAGCGCGTTCTCTTGCAATACACTCCCTAAAGCATTAAATATGAAACAATATCATGTAGCAAAGAATACAATATATATAAAATGCAACGTCTCTCTGTCTGTCTGTCTGGGCGTTAGTGCGCTTATCACTCGAGAATCACTTATCCGATTTACGTGTTTTTATAAATTTATACATATGTTCTATATAATTCGATATAAGCCTAGATAATGGGAGATAAGGTGAGATAATGGGAGATAAGGGGAAATAATGGGAGATAAGTCGAGATGAGCCTCGATAATGGGAGATAGGGTGAGATAATGGGAGATAAGTATAAATAATGGGAGATAAGGAGAGATAATGGGAGATAAGCAGAGATAAGTCTAGATAATGGGAGTTATGGTGAGATAAGGGGAGATAAGGAGAAATAATGGGAGATAAGGAGAAATAATGGGAGATAAATCGAGATAAGCCTAAATAATGGGAAATAAGGTGAGATAATGGGAGATAAGGAGAAATAATGGGAGATAAGGAGAAATAATAGGAGATGAGCAGAGATAAGCCTAGATAATGGAAATTATGTAGAGATAATGGTAAATAAGGAGAAATATTGGGAGAGAAGGAGAAATAATGGGAGATATTTTATTACGTTGGGTAACTTAAGGAATAAGCAGTGGCGATAGTAGTGAATCAACTCCACGCGAGCGGAGCCGCGGGCCTGGCTAGTTATAGATAAACTGGAAAAAAAACAAAAAAACATAAAAATATACTTGAACAATTTTACGCACCAGACGTAAAACACAAAAACAAGAACTGGTTTGCTATCAACTATGTCGGTGGTATTAGTAACAAAATCAACAATAGCCTTAACAAGTTAGAAATAAACTGAGTAAGTGTTAATAAAAATAATATAGTCCGATATCTAGTTAACAACAAAGAAAGATTTAACAAATATGGAAAATCGGATATATATAAACTTAATTGTGATGACTGTGACGCTGTCTATGTGGGACAAATGGGACGGAGCCTACAACAAAGATTAAAAGAACACAGACAGAGAGTAAAATTAATGTGATTTAATAAAAAAAATCTCAAGGAATTTAGCAGCACTCCTACCAGATTGTTGCAATATTAGTCCCTTATCTAGACAAAATGTTTGTTGTACCACTGGAAGCATCAGTGGAAGTTTAGAAAAACTCCATCTAACCAGCATCTCCTAAATACAAACAAAAATCAGAAGAGGAGTCTTAGGTCTGCTGTGTTTATATTTATAGGCTTAGCGTACATTTTAGAGCAGCAAACATTTTATCGTATTCTACGTCTCAAAAACTACCTATATGCCAAAATGCAGCCTATTAACATTTAATGAGAGCTTTTTGTCAAAATTTGCTCTCTGACCTCTGGGCGATATTAGTTAGATTTTTTATGTATTATTTATATTATTTATTAACAAGAATATTGCCTTTTCTATCCACGTTAATTTTGAAACTCTACCCACCCTATGACCATGAAATTGTTGCATTTATATTAAGATATCTTGTACTTTTAGGTGAAGAGCTTGACCTGAATTCCTCAGAAGCTAGGATCAGAAATTGGCAATTGTTCTATGGAGCGATAGAAGCAAACAGTACTATGGCATCCACTAGTTCAAATTCCAATGAAACCACTAACAGTACTGATCATAATTCTAACAGCAGGTCGAGTGCAGGGGATCAAAATGTTAATAAAAGTAAGATTGCTACTATAAGATTTGTATATAACGACTTCTGAACTAATAATTTTAAAAAATTTTGGATTTTCAGAGTTAACAAAAATCGTGATAAGTTGTACATTTGTATAAATTTAATAAAAGAATATAGTTATTTTTCTAAAAGGCAGTTGTCACAATATTATATATACAGAGTCATAGGGTAGACAAAATATAATTTAATTTAGTATGGCTTAGAATTTTAATTTTTTAATTTTAAAACTTTAATTAAATCACTTACCTTTCAACATCTTGGAAGAAGAAGAAGAAACTCACCCCCGGCGTACTTTTTGAATTCTTTTTACAATTGTTGACGGCACAACAATAATTTCCTTCTCCCATCATAATATAAATTGTTTCCCGACCTTTTCGATTCTCGTCACTTACAAACATTTTTAATTCTCTTTTTATACAAACTCTCTCTTCCTTCTGTCTTTAAATTGATATAAATTGCGGTCACGTCAAGAAACGATCGTCACCACATTTTAAAAGTCACATTCCGAGATTATATGTAAACATTGAGCGGCCATTTTGAAATAGGGATCCGTCGACGGATGCGCCAAAATCTCGTCACCAACTTGGAGCTCACTTTCGCTACTGTATTTGGTTTACTCTGACTTTAATATACTTGCTTAAAAAACTATCTTTTATTACTTTTAAGAACAATTGGAAGCTTACTATGAGAAGAGCACTGAGAAGCAAAATCCTTCTTCTGCTAATAACGAGTACAGACGGTACTCAGATGTAGCTCAGGGCATTTCAACTTTACCTACTATATCTACTTCTAACTTAAAGGTAAGGGCATATTAAGTTGATGGTGTGTTGTACAATACTTATTTCAGGAAATATTAACTTAAATTGGCCAATTTGAATGCTTTTAAAATCGTAAAAGTGAGTAACTCCGAAACATGGTAGTGGAACTCATCTAAAATGAGTGAAATTTCACTATTTACTTTGTATAACTAAAACTTGTTTTTAGAAAGTTTTTTTTAACGCATTGTAATAAAACATTACATCACATTTGATGCAATGTGGCTTTATTTATACTATAATGTCGTTGTCCTGAATGTATATATTTTAAAGTAAAAATTTTACCAAAAATAAATTGTGCCGTAATAGCTTCAATTATTATTAATGGAGCTTCAAAATTGGAAAAATGGGGAGCTTATAAATTTAAATTTAACTAATTACACTATGTTTCTCATCCCTTAAATATATTGAGAAAGAAGATTTACTCAGATCGACCAAGCTTTTTTTTTGTACTGTTTCTCTGCATTTTCTAAAACTCATCTACAATTATGTCATAGAAGATACTTAGATTTATTCAAAATGAATACAATCCAAGCGATGGCAGAGGCGTTTTATATGCAATAACAAGCTTAGGCTATTAGGGCCTGCGTTGGTGAGTCTTGCGCACTCGATGAGAGGTATATTACCTCCGCTTTATCTACCAAATAGGTCTTACTACCCTATGAATTCGTGCAAATTGTGAAAAAAATAAAAACTTATTATTAGATACTGCACTTTCCGAGCTGGTACGTGGGTAGCCAACTCATCTCGGCTTCGATTTAAACCGATACTGATAATACTCTATAATTGTAAGGGATATCACGGATATAAACTGCATTCACGAAACTTTGTTTTTATCTTTTATTAATCATACTTTTTAAGTAAATTTTGTCTTTTAGATGGAGGTTTTAAGAGGCCAACTACCTTGGTCATACATAAACCCCGAAGGACAATATGTTGAAAAAAACCATATGTATACCAAAAAGCCTATCCAAAAGAGTGTGAAAATTAATGATACCGTTACTGACAGTAAGTACTAGTAGGGTTCAGACTCTATTAGATTTATACAGTGTCCTCCAAAAAGTTCACATCATCTGAAACGTTTTTCAATATAACATATTTTAGTTGATATTTTGGTCTTAGCTTTTACTTCGACAAAAATGAAAAATGACCTATTCTAATTAGTGCTAGTCACATTATATACTAATTGATCTTTTTACCAAAAAAAAATGCCAAAAACAGATTTATTTGTTTGAGCGATTGTTCCTGTTTCCACACAGTAAAAATTCTTTCAACTTCCGTATTTAACGGCGTTTCATCGCTATTGAAACAAGCGAGTTAAAGTAGTAGTCTGTTTATAATCAACAGCCTTGTGCAAAATCTAATAAAATGCTACTTTAAAAAAAAAAAATAAAATCATATTAAATTTTTATTATTGATTTTGGCACCACTTTGGTCGAAACGTCAAGATTTGAAATTTTTTTTAAAAATAAAAAGTTATATTTCATTAGATCATGATAAGTCAAGATTTATTGGTATCTTTGATACTCTTGGTGTGGGCACGAATGTAGCTTTCAAGGTGAGCAGAATAAGCGATAACAATAGTGCCCAACCTCGGCCTATGAAGGTGCAATTTGAAGAGATGTCTATGGTGACCGAATGTATGAAGAATCGATATAAGCTCCGGGATCATAGCATAAACATAAGACCGGATCTTACATTGTTACAGCGAAAAATAATTAAAAAGACTTATGAAGAACTAAAAAATCGACAGATAGTTGGCGAAACCAACTTAACCCTAAAATTTAGACATGGGTTACCCTTCATAGCAACTAAAGGCAGAGACTTTTGCATTTCTTAATTTATTTCAATTAAATACTGTACCAAATAGGCGTAATGTATTTTTAGATCTGATATTTAGCAGCGTCCGGCTCACTAGTGGCAGCTTTTCCTAGGACGCGCTATTCCCGGATAGTGCTCAGCGTGTTCCTCTTGAATTTGAAATTATTGTCAGGGAGTATTGTGATTTTATGAGACAGGATGAGTACTACCGTGATTATAAGAATGTGAATTTTTTGGCACTCAACGACTGTGTGCTTATAGGAGTGATATACCAATAGCTGATCATGATTATACTATTATTAGGGGCCATATGAACTTGAATCTTTTAGCTCATAGACATTTGGTGAGTGATCAGTATTTTCTGTATAAGATAAATAATTAACGGGTTGATAGATTGTCCTACTTTATTGTCATTCGTAAAATTTAATGTACCTCAAAGACATTTAAGGTAAATTGAATTGTTCTTTACTGGCTTCCACAGAACTGATTATGATTGTCATTCACCACTGCTGAGGGCTATGAGATTCATGAACAAAATTTTTAAAGTCACATTTTCTCGCACTCTCTTTTCCCTCCGCTGCGCTGTATTGAGATAATACACGTATATCAAAGGAAACGAAGGTGAAAAAGTCATATAAGTAAGAAAGCCATTTAAAGTAAAGAGATATTCGTTTGCGTTCGAAAATTGTATCCCTCACGCTCTTGCCTTGCCCAATTTATTTGGTCATTACCTACAATCCAATTAGGGTGCTCTTTTACGGGATTTATTTTTGTTAAAGTTGTTTTATAAGAGTTATTAACAACGAGAGGCTTTATGAAAATTGCCGAACGGCGCCGGCGGTCTCCTTGAACGGACAATTTATAATGATTGTTTAACTAAAAGTAAGTGAGATTATGGTACTTATACGGAGAAACCGTTTAAAAAATTTAATTCTAGGGGAATATTTTTTGGAATTTAATTTAAAAATATGTTCTTATTGTATTTTCCTCGATAAGGAAATTATTTAATTCGTAAACAAATTATGGAGATTTTTGAATTTACGTTTCAGAGGCCCAGATCTGTCGGTCTGTTAGCACGATAAATTTCAAACAAAATAAGATATCGATTTCAAATTTTGCACGCATATAACAGCTGAAGTAAAAATTAAACTATAGTTTTTGAGCGGTTTCGCCTCAATTGATGGAGATAGAAGGGGTCGATACCTTTTTTTGGTTGACATGTTGAACATATATTAATTACATATTAATTATTTATAATAAAATATGTAAAACTTATAATGTTTTAAAAGGGCGAGAGAAGAGGTTAAGGTTGCTTTGAATAAATAATGCTGTATATGGCAGAACTGCCGATACAAAAGAAGTAATAAATAAAATTTATAAAAAAAATAAGTATATGTTTACCTATATTTAACTGGAGGACAATGTTCTTTAATATGTGGAATTAGCTGAAATTAATATTGCAACGTATGAACGAGAAAAAAGGAAAGCTTTTACGGTGAGACGAGGAGAGAAAAGATGACAGATCGATCACTCAGTTGTCAATGTTGATATGTTTTGTTTATATATTGAAGCATTTTTGAAAATTTTTAACAAAAAGGTTGCTTTTAATCAATTTTATATAACTATACAAAGTTTTTGCCGTAAATTTAAAACTGTAATTTTTACTACCTTTTCAATATTTTAAAAAAAACAGGAGCCTTTCTAGCTTTTAAACATTATTTTTTGTTTTCACTTTTTCAAATCCAGTTAATGTTTATATGGACTTTTTTCCGTGGAAATAAGAATAACGCCTTAAAATTCTGTTATTTTTGAAATAAGATTTACCTAATGTAAATTTTACTTCTTCAATACTAAATTGATGTTAAAACACGAAGAATATCATTATTCTGATTTACGTGTCTAAACAGTATAGCATTTTAATTTTTTCCTGATTTAAAAACCTGAACTAAACGTGTCACTATCTCTTTATTATGATTCTGTAATTGAGAAAAAATGAATAAGAAATATATATATATATATATATATATATATATATATATAATATATATATATATATATCTATATATATACATATATATGTATATATATATATATAAATATATATATATATATATATATATATATATATATATATATATATATATATATATATATATATATACATATATATGTGTATATATATATATATATATATATATATATATATATATATATATATATATATATATATATATATAAATATATATATATATATATATATATATATATATATATATATATATATATATATATATATATAAAATATATATATATATATATATATATATATATATATATATATATATATATATATATACATATATGTATTTACCTAATCCTTATGCCTTTCTACCCCTTTTGTTAACAGTGTAAGGCCCGTGGAGTTGAATTATTCTATATCTGTTTTTTCCATATTTTCTTCTATATCCTTCCATCCTGTTTAAATTGCCGATTGCCTCTTTTGTTTCTTCTATATTAGTTTCTTCTGTTTGTGTGAGTTCTGTATCTTGTTCCGGTTTTATGTCTCTATGTTGATTTTTGTATGCTTTTCCTTCTAATTTTTTGCATCCATTTCCTTTCCTTTCTGTTTCAGTGATTCCTACATAGTGCATTTGTTGTTGTTCGGTCAGTTCATCCTCTTTTCCGTGTATACCCCTATTATTCTGTGTTCTCAATCTAATAACTCGATAATTATTTCCCATTTCTTTCTTCCTATCTATTTCTTTGATTATCTTCTTATTTGTATTCATTTTACTAGTCTTCTCTTCCCTATCCTTTATCTTTGCCAGGGTCATCATCAATCTACCTATCTCTCCCCTTTTTCTCATTTTTTTGACTTGATGGTCGTAGTATTCTTTGTTTGTTCTTTCAGTTTTTCTTCCTCAATGTCCCATTTATATTCTCTTCCTTCGATTACGATTTTTTGATATCCTGTTTTCTCCCTTTTTCCATTCTTTCTCTCGTTCTCTGCTATATGCTTCAATTTCTTTTGTATTTCTTGTTCATGCTTTGTTAAATTGTTGTTTATGTAAACTCTCTCTGTTAGGTTTCTCAGTTTGTTTTTATTTTTCATTACGGCTTCTTTATCTCCCGTGTTTCCAAGTTCTATCTTGTATATAGTCGTTCCTATTTTTATCACATCTTTAATCTGTACTTTTGTGTCCATACGCTTCTCCATAAAATGTTCTACACCCGTTTTATAATATTATTCCTTATGTTGTCTTTTTCCAGTCTACTCATCTTCATATCTATACTTCTCCACTTATCTTATTTTCCTCTTTCAATACTTCTTTCTCCTTTTTTAGTTCCTTCAACTCTTATTGGTATTTCTTCTGATCTTGTTTTATATCTTTTTTATCTGACATTAGCTCTCTCGTTCTCGTTTCAGCTTTTTACTCTTTTTGAATAATCCCATTGGCTTTTCTTTTTTTTCGACTCTTCTTTCGAGTCTCCCGAGGTTCTTTCTGTTATAAAAATTTTACGTGTGTTCCTCGTATTATATTTTCAAACACGGGAGAAAAAAAAACTGTTGTTTATATTTCTTATCACCGTAAACAGTAAAACTATCAAGGTCGTCGCTTATCGTTTCGTTAGCTTCATACAGTTTCACAGAATTATTCTCATAAACCTCCAAATTTTTTTTACTTATTATCTTAATTCTAACACTACACTCTGCTTTATTTCTAGTCCCTCTCGTTTGCTACAAAATAAATAATTAGATCGAAACTCTACCGTAATAATGCTCGTTGAACGAGTTGACTATTGCCGGGCGTTCGATTCAGATGTATACATTTCGTGATCCGAAACCGAGTTGATGTATATATATATATATATATATATATATATATATATATATATATATATATATATATATATGTATATATATATATATATATATATATATATATATATATATATATATATATATACCAGGTGTCCAAGTATGAAATGCGCATTTCAGACAACAGATGGTGCACCAATGCAGTTTGTGGTATAAAGATTTGACACTGCGCCATTTTGTCGTGTCATCAACAAGTTCCAGACACGCACGAGTGATAAGTTGGAAAAGTGTGTGCATAGTGTTGTATTGTTGTGTTTGATATGTCGAAATTTATACCGAACAAAGAGTATTCGTTTTCATTTGAAGAAAACTACTGTGGAATCATACCGATTACTTCGAGAAGCTTATGGTGATCGTGCTCCATCCCAAGATACGTGTGAACGATGGTCTCGGCGTCTCAAAAGTGGTGACTTTGATGTTGCAGACAAGGAACATGGAAAACTGCCAAAAATGGCAAATGGAAAAGCGCAAAAACACGTGGGAAATTTTGCTCGCTCGGTACAAAAGGAAGTCGTTCTTGCATCGTATAGTTACAGGGAATGAAAAATGGCAAAAAATCATGGGTAGACCCAGGCGCACCATCCACACCGCAAGGCCGAATCGCTTTGGCAGAAACACGATGCTCTGTGTTTGGTGAGATCAGAGGAGCGTGGTCTATTATGAGCTGTTAAAACCTGGGGGGAAACGGTTAATACTAAACGTTACCAACAACAATTGACCGTTTTGAACCGTTGGCTGCTTGAAAAAAGGCCAGAATACCGAAAGAAAAAGTCATTTTTCTTCATGACAATGTTCCATCACATACGGCAAAACCAGTTCGCGACACGTTGGAAGCCCTCAGCTGGGAAGTTCTACCCCATGTGGCTTACTCACCAGATTTGGCTCCTTCCAGTTACTACTTGTTTGCATCGATGGGTCACGCACTTGCTGAGCAGCGCTTTGGTTGGTACGAAGATGTGAAAAATGGCTCGATGAATGGTTCGCAGCAAAAGGGGAACAAGCGATGGAGCATACTTTGAATAAAGCACTTTTTATCGTTCTTCCGAATTTAACATGTTTTTTTAGAAAAAAAATATCCGCATTTCATACTTGTACACCTGGTATATATATATATATATATATATATATATATATATATATATATATATATATATATATATACAGTAATACCCCGCTTAGCGCGACCCCGTTACGCGCGGTTTCACTATAACGCGAATTTCAAATTTCGCGCTCATGTAGTCATTAACTTCTCTATGGTCGCGGGGGGATCCCCGCTTTCTCTGAATATTCTCTTTGAAGAATTGGGAATTCCCTGTCCTTCGACTTTGTTCTATGGGGATTTCCTCGTTCGTTTCGTGTGTTCATTTGTTCCGTAATGTTAGTTCGGTCGGCTGGCAGTTTTGTTTTAATATTTATTGGAGATACATACATACATAATTTAACCCTACGTTAAAAATGGCGCCTGTAAAGAAAAAAGAGCGTAAAAGCGTCACTTTGGAATTGAAGATGAAAAGTGTTAAGAAGAATGGAAAATGGAGGCAAAGCAACAATTGTTGGGAGAGATTTTGGACTCTCAGAATCGACTGTGAGAACGATTTATAAAAATCGGGAAAAAATTAAAATCTCCAGCGAAGGTTCAACACCTATAAGTGCAACAAAACTTTCTCGTTCGAGATCATCTATCTTAGAAAGAATGGAGAAATTACTGTCAGTCTGGATCGAAGATTTGAATAAGAAGAACACACCACTAAGTCAAGATCTCATATGCACAAAAGCAAAATCTTTGTATGAGATGCTGAAAACAAAAAGAAGGAGAAGGGAGTGCCACTCCGACTTTTGCTGCCAGCAGAGGCTGGTTCCATCGGTTCAAGCAGCGTTCTAATCTTCACAATATCCACATAACAGGCGAGGCGGCCAGCGCGGACATTCAAGCTGCAGCTGAGTTTCCAGACAAGTTTCAAGACTTCGTTAGACGAGAGAAAATTCCTGCTTGTCTCATCTTCAATGTTGATGAGACCGCACTTTACTGGAAAAAAATGCCATCTCGAACATTCATTTCTAAGGAAGAACGTCAAGCCAGTGGTTTCAAAGCTGCGAAAGATCGACTAACACTTCTGCTGGGTGGTAATGCCACTGGTGATTTCAAACTGAAACCTTTACTAGTGTACCATTCAGAAACACCCCGTGCAATGCGAGGCACAGACAAGACAAGTCTACCAGTTGTGTGGCGATCAAACAGAAAGGCGTGGGTTACACGGGAAATTTTTCAAGAATGGTATTCTAATAGTTTTTGCCCATCAGTCAAATCATACTGTGACAGAAATGGGCTTGAACCTAAAGTTATATTACTCTTAGACAATGCCCCAGGACATCCAACCTCACTTGATACGCCCAGAGACTTAAAAGTGTACGTAAAGTTCCTTCCACCAAACACTACGTCAATATTACAACCTATGGACCAGGGAGCAATAGCAAACTTCAAAGCTTATTACCATCGCCGCACTTTTAGCCAACTAATTCATGAAACTGACGAGGAAGGAAGACAGTCTATGCGAGAGTGGTGGAAGTCATACAACATTATGAAGTCTATTCACAACATAGAAGAGGCTTGGAAGGAAGTTAAAATGAGTTGTATGAATGGGGTGTGGCGTAATCTTTGGCCAGATGTAGTGGAAGCACCTAGAAGAATTGTCCAGATGCAGAGACAAGTGCTTGAAGACATTGCTGCAATGATTGAGGGGTCTGAACTTGAAGATGTCACGGTAGAAGATCTCGTAGAACTTGTAGCAACGCACGACGATCCTATTAGCAATGAAGATCTGATCGAGTTACAGAATAATCCTATCTACGATGAGGAAGAACAAGTAGAAGAGAAAGTTTTATCTTCAGGGGAAATACAAAATGCACTTTCAAAAATTTATTCAGGTTTGGACATATTGCAGAGTATAGACAATAATGATGACCGTGTCTTGACCGTGTGTCAAACAATTAAAAACAGTGTTGGGTGTTATGAACGTATTTTACAAGAACGTAAACAAAACGTTACCCAAAAGACAATAGATGTATTTTTCCGTAAAAAATAAGAGTATGTATTGCATAAAGTGTTCTTAGAATTAAAGTGATTGATTAAAATGATTTGTATTTTTTTGTATTAAATTTAATCATAAACCTCGATATACGCGAATTTCAGTTAACGCGATTTTTTTCGGAACGTATCCCTCGCGTAAAGCGGGGTATTACTGTATATATATATATATATATATATATTATATATATATATGTATATGTATAATCTGGAGAATGTATCTTACTGGAATCATAAATTTATTAAAAATTGATTCCCTGGTTGGTTTATATGAGTTTTTTATAGCATTATTTATCTTAAATAACTTTTATATTTTTATCCAAAAAAATTAAATTTATTACGTCTTACATATTATTATATGTATAATTTACTTAATAACGATACCCAGTCCCTATTATTAATGCCATGATCAACACTTTTATTTATTTAGCATAATCTTATTTCTAAGTGTGCGATTTATTATCGATAGCTTTGACCAACATAAAATTACCGTTTCAAAAATCCGTGTTTTAATTACAAAGCATATTTAGTAAGTGATTTTAAATATACAAGAAAATGCAAACCTATGAATTGTTAACAAAGATCATAAACACAAAACTTTAAATGAACAAATTTATAGATAGAATTATAAGATTAAACTTTAATTGTTTTCTAGCTGCACATAGATAAAAAACTTCACATAGTAGCTGTGTGTCCTCCTAAAATACTCCACAAAAAAATACTACTAATAAATGTTACTCAACTCATATCTTTAGGGGTTGGTAACCAAACAAATAACCTAAAATTTGATTTGTTGAAAGCCTATTATACCGATTGAAATTTGGTTATTGACCCGTAAATTACTTTTTTCCTTATTCTAGTTTTCACATTAAACCAATAAGCGATTTAAAATAACTATATCGTCCTATTTTTTATTTCTTGTTTTAGGTTCCCAGCTGTGAAAATTTGAAATTCTTTATAATTTTGTAAATACAATTGTCTATATTTTTAATAAAAATATTATTATGTGGAATTTTATTTAATCCTTTTAATTTATTTCTTAGCTGGACATTACTTGTAAGTTTTGAATAAACTCAATTTTTCACATTCTCTATTATATAAGCAGAATAATTTTTACAAAATTGTTATACACGACAGTGGCAGTCCTTTCTAAAATGAGTTGCTTGGCCAAATGTAGCCTCCTGTCTTCTTCTTAATCGTCTTCTTCTTCACGAGTCATGTACTACCCAGGACATCGGCGTTTACTTATCTATTATAGTCTTGATCATTTATCACACTATAGCTAGGGTGCCCTCTTTAGGTTGCAGCATCTATAATACTGGATCAGTAGTCTGCGAAATATCCAGAGTACGAGTACAAAAGTTTCGATTGAGTTTAGTATTCTAGGTTTAAATGCCCAGGTTTCGATTCCATATAGTCAAATTTGCCATATGTAACATTTATTTGGTGGCAATCGAATGTCTAGTAGTACATTTCTATGAAAGAGGATATTTTTGAACGTAAAAAAAGCTTTCTCGCATAATTAAATTTACTTTTTATTTCTTTATCACAGTTCCACTTTCAATTAAGAGAAAAAACGAGGTAATTGGATTTTGCAACACATTCACATTTCTTCGATAATATTTAAAGGCCTATTGTGTTGTTTACTAATAATTTTTCTTTCGGCAATATTGAAACGTAGTCCGTACCCCTTACTACATTCTTTAAATTGAGAGAATGTCCTCCAAGGTGGCAGCGGAATAGTACAGATAACGAATAAGTTTTATTTATGATGCCATTGGCTTTGATACCTTGCTTTTCATTCTCTAGTACCAACTGAGTATTTTCTCAACATAAATAAACTCCTGGACAAATTTAACGCAACAATCTGAAAATTAATTTATCTTTTTCTTATGTCAGTTTTAAAGTTTATCGAGTATTTGAATAGTAAGCTATGCATATTTTGTTTCGTTGTTCATGACAGAAATCAAAACAATTCGTTTAGATTTACAGTTTTAAAGAATTTTTTAGAAGATAAACAATTTTCTGTAATAATGCGATAGATTTTCTTTAAAAGTAAGCTTATAAATTGTTCCCTTTTTCAAAGTAATACGTTTTTGTGGTAGACTGTTTTATTTTTGATCCCGAAGAATTAGAAAAATGAATCGAACAAGGAATTTAACTGAACACGAGGTAGTGCAAGCCTCAGTTTTATTGGACGAGGGATATTGTCAGAGTTATGTTGCCAATTTGTTAGGCAAACTTCGTTCCACAATAAGTCGTATGGTAAGACGCTTGAATGAAGTAGGAACTTATTCTAGAAGGCTAGGGCAAGGGCGAAAACGATGCACTAGCGACCTAGATGAACGTTTTATAAGACAATATGCTTTAAGAAACAGGACTGTCACTAGTTCTATAATAAGAAACGAACTCAAAGCTGTTCGCAATGTCACAATTTTTTTCTAAAACAGTTAGAAGACGGTTAAATGAAGCTGGATTAAACAGTAGGAGACCAGCCACTGCGCCCTTGCTTACTAGAGAAAACAGAGTTGCCAGGTTACGTTTTGCTCGAAATCACGAAAACTGGTCTGTGGATGATTGGCAACAAGTTTTCTTCACAGATGAAACTAGGGTTAGTCTAAAACATCCAGATGGTCGTGAGCGAGTATGGCAAAGACCAGGAGAGAGGTTTGCTTCTTGCAATATCTCTGCAAGAATTCCATTCGGCGGTGGCCCTGTTACGTTCTGGGGTGGCATCTGCTTTGATGCTCGCACAGAGTTAGTTCCTGTCCATACGAGATCCATGAATGCTGACTTCTATCTTGAGAATATTGTAATAGAACATGTGATGCCTTTCTGTCATTTCGTGGGGCCCAATTTCCTGTTTATGCAAGACAACGCTCGACCTGACGTGGCTAGGGAGGTACTTAATTATCTTAATCAAGTTGATATACCGATTATGCAATGGCCACCAAAAAGCCCGGATCTGAATCCGATAGAACATGTATGGGATCACCTTAAGAAAAATGTGAAACGTCATATACCTGCACCTAGAAACCTGAGGGAACTTGAAAATGCAGTTATCACAGAATGGGAGCAAATTCCTCAAGATTTTATCCAAAATTTAATTAGAACCATGCCTAGGCGCATAAACGCTGTCATCCGAAGTAGAGGAGGCAACACACGCTACTAGTGTCCCAGTTATACCATTAATTTTGGTACTAGTGTCCCAGTTTATTTTTTTCATTATTACATAATTTCAACGATTTTGTTATTAGGTCTTAAGAATAATTTTAATTCGAATCTTATAGAGAAATTTGGTAGCTAATTCACTTTTAAAGTATCCGAATAAGTTTTTTCTAGCTTTTAGTGTAACCAATGTTCATAAAAAATTATTAAAATTAATTCATTATAGAGATTTGTATGATTTAATATATTGTTGCGTTAATTTTGTCCAGGAGTGTATTAATAGAATGGGTAGTAAGGTCTCTGTTGATAGGTTACTATTCATGTGGACTTCAACCGATCGATAGCAATCAGGAACAAACTGAGGTATCTGGGGGTCATAATTGACTGGCGCCTGAGATTTCATGCGCATGTAAGCCATGTACTTCAGAAAGCTCACATCGCCATGCACAATTTATATTCACTAATTGCATCGGGCTCACATATGGAGCCAAGAAATAAATTGATAATTTATAAACAAATCATAAGACCGACGTTAACATATGCTGCACCAGTTTCCTGTGGCAAAACAGACACACAGACGGCTAGACCGCAGCAGCTGCAGAATAAAATGACACGATGTGCTGTATAAGAATAATAAGAATAATAAGACAGTACATTGAAGAGGCAAGATACAAATTTTACAGACACAACATTGACAACACAGACCTCTTTAACACAGACTACCAATTTATTTCGAGGCTCCATAAGAGCATCGCGACACATGCAAAATGGACGAATTAGGACGCGATCAAATAAAAATGTACGCGCAGGAATTCGACGCCAAACGCTGATAGCACATCATTCATCCACCTGCAATGAAAAAAAAACAAAATAACCAAAACATATGGCCCAACACAAATAAAAAAATAACATCTCACTCAGATATATAAACAAAATAGATTTGAAAATTGTAAATAAAACTAAAAACTAACAGTGTAGGGAAAGTTATAAATAAAAAATTTAAAGAAATTACACATGTAAATAATATAACTAATATAAACAGATAAACCTGTATACAAGCTATTAAATAAATACATGTAAAAAAGTGAAGAAAGGGAGAGAATGAGCGATGGATGCAAGAAGAAGGCTAGAATGAGATTAGAACATAAGAAACAAAAAATAAACTTGAAATATGCTACTCAAGTATCTGACTACATCAAACTGGGTTTTTTCCCAGTAAACCTTTTTTCAAAAAGCACACCCAAAAGAAATAATAATTTCCTAAAGACACCTATCCAAAAAGGATAAATTTGTCATAAAAAACAAAGTCGGAGATGCCTAAAAACTCGATACGTACACAAAGTTTAACTATAAGGCAAATCATCCGTCAGCCCTAGGGCACATTTTATAAATGAGTGTACTTATTAGAATAGACTGTATTTGTAAAACTTAGTCGTAAGAAAATCTTGTTTCACCAGAAGTGCAATAATAAAGATATTTTGAAACTGAATTTGAATTTGATCGTTGCCAGTTTTATAATTCTGGTAACCTTATCATCAATTATGTTTTCTTAAAGTCTTTTAAGCAGAAATTCATGTTTAAGCTCTCTCCGATAGCCTGTCAACAATATAAATTTATTTTATTAGTGGTTGTATCATTTCTATACGAATATTTTTACAAACAAGAAAGTAATTCTTAGTATCAAGTTCCTTAATGAAGCCAATGCGGGTTTCGTCACTCATATATATCATTATCAGTATGTGTTTAGCATTATATATCACATTCAACAAATGGATAACTTGTACAATGACTTGTTTTAAAACTTTCTCATATTTTTTTTTATGGGTCTAGCACGCGTACTACAGGGAAGTCCCTAAAGCGCTATAGGAGCGACACGTGTGCGGATAAAGCGATTCACGTTGTTCTTGAATAGCTGCAAATTGTACTCGGTGGGAAACACAGTCCTAGGCAAATTATTTCAAAGGGATGATGTTCTCCATATAAAAGACTGCTTGAAAAGCGTTGTACGGGGAGTAACAAGCTGAACCTCATACGGATGTGAAGTATTAGCGTGACGTGTACTTCTAACATGCACCGCTCTGGGAGGAATGTTGAATGACTTCCTGCTGTCTGCGGATATTCGTCTGAGTAGCCGATGTCCGAGCGTTCAAGTAGGAGACAGTATGGAGCTTTGGAGTACACCGGCGTTGATAGTGAAGGTGTTAGAAAGGAATCCGTCTACCACTCGTAAAGAACGCTAGCTTAGCCAACAGCCCATCGTGCCAAATACGGTCGAATGCCTTGGATATGTCAAAAGCAAGCGCTCGAGATTCTCCAAAGTGTTCAATTGCGTTGTTCCAAACATGTGTTACATAAGTCAGAAGATCTTCTGTTGATCTATTTTTTACGAAAGCCGTATTGGTGATTGCTAATAATGTTGAATCTTTCAAGATATTTTAGAAGATGCTGATTGATACCCTTTTCCATAACTTTCGATATTTTGGATTGGAAGCAGTGCGATTGGTCGGTAGTTATTTGGCAAGGTCTTCTTGCCTTTTTTAGGTATCGGCTGAACTGTGGAACATTTCCAGCAGGAAGGAAATATTCCCTTTTTGTAGGCTAGGTTGAAAAGTCTACAGAAAACTAGTGTTAGTTCCCTCGCACAGTTTTTGAGAACTATGGCAGGTATTCCGTCAGCGCTAGAAGCCTTTTTGGTGTCTAGCTTCATCAAAATACGTTTTATGATACGCTGTCTGAAGACCATATAGGGCATCCTTGACTGCACTATGGGAATATTAGGTGGTGTTTTTCCTTGGAAATCGACAGTAGAATGTGAAGCAAAGGGTTCAGCCAACAAGTTCGCTTCCTCAACAGGTGTCGTTACCATAGAATTATCTGGCCGTGTCAGTGGTGGTATGGTGGATTTGGTGAAATTTTGACTAACTGCCTTAGCGACTGACCAAAGGGACCTAGAATCGCTGGGACAAGCGAGAAGTTTGTTTCTAATCCGTTGATTGTGTGCCTCCTTGGTTTCGTCGATAATTTCTTTGCATCTGTTCCTGGCACGAACAAAGGTGTTACGGTTTATGGTGTTAGGATTTTCACGCCATTGTCGGTATGCAAGATGTTTAGAAGCAACAGCTTCTTTGCATTTTCGGTCAAACTAAGGCTTGCCGTTGGAAGGGCATTTCTTCGAAAAAGGGATGTAAGCTTCCATATCGGCCAAAATAACATCGGAAATCTCCCTGGCGCAGTCAGATGGGTCGTCGGATCGAAAACAAACCTCTAACCAAAGGAAAGTTCGAAAATATTCCATTAGATCTTCCCATTTAGCAGACCTGTAGTGCCAAATCTTGCGCGGCTTAGGCGCCTCTCTGTCACCGATTGGTAGAATATTCAATGTCGAAAGTAGTTTATGGTCTGAAGAACCTAGCGGCGGATATACGCTGACCATGTAAATCTCCGGATTGGTGGTTAAAAGCAGATCAAGAAGACTTCAACTCCATATTGCATATTCTACGGAAGATTCAACTATTTTTAGACTATCATTAATGAGGTTTGCTATACATTGGTCTCTCAATAATGTACCTGCCTTGTTCTTCCAAATCTCTCGTAGCTCTTTATTCTGTGAAATTACTTCAATATAAAAAAGGCCATACTTTTCAATTCTTTCAGCTATTTTTTTGGTTTTCCAAAATTCTACTCCACCAATCAACAACGTTTAAAATCTGGAAATATATTTACGGAAATATGTTCATAAACAGCAAAATAGTATGGAGAGTATCGAGGCTGGGAAAAAAAGGTTGCAAAATATCGGAATGGGATATGGATAAATTCAATTTTCAGCACAGCTAAAATGATTCATAAGCCCATTGGGATGATTTAATGCATTTGCAATAAATGTTACATACGAGTTTTTTTTAAAGTTAACTCCCTACTCATGAACATAATGTTATAAAAAAGGTATTTGGTTGTTAAATTACCGGCTCTTGTAAGTGCTATGACTAAATTTTATATGAGTTCGTTACTTTACACAATTTTAGGACTTTTTTTCTTCCAAACAATAACTGAAAATAATTTGAATCACTCCACACTGATAAAGTGTCTTAAAAACCTGAATTAACCTGAACTAAAATAGCCATCTTCGCATAGCGTTAAGAAGACAATGATCTATTTTGTTAATATTTCGTATATGTCAGACAAAATTTGACAAATCATTTACACAACAATTCATTATAATGTTTTTTCATTCATATGAATATAAAAAATATTTTGTGTGTTTTACGTTCGAAAAGTGGTACTACGGTAGCAAGAGTTGACAATTCATACACATGCTTACTTGGAACTTAATAAGCAACTAATAATTTGTAAAAACCTTTTCTATTACTCTATGTTTTTACTTTATTCACATCCAAATTACGTCATATATTTATTGGGAAAATAAAATCAAATCACAATAATTAGCATTCAGATAAAACTAAAAAATAAAGATAAATTATCTAAAGAAAAGGGTCCTACGTAATTTTAAACATATAGACAATAGTCCACTTAGAAAGAAGTATATAATAAGAATTTAATTACTGATTGATTTCGCGGAATATTACTCTTACGAAAAGTTTTGTGCTAGATTCCAATGAAATCAGTTGTCGGAACAAGCTCTGAAAAAGTCGGCAGGACATACAGGAGAAACCCAGTAGAATTATACCTAAAAATGTTTGTAATATTTTAGTCTCTTATTAAAACTTGAAATAGTGATTTTTTTTGTTATATTAGCTGATCGTACGTAATAGATGTAAGCTTTATGACAATTATAAAGCATACAGTTTAGTCAAAATTCGAATGCTGATAAATATAACAATTTTTAAGTTATATCTAAAATGATTCCTTATTCGTTAAATAACTACAGTCTGTCAAGTAAGAACGTGGCCAGTCGTATTCTTGAAAAAATATGTTTCGAGAACATTTTTTGCGATCAATGTATTCTTTGGTGTGCTAACAACGGCGCAATTACCTTAGTAAGTTGTCCAATCGCCTCCTGCATCAAGAATCGCCTGGCAACTTTGAGACATGCTATCGACAAGATTTTCTGTATACTCCGCAAATTTTTCCAATCTCGCGAGACAACTAAGTCAAAGTCCCAGAGTCTCTCCTTTAAGCTTTCTATTTACAAGGGACGTTTTCAATATGGTTGGCGTCCGGTGGTTGTGAGGGCCACTCTAATATCTTATCGTGGTCCCAAGCAAGACGCCTTGCAACGTAATTTTCGCTCAGCAAAGGTTTCTTCAACGTGCTTCGAAATTTAACATCATGAGCATGTTGTCGAATGGACTCATGGAACACATTTAAACCCTGTTTTCTTAATTTTGCCGCTCCTTGATGCAGCGTCAATTTCGAGTCCCGTGAAAATAAAGACACGATTCGATTTTCGGACTGACTTTGCCTACCGAGCCACCTTTTAGCAAGTCGTCGATATTTTTCGCCTCGTTAAAATGATTTATCCACTTCTTCACAAACGATACCGACTTTTTAATATATTTAGCGGCCGCGAAATGTGTCATTTTAGGCCACTTTGAATGAGAACAAAGAAAGACTGCCTCGAACCGACGCGCAAACAAGTGACTCAATTTGGATTTTACATGATTTCGACGAAAGTTCGGACTCGACCGATACTTTTACTAAAATGCGTAGTAGACAAAAGTTCCCTCTACCGATTTTTTGTTGAATCGCTGGAATCACATCTACCAAAAATGAATTATCATGGACCCGTTCTTACTTGACAGACTGTATATAAAAACTAACATGTTCAAAATAGACCATATTTTTAAAGAAACACTTGCTACAAATGTATTTTTAGCGGCAAGTTCAATCACAGATATAAATTTCGGACAACCGATGCATGGTGATTCTGCATCCCTATTAGGAATTTAAACCTAGAATAGGAGTAACCCTGACTTGCTCGTGTAGCAATGGTTGAGGTTTGTTTTTGTATATTTTTTTGCTGTCTTTTTATTATCTTACAGTTTTAAATTTAAGAACTTAACCACATAATTTATCTAAATCTGTACCAACCTAGACAACTTTTAAGGAGTATCTGAAAAAGTGTATTTAGGGATCCAAAGATGATTTTTATGATTTTAGCACCACCACGAAATCTTTTTGATTTTCTTTAAGTAGGTCTGTTATGTAAAAAAGTAAAAATATTATCGTCAATCTAATTTTATTAGTAGTCTGATTAAATACCAAAATAATTATAAATTCCTATATAAAATCATTATAAAAAGCCTTATATTCGTATTAAAAACCAAAGCTAAGTAACAAGGATTTTAAAGCTTTATAGAGCAAAACGAGTCCATACCTCCTATCCGTAATAACGAGGGCATAGAAT
The DNA here is from genome assembly GCA_019049505.1 of Pachyrhynchus sulphureomaculatus. Lineage (NCBI taxonomy): Eukaryota > Metazoa > Arthropoda > Insecta > Coleoptera > Curculionidae > Pachyrhynchus > Pachyrhynchus sulphureomaculatus. The sequence continues at coordinate 74,954,865 of CM032453.1, read as the reverse complement.
CAGCAGTATACATCATAACTACCAATATTACCAGTCATGTTTAAAATTATAATATTTTTAACAGAGTAACAAAAATCAAATTAAACCCAAAAATCAAGTTAAAAACTTACAATCCCAGTTTTAAAATGTGAAAGTTTGGAATTAAAAACACAAAATCTTAAAGTAGAAGTTACAAGATGACGAGGTTCTTGAAAACAGGTGCATATAATAATTTATCTGGTCTCAAAGAACTGATCAATAACATCTTCTTCTTCTATCGTCGTATTCGCCGTGCAACTCAAGTTTGTGACAACATTTGTCCATCTAGTGGGTGATCTTCCTCTTCTTCTTTTACCTTCTGTCTTTCCCAGAACTACAAGTCTTTCTATGATGCCGATACGCATGATGTGACCGAATCTTAATATTCTTTAATCATACTGGATAGTCCCTAGGTTGGCTGAATTTTTTGCAAAACATACGCATGGGTTCCTTTAGCGTCCAAGGTATCCGAGTCATTTTATGCTAGCGCCATATCTCTAATGCCTTTTTTTGCAGGTCCCAGAAGCATATCCGAAGACTGAGTATACAAGTGTGTCTACAAGTTTTATTTTTAATTGTTTTCGTAGTATTTCTGTCCCCCCAGATGTATGTCAATTGTGAGATGGCAGTTGGATCAAGTTGAATACAGCGTCTGATATCATGTATTGCTGTTCCTAGGCAGAGAAAAGATTCAGCTATATCGCACTGAGAGACAACGGCGGGTTTTTGGGGCTAAGATGTTCCCGTGATCTGTAATCATCATTTTTGACTTTTTATAGCTAATTTTTAAGTCCGTATTCCTGCCCATTCTATTCTAATCTTTGCAATAATTGCTCTGTTTCTTGTACATTTAATGTATCCTGTATCGTCCGCAAATCGCAAACCGTAGATGTTATATAATATCGGAGATAGATATACATCTCTGTCTCATGTCCTTCGCGATCCTGTATTCTTTATAGAATATGTTTTCCATCTTAATTACACCTGTCCTGTTGTTATATAAGGTGGAAATTAGTTTCCTCTGGTGGTCTGGGTCTCCAATCCTTTATAATACAACCCAAAGATAGTTCCACTATATATTATCAAAGACCTTTTCGAAATTTATGAAAAAAGGTATTACAGGGACGTAGTCTTGTTTCGATTTTTCAATGATGTTGCGCACATTACTAATTTGTTCTCTGCAGCTCCTTTTTCTGACGCCCATTCTGGGGGTATTTCCGGATTAATAAAGTTAGATACGCGGGACTGAATTAGGCAAATCAGGACTTGGGTGATTAAGTGGAATAATAATCGAGGTAGTGTATTCGTGAAGCTTTTCTCAATTTGAGTTTTCTTATGACATCCTCGATTTTCATCCATAATTTCTGGTTCTCTTCAGAGAAAAGTAGAACCTTTTGCTAATAATTTCCATGGCCGGTTCTCAGGTTATTTCTCTCCAGATGTTATTAGAGAAAAACAGAAAATCTCGTCGAGAATCTAAATCTTCAAAAAATTGAGGCCATTTGAAATTTGAATAGTCGACTTACTGGAATAAGTCCCTTAAAATCTAACAGATGAAATCCAAAGTTATCCAAATTACAATTTTTAGGATAAAGTTGTGTTCTAAGAAAATGGGTCAAGTTGTAAGTAATATAATAATTATACATAAACCTGGAATGACTGGAATGCTGGAGAATAGTTACGATCTTATCAGTTTTTTATTCAGAAATTTTATTCTAGAAATTTCGGAAACTATAGCAAAGTAATACTAAAGTCAAAAAAAATTTCGAAACGAGCAATTCGGATTTAGAACAAATCACCACACTTTGAAACAAATAACAAGACCATACTAAAGAATTTCATTCGTACATATAATAGAGCTTTTTTTGGATGTGAGTAAAACGGGGATAATTATCTTTTGATCAAATTAATTAGAATGGGAATGCCAGACACTCGCATCTATCGCACAATACATTTTTTTAAAAAGTAGGCAATTCGTAGTTTCTATCAATAATTTAAATTCAAATAACAAGAGAGGATGTCCACCAAGGTTCCCGACTTTCCCCAACACTTTTTAATTTATTTACTTCTAAACTGCCAAATTTTGACCCAAAAATTACTTAAATTAAAGTCACTATTTGCGGACAACCTAGCATATTTGCATACAAGCAATCAGGTATAGTTTTAAGAAAACTACAACAGAGTATAAATATACTCGAGCACAGAAATCAAATGCTTAGGACATTATCTCAATAAACATTTAAAATGGAAGAAATTATTCTCTAAAGCAAATTTCCAAATTCATGCAATTTATCCGTTGTTATATTCCAAAAGTAAAATTGTTATTAAGACTTAAATAATATACATAAAATCTTCAATAAATCTATCCTACTGTATGATACTACATTCTAGTGCACTATAGGTAGAGCGGAACTTAAAAGATTACAAATAATCCGATATACAGTACTAAGATCAATATCAATAATCTAAGTTTAGTCCAAAAAGAATCATCCATCATCATCAAGTAGAGAGACAATTATCGAATATGTAAACAAAAATAATATTTAAAAAGACTAATTTAATTATATCGTCTTTATTCTTCTTTCTCAGCCTGTGTTCATCCATTCCTAAATGTAGCCCTCTTCCAAAACCTTCCATGCTCTTCTATCCATTGCAACTTGTGTTCAGTTCGTTCCTGCGATACTCTGGATGTCGTCTCGCCATCGTTTTTGTGGTCTTCTCACACTTCTCTTGGTCTCTCTTTGTCTCCATGTTAACAATTTATTAGTCCGTCTTTTTTTTTATGGGTCTAGCACACGTACTGCAGGGAAGCCCCTAAAGCGCTACAGCAGCGACACGTATGCGGAAAAAGTGATTCACGTTGTTTTTGAATCGCTGTAAATTGTACTCGGTGAGAAACACAGTACTGGGCAAATTACTCCAAAGAGATGATGTTCTCCATATAAAAGACTGCTTGAAAAGCGTTGTACGAAGAGTAAAAAGCTGAACCTCATACGGATGTGTAGTATTAGCGCGACGTGTATTTCTAACATACACCGCTCTGGGAGGAATTAAGCGGGCTACATCCTTTTGAACACTTTCCATGAAAATACTTGTAGAATAGGCTCAAGTCGCCAACCTTTCTTCGATGTTCCAACGAATCAAGGCCGCAGTCAGTTCCGGGTCTCCAATCAAACGAACAGCTCTTCTCTGAATAGAATCCAACATGCAATGTATGTTTGGGAGCGGAGCCACAAACATGGGAGCAGTAGTTGGTCGAATTTGAGCTTTGTAAAGAATTAACAGTTGTTGTGTGGAGAGGTTCGAAATAATATTCCCAACTTTTGAGAAACTCTCCTTGCTATCCCTGCGGCATGTTCTTGCCAGGACATGTTTGCTCCTAAATGAACGCCCAACAAATTGAGTGACGATGGTAGAGGAATGGAGTGCCCCGCCATAACTATGTCGAGTTAAGAAGCGTTAACTTTTGTAGAAAAAACTGCCGCCTGGGTTTTTGTAGCGTTAAATTCCACTTGGTTACTGTCACCCCAAGATAGAAGTTCTTCCAGGTCTTTGTTAAGTTGAACGACTTTCCGCCGTCTGCGGATATTCCATCTATTCGGATCTCGTCTCGCAGTGTGGCCCCCCCCATTGCCACTTTAGTCGTGCTATTTTTCCAATACATCCGATACTTTTGACTCGCTCTCTAAGGCTTATTCCAAGCATAGCTTTTTCCATTGCTCTTTGAGTGATTTGGAGTTTGTTAACCGACTTGCGAGTTAGTGTTGTAGTTTTCTAGACCATAAGTGAGAACAGGGATTATACAAGTATTAAAGAATTTCCTTTTAAGATTTATTGGGATAACTGGTGACTCCGTTATATGTCCCAGTTTATCGAATGCTGCCGATCCAAGGCTTGTTCGTCTGGAGATTTCCCCATCTTGGTTCTCTTTTCCCAATTAGTGTCCTAAATATATGTACGACGGCACATTTTCGAGCAATTGGTTGGCAACAGTCACATCTATGTCTCGGGGGCTCATTATTTTGGTTTTATTTGCGTTAATTGCTAGTCCAATCTTTAAGGAAGCCACATGGAGTTCTTGCAATATGATTCTCTTACCCCTATTTTTATTCCTTGTTCTCCTTGTTTCCCCTTTCAATCATTTTTATCGGTAAAAATGATGAGGTATGCTATAGTATTTGGTAACATTAGAACGAGATTAGAATGGGCTTTCAAATGGTACTAAATCCGTAAAAATATATGAACACTAAATTCTAGAATCCGTGTTAAATAAAGCCAAATAGTTCGAGTCGATTTTTTTTGCTCACTAGTAGATATATATATATATATATATATATATATATATATATATATATATATATATATATATATATGTATGTATATATTGAACATTTAATGCCAAGATATCGTCTAGTGATGACCATAACGCTAATAAATAAAAGTTTAGTTAAGGTAGTTACAGAAGATCAAGAAGTAAAAAACACATTTTTATTATTTTCTTTTTCTGAAGATGCCAACGTATTTATTGGTTTTTGAGAATTTCTCTATATTACTTATAAAATAATTCAATTTTACTAATTAAGCTAAGAAATGTTAGGTTACAGTTCGACAATAAATAAAAGCTTTAAGACTTTTTAGTTTTATCAGCAAAATAACGAAGTTGGAACTACGTTTCATGAATACCTTTTAGCTGCATCTATTCTAATCATTTGACCTAAAAGAGACCACCATGGTAACTTCTCTAACACCGGTCTACATGCAAATTATAAACAGATAGGAAAGTTACTAATAGCAAAGTAAACTAAAAGAAACATATTTGCATTAAAAAGTTGGAAGTTGCAAAAAAAAATACAAAATATTAAGAGCGACAGCCACCACGGAGACCACAATAGCATTTGTCATTTTCCTTTGTTTATTGTGGCCCTCGGTAATTACTGTGTTTAGTTCCAGTTTTTATGACTTAGACATTCACGTAAGTTTCAATTACAATCAATATCAATATCTTTAGTGAATTACTAGCAAGGCTAAGCTTCTTATTATTCTTATGATAAACGTTGTTATTACATAATATGAGAGTATTACCTATTCTAACTTAACCTAGGTATTTACAAAGTTGTCTTATTCTGTACTTAACCTAGAAAATGGGAACCAAACTAAAACATGCTTGACCTAAGTTTACATTCTTTTTGTTCTTGATAGGGTGGGTGGGGTGCTTTGTCGTCTTCATCAGTTAGGGGTATGAGGGTCGTGGGTATTAGCGGCGGTCTTGAGGGTGAATTTGGAAGGCTTCTCTGATGACAGGATTGGGATATTGGGACGTCTTGGCCATTAACTTGACTTGTGTTTTTCTTATATGGGCCTCGATGGTCGGCACACCGAGGTCCGCATTACCTCGGGTTGAGCTCTCCTTGTTTTTAAAGAGCTGGCACCATGTGGAGCTGGTGTAGGTGAGCCCAGCCTTCACAATGGTGTTGTATACCAGTAGCTTCGTTTTGGTAGACAACTTGCTGGCACGCTTAATAATCGGGTGTAGTTTGCCCAGCAGTTGTCTGACTTTCCTGGAGATAGTGCTAACCTGGTCCTTTCATACGAGTTGTTTGTCGTAATAGAGGTTACGACATCCGAGGTGATAATAGTTGTTGCTAATGAAATAGCAGGTTATTTAACTGAAGCTACAGACGTATACACAGCCTTGGTTTGTAAACTTTTTGTTTGTTTCTAACTCTCATGTTTTTCAACTTTTACCAACTTTTATTTATATGACTAAGAAGTACTAATAAGTAAATTACTAATAAGTAAACATTGTACAGTTGTTTTATAAATAAAATTTCCTAAAATCAATAAAACATCCAAAATGCTATAAAATTTAACAACTATAGATAACACTTATTTTGTGCAAATTAAAAACTAATATCTTAATTATTTATCTACTCCTATTTTTCTTTAAGATACCAGTTCTACGCGTAAAAACTAAGATATAAAACGGTATAATATAAAAAGAGCCACCACTGATTTAAAGACAAATATAGTAAGATAATAAAAAAATAATTATAATTTTCATCATCTATTTAATATTTACAGTATCCTACAGAGATAAGAAAACACAATAAATTCTTTAAAAAATTCATTAATCCTTTTCCAATAAAAAAACAGTGACTAATTGTTAGTTGGTGAGAGGAGTTTTTTTTTGTGACTGAGGTGTACTAAAAGTGCAGAGTTGTATGTTTCCCTATCTATAAAAAGTAGCAAGAAAATTCAATAATTTTGAAAATCATATTCGAATAATTATAGAAAAGCAATACAGTGTAAAAGTAAGAGAAACAGTAAGAAACAATGGTTTTAAATAAGGATAGACAAATTTTTGCTAAAGCTGTGGCTGTTATAATAGCAGTAAGTATGTAGATACATGCATGTATATGTGCAAATAAGTGAATTTTGCAGGTTAATAGTTATTAAGAAAATACTGGGCCAAAAAATTGTTTTTTAAAAAGGATATTACTCACAATTAATTCAAACATACACGTTTTTAAATTTTTACTTGAAAATAGATTTGGTACTTACTATAAAATGTCTAAAAATAAAACAATCCAAAAAAATTATTTTCTTTATTAATTAAATTAATATCCATCTATTCCATCTATCTATATATCAAGCTTAAAACCTCTGTTGACGTCGTCCGTTTTCAAATCTTCATACCTCTCTATCATCTCATTTTTCACTCTATCTTAGTTCCATTATGTTCATTTCTTTCATTACTATCTTTGCCTTGGAGTGATTTGATGGTATCCATTTCGTAACTTTATTAGGAATTTTTTTTTCCTTCGTTCTCTTCTTATTTGAATATCCACTGAGCATAGAACCATTCACTCCCCTTTCGTTATTGTACATCTTCATTTCGAACTCCTTTCTAGATATTCCCAATAGTCTAAATATCTATCAAATAAGTCTAAATTCAAGAACAACGTGAACCGCATACATGCCGCTCCTGGGCGCTTTAGGGACTTCCCTGTAGCATATGTGCTAGACCAGAGGTGTCAAACTCAATTTTGCGGAGGGCCATATATTAAATTTAGAATGTGTAGGCGGGCCAGATTCAAATAAAAAAAACGTACTGAATTATTATATTTTATTTATTTAATTATATAGTATATAATATACGGTTGTTAAAAAATATGATTCTTCATTGCGATCGCGGGCCTTATTGATACGTCCCGGAGGCCGGATGCGGCCCGCGGGCCGTATCTTTGACATCCCTGTCTGCTAGACCCATACAAAAAAAAATCCGTTTTTTATCAACTTCAATTTTCTTCGGTTGTTTTTCTTTATCCTTCATGTCTCTGCATCATAACTCAGGAAACTTTTGATAACCTTTAATGAGATATTTGTTTCCATTTTTTTCCAATCTTATAGCTTCCGAATATTCTATTTAGATGGCTTATTGTTTTTCTTGTCTGTGTTATTATTTTGATAATCGCACAGTAATGTATGCCTGTTGCATCGGAGTCTACTACAAAGTACAAATTGTTATGTATTTTGCTTAGATTAAATGATGGAATCGCTAGATATTTTGTTTGTTGCTTGTTAAGTTTTAATCCCCACTTGTGATTTTCCTTACGTAATTTTTGCCCATATATTTTAGATCGTCTCTATTATTTGGGACAATAACTGTTACCGACAAACTGAAATTTATATAAATCTGTTTTCAATATTTGTTCATGTTTTTATATATTTATAGGTGTGTAGGTGATACACAGTATCCTTGTATTCAACCCTTATTTACTAGAATCCAGTGTGATATTCTGTTAGATATTCTTATTTTCAATGTTGGCCCTTCATACCAGAGTATTTATTATAGTAGAGTTAATATTTTCACAACTTCTTAACAGTTATCATAGACCTCAGACAGGTTAATGAAAATGAACATAAGTCTTTTGGAGTGTTTAGTCCTTTTTTTAGTTGTTTTAGGTAAGAGACCTTATCTATATATTTATTCTAGTTGGAACCTAGATTTTTTCCCCTTCTTCTTGCCCTTTATATTCCACCTTAATTAAGTTTTTAAGGAACTTTTCGAATAAGTTAGAATAGTTAATGATATTGGAGCAATTAAATTTAGTGACTTTGAGTACAGATGAGAAGTGTGCAATTTCTCATTCGCCTGGTATAGAGGCACTTCCTTCTATATCCGTATTGATTTTACAGTTTTTTTTTTCTCACATTCATTGCTTTGTTGTTTTTTAATTTGTTCGTTTCATTTTGGAAGGTTTTTCTATTGTTTAGGGTTAAGCATTTTAGGTAGAACTATTTTTGTCGAGGCATCAAATTCGTGTTCCGTTTTTTCACCACAGATTTTGCTCCAATTTTAATTTTTAGTGTTCCGTACGGAACACTTATAAGATCACTTCCATGTCTGTCCGTCTGTCACACCCGATTTTCTCCGAAACTATTTGACATAGGAAGTTGAAATTTGGCTCTAATATAGGAATTAATGGCCTCATCAGAGCCGTGTAGTGCTGAAATTTTGATTTAAGGGGTTAGTTTTGGGAGGTGAAATCAGAAGTGAAAAATAAATTTTTTACCAGGTCATCGAGTAGGGTAACAAATGAAAGCTTGTAAAAACACGAGTTCAAAAATATATATAATGTAATACTTGCGCACACTTTTCTTTGTATTATTTTTAAAAAATTGTAAAAAATGGTTGTCCCCCCCTATCTAGAAAAATACTGATCAAAAAATTTTGAAAATATTCTGGAATATTCTCCACAGGGTGTAGATTGAACGAAAATTATCACGAGTAATAATGTATTTGGTATATAAAAAAAAAACAAAAATTTCTAGATTTCAGTAAAGATCGGAAAAAAAATTGAAAACTCATTTGGGGTGTGTTTTGTGAAGTCATTAACCACACAACAAAAATTTTTATTTCAAAAGCAATCAACTTACGGAACACTAATTGCGCCACTCCGACTTGCACTTGGCCGTTTTTTTTTTTAAACTAGTGCTTCTTCCGGGGTTTTTCGTAGACAATTTATAATATTTTCATAGATTACTTGCAACGACTTTCTGGTTATTGAATTTTGTGTTTTTTTTTTAAGTAATTTGCATTAATTGAGTGACCGTTTAATTTCGAAATTGACTCATTGGCTGATATTGGTTCTGTTACTTCAGATTCCTGGATTGATGCAACTCTCTTTCTATGATACCCTATAATGATCTGAACCTTATCTTACTTCCTTATAGATTCTTATACCAGTCACTTGTAGAGAAATGCTTTATTAATAACTGATTTTAGATTTCTTGTAAGCTGTACCCATGTATAAGCATTCATGTTGTCGTGGTTGTAGGAATCATTATTAATTTTTAATTGATTATTTTGATATATTCTATTAGTTTTGCCTTTATTTTTTCGATTGAATTGCCTATAGGGTCTTACAATCTTACTTTTTTGCATAAATAGTATCAGTTCTGTGATTTTATCGTTGAGTCTTTCAAAAAATTCTGCTATTGAAGTGAATGGTTAGTCATTAGCTATATAGACCATGATTACGTCAGAACATAATATATTTTCGTCTACTGTATCAAAATGCGAAATCTTATACTGGTATTCTTGTATAATGATATAGTAATGTCTACATTTGCGCATCGATGCTTTACAGTGCCACTGGATCTGTATACATAATTGTCTAATATCTGTACCACTTCTTTCTATGAGTTCGAAATTTACTTGAGTTGCGATGTAGTTTTTCGTGTAAATATTTTTTGTGGTTTTGACGATGCTGTGTGGTAATTTGTAAAGGAGATGTATGTCATTCACTAATTCTAATCGGAAGAAGAAGCCAGTGAAACATAAGAACGCTGGTCTATTGTATTCTATCGATTTTTCGCTAATTTGATTTATAAAGAAAACGGTACCACCTCTCTGATATAAACCATTATTGTTCCTCTGTGTGTGAAGCATGATCATTTGTTTGTTATTTAAATTGTAGTTACTCTTTTGTTCGTTTTTTTTATTAGCCTAGCATACGTGCAGCAGGAAATCGCTAAAGCGCTACAGGAGCGACACCTGTGAGAAAAAAGCTATTCACGTTGGTCTTGAATAGTTGTAAATTATACTCTGTCGGAAATACAGCCCTGAGCAAATTATTCCAAAGGGGTGAGGTTCTCCTTATAAAAGACTGCTTAAAAAGGGTTGTACAAGGAGTAACAAGCTGAACCTCATACTGACGTGAAGTATTAGCGCGACGTATATTTCTAGCATGCACCGCTCTGGGAGGAATTAAGCGGGCTACATCCATCGAACATTTTCCATGAAAATACTTGTAGAATCGGCTCAAGTAGCCAACCGTTCTTTGACGTTCCAATGGATCAAGATTGTTGACCAGATCCGGGTATCCAATCAGGTAAACAGCTCTCTTCTGAACAGAATCCAACAAATGCAGTGTATGTTTGGGAGTAGAGCCCCAAACATGGGAGCAGTATTCCATCGTTGGAAGAATTTGAGCTTTATACAGAATTAACAGTTGTGGAGTATAAAGCTTTTTAGTTAGAAATAATATTTCTAGCTTTTGAGAAGCTTGCTTTACTATGCTTGCAATATGTTCATGCCAAGACATATTTGCTCCCAAATTCATCATCATCATCATTAGCTTATTCCATCCATAGTCGGATGTAAGTCTCCCCAAGTTGTCTCCAATGAGGTTTGTTATTTGCTTTTTGCATCCAATCGTACTCTGCTAATCTTTCTATGTCGTTTGTCCATCTTGTCTGTGGTCTACCTCCGCATCTCTTCTGTTCTCTAGGCCTCCATTCAACTATACGGCGTGTCCATCTGTTATCATTCATCCTTGCGACATGCCCCGCCCAATTCCACCTTAATATACATATTCGCTGTATTACATCTGCACTTTTGATCTTCTTCGTGTCTCGATGTTAGGAATACGATCTTGGAGTCCAATATTTAGCATTTTTCTCTCCATTGCTCTTTGGGTTACCAGCAGTTTATTTATTATACTTCTATTTAAAGCCCACGTTTCAGTGCCATATGTTAATACCGGCAGTATATATTGATCGAATACTCTGGCTTTTATTCTATTTGGGATGTCTAATTTAAATGTAGATTGTAACCTTCTGAACGGAGACCAAGCTAACGAGATTCTTCTATCTAAGTCCTTTCAATTATTTTTTGATATTTTGATTTTTTGTCCTAAATATATGAATGTTTGTACCTTTTCTATTTTTTCACAGTTCCTGGCTGTTATCTTCACTTTCGTTGTTCAAATATTTGGTGAAGTTCATTTTTAGACCTATTTCTCAAGATTGGTTATTCAACTCCATCAGCATTTCTTGCAATTCTTTGTTTGTGTTCGCGATCAATGTGGCATCATCTGCAAACCTTAAGTGATTTAATCGTTCACCGTACATTAGTGTTCCTTTATTTTCCCACTTTATCGATTTTAACACGTCTTCTAGAGTCAACGTGAACAGCTTTGGAAATATCGAGTCACCTTGTCTAATTCCTCTTTTAATTTTGATTTTATTTGTTTTTTCTTCAAACACTAATTGTTTGAAGGTGATCCAAAGTGCTGTAACCCCGTCTAAATCCCGCTTGTTCACGTGGTTGATAACAGTCTAATTTATTCGTTAATCGATATCAGTACTATACAAAACCATCATATAATTCTAATGATGGTTTTGTATAGTACTGATAACAGGCTGATGGGTCTGTAATTCTCTAATTTAAATTTCTCTCCCTTTTTGAAAATAACCACAATCAAGGTCCAAGGTGTTTTTATTTTACTTTCTCTTAGGCACCTGTTAAATAGAGCTTGAAGAGATTGTATTATCGACGCCCCTCCATACTTTATCCTTTCTATAGTTATTTCATCGTCCCCTGGTTCTTTGTTGTGCATATGTTTTAGGGCGTTCGATATTTCATCCGTTGTTGAATCGGAAATTTCTTCAGATCCTGCATTTCTTACTCTCACTCTATTTCCTTCTTCTTTTTCGGAAGGTGGCGATATTTTCGTGTCATATATAGTGTCTGATAATATTTCTCTGTAGCGTCCTTTATCTCTTTCATTTGTATAATCTCTTGGTTATCCTTATTTATAAGTTTCATTATTTGAAGTCTCCCTTTATTCATTTGTTTGTTTAGATGTTTCAAACTTTTTCCCTCTTTCAAAGTTTCTTCTATTTTCGAGTTTCTGTACTGTCTGGCGTCTTCTCCGATCTTTTTCTTTATTTTTTTCTTTATTTTGTTGTGCTCTCAAATTAACGCCCAGCAAATTGAGTGATGATGCTAGAGGAATAATTATGTCGGGTTCAGCAACAACATCTGTTGAGCTTGTTAGTATATCTTTATTACCTATTTTCAATACCAAGGTTGTCGTTCATTCGTCTGGAATTTTATTTTGAGATAAGATTCTTGTAAAGTTTTCTACATTACGTTATGTATGACAACTTTGTCGTTTATTACTATTATTGTTATTTTTGTTTCCGTCTCTTTCTCTTCCTTCTGGAAAAGAACAGTTTTATATCTCACATAATAATCGATGTAAAAAATCGTTTTGGAGAATTCTAATTATATTAAAGTTCAGGGAATGATATAAATAATTTAAACAATTATAATTGGCTTGTGTTTTATTTTTTAAGCAAAGTTCGGTCTCTTTCTGAAGAGGGCGTGTTTGTTATGCTTATTTTAGAATTGTACTCTTAGTAATATTTTGAGATAATAACGTTGGACGTGGATTATACAGTAGGTAGTAAGTTGGCGATGTTAAAAAAAAATAATTAAACTTTTTTAGTGTTGATTTTTGGTATCAAAAGTCTATGGTTAGTTATATTATTAAATAAAATATTCATACAATAATTATTTAGTCAGTATACATTTGTTTTACTTGTACTTAGAACTTATCTAAAAACTAGTGTGCTCTTGATCTTACGAGTGTAACAACATATTACATATTTTTAATTACAGTAACTTAAGTGGCACCTCATAAAGCAAAATACTTAAAAAAATATTTAATAAATGAGAGCAGTTTCTTTTTTAAAAATGAATGATAATTTCTTGGTTGATATCAAAAACAAAGAAAAAATTTCATAAAACTCTTAAACCTACATAATATTTTCGAACGCTACCCTTTTTACTTCCTTCCCCTGAAACGGTATCATTCAAAAACTACAAATTCCTTTCCTACTTCAAGTATTAAATCTATACTAAGTCTAAAATGGATTTCCTATTTTGTTGGAGAGAATCGTGTCAAAAGACAGACTAACGGACAAATGGAAATTAGACACTACTTTTCGTGATAAAACGTAAATAATTATAAATTCTGATTGATATGAGTAATTTATGCAACGCAGGGAAGTTAGAAAGGTCTCGCTAACGTTTCTTTTTAATAAGCAAAGTTTAAAAAATCGATTCTTATACAAAATATTAGAACTGTAATCGATACAAGTAAGAAAATACGGGCCGAGTGAAGGTTTAGGAATTGCGGAGAGAGATGTTTGCAATTTTCTTATAATCTATAGGACAGTTTTGAATGGTCAACTTGAAGGTGGCCTTCGAGTTTTATTTATTTGTTGTACTTCAAAAAATTTAAAATAAGATACTAACAATTGTGTTTTTAATTTCGACCGATTTAGATTAAATCTAGTAAAATGAGGTTTCGCTGTGTTTGGAGTTACAAGTAAAATTTGATCTAAATTGGTATTAGAGTTTTTTTTTTGGTGGTAGAATACAAATCTACTTTACACATAAATTTTGTTGTAATCCCTCGTCTAAGCCGGTTTTATTCCGGTAGCTAAAATCCGACTTTTACGCCTGCTGCTAAATTTCCTGTTTTGTAGACGGTACTACTAAAAATAAGTTATCACACACACACACACACACACACACACACACACACACACACACACACACACACACACATATATATATATATATATATATATATATATATATATATATATATATATAAAACAGTTTTTTTAATTTAAACTGTAATAAAAAAAAAAAAATTTGGGACGTTTAAAACGTATACTTATATATGTATATATTTCTAAAATAAACAAAAAACTTAAAACTTAAGGAAAAACAAAGTTTTGTTACCTTCAGATACATATAAAATATAATAGGATAGAGTTATACATGTGGAATGAAAGGTCACTTTAATGACGCAAAAATTCATATATTGTTGTTTGTTTCCTCCTTTTCTTTAAAATGGCGTCCACAAATCGTATTTCTAATTTGAAAAGAGGCTCTAAAGACTGTATCTCCGTGATTTTCGGCAAAACTTTTATGCTGCTTGGTTAGGGTAATAGCTTTACCATAATTTAGGATAGCATCTGTTGGGATCGGAACCTCATCGACATCAGAATTTTCGGAAAGTCCTCGTATTTCAACTGGATTTTCAATTTCTTGTTCTGAATCTGGATTTTCAACAAACAAATTTTCATCTATGTTCAAAAAGCCATTAAGGTTTTCATTATCAGGCAACTCCAACAAATTCTTATTTTTGAGGATATCTGCAAGTGCGTTAAGTGATAAGCCATCTTCTGGATCAGATGTAACAGCCTCAGTTAACTGGTCTTCACTTTGCGTATTTTCATGCTTAAATCCCGCTTTACGAAAGCAATTTTTAACTGTTTCCTTGGTTACTTGTTCCCAAGCGGTTTCTGCAAAATAAACTGCATCCAATGGCGTAATTTTCTTAATTAACTCAAAAGCTGTACCAGCAGTTTCAATGTTTACTATCAGGTGTTTTAGAATTAGACTTCGGTAATAAATTTTAAATTTTTTTATAATTCCCTGGTCAAGTGGTTGACAAGCTGATGTACAGTTAGGGGGCAGAAACAAGATTTTTATATTTTTTAAGCGAACGTGTTTTGGATGAGATCCTGCATTGTCTAAAAATAGAAGAAATGTTTCTTTTTTCTTTTGTCCTTTTCCAATCAAGATCTTGCAACCACTCTGTCGTAATTTCTCCTGTCATCCAAGCTTTCTTACTGTATTTCCAAGTTACAGGCAGGTTGTTTATGTTTAAATGCTCTGGGTTTAGCTGCCTTACCAATGATTAAGAGTTTTTCTTTTTCTCCCGCCATATTTGCACAATGTAAAATTGTAAACCTATCTTGGGGATATTTACCACAAACACATTTTTCTTTTTTTAATGTTAGCGTTTTGTTGGGTAGAGCCCAAAAATATAGGCCTGTCTCATCGGCATTATAGATGTCTCTCGGTGAATATTCCTTAATTAAAGAAAGGCATTTTTCCCAGAATGATGAAACATCTTCAGCAATAACCGAAGTCCTTCTCTTGAAATCGCTTTAAACATTATGTTGTGGCGCATTCTAAATATATTAAGCCAACCAGAAGAAGCACTGAATATACAATATCCCAGAGACTCGGCTATTTATTTTGCTTTGCATCGTATTTACGGACCTGAGAAAAACATTAACAATAAGTTTTTTTCCATGTTTGTCACGACAAGCCAACTGATACTCTCACCCCTTTTATCCATTCTTTGAATTGATATGAAAAGAAAATCAACGCACTAATTCCACAAAACCTTATCTAACAAAAAAAATTCATGTGCATACTTATCAAAGGAATCGCCTTATGGCGGGCTGCTATAAACCAGTTATAACACAACTTGTCAATTTTGGTACCATCACCAGTCAAAAAGCTTCTTCTTTCAAATTTCTTTTCGACATCCACTTGTTTAGGATTTCTTTATGTTTAATTATATCAGCAGATTGTGTAAAGAAAGAAAGCAAAGGTTGCCGTATCTAACAAGATTCTTAAATATGAAATTAGTCAATATTTCGGTTCTAGGTTGGGACCTTCATCAGGGCACAAACTAAAAAAGAGAGAGCGAAGCGACAATTGAAGTAGTACGGGCAAATAAACAAAAGTATATATATATATATATATATATATATATATATATATATATATATATATATATATATATATATATATATATATGTATATATATTAATATTAATATTAAAATATATTAAAATTAAAATAACTTATACTTTTGTTTATTTGCCCGTACTACTTCAATTGTCGCTTCGCTCTCTCTTTTTTAATTTGTGCCCTGATAAAGGTCTCAACCTAGGACCGAAATATTGGCTAAATGAACACGGTATGAACACTTGTTGCGCCCTTTGTTGAGTTTACCCAAACTAATTTCATATTTACGTATATATATATATATATATATATATATATATATATATATATATATATATATATAATATTGTTTTTTTTATTGTTCACCTTTCCGCCTCAGTAGGGATTTAACCCTTTTTTCATATCCTAAGGAAATCGACGAGGATGTTGTAATACCCGTCAATGTTGTCCAAGTGCCGAAATACGAGTATACATTTTTGTATTTCACAGCACCTTTTAGACAACGCGGTAGTGCTGCCACGGACGTTATTTCATTTTTGCAAACAACTACTACCTTTGACCTATAAATATTAGTTTTTGAAGCACATTTGAGGTCAGTTTAAATTACTCGTCCACGCATTTTTCACTTCTTTGCTGAAAGGAACCATTGTATCCGTGAAAAAATCACCCTCTGAGATTTGTTCTCTTTTTTTTTTTCACGTTTCAAGGTTCCTAAATCACGAGATACCTACGTACACTTTTTAATTTCTGTGTCACTATTGACACGATATGTCTCGAATGATACAAGATATATCGATTTTAAATTTAATGTATACCTTATATTTGAAGTTTTAAAATAATCTATAGTGTTTGAACGATATGGCTTCAAGGAAAGGGGGTGAGAAGGGTAGGAGTTGTTATTTTTTTTTTCATTTTCGTTTTATAATAATTAAACATAAATTTTGGTAGAAAATATGAATATATTTTAAACATAATTGTCGATAGTCAAATATACTAGGTGTTAAAGGGGTGGGAGTCTTCCGTTTCAGAGTTCTTAGAGTTTGGAAATCTAAGGACTATGTAATTTTTCCATTATTTTCAATCTCAAAGACGTAGTATGTAAAGGGAAGTGGCAGATTTCATTTGTAAATATCGAATCGAATCCTTTTCTTGTTCTCAATTTTCTTTTTGATTAATAAATTAAGTACCTATCATTTAAAATATTGAGCTGTAATGCTTGGATTCAGTTATTCTTTAGTGTGAACAAGTCAAATTCAGTATGTATTTTAAATTTACGTATTTTCTAAATCACGTTACGGGTTTTTTTGTAAATTAAAGATGGTATCGTGCTCGTATTATTTTTAGGAATGAGTTCAATAATGCCTTCGATGAAATGAATGGTTTCAAAATTATTAAATTTTTTTTTGGTGTTATTTTACCACATATTAGATGTATATGAGTGTTAGACGTTTAAGATGACTATTAACTAGTCTCTTTATAATAATATCAATAAATTTTAGTGTTTTTGTGTTATCTGATATAAGAAAACAATCAATAAATCGGCACAACGCAATTTTTACTTTGCTATTTTTAGAGATTATAACAGATAAATTCCTAGATTCAAGGTAATCCCTGTTTGACGCAGCTAAACCCTATGGGAAATTAATGAGTACCTACGTAGTTCAGCGATAATATTTAAATTATAGATAGTGCAAACGAAATATTTTTATTGCTAGTTTATCAAATTTCAAGGTACAAATCCATTTTATATTGGTACGTCAAAGAATTTGTAGTTTAATGTAAAAGTATGCTAACACAGATCTTAAATTCTACATACGCTATTTTAAAATAAACACCGACTTTGACTTTCTCACAGTACGGAATAACCTAAGAGTAATAAGTAGTGGGTCAATTGGCGCGAGTTTTGGCGAATGCGCTAGTTACAATTTTAAACTATGGCAACATTGTAGTGTAAATAAGATTGTAGTGGTACATAAATACCAGTAAAATGACATTTAAATGGATAATTTATACGTTTATTCTTAAATAAAGTTGAAACTGCTGATCAGAATGAAAGTAACAGCAATTATTTAATGTTTAATGCATAAATGCAGTCAACTTTTTATTGTTTCTCCATGTTACTGTACAAAGAACTTTATGTTCTTTGCGTAGTAACATTTGTCAAAAACTAAAGTTGAGTTATAATATTTTGATAGCATGATTGTTACAGAAATTTGTTCATCTTCGTATTCTAGTGTATTTGAAGTCATCGGAAAGCTGAGGTCGGGTCCTAAATTTTGAAAAAAAGATCCATTTTGGACCAAATGGCATAAAATGGCGTGCAATTCAAATTTTAAATAGCAAGTTCTATTGTGCCCACTGGGTTCAATATTTTTGTACCAAAATTTCAGGGCACTTTTGCTATAACAAAGGGCATATTTTCTGAAAGTTTCGAGCCGATCTGTTCACTTAGTCGACCTGTACAATAAAATAAAAAAAAGTTTTTGCTTGTTTTTTGTTGGGGACGCTTTCCTACCAGCTCATTAATTGAATAAATAAATGTTCTACTATAATTTTTTAGTTGCAAGGCTTAGCGTGGGTTGCCATAACAATTACTGCAATAGTAGTCTATAGTTCTCCTCCAGATAAATTGAAGAATGATATCCACTCCTACGAAAGATATACTGAATATCTTTCCAGGATAATATATGATGAGTTTATGGGTAAGAACAATTAATACGTATATTTCCATTTCACAATTATTTAGAAGCATTTTTATATTACGACCGATGTGTCATGTTTTAGGTACCATCACTCAATTTTTTAAAATATGGGCCTGGGTTTCATAGTAGATTTTTCAAAGTGCTTTATGTTCTAAGTATATCCATAGATCACGATAAATACAACTGTTTTGCTCATTCATCGCCAAATCATTGTTACTCATTCCGTGTTGTGGAGATATACTTTAATTTTCACTATTCGTGACTAAAAATAACTTTTAAAAAATACATTAAAATATTCACATCTGTAACTAGAAATTTTGACTTGTGGATGCTATTTACAACACTAAACCGTGCAATAAAAAATACAAATCCTGTTTTAGAAATTTTAAAAAATATGCTTTTAGAATGCACTAATTATTTTCTCATATTAATGAAATTAAAAAAAAACGAAATCGATTTTTTATTTTTACAAATATCTCTGAACATAAAAGTAATTTTTTAGTTATTTCTTGTGCATTCGTACAGAGTCTAATCATTTCTTCTACCAGAAAGTAGGTCACTAAAGATTGAGAGTAAAATAAAGATTTCATTATCGCTTGCACGCGTTACCAAGCAAGCGACATGCATGCTTGTCAATATTTCGTGTTGTCACTGAAATTTTGAAAAAAAAAAAAATGTAACATAACTGGCTGGGCTGATACCTGTTGGTGTCAGCCCAATACTAACCGCATACGTTCCTCTAACAAAGACCGATAAGTTCAAATTAATAGAAACAATTTTAGGAAAGACTTATTTGGTTGACATAATTGATAAAATAGCACCTAGATTTCCACATATACAGTCTGTCAAGTAAAAACTTGTCCACGATAATTCATTTTAGGTAGATGCGATTCTAGAGATTCAACAAAAAATCGGTAGGGGGAACCTTTATCTACGACACATTTTAGTAAAAGTAACAGTCGATTCCGAACTTTCGTCTAAATCACGTTAAATCCAAAATGAGTCATTTGTTTACGCTTCGGTTCGAAGCAGTCCCCATCTAACTTACTTACTTAATCCGTATGCCTTTCTACTCCTTTTTTAGGATTGTAAGGCCCATGGAGTTGAGTTATTCTTTACTTGTCTTTTCCATATTTCCTTCTGTATCTTTCTATCCTGTTTAAATTGCCGATTGCCTCTTTTACTTCTTCTGTTTGTGTGAGTTCTATATCTTGTTCCAGTATTATGTCTCTATGTTGAGTTTTGTATGCTATGTCATTCCCATCTGATAATTCTTTTATTCCCTTCATCTTTCTTCTTTTATGCATCCATTTCTCTTCTTTTCCGTTTCTGTGATTCCTACACAGTACATTTGTTGTTCTTCTGTCAGTTTATCCTATTTTCCGTTGATACCCCTAATATCCGTGTTTTCAATCTAACAACTCGATAATTATTTCCCATTTCTTTCTTCCTATCTATTTCTTTGATTATGTTCTTATTTGTATTCCTTTCATCAATCCTCTCTTCCGTATCCTCTATCTTTACCAGGGTCGTCGTCAGTCTACCTATCTCTCTCCTTTTTCTCAGTTTTTTGACTTGATGATCGTAGTGTTCTTTGTTTGTTCTTTCAGTTTTTCTTCCTATCCTATTTTCACTATTTTTCCATTCTTTCTCTCGTTCTCTGCTATATGTTTCAATTTCTTTTGAATTCCCCGTTCATCTTTTGTTAGATCGTTGTTTATGTAAACTCTCCCTCTTAGATTTCTCAGTTTGTTTTTATTTTTCACCACAGCTTCTTTATCTCCTGTGTTTCCAAGTTCTATCTTGTATATAGTTGCTCCTATCTTTATCACAACTTTAATCTGTTCTTTTGTGTCCATACTCCTCTCCATAAAATGTTCTACACCTATTTTCAGATCGGGTTGGCTATTCACTTCAAATCTCATTCCCGATATTATAATATTATTCCTTACGTTGTCTTTTTCAAGCCTACTCATCGTCAAATCCATACTTCTCATGTTTTCTCTAATTATCTTATTTTCTTCTTTCAATATTTCATTCTCCTTTCTTAGTTCCTTCAACTCTTGTTGGTATCTCTTCTGATCTTGTTTTATTTCCTTTATATCTGACATTAGCTCTCTGATCATTTCTGTTAAATTGTCTGTCTTATCTACTCTTTCGTTTTTCTCTTTCTATGGTGTTCTTATCAGCTTTTTACTCCTCTTGAATATTCCCATTGGCTCTTCTTTTTCTTCGAGTTTTTGAGTCTCCGGATGTATAATTATCGCTATCCATTGTTCTTTCTGTAATAAAAACTTTGCTCCTCGTATATTCTATTTTCAAACACGGGAGAAAAAGAAAAAACGATTGTTTATACTTCTTACCACCGTTCTTCGGTGGCTGGGTCACCTTATACGCAGTGAAACGATCTTGATCGTTTCACTGCGTATATGCGTCGCTTATCGTTCTCTCTTCATACAATTTCACAGAATTATTCTCATAAACTTCAAAATTCTTTACTTATTGTCTTAATCCTAACACTACACTCTGCTTTATTTCTAGTCCCTCTGGTTTGCAATCGACAAAATAATTAAATAGATCGAAAACACTACCGTAATAATGCTCGTTGAACGAGCCGGGCGTTCGATTTCCATGCATACGCTGCGCGATCCAAAACTCAACTCGTTCGTGACTCGGTTCGAGGCAGTCTTTCTGTGTTCCCATCTAAAGGGGCCTAAAATGACACATTCAGCTGCCGCTAAATATATTAAAAAGTCGGTATTGTTTGTGAAGAAGTAGGTAATCATTTTAACGAGACGAAAAATGTCGACGACTTGCCAAAACGTGTCCTGGTAGGCAAAGTCACTCTGAAAGTTGAAAAACGAATCATGTCTTTGTTTTCACGGGACCCGAACTTGACGCTGCGTCAAGGAGCGACAAAATTAAGAAAATCGAGTTTGAATGTGTCCCACCATTCGACAACATCTTTGTGCTCAAGGTGTCAAATTCCGAAGCACGTTGAGGAAACCTCTGCTGGGCGAAAAATACATCGCGAAGTGGCTCGCTTGGGCAAACGATGAGATACTAGAGTAGCCCTCACAATCGCCGGATGTCAGCCCTGTTGAAAATGTTTGGTCCTTTGTAGAGAAAAAGCTCAGAGGAAAGACTCTGAGGATTTTAACTCAGATGTCTCGTGAAATTCAAAAAATTTGTAGAGTATGTGAAAAATCTCGTCGACAACATGCCTCGAAGATGCCAGGCGTTTATTGATGCAGGAGGCGAATGGACAATTTACTGAGGTAATTGCGCCGTTCTTAGCACACCAAAGAATACATCGATGGCCAAAAATGTTCTCGAAATACATTGTTCTAAAAATATGAGCGATCACGGTCTTATTTGACAGACTGTATAAGTCGATAATTCCTGACCAGGAAAAATAAACAAGTTACCAAAACTGAATAAAGTTCATATTTCGGCAAATGTTATTTTTATTGCGCGTCAGTCTCTTGAGCCATCTTGGGACACTCATTTTTTCGTATCATGAATCGTCAGAAGATGCAAAAAACAATACTAAATCGTCGTATTCTCGTAATTCGACAGTAAGATACAAGTATTATCGCTGATTGTGCCAGAGCAATATTAATAGCATACCTACTCTACAGCAAAAGTCACCAAGTGCATGTGACAAATCAATAGGTAAAGTTTTAGAAAAGACACATGATGTTAACATTGGGCTGACACTAACCAGCGATACAACTTATTGTATCTTACTGTTGTATTACCTGAGTACATATTGTTATATATGGTACTCCGCGTCTGAGTAGCGATTTTATCCTTTTCCATATCCTGAGGATATCGGCGAGTCATAATACCCGTCAACGTTGTTCAAGTGCCGAAATATACATTTTTGTATTTTACACCACCTTTTTAGACAACGCGGTAGTGCTGCCACGGACGTTATGGTATTTCTGCAAACAGCTACTACCTTTGTACGTGGCCAGGCCAAATATATTTAAATAAATTAATAAATAAGTATACCGGCCTGCCGTCCTGAATGGAAAGTGTCGCAGATCGAGTTTGGCAAAATGCTTGCTTGACTTTGATAGTTGGTCACGTTCAACATCGTGAAGTTATACTTAACAAAAGGGTTTGCAGGCGCCTGGTAGCCTTAGAGATCTATAAAATTACTTTCCGAGAGTACGTTGTACAATGTTTTTTTATAACTGAGACATAAGTATTGACGAGCCTGAAAACTGAATTGGATTTTCTGTATATTAATATCTTTCTCAAAAAAAGTATATAAAACAGATATCGGGGAGAGGTAAGGTATGGGTTCCTAATGATTACTTTTTAGACTAATCCTCTATAATTTTTCCTATTTTAATGTTTTTGTATTTGTCAAGGTGAGAATACTGACACCGCCAAACTGGGACGGGGAGTATTCTATAGTACAGGGTGTCAACGATAGAGTAAAGTTCATTATCTCATTTGTTTCGGGAATGACGAAAAAAAATGTTAAATACAATAGTTTTAGGGAATGTTAAGGTGCATAGTTTAAAATTATTTTTGAATATACAGGGTACTTGAAAAAAGTGTGGGGGATATGTTTTTTTAAATGGAACATCCTATTTTCTAATTTATTTTTAAATTCTGCGTAAAATTATATAACTTTTTTATTAATAATGTTATATATCTAAACCTAGTAGTTTTTTCTAATACTTAAATTTAAAAAAAAAAATACTAGTTTTCAGTTTTGTAAAAAATTGCCAGTAGCGCCATGGTTTCTGCAGGTGGAATACTCATAATTGGTACGAGCGTTTTATAGAGATGAAAAAAAAGATATATGTAAAGGAATTTGAGTTAGACGATACAGGGTGTTCAAAATAAATTTATACATTTCGATTATTTTAAGTTGAAAAATTTCAAAATTTTTAAATGGCACACCATGTATATTATTATCTTGTCTAATAGATTTGTCAAAATCCTCCAACATTTATTAAGTATGTCATATACCCATTTCTAATAGTGTTTTCGATTTATTTTGAATTTTTCAAGTTTTACCCTTGTTTTTAATACACTTGCGCTTTTGTGAAAACATAAACAAATAGTTAATAATAATTTTAATACAGTTTAACTTATCTAATGATTAATTATTATGACGTAATAAATGTTCAAAAATATGCCCGTCTACTTGAATACACTTGTTTAGTCGTTTTACTATATTTTCCTTCACTTTCCTTAGCATAAAGGGCGTTATTGTCCTGCACGCATCCCGTATCCTATTTTCCATATATATTGGTATTCTAGGGGAATTCATATAAACACGATCTTTAATGTAGCCCCACAAAAAGAAGTCTAAAGGTGTTAAGTCACATGATCGACGGGACCACTCAATGAATCCATCCCTATCGATCCCATCGAACTTCCCGAACTTCCCGGTGGTAATGAGCAGGAGCTCCGTCTTGTTAAATCCACATTTGTTCCCTTTCAAAGTTATCAACTTCTTCAAGAAGCTGGGGTAATTCGTTTTGCAAAAAATTTAGATATCTAGGCCCGTTAAGAGATTCGCGAAAAAATATGGACCAATAATTTGAAAACCCACACCACACATTAAGCGACCAATGGTTTTGGTTTTGAAGTTCCCGGACCCAAAATGGATTAACTGTTGAATAATAATGCATATTATGGCTGATAACTGCGAAAAGTAGCCTCATCAGAAAATATTATTTTGGATAAAAAATTTGGATTCCTGGACCTCCATTCATGGTGGTACAAAAGTTTACTCGTCGTTCAAAATCACGGTCTTGAAGTTCTTGGTGTAGTTCCATATGAAAGGGATGATATTCGTTGTGCAATTAGCCGTAGATCATGATGTGTCAGATAAGTTAGTTAGTTGACGGCTGCTGACCTGGGAACTATCTTTAACATGAAGTAAAATCTCCATTTCTTTTTCCTCATTGGTAGCATTCTGGTTTACTACTTTCCGTTTCGTATACTCAACGCTACCACTACCATCCAACTGTTCTATTAAGCACTTAAAAGATTTTCTAGATGGTATACGTCTATCAGGGTACTTCGCTCTGTAAAGTCTTACTGCCAAAAGACAATTTTTTCCCGCCTCGCCCAGTATATACCATAAACTATATCAATTAATTCATTTTTACAAAAATCCATAACTACTACCTTTATACGTCACTTACTACAACAAATTAAACTATTTTTACTTGCTTAATAGACATGTCAAAATTTGACAATGCCTACATTTTTGTTTTGTCTTGGCAACTGTGATGTTATAGCGTAAGTGTATTAAAAACAAGGGTGAAAATTGAAAAATTCAAAATAAGTCGAAAACTATTAGAAATAGGTATATGACAGACTTAATAAAAGTTGGAGAGCTTTGTTAAATCTACCAGAAAAAAATAATAATATACAGGGTGTGTCTTTTAAAAAACTTGAGATCTTTCAATTTAAAATAGTCGAAATGTATAAATTTATTTTGAACACCCTGTAGCTTCTAACTCAAATTTCTTTACATATATTTTTTTTCTCTCTATAAAACGCTCGTACCAATTATGAGTATTCCACGTTCAGAAACAATGGCACTGCTGGCAATTACTTACAAAACTGAAAACTAGTATTTTTAAAAAAAATTGAAATATTAGAAAAACCTCTAGGTTTAGGTATATAACATTACTAATAAAAAAAGTTATAAAATTAAGCGGAATCTAGATATAAATTAGAAAATAGAATGTTCCGTTTAAAAAAATTTGTGTTATATCGTCTGCACTTTTCTGAAGTACCCTGTAAACTCAAAAATAATTTTAAACTGTGCACCTTAACATTCTCTAAAACTATTGTATTTAACATTTTTTCGTCATTTCCGAAACAAATGAGAAAATGAACTTTACTCTATCGTTGACTCACTCTGTACAGGAACAAACGAAAGGTATTGAACATAGTTCACCTGATTTTAATTATAACATAGGGCTATCAAGTAAAGAAACCGATGGTACTATTATCAAGTACTTTAACATGTATATAATCTTTTAATACCATGCATAAATTTATCTATATATATATATATATATATATATATATATATATATATATATATATATATATATATATAGATACATATATATATATATATATATATATATATATATATATATATATATATATATATATATATATCAAGAATGGTGATTAGTAGGAAAAAAATATAAGAACAATTTTTATAGAGAATTGCACGATCTACAACTTTTGTCTGATCTATTTTTACGATAACACTTACCGTTTACGACAAAAATGCGAAAAATCGATATTTTTGACCTTGAATAAAGTTTTTAGCAGACGTAGGATCGGTGGGGACTTTTAATATTTTGTTTATAATAGTGTATTTAAGACCTATACCAATTTTCAGCTCTGTGTGAATTATTGCGAAGTTACCACTTTTTCTCGTCGTTGACTGGATAATTTACAAGTAATGGTCCGCCATCTCGTAAAAAAATTTGCAAATGCACTTTAAAGTATGTATGATAAAAGCATTGGAGTAAATTTTGGATTGCGTTCATTATATTTAAAAAAAAAAATGTCAAAATCAGGCTTTTTTCTTAGCTCTAGAACCCCTTAACGTTAATTCGTCACATAGCTACGTGCATTTACCAGTTATAGATTTGGCAGACCAATGACATATGCCAAGGTACTCTGGTGTGAATTGTGAAATAGATTTTAGTTTGGTGGTCCAAATTGACGTGTCAACGAAAGTGAATTTGCGCAGCTCAATTTGAGATTGTTGAAGCGATACGTGATTTGTACAAGAATATTTTGATTGATAAGACCCTCCTAATCATAATCTGCTAAGATCCACAACAGAAGTCATCCCTGGAACAGAAATTCAACACTTAGCCTTTTGCTAACCTATAAATGGACATATCTTCAGGAGGGTCTGGGGACCCTCCTGGTCTGTCCCCGGAATTCAGCAACATCAATTCTAAAAGGCACACTATCATCCCTCTATCCCCCTTTGCCCTCCGAATTTACACCAAAATAACAAACAACTCCCCCTTTGACGAAAGACTCAAATTCGAAGAACTGACGTTCTTGGAAAATGAAGTCCGCTCTACTAAGAACAAACAAAGCAACCTTGAAATCACAGATGAGTGCAAAAGAATTTTAAAACAAATTAGAAAGTACAAAAATAGAATTGTTAAATATGAGGAATTCTCTGCTCCTCCTTTCTTAGCCATAATTGAAAGTATTAATGAGAACATCGGCAATCTTCACCCAATGAACTTGGGTAAAATGTTGTTTGAATCTAAAGTAGAAGGAATCAAAAAAATTGATAGAATGGGTAGAAATCGTGTAGGCGTTGAATTCCACGGCCCGACTCAAGCCAACAATATTCTGGACAATCAAGCAGTCATAAATAGAGGTCTCAAAATTTATATCCCCCAGAGGATGCTTACATGTAGAGGTATCGTCAAAAGAATAGGAAGCGACGTCACTGAAGATGATCTAATAGAACAGGGATATGGCATTCGTGGCCATCAAAAAGTCAAAATAATAGATGCTCACCAATTTAACAGGAGAGTAACCATGGATGACGGGAAAACAGAATTTGTCCCTTCAAATACTTACCTTTTAACTTTCGCTGGAAACATGCTTCCAACGGATATTGAAATCTTCAATAATAAAGTGGAAGTAAACACATATATTTATCCTACCATTCTGTGTAGGAATTGTTTAAGGTTTGGGCATCGAGTCAACAACTGCAGAGGGAAATACCGATGCAGTAAATGCGGCCTTAATCACAAGCAGGGGGATTGCTCCATTACTACTCAGGATGAAAACAGGAAATGCATTAACTGCGGGGACAGTCACCCTGAACAAAGTAAAAGCTGCCCAGAATACATTAGACAAACTAAAATTAATGAACTCAGAGCCAAATACAATATTTCTTTTTACGAAGCCAACTTACAACTTCCAAAAAATTCAATCAATACTAACATTGATTTAAACAATTTTCCTGATACCTTACATCAATCCATACCGCACAAGTCACAAACCTCTCCTTCCAGAAACTACTCAATGGTCACAAAGAAGAGGAAGCCTTCTCCGGTCAGAACACAAGGTTACAATAAAAAAGAGCATAGGGATCAACTCTTTACATTAACCCCCAGAACACCTTTTCCCCCTATGGAATCTGTCCTCTCCAATCAAGGGCAAACCGATGGCCAGATAACTAAGGAGTCGACCAACAGAGATAAACATATCAACATCATAAAACAAATAATACATAAGGACACCTCCCCAAAAAAGGAAGAATATATAAATATTAAAAAATACCTAAAAGATTTATCCCAGGAGAACCCTCACGTGGTTTCTTCAGGGCTTTCGGACCATTGACTCCAAAATCTCTTTCCTCGTGAACCATTTCAATTCACTTAAAATTATTCAGTGGAACATTCGCAGTATAAAATCTAACAGAGATTCATTATTAAAGCTCGTATATGAGATAAATCCTGAAATAATATGCCTTAATGAGACATGGCTGAAGGCTGAGGACAATATTAAAATTAATAAATATAGTTTTTTTGCGAAAAGATAGAGATGATGGGAAAGGAGGAATTGCCTTTCTTGTGAAAGACAGCATTCCCTGGAAAGAAATCAAAACCCCTGCTGTTCAAGTTAACAAGAAGATTCAACATCTATGTATTGAAATTAATTCAATGTTCCTGCATAACATTTATATTCCTCCCAATATAATCCTCCCTAAAGATTATATTTACAACATCACTAGGAACACCTTACCAAATTTTCTCATCGTGGGTGACCTCAATACTCAGCATATAACCTGGGGTTCAGGAACCTCCAACCGAAATGGCCAAACCTTGTACGGAAATATAGACGACCTAAACCTTTTTCTTCTTAACAACGGTCAGCCCACCAGGCTAACGACCCCCAGCCAACACAAGAGCGTTCCCGATATGGCCATTTGTAGCTCCTCAATGAGTCATAAAATTGTATACGAGGTCCTAGTCAACCACATAGGAATGAGCGACCACTTTCCTACCCTATGCCAGATAAATAGTACAGGATCTTTTGCCATTCAGACTCCAACGCCTGAGAGATTCAATTTCAAGAAAGCTAATTGGGAGTCCTTTTCCCACAATATTACGCGTCTGACAGAGAATCGAGTTATTGACAACTATGATACATTCTGCGACATAATCCGAGAGGCTGGTTCAGCTTCCATCCCTCTAGTAAAAGGATACAAAAATAAAGGAAAAACCTGGTGGGATAGCGATTGTGACAGAGCCATACAAGGCAAAAGAGAATCTATAAAGGCTTATTTGACCTCTCCCACCTGGGAAAACTATGTTAACTTTAGGAAATCCAGGGCAGCTTGCCGCAAAATCTTAAGAGAAAAAAGGAAACTGAGTTTCCAGAATTTTTGTGAAAACTTGTCCTCTCAGACCCCGATTGATAAAGTCTGGAAATCTGTTAAAAACTTTGCCAATTCATTCAAAGCATCCACCAATCAACGGCCATTGAATAACTCTATCTCTCAAGATTTACTAAACAGTCTCACCCTTCCTCTCATAGATCCGATTGAAGTAACAACGGTAAACTTCTCACGGTTGAAAAGTAAGACCTTTTCAATCAATGAAATAAACAACTTTCTTCTAGACAGAAAAAACTCCTCTCCCGGTTTAGACAGAATTTCTTATTCTATGATTAAGAATTTGGATCTCAAAATGTTGAATTTCCTGACCAGTAAGTTTAACCAGGCTCTGGTAAACCCCGGAGAAATTCCCAAATCTTGGAAAACGGGATTAGTCATTCCCATAATTAAAACCAATAAAGACCCCTCCTTGGTTTCCTCCTACAGACCTATTACCTTAACTTCTTGTGTCGGCAAAATATTTGAGGGGATTATAAAGAATAGAATTGAATGGTTTATTGAGAACGAATCCAAACTAAACAATATACAAACAGCGTTCCGAAAAGGAAAGGGAACTAACGATAACTTGATTATATTGACGGCTGAACTTAACAAAATTATATCCAACAATGAAAAAGGAATATTAGTTACCCTAGATATTAAGGGAGCCTACGACAGTGTAGATGTAAATATTTTATACAGAAAATTAGCCGAATTAGGAATACCCCAAGACATCTCTGAAATAATCAGATTTCTACATCGAGACAGACAGCTTTACATTCTGGATAAGAAAGATTATAAATTCATTGGCCCACAAATGGCAAATAGAGGGGTTGCCCAAGGCTCTCCCCTGGCTCCTATACTATTTAACATTTATGTCAACTCCATAATAGAAGCCATCCCTACAAATATAACTGCCCTTCAATATGCTGACGACATCGCGATTGTAGCTAGGGGAACTAATATAGTAGAAATTACTGAAAGGATCAACTATTGTCTAGCAAACCTTCACAGATGGGCAACTAATCACTGTCTGGAGTTTTCTCCAGCTAAGTCTTCGGCCATGTTTATTCAAAAAAGCATTACCAGACCAGACCTTCGAGACATCATTATTAACAACGAAACCATTCCCTGGAAAGACCACCTTTCTTACCTCGGGGTGATCTTCGATTCTAAGGTCACTTGGGATAAACAAATCAACTCAATGATTCAAAAGGCTAGCAAGGGTGTGAATATTATCAGATTTTTGTGTAGAACCTGGTGGGGAGCCCATCCGGCTACCTTGTTGACCTTTTACCATGCTTTTGTCAGATCTCACCTAGACTATGGCAGCCTTGTTTTACAAAAATGTGCCAAACGACTTCTTCAAAAACTAGATACCATTCAATACCAGGCTCTGAGAAGTTGCATGGGTATGATGAAATCAACCCCTATTAATGTTCTGCTGTCTGAAGCGGGGGAAATGCCTCTGGATCTACGCAGGATATGGTTATCTATAAAATTCCTCACCAAAGCAATAGCTTTAACAAACAATCCCTCTTTCAATCAGGCGCAAAGCATGTACATTAATTATAATGCTCGCTTCGATTTCTGGAAAAGGTACCAATCCTCACCAATAGTCGAGGCCATGGATTTGTTACTCCCGGTTATTGAACATATCGAAAAATACAGCCATATTCCCTTCTTCCTCACGGAAATGGACGTCAAAACGTTTCGATTTCACCAATTTAATCTGCAGAAGGGAACGAATAATGCAATTGACTTTAAATTAATTATAGAAGATAAATTCAAATCAAGGACCCAAGTGTATACTGATGCCTCTAAAGGGACCAATCACAAAATTGGAATTGGGTTGTCCTGCCCCAAACTCAATATAGAAAAATTCTCTGCCCTCCCTACCTATTTTTCGATCAACTCTGCAGAAGCGGAAGCTATTTTTAGGGCGTTGGAATTGGTTGAACATCATACAATCAAGAAATCTCTAATCCTCTCTGATAGTCTAGTTTCCTTGAAAAAAATCCAAAAAGCAGGTCATGCGAAACAGGAAGCGACAATTATTAAAATCAGAAAGAAGTTAGGTGAATTAATCAATGACGGATATGATATTGAGTTGGCTTGGATTCCCAGCCATACGATGATACCGGGAAACGATAAAGCTGATCATCTAGCAAATATGGGGAGAGAATTACCTAACACTGAAAATATGAAGACGGATTATAGGGACTTCTTATCCATTTTCAAAGGCAAAATCCGCAATATCTGGATAGAGAGATGGAAAACTATTTCTGAAGCAAAGGGACGTTTTTACGCATCCCTAATTTCGGCTCCTTACAAGAGACCCTGGTTTAAAGATATTCCTCTTAGTAGAAAATATATCTCTACTTTTTGTAGATTAAGAAGCAATCACTGTTCATCTCCTAAACACCTATACAAATTAAAAGTTTTGGAAAGCCCTCTCTGTGCATGCGGAGAAGAAAGTGATATTAACCACCTTCTTTTTGAATGCCCCAATTTTACTGCTGAATCTAATAATCTTTATCATTCAATTTCCAACTTCCACACCAGGTCCCCTATAACCTTATCAGACGCTTTACAATCCCATGAATATCTGGTTAAAATAATTATATCTTTCCTAAATTACCGCAAAATCAAATTATAGACACCCTCATCGCCATCCACCTTGATTGACGCTACTCAAACTCACCCAGATTCATTCATAATAATTAACTAATCCGAGAAGGTTATGGAGACATTCCAGACACACTGCAAGGTGGACCTTGTCGGATATCATTTAAGATAAAAGGAGAAGATAAGGGTTTTGGAATATAAACCGCCACCCGACCGAATAGCCCTGGCAGCTGTGGTCGTAAAAAGCATAGAGAGAGAGAGAGAGATTTTAGTTTTTACTTTTTTTTCTGCTTTTTACATTTTCATTGATTTTTAATTGTATTTTCCAGAAGAAGGAAGAAACCGTGTCATTAGACCCAAGGATTTTATAGCTTTTGTATGGATTTATCTCATTTTAAGTGCACTATGGGTTGCTATTTCCATAGACCAATACGCAGGTATATAAAAGTTTTATAATTATTACTATTATTATAATGATTTAGTAGCACCTACTCACCCCCTCTATGTATTAACTCATCGCAGATATAATTAGATATCATAAAAAATGCACTCTGAGGAGGCCTATTCCATCTGCCTGTACTCAGATTCAGGCTCTTAATTTAATATAATCCCCGTTCGTTGAGTGGCTTATGGAAATCATTTGAATAATGTGTATTTGTCTCTCTATATATGTTTATTCAAATCCCTGTAGTTGGAAATCTTATTTTTGTGTGTAGGCTAAATTAATAGTTGGGATGGCGGTGTTAATCAGCGTAATACAATACCTGATTTATTATGAGTGACTTTTTGCCGAGTTAACACACGCTGAAACCAGTATACCTTGTAGTTATTATTATCAAGTATTAGCTCCGAGGCATATTTGAAAAAGGCACTATACGTGGAAAAATGATTCCACAGCATTTATTAATCAGTGTATCTAAAAAATGTTTAAATAAAAGTTACAGGGTGTTATATGGCTCACATGCTGACGTTGACAATAACATGTTTTGAACTGTCAGTTCGAAAAAATTACGCCATCTTGATTTTTTTAAATGAAAAGCCCCGTATATTATTTTATTTTCGGGTAATACTAAAAATTCTAGATATTATTTGTCTAACATATCATATGCCTAAATTGAACTCTTTTGGAATTATTGTCATTTGAATTTTAAAATAAAAAAAAAAAAAATACAAAAAAACTACTAGGTTTATTTTTAAGTTAACCATTGCTCAAAATGTCTACCGTTAACAGCGAGGTAATGACCCAATCTGTCATAAACAGCCTGAACAGAGTCTTGCAGAGAATCCGGGGTGATCTGTGCTACTTCATATTGAATTGTTTGTTGTAAATCTTCTACAGTTTCAGGTCGACTCCTATAAACTCTGGTTTTCAAATGACCAAAAGTCGAGTGTCGTAAGGTCGGGACTCCTTGCAGGCCATTCTACAGCACCTCTTCTGCCTATCCATCGATTAGGAAAAATCGCATCCAAATATCTACGAACATTGATTTTATAGTGAGGAGGTCCTGTTGATACCACAGATTCCTGTTAGGGGTATCCGAATTATTTTCATCGGGAAAAACTTGCTCTTGGAGTAACCGTAAATATCACTGTCCTGTAAGATTTCTATCGATATAAAAGGGACCAATGATATGACGTCCACAAATCCCTGGCCACACGTTTAACTTTTGTGGTCTTTGAGAATGATTGTCGATTATCCAGTAGGAATTCTCAGTAGACCCGTACCGGCAGTTATGCCTGTTAACTCTTCCGTTAAGACAAAATGTAGTCTCGTCAGAAAAAACAATATTATGAATTAGGTTAGGATCATTATTGATTCGTTCCATCATGACCTCACAAAATTCAACGCGTCTATCGTAGTCATCTTCAGATCATTCTTGCAATAGAATGGGTTTGTATGGATGCAATTTTTCTTCATTCAGTATACGACTTAAGGTACCTTTACTTATGTTGTAGTCTAGGCAGACCTGAGGAGTGGCTGTATGGGGATTTCCTGTAATTTCCAATAAAACATCTAACTTTTTATCATCGCTTGTTGTAACTTTTGGAGGTCCAGATTTAGAACGATCCTTAACATGACCTGATTGTCTAATTCGTTTTAATGTTTTGCTAACTACGGATTGGATAATAGATTCTCGATTCGGATATTCTGCGTTAAAAATATTACACATCTCCTGTTGTGTCCTCCTACGGTCTCCGTAACCAACCATCATTATCAAAATGATCCTTTCAGTTTCTGTTAAATGTACCATTATGATATTACGCTAAAATTGCAGTTACACAAAATGCAACAATAAACGTTTTTGTCAATAAATCATTTTTTGACGCGTTAAGTCGTTACCTGACAGTAAATGTTTGATACAAGCCAGCTTAATTTTTTTTTTAATTTGATCTTAATATCAAATATCAATAATTCCAAAACAGTTCAATTTAGACATATCGTATGTTAGACAAATAATATCTAGAATTTTTAGTAGGACCCAAAAATAAAATAATATAGAGGGCTTTCTATTTAAAAAAATTTAAGATGGCATAATTTCTTCGAACTGACAGTTCAAAATATTCTATTGTCAACGTCATCATGTGCGCCGTATAACACCCTATGACTTTTATTTAAACCTTTCTTTGATACATTGTATTCAGTTGTAACAACTTAAGATTTTATGCTAACTTTTATAGGAGTATCTTTTTTTTGTGTGGCTGTGTAATGGAAATATGTTATACAGTTATAACATATTGCCATTACACAGCCACACAAAAAAAAAAAGTTCATTATCACGAACCGAAATACATGGGTCTAGTGTATTATTCGATGCTGAATTCGAATCCGTAATTAAAAAAAGATTTATCCTGTCATTTTCTTTATTGGCCAAAAACATCCCTTGAAATGGGATAAAACTATAGTAATAATGTAATGACTCTTAATGAATTATGAAAAATGGTAGATATTTTATAGCCTAGAGGAGAGAATCTGCATTCAAACCACAAATCCATGGATTGAGGCAATATTTATGTACAGAAAATTAAGTGGCACACATTAAATAAAAAATGTTGCGTTGGTTTTCTATATAAAGTTTTCTTGTTCATCTCTTCCATTGCCAATGTTGCAAATGTCAAGTAAAATAGTAAAAATCTACCGTTTGAATAATTATAAAATCATACTTATGTCTAATTAATTGATTGAACAACTCGTACATTTTTACGGACATCCAGAATTTTCCCCTAATTTAATAATCGGGGGTTGCTAATTTACTAACGCGCAGCATATGAATATGATATTATCTGCGTAAGGAGGCATTTTTATCGTGAATTTTGGCAAAATATTATATGTTCTAATTCGTTGCATAATCCTTTCAATATGTAGAATATTATACTGGGCGAATTTGAATTCAGCGTCGAAAAATACACTATATCCATATATTTTGGTTCGTGGCTATGAACTGTGGCTGTGTTATCTGACGCCCTCAAATCCTAAAAATCTCTAGTAAAATGCTATGTTGACTCCGATGTTTGACATCCATATCTACATTGTTTCAAATAGTTTTTGGTAGGACTAATTTTATTCTACATAGGTAGTAAGGTTCCTTCAGTCTCTGTAAATATCAGTCCAGATATCAGCGAGCAGTTTTGTAGACATTTCCTTGAGCAACTTGATTTGAATATCACCTCTGAAGAGGTTTGGCTAACTAAGCCTGTAGCTGACGTTGGTCTGTTTGGTGGTGTCAGTACACTTTATATTTGTTTGCCCATAACGTTGTAATTGCGTATTTTGCATATTGCCATGTGCAGTACGGAATATTCGGCAAGCCTATAGAAATATTTGTTTGGATTACGTTCATTATTCTAGTTGCATACTTATATCCACCAGTCCTCTCGATGCAGATAAAGCGTTGTTTTTTCAGTGGCATTCCAAGTTAATGTTTCTGGGCCTATCCAAAATGATAAGCTGATGTAAATCACATATATACTTTTAGTTTCCTTATTAAGTTCTTGCAATTTACCATAACTTAACTCGTAATATACGCCATACGCTTCTTATACACTCGGGTGACATTCTGGCCTCCATTGCGTCCTGTGTTCTTTACGCTAGTTTTAAACCCAGGTAGTTGTAAGGTTGTTTAACCTATATTGTGACAATATTTTGAATGTACTGCGTCTCAAATGCACCAAATTGAGCTTTTCCTACAATTATCTTTAGAATGCAATGTTTATTTAGCTTAGACTTGCTTTTCTGTATCTCTGAAGAACCCTTCCATAATGTTGAACAAGTGTTTCTACCTAATCCCATTAGTGTGAGATAGTATATGATGTAGCCTATTATTCGCTTCGGGCAAAGAGGCAGAGTTTACTGTCTGACAACTAGCAGCGCTCGCCGTGGCGGAAATTCGCACTTCCTGCGAATATTCATGTGTTAAAGATTGTTGTATTTGCGGTATTGTGTTAACAATTATGGATAAAATATCAGTAAAAAGCCGCGGAGAGGAGTGTTATGCGGTTGGCTGTCAAAATAGCAAAGGGAATTAATTCTCCCAATACAATATTCTACGGCGCTTTTATAAAAAAAAAACACAAGTTGAAAGAAAAATGGATTCAAGCAGTGAGAGGTTCAAAGTGAGTTAATGAGAATTTTAATACTTTTATACATAATTTATTTATTGAATACATTTTTTTGCAGAAGAAATTCTAGAAACTAAAAAAGTGGGGAAAGTAAGAATACATATTGAACGGATTATGCAACGAATTAGAACATACGAGTATAATGTTTTGCCAAAATTCACGATAAAAATGCTTCCTTACGCGGATAATATTATATTCATGTGCTGCGCTTTAGTGAATTTGCAATCCCTGATTATTAAATCAGCAGAAAATTTTGGATTTCCCTAAAAAATGAACGAGTTGCTCAATCAATCAATTATGATTTTATAATATTTGAAACGTTAAATTTTACTGGCCATTTGCAACATTGACAATGGAAGGGACGAATAAAAAAACTTTGTATACAAAACCAATGCAACATTTTTTATTTAATGTGTACCACTTAATTTTTTTAATCTATTGTACATAAATATCGCCAAGCAAGGAAAATAAAAAATATTTTTCGTATCTATTGTCTCACTTTACAATTTTCATTCGAATTTCCTCTCGAGACAATTTTTTTCACTAAAAAAATTTATATTGTTTCTTGCAAATCCATACAATACTTTCGTGGTGTATTTATTAATTTACCTAAGCTTTTTTTTATCAATCTTAGTCTTTTTTCTTGCACAATTCAGGCAAAAAATAGGTAAAATAAAAATTTTCCACGACTTTTTAAAAACTCTTCATCCTCTTCATCCCTGTGCACTTCAACTCTGCTTTGCCCTTTTTTTTGAGTTTCATTTACAAAACGAAAATTATTCACAATTTTTGAAAAACCGGTACTCAAAGCGACTTTTTAACGTCTTTTTAGAACTAAATTATGGGAAATATTGGCTTTAACCTAAGATATTTTGGCCTCGTACTATGGGAACTAGCTTAAAATGAAAAACGGTTGAATTCTTCTTGAACCATATACGCCATGAACCTTTTTTCTATCGGAATATATTAAATTAAGCAGAAAAAAAAAAGCGTCAATTTGCCATTTGAATCAATGTAAACATTGGTCGGACAAAGTGCGACGTCTTGACGTCTTCACTTGCTTCTTTGCTTGAAACGAATATACAGGTACCAGTTCTATAAACTTTCAGGACTCCGAAAAGCTGCTCTCGTGATACCGAAACAAAAGCTTACTTGTGGTGTGTATAGACAGTAACAAAATTTTTTTAATTGATATAAGTATGATTGTAAATGATGGAGTAGGTCATCAGTTCTCGGTTATCCATTATATCTCTAGTACATCCTTGTTCCTGAATGCCAGTGATGTTGTGTCATTCATAGTGTGCGTAGATACCTGTAAGGCAAGAAGTTATCAAAGTATATAAAGCACGGATGCAAAGTATCGCGGATCTTTCTAATGAAGATGTGTTATTACATAAATGTATAAATAACAGTGTCATTTTCTGTAGGTTAAAGACAACAGTGTTATTTAAAATAGGCATCGATTAGTTAGTACTTCGAAATTCATTAAGGAAATAAATGTGGACCCGGTCAAGATCTGGACCATTCTAGATTTCTTCGGTAGTACATGGTTCGAATTAAATTAAGTTGTAATTCTAGCATTTTTGATATTCTCAATTCATCCAGTTAGCACGAGTATTAAAAGGGGGGTAAATTTAACTTCCGAAAGAAAATTTTCTCTCGGTTGGTGCTCACCTTATAGCTTTACAATCTAAATGAAAACACGGATAATCGAGGTTTTCGAATATTCAAGCGTTATTCAAATATGTTGTTTAAACGACTTATTGTGAGCGGGTATGAATTATGTTCATTACTTCTTCCACCCACTTAGGTAGTTTACGTGCTCCCAATTCTCCATTATATTTATTTAATTGCACAGTTTTTTTCTTATTATAGTGTTCTTGGCTTTGTGTTTAAATATGTAAAGATTGTAATGTGTGTGCCTCTAAAACATATCCTTGCAAAGTTCTGTCATTTATGGTGTCTAGTATGAAATTAAAATTTTGGACGAGTTGAGCCTGTGGTGATCTACACTCGGTCAAGTAAGAATGTGACCGCTCGTATTCTTGAAAAAATGTGTTTCGAGAAAATATTTTGCCATCAATGTATTCTTTGGTATACCAGCAATGGCGCAATTACCTTAGTAAGTTGTCCAATCGCTTTCTGCATCAATAATCGCCTTACAACTTCGAGGCATGTTGTCTACGAGATTTTCTGCGTTGATCTCCAAATTTTTCGAATCTCGTCAGAGTACTGAGTACAGGAGGACCAAATATTTTTCAATAGGGTTGGAGTCCGGCGATTGTCAGGGCCACTCTAGTATCTTATCGTGGGCCCAAGCGAGCCGCTTCGCGACGTTATTTTCGCCCAGCAAAGTTTTCTTCAACGTACTTTGGAATTTGACATCATGAACACGAAGATGTTGTCGAACGATCTTATGGGACATACTCAAACCTCTTCTCCTTGAAGCAGCGTCAATTTCAGGCCCTGTAAAAACAGGTCGAGGTACGAACCCGGGTTGCTAGCGAAGAAAGCAGACACCTTAAGCACTATGGTATAGTCACCTCTATATATATATATATATATATATATATATATATATATATATATATATATATATATAATAAGTACTGATCACGTAATTGTAATGTTTAGTCATTCTTTACTGCAAAAGATTCGAAGTCAGTATTCATATTACAACTTTTTATTGTGAATGAAGTACCGGTAAATAATTTATCGTTTTTTTAAATTGTGTAGGTGCATTTATAAGTAATTTCGTACCTTTTTTACTAAAATTATTTCTAATTTTAGCCATACAATTGAAGAAAGAAAGGCAATCAGTTATTACTTTGGTACTAGGGGCTATAGTACTAACGACTTGCGTTATTGATTTGGTTTTTGTTTCACTGTTAGGCAGAGATTTAGATACATGTCCTTTTGATCTTACCATAACTCCGACTACTACAAGTATTATAACAATTTCTACAACACAGGTAAGGATGTTACTAAATTGGAAAATCGGAGAAATTTTTGAAATTATAACTGATAATTAAGGCTTACAAGGAGGAAACTGTAATTTCTGTAAAAAAATATTTTTACAGCAATGGCTTGGTCTTCTAATCGTGAGGGTCCAAATTCAGGAAAAATAAATAAATAAGAAAATAAATATATAAAGGTATTTAAATAAAAAAAAGTTTTACTGTTTCACAAATCGTTGAGTTTGGGCCCTCTAGAGCCTTTTTACGTTTTTTGGAAGAGAATCTTACCTCCCTGAGATGAAGTGACTAAACTAGTTACTAATTTCTATTTATACGTTAAGGCTATATAGAATTTCAAAAGATTCTTTTGCCTGGTCGTATAATTGCCAAATATTGAAAATTTCTTCTAATCTATTAGAGTTTAATAAATTTTCAAAAATGTGTTATGTCAAAACTCTAAATATAAAGCGTTCTTTCTCTTTGAAAAGAAATAAAATTTGAATATAATGGTACATATTCGTAAAGATTAGGTTTGAAGTAGTAAGGAACACTAGATAAAATTTCAATAAAGAAAATTATATTATTTTTCATAGATTCATGTAATTTTTGACACTTTTCTCCGAAAATATTTGCCGTAGAAAGTTGAAATTTGGTACTAATATAGAAATTGATGGCCTCATCAGAGTCGTGTTTTGATAGTTAAATTTCGACTTAAGGGGTTAGTTTTGGGGGGTGAAATCGGAAGCGAAAAAAAATTTTTTTTATTAGGTCATCGAATAGGGTGTCAAATGAAAGATTGCAAAAACACGAGTTCAAAAATATATATAATGTCTTACATGTGCACACTTTAAAATTATAATTTTAAAAAAATCGCGAAAAATCGCTGTCCCCTTCCTCTATCTCGAAAAGTACTGGTCCAAACATTTTGAAAAAATTCTGGAGTATTCTCCACGGGGTGTAGATTGAACGAAAATTATCACGAGTGCATTACCTTTAATAATTTATCTGGTATATAAAAAGAAAAAAAATTCAAGGTCATCAGTTTTCAGTAAAGGTCGGAAACAAACTTTATTGAAAACTCATTTGGGGTGT
Source organism: Pachyrhynchus sulphureomaculatus (assembly GCA_019049505.1). Taxonomy (NCBI): domain Eukaryota; kingdom Metazoa; phylum Arthropoda; class Insecta; order Coleoptera; family Curculionidae; genus Pachyrhynchus; species Pachyrhynchus sulphureomaculatus. The sequence goes on along the minus strand of CM032453.1, from coordinate 74,914,509 downwards.
GTTTTGCGAAGTCACTGATCATTTTATACCTCCGTAACAAAAATTTTTATCTCAGAAGCAATCAACGTACGGAACACTAATTGCGCAAGTTCAACTTGCACTTGACCGGTTATTTGATTTATCTTTAATTTTCACTTATATTTTAAAATAGAAAAAAATATTCTCAATTGCATTTAAATATTTTATTTAAAACTTTATTAAACTAACTTATATCACTGATAAAAATTAAAAATAATAGGTTAGGCAAGGTTACTACCCTAAGGAACACCGCTAGTAGCTTTAAATTTAACAAATTTATGGCTACGGATTTCAACATATTGTAAGCGATCTCTAAGATAGGATTCTAAAAATATTATTAGATTCTTAGCGAATCCCATCTGACACAATTTTTGCAACAAAATAGAATATTTTACTTTGTTGAAGGCCTATGACAAGTCTGTATAAACAATATCTACTTGTTTATGATTATCTAAGGCCTGCCCAACGTATTGGGTAAGACATATTAGGTTACCCACTATATTGCGATTCCTAAAAAAAGTGTTATTTAGAGGAGATTAAGGGTTTAATTTGATTAAATAAACAATCATGTATCAACATTTCAAAAACCTTCGCAAATGGAGATAATATAGACACAGGCCCATAATTCGATAATACATTTGGATCTCCTTTTTTGAAGATCGGGTAATCCTTGCGTATTTCCATATTTCTGAAGTAATGCAGCGGCACAGTCTTTGAGAACGAAGCAAGGTATCTGATCCGGGCCCCAGGTTAATTTGTTTTTCGACCTTCTTAATGCCCCCATAATGAGTTCCTTTGGTACGCATTCAAGCATGACAGAAGAACTGTCATTGACAAATTGATGCCTACAGGTCAGTTTCGTTGAAGTACCCATACCAAAAAAAGTGGCAAATACCTTTACAATACTTTCAGGATTGGAGTACTGACAGTTATCGTTCATAAATATTTCAAGTAGGGAACCTGTTGCTTTTTTAACCAAAAAGTTTTTGGGTTACTTGAAGTTTTATCTGCTCGAACTTCCTTGTATTGCTGTCCCAATATTAATGAGCTGATTCTTTTTTTATTTCTTGAAACCTTTATGCTTTCGCTTGATGAACCTGATTATTTCAGATATAAACTATACTGGATAGGGTCTTATGAATAATAGATTTCGGAACCCACGCATACAATATTTCATATAATATCTCGTAAAAACCGTGCACACGCTTCATTGACATTATAGAGCATGTATAAATTAGACCAATCCGCATTCAAAATTCTGTCATAAAGGAGTAGAAAATCAGCTTTTCTAAAGTTTTACCGAGATTGGAATTTAATTGCCGGCTACACAGATTTTGATAAGGAAACCTTCAAAGAAGGAAGGTAGTTGTTCGTCTCTACTAGTGAAAACAGATTCTCTGGAAACGACACATTTAAAATTTCAAAGAACTAAATCAAGAAAGTTATTATGCGTGTTGGGAATTTTGTGAAATTGTTGCAAATCAAACAAATGAGTAAAATAATTTACATCAATTTTCAATTGGAAGTTAGGAATATTAAAGTCATCCAAAATTTATGCATTATTATTGTACATAAAGGGAAGTACTTCAGTGCACTCAAACAATGTATTTAGTTCTTGTTGAGAAGTATTTGGAGATATGTAGATAACCAATACGAGTAATGGTACATAATGAATGCTTACCTTACAAGCAACTATATATATCTTAGTGATATTGTTACGAAGATCAATTGGGAATGCATTATATCTATTATTCACAGCTAGTATCATCCCATCTCTACGGGACAGACCCAATCTACTAAGGGGTCTATCACAGTGAAACACACAATAACAGAGAGATTTTGCAACGCTTATTTTGGTAGGTCACTGTATTTATCTTCATTTGAAGCTTGCTTCCACCGTTTGGAGCTTGTGCAGTAGTCAAGGGAAGAAATTAAATATAAGGACTTAGCTGTTCTCGTTATTTGAAGCATGTGCCCACCATTTGGTACTTGCACAGTATTGAAACAAAATCAGAAAAACTTTTATTAAGGATAACGATTTCCCTTATTTAGGAACTAAACTATTTGAAGTTCGCTGTTCTTATCGTTATTATGGTAGGGCCTGTTTTTTTTTTCCTACTTAGGTATACAAACCACTAAGAAAATTTAGTAAAATTGAAATTATAATCTTTTATTGTAAATAACACTGACAATAGTTAATTAGTGTTTTTTTTCCAATCTTTGACACAGTGGCACTACAGTGTGTGTAGTGCTTATTTCAAATAAAATTTTATTTATCGCACATTCATATTACCTTGTAAATATTGAAGGAAGTGATAGAAACAACTTTAGTTTATAAACTTGTGTTGACCTCTGAAATATTAATAACCGGTGTGCTTAACCTTGAAATGAATGAACAAAGGTCTCCTAAGCTTATAGAAGATGAATAATAACCTAACCTTGCGTTAATAATGCGCATGCTTGAGATAACGGTAAGGACAAACGCATGTGAAAATAAGCGTTGCAAAATCTCTCTATTGTTTTGAATTTAACTTTCCGTAATTGCGATGAGGTCGTAGCTGCAAATCGATTCGAAGATGTCACTCTTGTGTTGTCAGAGGGCTACTCTTACATTTTGACAAAAAAAGAGAACATTCATAACAGAAGAAAATAAAAATCTGTTATGTCTGCAATTTCTGCTTTAAGTTCAGCATTAGTCTTTATTTGTTCCATGCCCGTTAGTGGAATCTGAGTTCCAGAATTGCTAGAAAGGAGATGACGTTCATCATGTTCGGCAGCACCTTTCAACTTCTAAATGAAGAAAATCATTGGGCCAAATCTCTTTCCCACGAGCATTTTTTGAGGTCTGCGAATAGATAATAGTCGCTGGGGTTCCATCTAGAGAACACGGTGGATGAGGAATCAATTCGAACTTGAATTCATGCAAGTTTGCCATCGTAACCGTTGACTTGTGAGACGGTGCATTGTCTTGATGAAAGAGCACTTCTTTCTTGTTTATTTGGGGCCGTTTTCTTACAATTTCTACCTTTAAACGCACCAATAACTTATATAATATTTGCTATTGATGGTTTTTCCTTTCTCAGCATAGTTGGTGAAAATTATTCCATGCGCATCCCAAGATACAGCGGCCAAAACCTTCCCAGCCGACTGTTGTGTCTTTAGTCGCTTCGGGCGGCTTTCACCGGCTGCTGTCCACTCAGCTGACTGTCGATTTGATTCCGGTGTGTAGTGGTGGATACATGTTTCATCCATTGTAACATCGTATGAAAAAATCAGAATCATCAACACGTTGTTATTTTTGGTCCACTGTAGGCAATTATATATATATATATATATATATATATATATATATATATATATATATATATATATATATATATATATATTATATACATATATATATATATATATATATATATATATATATATATATATATATATATATATATGTATATATATATATATATAGCGCGATAGCACTAATGTACTGAAAACTATGAAAACTATATTAAAAAAACTTCCAACCTATATTATCATGCAATATAGTTTTTTTTTGTACTAGATAAATTATCAAACGTAATGCATTCGTAATAATTTTCGCTCAATCAACATTTTATGAAGACTGCTATAAAATTTTTTAAAAATTTTTTGATCAGGACTTTTCGAGATAGGGTGAGTGGATCACAATTTTCGGTCATTTTTAAAAAAATTATACAGAGAACTGTGCGCAAGTATTACATCATTTATATTTTTGAATTATTGTTTTCACAAGCTTTCATTTGACACCCCACTTGATAACCTGGTAATTTTTATTTTTGTTTAGTACCTTTTGACGCCAACAACGTACCTATAATGTTACTACATAAAGAATGAAAGGATCTGAAAACTACGAATAACAAAACAACAAACATTTTCGTCTTCAAAAACATAATTTCAAGTCACCGTGTCACTAAACTCCAAGAAAATCAAATTATAGACTGGAACTGCAAGTAAAAGACAAACACAATACTCCGCCAGCGCTGGTCTGTCCATTCCCGTCTCCCACTATGTCATGAGCGACCGGCTCTGCGCTCACTCGTGACAAGTTTCTTTTCCCACCGCGTCAGCTCCGTTTTGTCTTTATAAAATTTAGCCCATGTTCACCCCAAATTCCAGGCTCCATACCAGGAAAAAAATTTTAAAATCGGATTGGTAGTTTCAGAGATTATCTTAATACAAACAAACATACAAACTTTATTTCTTAATTATATTAATATAGATAATATATTTTTTCAGGAATCTACACCAACACCTACAGAATCTACCACCTCATCTGATACTACTATTATACCCACAATGCGGGCTCTTCTATCTCTAAGGAATTCAGGATCGACTTCAGGTGGAACAGCAATTGACTGTCAGCTAGCGAATGGAATTGTTATGACGATTGCTGCCAGAGGATTTGTATTGTGGACTGCTAATGTTGTTTTATCTATTAGCTTGATTATGATTGGCGCTAAAGTAAGTGAAAAAAACGAATATATTTAGTTTAGTGTTCTAGGGGTAATTTAGTTAGGTAAATTAAGCTGTAATGGAAGTTAATTACCGAGAATCATATTCTTCAGACATTTTTGCAGCTAGGACTAGTGTAGTAATTAAGTTGTAGCAATTATTTTTTACCTCTGCACCTCTAAAAATGCTTGAAAAGGCTGTACTCGTATGTTGTTACATAGGTATTATACAAACATTTTTACTGATTATTAAATGAATCCAAACATAAAGTCAAAATTCGATCTTATTTGTGTCAGATAGATTTTTGCAATCGGCGTAACCAGGCTTTTCATTTGATTTTTTTATATTTTTTCTTGGAATATAAACTAATTCTGTATTTAGATATTTACTTCTAAATGGGTTATTTGATTTTTCTGATATTTTTTTTTTAATAACAATAATTATTTTTAAATAAAAACAATTATTTAATGCCCCTTTTCTGTATATCCAGGGACGATAGGTAAAATTATGTATTAAAAAATTTAAAAATCATCTGAACCTTTTTTTTAAAGTAAATGGATTATTTCAACAGTTGTTTGTGATGTCATAATATAATTTGCCAGAATAAACACATACGTAGTAAAAATTAATTGGATGCTGTTATTTAAAATTTTATTTTAAAATTTTTGCAATTTATCTATTTGCGGTTCAAATCTTAATTTGAAATCAAGAAAAATGCCCAGAATTTTGCTCGTTCTTTTACTGATAGTATACTGTTATTTAAATTAATAATCATTGCATGAGCCATCTTCAGGGATATGTGCTCTTCGAGATCAGAACACTGAATCTCGACGGTAAAACGTCGGAAGGTGACTCCAAATTGACAAGGTCTAATGTGAAGAACCACGATTTCTCTTCTCACCAAGACCGTGAAAGCTTTCGTTTGCCTACATCCAATACATCTTGATATTATTTAATTCCAAAAAGGAAGATTTGTTTATGGGGTGCCCCATATCATCAGCGTATCAAAAAAATGTATAAATAAAAGTTATAGGGTGTTATACGGCGTACATGCTGACGTTGACAATAAAATGTTTTGAACCGTCAGTTTGAAGAAATTACGTCATTTTAAATTTTTTAAATGAATTTTATTTTTGAGTCCTACTAAAAATTCTAGGTATTATTGCTCTAACATATCATATATCTAAATTGGATTGTTTTGGATTTATTGATATTTGAAATTAAGGAGATCATTTAAAAAAAATAAAAAAATAAGCTGGCTTGTGTCGAACATTTACTGTCAGGTAACGACTTAACGCGTCAAAAAATGATTTATTGACGAAAACGTTTATTGCTGCATTTTGTGAAACTGCAATTTGAGCGTAATATCATAATGGTACATTTAACAGAAACTGAAAGAATCACTTTGTTAATTGGTTTCGGAGACCGTAAGAGACCACAACAGGAGGTGTGTGATCTTTTTAACGCAGAATATCCGAATCGAGAACCTATTACCCAATCCGTAGTTAGCAAAACATTTAGACAAACAGGTCATGTTGAGGATCGTTCTAAATCTGGACCTCCAAAAGTTAAAACAAGCGATGAAAGTTAGATGTTTTATTACAGAAAATCCCCATACAGTCCCTCGTTATCTTTGCCTAGACCACAACATAAGTAAAGGTACCTTAACTCGTATACTGAATGAAGAAAAATTGCATCCATACAAAACTATTCTATTGCAAGATTTATCTGAAGATGACTACGATAGATGCGTTGAATTTGAGGAATATGTACACGTAACACCTAGGCTGAAAAGTTCTTGGAATGACACATAGATGTCGCTCTTTTAAAAAAAATCCATATGATTTTTAGGAAGTACCAACCTTCAAACGATACCTGTCAAAATTTCATGACATTTCGACTTTTGGTTTACAAGTTACAGTGGTTTTAGTGACGCTACTTTTGATATTTTCAAAACAATGGAAAAAATCGAATTTCGTGTGTTGATTAAACACTCTTTTTTAATGGGAAAAAATACCGTTCGAGCAAAGCAATGGCTTGATAAGTGTTAAGGGAACTCTGCCGCTGGAAAATCACTCATCAGTTACCGGTATGCTGAATATAAACACGGTCGTACAGATACAAATGATGCTGAACGCTCTGGACGCCTAAATGGGGTGGTTACACCGGAAACCACAAAATTGTTTTAGATGACCGTAAGTGACCGTAAAGTGAAATTGCATGAGATAGCTGACACCTTAAAGATATTAAATGAACGTGTGGGTCATATTTTGCTTGAATATTTTGGCATGAGGAAGATCTGTTCGAAGATCGTTTGCTCACATTAGACCAAAAACAACAACTTGTTGATGATTCTGAGAGCGGTTTGGGCCTGTTTAAGCTCAATAAAAAGGATTTTTTCATGCGATATGTGACAATGGATGAAACATGGATCCACCACTATACACCCGGAATCAAATGGCAGTCCGCTGAGTGGACAGCAGCTGGTGAAAGCCGCCCGAAGCGACCAAAGTCAGCTGAGAAGGTTTTGGCCTCTATATTTTGGGATGTGTATGGAATAATTTTCATCGACTATGCTGAGAAGGGAAAAACCATCAATAGCGAATATTTTATAAAGTGATTGGTGCATTTGAAGACAGAAATCGCAAAGAAACGGTCCGAAATGAGCAAGAAAAAAATGCTCTCTCATCAAGACAATGCACCGTGTCACAAGTCAATGGTTACGATAGTAAAATTGCATGAATTGAAGTTCGAATTGCTTCCTCATCTACCGTATTCTCCAGATGTAGCCCCCTGTGACTATTATTTATTAGCAGACCTCAAAAAAATGTTCACGGAAAGAAGAGATTTAGCTCTAATGAAGAAGTTATCGCCGAAACTGAGGCCTATTTTGAAGCAATGCTTCTACAAGAAAGGTATAGAAATGTTAGAAAAGCGTTGGACTGATTGTATTGCTCTTGAAGGAGACTATGTTGACGAATAAAGTCGAATTTTGCAAGAAAAATACGTTTTAAATCGCTAGACTAAAAACTATTCAGCCTACGTGCGGTGATAATAAGTATAGTATCAAACAATTTAATAAACCCGAAAAGTTAGGGCCATGACTTTCCGACTTTTAGTGACACACCCTATAGGTTTTAAGCTATTGCGATTGAATATATCATTTTGAGCACAATAGCACCACGAATGTTTAATTGCGACAATCCGATAATTTTTAACACCCCGTACGGGACACTTATAAGATCACTTCGGTATCTGTCCGTTTCTGTCCGTCTGTGTGTCCGTCTGTCACACCCAATTTTTTCCGGAACTAATTGACATAGAAAATTGACATTTAGCACTAATATAGGAATTGATCCTATCCTATCAGAGCCGTGTAGTTTTGAAAGTTAAATTTTGACTTAAAGGGTTAGTTTTGGGGTGTAGATTGAAAGAAAATTATCACGAGTGAATTACCTTTAATAATTGATCTGATATATATAAAAAAACAAAAATTTCAAATTCATCAGTTTTCAGTAAAGATCGGAAAAAAACTTGGTTGAAAATTCATTTGGGGTGTGTTCTGTGACGTCATTGATTATTTTGTACCTCCGTAACAAAAATTTTTATTTTAAAAGCAAGCAAGGTACGGAACACTAATTGCGCAAGTTCGATTTGCACGTGACCGGTTAGTTCATTTATCGTCGTGGGATAGTGGTCGTCGATATGATTATTCTTTTTCACCAATCACTTGAAAAAAAGCTCAGAAGGGGTTACTCATAATTTTTTACGACAAATATTTTCGCTGAAATCGCTTATCATGGTAAAAGTATGGAAATAGGCATTAAAAACACACCGCAGCCAGGTTGAGTGGCACGAAGTGCTAGACTGGTATAAACCGCACACAAAGTAAGCTCATGCACAGACTGGCAGGAGATACCAGGTGAATGGTTTGGACTTTGTAGGTTCTTTTTATAGCTGCGCGAATCCTGATCACATTTTTTTATTATTTTATTATTATACTCTTTTACAGAGAAATTGGACATGAACGTTGTTTCCTGTGACTCTTCAATGCATTTTCTACAACTATTGATGAAAAATTAAACATTTATGGCCTGTCGCTATTGAGCTTTTAACACTAAAATCTTAAAATAATAGATCATGGCATTAGATCTTTTAACAGTTCAGTCCACATTTGATACTAATAAGTATACAATATTTTTTTTCTAGGTTCTCAGGACGCCATCTCTCTTAACATAGTAAGTATATTTATTTTCTTTTTGTATAAATTACGTATTAGACTAAGTTAAGGTCAAATTTTAAAAGCCATATATTGTTAAATTACCAAAAACAGAAAAAACGCATAAAATAATCTGAATATTTATGACAGCAAATTCATCTAAGAGTTCACATATCAACACTGAATGCGATTTGAAAATGTGGAGATGTTTTTTCTGCGAGATCTTGAGGCACGAATTTGAATACTCTCAGAATAAAAACAAGTGTATCATTTACAATATCGCTTCACTCAAAATCACTGACCCATCAGAAACTTCAGTAAGTGCGGCAAGGGCAAGTTAAACAAAATGAACAGAATTACAACCTTGTCTTAAGTAAAAAAAAATTAATTTACTATGCATCCGTTGAATACCGCCCAAAAACCGAATGATTGCACTTGGTCGGGTAGTAAAACCTGATGTGGATACGTACCGTAATTCTCACTTATATTTCTTAATTTTGATAACAGGTTATATAAAACTTAGAACAAACTATTTAAATGTTTCCCTTATATACTACTGTGATCAAAAACTAGTAAGGCTTTTGAAATAAAACGCAACCGGGTTATTTATTTGTTCAAATTTATTTTGTCCCCTTCAGAGTAATCCCCCTTGGATACAATGCATTTATGCCAACGTTTTTTCTAGTCGTCGAAACAGTTGTTGAATTCGATTTCTGGAATGACCTTTAAAGCCTTCTTCGATTCGGTTTTAATCTCCTTAATCGACTCAAAACGATGTCCTCGATGCGATTTTTTCAGTTTAGGGAATAGCCAGAAGTCCGACGGAGCAAAATAAGGCAAATAGGGCGATTGTGGAATGATATGAGTTGAATTTTTGATGAAAAAGTTGCGAAGAACCAATGCTGTGTGAGAAAGCGCATTATCGTGATGAAAAAACTAAGAATTATTGGCCCATAATTCCGGCCTCTTGAGACAAATTCGAATATATGGGAAGCCGAAAAACCATTTTTAAGACAAAGTTTAATGCAACTTCTGAGTTTAGGGAATAGCCAGAAGTCCGACGGAGCAAAATAAGGCGAATAGGGTGATTGCGGAGTGATATGAGTTGCATTTTTGATGAAAAAGTTGCGAAGAACTAATGCTGTGTGAGAAAGCGCATTATCGTGATGAAAAAACCAAGAATTATCGGCCCATAATTCCGGCCTCTTGAGACAAATTCGAACGTTTGGGAAGCCGAAAAAACCATTTTTAAAACAAAGTATAATACAACTTCTTTGCCGAATTTTTTCACTCATGTTAAAAATCGAAAAACGCACTTTTGTTGTTGAACGAATACAAGTGAATCTTATTAACTACTGACGTTATGGTCTTAAAATTTGACACAGATGACAGTTAAGGTCCTACCAACCTAACAAAAAAAAATAATCCGATTTGGAAATGCCCGGGCTACTTAGCTTTAAGAGTCTTACTATTTTTTGATCACAGTAGTAAATATATTTTTCTTCTTCTCAGTCGTTCGTTGGTTTTAAGCATCTTGAAATTTATGGACCATCGAATCGTCTTTTTAATAGTTTCCTCTGGCCATCGTTTCTGGATAATGCCCTCCATTTGTCCCTATCTGTGGCCACTCTCACATTCACCTAAAGGAAAAACCATCTCTTTAACAATGTGATCAGTGTACCTGTTTGTTGACCTTCCGCGACTTCTTGAGCCCCCTACTTTGCCCTGTATTGTTAATTTCTCGCGGCCGTCTCGGCGAATGACATGTCCAAAGAAAGCAGTTACCCTCTCCGTAACGATTGTACGTAATACTTTCTTAACTGACAGTTCGTCTAATATGGTTTTATTAGTTCCTCGCGGCGTCCAAGGAATATGTAATATTTTTCTCCAACGGTGCATTTCGAACGCATTAATCTTTTACTTATCTGTTTCTTTGAGTATCCATCACTCTGATGTGTAGATAAAGACTGGGAAGACGAGACTTCTTACTAACCTTATTTCGATTGAGATCTTAATATTGTGACTTCTCCATATTTTGGTTCATTCATGGCATTCTTGGCTATAGCAAACCTTCCCTTGATTTCTTCAATAGCCTAATAATACCTTCCGGTATTAGTTACAAGGAAGCCCAGATATCCAATTTGTTTGACGACTTCGATGTTGTTTATTTGTCCTGTCTCCGCTTTGTTGTTATTTGTCATATCTATCATCATTATTTTTGTTATTGACTTATTAATGTTTAAGCCACCATGCGTTGGACTTCAGATGAGTGTTGAATCACACACCTTTCATAAGTTCTGCGTCATGGTATGGGGGGAGGCAAAAACTCATTTCTTAAGATACGACAACCCCATCTAACAAAACTGTTCGTCGTCACTTTTAATATAAGAATCCGAAAAACGTCTAAAAGAACTAGAAGAATAAATATCTCAAATCAAATGGGAGATTCTCGGCCTAAGCGAAACAAGACTGCCAGAGCAAAAATATTCAGTAGTATAAACAGGATACGTGTTATTTCAAAACAATAGAGAAAGTAACTCACATACTGGAGGCGTAGGAGTTCTAATTACTAAAAAAATAAAACAACTAGTAACAAAAGCGATTGCAATCTCCGAAAGAGTAATCTGCATTGTGTTTCAAATATCCAAAAGCTACAGCTTATAAATCATTTAGGTTTATACCCTAACCAGCAATTCGGAAAATGAGAAACTTGAATAAACATATGAGGATATTTCGAAAGCACACTTCCAAATTATTCTGGGTGACGTCAAAGCAAAAATAGGACATAAGAATATCGATAACATCCCTAACAGAGGAAGATTCGGACTGGGCGACCAAAATGAAAGAGGTGATAATTTAATTAATTACAAACAAGAAGAAAGATTAAAAAAATAAGGTTAAGACTATAGTCCAAAACAAGTAGGTTAAAATAAGAGACGAAAAACATGATCAAAGAAAGAAACGGTATTAACAGAAATTCTCCAGAATACAAAAAGTTCAGCAAATCAATCAGAAGGAAAATAAGACAAGATATTAGAAGCTATAACACCGAAAAAATAGAAAGAATAATCGAAAGTTATAAAAACATGAAGATAATCAAGACGCTAGGAAACAAAAGGCGAGAAATAATATACCATATGAAAGACAAAAATAGAAATATCAAGAATAAAAGAGATCAGATAACCGAAATCGTCGAAACTACTATACAGAACGGTACTATTCTACCACACCAGAGGTCAATCCTAATAAGGATCAAAACATTTTAAATGTTGGCGCAGAAGAGTCCAGAAGTCACCAAAGAGGAAGTGGAAAAAGCTCTAGCCCAGATGAAAAACGGAAAAGCTCTTGGTAAAGAAAATGTTACCAAGGAAATGATGACTACTTTTACAATGGCAAAATTCACAGGTCATCTTGCTACATAAGAAAGGAGACAAACTCAAGGTAAACTATCGCCCACTAAATCTTCTACCTCAACTTTACAAACGATTAACAAAATAATTACCAACAGACTCGCCGACAAATTCGAAGATTATCAGCTAGTAGAACAGGCAGATCATTTTCAAACTATACGCACTTTGATAGAGAAGTGGAATGAATATAATGCACCTCTATACTCGGTCCTTGTGGACTATAATAAAGCTTTCGACAGCATGAATAATACAAGATATAGTGAACTCCTAAAACAAATTTATAATAATGCTAAGATTGAAATAAATATAATAGAATACATAAAAACATCAAAAATATAGTTACAAAGAGGAGTTATACAAGGCGATACCATATCCAGAAAGTATTTTATCCTTGCGCTAGAGATATATTTTCAAAATTAAATTGGAAAGAGAAAGGTATGTAGGTAGATGGAAGATACCTGAACCAACTTAGATTTGCCGACGATATAGTAATAATAAGTGATGCTAAAAGAACTAGAGAACGAATCAAAGAAAGTCGGCTTAAAAATGAATCTATCCAAAACCAAAGTAATAACAGACCTAAACTTAAATATTGAAATAGATGGCAATAAGATCGAAAACGTAAACATTTACATACTTGGGACACACAATCACGCTTGGCAAGCAGAACCAAATTGCAGAAATTACAAAAATGATCCATATGACTTGGGCCGCCGTAGGCAAACTCAGCATGGTTCTAAAAAATTCATAAATACCAGTCAACCTTAAAACAAGAGTTTTTAATATCCTTCTGGTATTGACTTATGGTATGGAAATAATGACACTGACAATTCAATCAGCCAACGGGTTGAAAACAACACAACGACATATAGAAAGAGCCATGTTGGGGATTTCTTTAAGAGATCACATTCGAACCGAGGAAATAAGAAGAAGAAAAGGGGTGGAAAAGGAATGTTGTGGACAAAGTCGGGGAGCTGAAATGGAGATTGGTTGGTAATGTGGCTCGGCAAGAGAATACTAGATAGGCAAAGAGCGTAGTGCACTGAAGGTCGAGAGAGCACAAAAGAAGTACTGGAAGATCACCAAAACGCTGGCTGGACGGCATTAAGATAAGGGCATCAATTAGCTCAAGATCAGGCACTTTGGAAAAAAGAAGGAGAGGATTATATCCAGGAGTTGATGCGGAAAGGCTATTAGAGAGGGAGAGAGAATGCTTAAACCAGCGTCTAAGCTTACTTCTTCTACTCTTTGTATAAGATCTGTTAGTTCTTCTTCTGAGCTGGCAAAAAGTGCCATATCGCCTGCGTATCTTAGATAGCTATTTCTTTTTCCTTCGATCTTTATACCGCCTTCTCAGTCCTCTGTTGATTTTCGTATGATGCATTCTCCGTACATGTTAAAGAGTATTGAACTTAGCACGCACCCCTGTCTCACGCCCTTTCTCACAAAGAAGCGTAAAAATGTATATCATTGACCTTTATATGAGCAACATTATTCTCATAGAGACTTCTGACAAGATTTATAATAAGGATAGGAACTTCGACACCCAAACGACATTCCCACGTTTTGTCTTACTGAATGCAGTCGAAGGCCTTACTGTAGTCAATAAAATACATGTACGATGTAAGTTTATACTCTCTAGACTTCTCGATTGTTTGTATTATAGTAAATATTTGCTCATGTGTTCCTCGTCACCGCATTAAGCCAGCTTGTTCTTCTGGTATTTCCGGTATTAGGTATCTTTTTAATCTTTCCAGTATTATATACAGCATGACTTTTCTGATATGTGGCATTTTGAAATGGGTGTCTCGTGAGGTCACGTAGAAGCACAGTCAATACTTTTTTCAAATTCGAAAATTTTTGCAAAAGTAAAAAAAAAAGCAAAACTGGCTTTTACCTCCAAACCAACCCGCATCTGAATGGCCGCCATTGTACAAACTAGCTCAGGCGCAGGCACATTGTTGCTGTTCATACTATGCGTCTGGGATAAGTTAAATCTCACCATTTCTGTAAATGTTAACAATCGGTGTGTATATATATATATATATATATATATATATATATATATATATATATATATATATATATATATATATATATATATATATAAAAATACTATAATCCGAACATTATTCGGAAAATAATATTTCCCGGAAGAATGTACAAAAAGGCAATTTCATATTATTAACTTCAAATCCAAAATAAATACATCAAGACTCCACTAGATTCAAATTTGAGTTTTTTTATACAGTGAGTTAAAGTGAGAATGATGTCATTTAACCAAATAGACTCCTGCGGTATACAACGGAAAATAGGAAATTGAATGAACCATAAATAATTTTATTATTATTATATATTTATCTTCAATTTCCTTGAACACCATTTGAACCTTTTTTGAATAATTTTTGCTTTCAAATAATCACTTATTATTTTAATTTCTAGTGGAAATAACACAATACCCAGGGTTAAAGCACCCGAATCCAGAAAACAACCTTCTCCTACTGGCGTATTTCTGGGGGATTATGACATGTTTACTCCTCCATTATCTCAACAGAATAGTAACCGGAATAGAAATAGCACACCATTAACGATGGGAAATAAAAATCAAGCATTGTATTATTAAAAAAGTACAACTGTTTTCACAAGTTAGAGTCTCTTGTATATTTATTATTTCAAATATACTAAAATAATTTGTAATTTTTTAATTTTATTTATTGTACATCCTTGATTTGGAATTGGAGCAGTGGCGTGCGGTAACATTTGATGATAGTTAAGCTGAGTTTCCATAAAAGGACAAAAAAAAAAACATTTAATTATTTTAACTCCAAAATAGATACATCGACATGAAACAAATATATAAGAACTTGTTTTTTATTGTTTTTTTTTTTAAACTAACTCTATTCGGCGATTTTTTTCCGTAAAGTCTTTAATTACTTTCTCATAAAAATAGCTTGTCGTTGATTTCATTAGAGTATTTAAAAGCTGAAAACTTACCTTGTCAAATAAAAAGTGCGATGAATATACATATTAGGTATAAAATATTCTTCAATTGTACGAATATACTTTAAAAAAAAAAATTATAATCAAGTCTTTGTAAAGAAACATACATAAAAATAACATAGAATATTCTTGACTTTTTAAATCTTAAAATAGTCCACTTAGTCAAGGGACCTCTTACGAGTCGCTAATGGATAAAATCATTGGAAACGCAATACGATATTTTGGTGTCTAGTATCCACGAGCTAAACTGAGAGAGGTTGGTGCTCTATAAAACGCATGCGCAAATATATATAATTTGGCTGCTTTGGAGGCTTTCCCGTATTCAACAATACACCATTGGGAATATGCATATACGAATTCATATTCGAATATACAATAGCAACCTTATTATTATTGTACTATAAAAACTTTAAGTAATTCAAAGTACGTTAAAATATGAAAATAATCGCACATTGCAGTTGTCTTTTATTAAAAAATTGGTAGAGTGATTTACCTAGTATTTTGCTAGGAAACAGGCAATTCCGAAATAAATACTAAACTCTTACACCCAGAAATAACTTAATTCAAGTATTAAAACTAAATATTTATAAATGACAGGTACTTTTTGGTAAAATATTAATCACAAGAAACGTCCAGCAAAAGACGAGCTTCTGTTAAAATTGGAAACACTGAAAAAAAAACATAATAAAAATAATAAAACGAACGCATAATATACTTGAAGTAACCCCCTCCCTTAACACCACCTCCATTTATTTACTCCCTATACGTATAAGTATACATAATTATCCTTAAAATGTATTCACTTCAGCAAGCAAAAACCAGGAGAATTTCTCATAGAACTATTAAAAGTATATAAAATTTCTCAACTCCTATCCCTTCATCTCCTTCCATTGTAACGATATGGATTAAAAACTATAGGTTCCTCGCCTACTTCTACCATTATCTAGTTCCAATTTGCAATCGATATCCCATTTCATTTAACAGTAATAGTGTCAACACGACACACGGACAGACCGGCAGTCTGACAAACCAACAGACAGCCAGGCTGACCGAAATGGGTGATTAAATTTTTTGGAATTTAGGGACCCTGATACGCGAAAGAATACAAAAACTTCAGAGAGTTATTTTGTTCATGAATTCAGTACCCCCCCAGTCCTTAATCGAGTGAAATAAAAACTTGAATATGAAAACGTTTCTATTCAGATCGTCTTGCTTTTTTCACGCGTTAATATCCTTGGATCATAAAAAATAACATTTTTAATTTCACTCACTCTGTTGGCCTGTCTGTCTGGTAGCTTCAAATTTTTAAACGAAAAAGATTTGAAGTTTGGTACGATATAATATTTGAAGTTAGAAAGAAACCTATAGTTTTTGATGAATGTTGCTTTAAGGAAAGGGGGTAAAAGGGGTGGCAGTTGATACGTTTTGTATTCGATAGTATTAGCGGAATTTTTCCTAGTTTTTATAGTTATGTAAATAGCAATCTCAGTTTTTATACTAAAGAGTCACCGGACAAGAGGGAAAAAAACTTTATATGTTGGTGAATATTTTTTTTATTATCCGAAAATTTTTGGCAAATAACAAAAACAATACCTAGCAATTTGATTAGGATTTAAATCGATGGAGCCAGAAAAAATTCAACGATCCTAGTACAGAAAGCATTCATAAAAGCTATCTTAAACTTACTTGGTATTAATTAATTCTGATTAACAAAATAAGGGCACAGATACTTAAATAAAACAATTACACTATACATCATATTAAACGAGTCTACATGAAATAAAACTTTTGAAAAATTTAAAAATGTATAGAAAATTATAACTCAGGCTATAGAAATAGCGGAAATTTCTATTTCTTTTAATTAGTGCTTTTGAATGTAGTGAAAATGACTTTAGGAAGCTCACAGATTGTGGCGTATAGGGAGGCATATGTCTCTCTGCCTCTACGGGTGTAGAAAATAGGAACTGCTTTTTTTTATTTAAAGATTTTTCTCGTAAAAAATCTTCACCCCTTCATCGTAAACGTTTAAATAGAGTTTAAGTTTCTAAAGTTTCACTGTATGAAA
Organism: Pachyrhynchus sulphureomaculatus; assembly: GCA_019049505.1. Classification (NCBI taxonomy): domain Eukaryota; kingdom Metazoa; phylum Arthropoda; class Insecta; order Coleoptera; family Curculionidae; genus Pachyrhynchus; species Pachyrhynchus sulphureomaculatus. Next base: position 74,897,306 of record CM032453.1, on the reverse strand, counting down.
AGGTTCTTTTTTTGGGGGAAATCTCCATCGATTTTTAGTTTTTTATGTGAAGATGTCTCTAGGTTTCTAGAGTTTCGGTGCACTTTTTTTTTATGGGGCTTCTCTTCCTTGGGTGTTGTTCGAAGTCGCTCGCAGTTCCTTATTTAATGTTCTCTTTTCCCTCCTAAAAAACGCCCCGATTTGTTCAAATATGAAAGAATGTAAACTGACGTTACCTCTGTCAACAAATCTTTAAGTCAACGTTGACTTCATTCAATGCAGCGTAATACAGATTTCTTTCTTGATTATTTTCTTCTCTGTTTACTTTTACATCTGATAATCTGCAAGATTTATAAAATCATTTTCGCTACATTCAAATGCGCTAATCAAAAGAAGTAGAAATTGCGGCGATCTCCTTAACGTAAGTTGGCATAATCCTAGATTTCAATTTATCTAAATTCGTTTACTATGGTGTATACTATCCGCCTTTTTTAAATGTATGTTTTGTCTCAATTAGGGGTAATATTTAACTATTTTTTAAAAATTTTAGGATCTTAAACCTTTATATACGCTATATATACTACGTCACGGTGAAGTTTTTTTCTGGCTAGATAGATGTAGATTAAAGTTGACCCTTTTGCACGGTCGAAAGCGCTTGGTTAATATTGAAATAAATTATGTACGCCTACGTTTCATACGGTCTCCTACTCTTATTTCATTTATATTAACGAGCTGCCGGAAAGGACTAGAAATCTAATCTACAGCTTTGTAGCTGACAGTATGTCTTTATTCACTTTGAATGCTCGAGCATCGGCTACTGACGTAAATATCCACAGGCAGCAGAAAATCGTTAAACTTAACAAAGTCCTGGAAGAAAGTCTATCTTGGGGTGATAGTAACCAAGTAGAATTTAACGCTACAAAAACCCAGGTGGCTGTTTTTTCTAAAGAAGTTAACGTTTCTGAACCCGACACAGTTGGGTCGGCGCACTCTATTTCTCTAGCATCGTCACTCAATCTGTTTGACGTCAATTTGGGAGCAAATAGGTCTTGGCATGAACATGTTGCAAGCATAGCAAAGAGAACTTCTCAAAAACTGGGAATATTATTTCGAACTAGAAAGCTTTACACTCCACAACAACTGTTAATTCTGTACAAAGCTCAAATTCGATCAACGATGGAATATTCCTTTCATGTTTGGGACTCTGCTCACAAACATGCACTGTATTTGTTGGATCTTATACAGAAGAGAGCTGTTCGCCTGATTGGAGACACAGGACTCATCAGATATTTTCATTCCTTGGAATATCGGAAAACGGTTGGCGAGTTCGGTCTATTTTACAAGTATTTTCAAGGATAGTATTCGCTGGATGTAGCCCTCTTAATTCCTCCCAGAGCAGTGCATGCTAGAAATACACATCGCGCTAATACATCACATCCATATAAGGTTCACTTTGTTACTCCTCGTAAAACTCTTTTGAAGAAGTCTTTTATGTTGAGAATGTGGACTCTTTGGCACAATGACACTACTCAGTATATATCACTACTACACCAAACACTTTATTTTTACGCTCAACGCGCGTTTCGCTAACCATGTTAGCTTCATCAGGAGCGATGATTGACTAAAGCTAAATTACAAATCTACCCTATTAGGAATCTTATATTTGGGATTTCCGAAGATATTCCTCAGATTGTCTGATGACTTATAGACTAAGGTGAGGCCTACCTTATTAAATACCTTATTGAGTCCCCTGTTATATTTTGAATTATTTGGTATGTAGACATACTTGGTCTTATTTTCTTCGCGTGTAAAAAAGATGAAATTCTGAATATTTAATCTGAAATGTCTATTTATTAACTTGTTTACTAAGTCATCGTCATAACCAATAACTATAGTTATATTTCTGATACGATTCCTTTCATTATTGAAGTTTACTCTATTCAGAGGAAAAGTGACCAAACGATGAACTAAAAAATGTAATGCGGCTAATTTGTGTTGTTTGCAATGAAATGAATCATTAGGAATATATCTATCGGTTATTGTGTCTTTTCTATAGATATCAAATTCTAACCTATTATTATTTTTAATAATTAAAATATCTAGAAAAGGCAGCTGTCCTTTGTTCTCAATTTCGTAAGTAAATTTAATGGGCTATTTAATTTGGAAACAAAGTCATCTACATTTGCTTTCTTCGTATCAAAAATTGCAAAAACATCGTCCACACCCTACCATACCCTATTATTCAAATTCTTGACTGGCTTCGGTTTCAAATTTACTCATGAATAAATTGGCTATGAAAGGTGATTACCCATAGTTCCTTCTTTCTGAACATAATATATATATATATATATATATATATATATATATATATATATATATATATATATATATATATATATATATATATATATATATATATATATATATATATATATATATATATATATATATATATATATATATATATATATATATATATATATATATATATATATATATATATATATATATATATATATATATATATATATATATATATATATATATATATATATATATATATATATATATATATATATATATATATATATATATATATATATACAGTCGACACTGTTTATAGTGAAACTCTATATAGTGAAAAATTCTTTATAGTGCAATTTTTTTAAGACCTACATACGTAGCAATATATACGAATTTTCTCTTTATATATAGTGAAAAACTTTCTATAGTGAAATTTCGGTCAACATTTTGGTCTTTCACTATATAGAGAGTCGACTGTATATATATATATATATATATATATATATATATATATATATATATATATATATATATATATATATATATATATATATATATATATATATATATATATATATATATATATATATATATATATATATATCAACTCAAAACAAATGATTTTTATAAAGTTTTCTTTACTCATTTTTAACCCTAACCCTGTATTACTTGCAAAAACGCAATTTAAGAGTGATAAAACGACTTTTTTTTGCCCTATTGCATACTTTGCGCAAGTGAGGTTCATCAATCTGAAACGTTATTTTGGTTCGATGAGTATTTGGACAAACTGTAGAACTTTTTCAGTTTCTCAAAACTAGAGTGCTTGACTGATGCCCTTTCTCTTTGAACCGATTCACTTAGTCTTACCACATTCATTCCAGTTTCTAATGGATCATCAACAGCGAAGATTTCTTTCGCTGATCATATTTTCTTTTATGAGCAGGTAGGTATTAACTTTTTAAGAGTAAGAGAAAATAATATTTTGTGTGTCATGTGATGTGATTTTTTATACCAAACCCAAACACTTTTAAAAGTGCTAATTTATAATTTTTTATAAGTAAAGATATTTAATAGATAGTGTAAAAGCTTGGTTAGAAGTTGATATTGAAAACAATTTTTTTTCCATGCAAAGTTTTGGTAATATTAAGTATTCACGAATAATTTCGTCCTCAAAGTCATTCATCCTAACTAATTCTTCGGGGTATTGTAAGTTTATGGTATTGGAACACTCGGAAACAAAGAACTGACATAAAAAAAAATTAAGATTTCACCTTCATTGAGAACTAGATCTTTGTTTTATTAATGAATTCTAAAAATTCTTCACTGTGAAAGTATTTAATGGTAAATTCTCAAGTTCTTTTGATAACCATTTGGATATCAAATATGTGGGTGATCCGACCGATGAAACAATAGGCCGCATTGCTTTTCCAGGTTTGTGAATTTTAAATGTGAGTAATCCGACCATACCAAAGTTGTATTGCTTGTCCTAAATTATTATTATCAATATAATAGTCAATTTTATGTTCAGAAAAAAGGAACAGCTATGGGTAATTACTTATCACCTTTCATAGCTAATTTATTAATGAGTAAGTTTGAAACCGAAGCCAGTCAAGAATTTGAGACATAAATTGCTAATGATTCATCTTATTGCAAAGAACACAAATTTCACTTTTCCTCTGAATAAAGCAAACTTCAATGAAGAAAGGAATCGAATTCGAAATATAACTAGAGTTAATGGTTATGACGATAACTTAATAAAGCTAATAAACAGACATATGTAAGTTCAGGTTAAATATTCAGAAAACCACCTTTTTTTACATGCGAAGAAAATAAGACCAAGTATGTCTCCACACCATATAATCCAAAATATAGCAGGAGACTCAATAAGGTATTTAATAAGTTAGGCCTCACCTTAATCTACAAGTCATCAGAGAATCTAAGGAATATTTTAGGAAGTCCCAAAGATAAGATTCCTAATTGTGACAAAAGTGGGATTTATGAAATTAATTGTAATGATTGCTACAAAAAGTATGTTGGGCAAACTAAAAGGTCAGTTAAAACATGATTTAGGGAACATTTAGCACATTTAAAATAGTAGAACAGAAAAGCTAGCATTGCCGAACATGCTCTTGAAGCTGATCATACTGTAACTTTAGATAATCTAAGATTAATTAAAAATATATCTGATAGGAGATTGTTGAACGCATACGAAAGTATGGAAATTGTAAAATGTAAAAGTAGTTCAAATAACGACAGAGGGGTCCCCTCTCCTGGGTACTTGACCGGAACTGATGGCCTCGCCTATGCCATTACTTTCGCCTGAGTAATTCAGGTGTTAGGCTAACTATAAATAGGATAGATTTGTAGTTTAGCTTTAGTCAATCAACGCTCCTGATGAAGCTAATATGGTTATCGAAACGCGCGTCGAGTGAAAAAATAAAGTGTTTGGTGTAGTGATGGTATACATTCAGTAGTAAGAAGTCCTTTATATGGAGAGCCTCATCCCTTTAAAATAACTTGCCCAGGACTGTATTTTATACCAAGTACAATTTACACCGATTCAAGACCAAGGTGAATCGCATTTTCCGTACAAGTGTAGCTCCTATAATGCTTTAGGGATTTCCCGGCACCACGTTTCCTATAGCCATGAAAAAATACAAAGCTGTCTTTTCTCTCCTCCTATTATTGAGAATCAAATATATGTGGGGTGAGGGAGGCTTGAGATATTTTTGCTTCGGATATATCGAATTATATTCTGTTATTTTGGCAATGTTTTTACACAGTATGCGTGGAAAATATCAGGTCACAGTTGTAAATAAATTTGATAACCTATTTTTGCTCAAAATTTTTTGTGATTAATAATTCACTATAAAGTACTTTTCATATATAATATCGAGTTGTAATGTTTGGATTAAGTTATCCTTTAGGGTATGAAAGTCGAATATTTGTATTAGAACTATATGTTTGCGAGCAAAGTACTGGATAAATAGTTTCTATTCTTATACCTAAGGGAAGTATTGTATTCGCTTCTTCCCTTCCCAGATTTTTGCATTTCTTTATGTTTCAGGATCTGAATATAGCGAAAAACATACTCCTCCATTTCCGTTGATGATTCTGTCTGCCTGTCTGTTGGCATGGTATCTCTCGAACGAAACCGGACATCGATTTCAAAGTTAGTACACATATATTAAATTCAAATATCTCTCTCTAATAGATTATTACCCGTTCTCCATACAAGTTCAAGTACTGTAGATACAGAATGCTTTACAGCATTCTCATCCACAGAGAAGCCTTGTGGCAGCTGATGTACTAACCTGGTATTTGAACCTTATGTACGTGATTATATAACAGTGCCATTTTCGGTAGATCCTTAAATAACAGTTTATTTTTTGTTTATTTCTAAGATATTTTTTTTTGTCATGATTTATTTGTTTATATAGGGATTTGGTTTATTTTCTGCTGCGAAAAAAATTTCTATTTTAGTCTCATTCGCTCTTCTTTCTTTCATACTCATTTTCGCACCTTTTACTTTTTTTATATTATTTATACTACTTATATTTGTTTATTTGCAACTTTGTATAAACATATTTATAGATCGTAACCTAATTTTTATATATATATATATATATATATATATATATATATATATATATATATATAATATATATATATATATATATATATATATATATATATATATATATATATATATATATATATGTATATATATATATATATATATATATATATATATATATATATATATATATATATATATATATATTACACGTTTATGATTTCTATTTAGCATTTTTCTCTGCACTGTTGCACTTCGTTGGCCACTGTTTATTAAATTTTTACACTTTTACAAGAATTACATTATTTAAATACCACATAGTTTATATTGACTGAATTTTCAACCAATTGCTACTATTTTTGCTTTGTGGCATATTTTTAAGTTGTTTGCTTTACTTCTTCCGCACATGTATCCGACGCTCACCAGGTTTAGGCCAGCGTACCGTGGCGTGCTTTCAGCACGCTTTAGGAGCGCTTTTAATACTTTATCAGCTGAGCGTCGAACTCCTGTACGTAATTTTTTTTTTTATTTCACTTCTCCGAATTCTTCCAATTTGTACTCGTCGCGAGGTAAATTAAGAATCTATGGTACAATGGTTTGTGTGCCGGGTTATGTTCTATTCTGGTTTGTATCAAGTCTTGCGTAAGAGCCGATACCTGTGTTTTATTTCTGAAAAATTTCTCTGCTCTTTGTCTTACTGTTTGTCATGTGATGTAAGTCTATAATTCTTATGTACCCGTCGCTCGATGTCACGCGTCTTAATATTTTGTTCTGCATTCGCTGAAGCCTATATGTTTATGTGTCCAATATACCACACCAAACTGGTGCAGCATACATTAGTACTGGTTTAATGATCTGTTTATAGATCATTAATTTATTTTTTGGCTCTATATGTGAATTTGGAGCTAATAATGCATACAGCTCCAAATTCACATATAGAGCCAAGAAATAAATTAAAAAATATATAATACTTGGAGTATAGGTTTTGAGTGATATCGTTTTAGCGAAAGAAGCTAAAAGGGGTGAGGGTCGATACATTTTGTATATTTTCAATACTATTATAAAAATTTTTTAGAAATTTTGATCAAATGTACATATTTGAGGCATAATTATTTATAGTCCAACTAAAAGGGGTTATATGGGTGGGAGATATAGTTAGAAGGGTTAGTTTAGACATATTGTGTTATATTTCTTGTTTGGGGTTCTTGGAGACGATGCATTTAAAAATTATATCATTTTTTATATATTCTTCTTAGTGTTGTTGATGTCGAGATATCTGAAAATTGTAATATTTTTTATTATTTTCAATTAATTGATGTTTGGATATTAATATAAGGGGTTAAAGAGGTATGCGAGGAAGTTATTATATATATATATATATATATATATATATATATATATATATATATATATATATGTATATATATATATATATATATATATATATATATATATATATATATATATATATATATATATATATATATATATATATATATATATATATATATATATATATATATATATATATATATATATATATATATATATATATATATATTAATATGTCCTTTTTAAGGTTCTTGAAATCGGAGTATTTTTTATAATAAGGAAGTCAAATTAAGTACTTAACATATTTAGGAACTACACGTTTCCAAAGGAAGTACAGAGTAAATGATTATCAACTCTTTTATATTCGCAAAAATTTAGAAGGTTTAGAAAAAATACTTACAAGATCTCTTGTCTTTTCACGACGATTATTTTTGCAATGTGAAATTTTCTGATATTCATCATAAGAGATGAAGGTCTTGGGGCACAAAAGATATCGCGGTACCCTTTGTCATTATCTTATGTATTTGTAATAGTAAAGGTATAAAATAAAAAAATATTGAAATTAAATTGACATTTTATAAAAATACAGGTAAATGTCGACATATTGATATGAGTAACGGATAAGATAATATACACAGATAAAAAGTAATTATTGTATCCACGATGACACAAAAATATTAGGAGAATTTAATCTCATCTGACTCATACCTATATAAAGAAGTAGTTTTATTACAAACACGTCGTATCTGTTCCCAGTGATACTTGCTATTACTGAGAGATTGTTGCTTAATGAAATAAATGATATTTATTGGGGGAATGTTCTCATTACAAAAACTTATACAGTGATTAACCTAGAAATTCCTTGCAAAAACGCAGTTTTAAATTATATATTGAATTTAACTTCCCTACTCTAAATAATAACTTAATTCAAGCATTAGAATTTGGTATTTAATGATGGATAATTTATAATGATAAAAGGAGGTTAAGCAGGGAAAAAAACAAGTATTAAAATTAGAAATAACGAAAAATAACATAATTTTTGGATTTCTCAACTCTGAGGACCTTAAAAAAATGATATAATACTATATATTCGAAGCAACCCCTTTATCCATCGTCCATACCTCTTCAACTACTTAACACGTAGGTTGAAAAGTTTTTGGACTCACACATAGATGTCCCCTTTTCAAAAATCCATATTATTTTTAGGAAGTACCAACCTTCAAATGATACATGTCAAAATTTCATGACATATCGACGATTAGTTTACAAGTTACAGTGGTTTTAGTGACGTTACTTTTGATATTTTCAAAACAATGGAAAAAATCGAATTTCGTCTGTTGATTAAAGACTGTTTTTTTGATGGGAAAAAAAAATACTGTTCAACCAAAGCAATGGCTTAATAAGTGTTACGGGGACTCTGCTCCTGGAAAATCATTCATCATTTACTGGTATGCTGAATTTAAACGGTCGTACAGATACAAATGATGCTGAATGCTCTAGACTCCCAAATGACGTGGTTACACCGGAAAACATAAAAAAAATCCACAATATTGTTTTGGATAAGGTGAAATTGCGTGAGATAGCTGATACCCTAAAGATATCAAAAAAACTCCTTGGTCATATTTTGCATGAACATTTGAGCATAAGAAAACTCTGTTTAAAATGGGTACCACGTTTGCTCACAGTGGACCAAAAACGACATGTTGATGATTCTGAGCGTTGTTTGGATCTGATTAAGCGCAATAAAAAGGATTTTTTCATGCGATATATGACAATGAATGAAACATGGATCCACCACTACACACCAGAAGAATCAAATCGGCAGTCAGCTGAGTGGACAGCAGCCGGTGAAAGCCGCTCGAAGCGACCAAAGACATAACAGTCGGCTGGAAAGGTTTTGGCCCCTGTATTTAGGGATGCGCATGGAATAATTTTCATCGACTATGCTGAGAAGGAAAAAATCATCAATATCTAATATTATATAAAGTTATTGTTGTGTTTAAATTAAGAAATCGCAAAGAAACAGCCCCAAATGAACAAAAAAAGTGCTCTTTCAACAAAACAATGCACCGTGTCACAAGTTAATGATTACGATGGCAAAATTGCATAAATTGAAGTTCAAATTGCTTCCTCATCTCCCGTATTCTCCAGATTTGGCCCCAAGCGACTATTATCTATTCCCAGACGCGGGAAAGAGATTTGGCTCCAATGAAGAAGTTATCGCCGAAACTGAGGCTCATTTTGAAAGGTAAAGACAAATCCTTCTACAAGAAAGGTATAGAAATGTTAGAAAGCTATTTATCGCTCTTAAAGGAGATTATATTGATGAATAAAGTCGAATTTTGCAGAAAAAAGTGTTTTAAGTAGCTAGACCAAAAACTTTTCAGCTTATGTGTTATATCTTTGATTATAAATAATTGTGTTTAATATTTGCTCCTCATCATAATTAAAAACCGTCAAAAATTCTCATAAAACTATTGAAACTATGCAAAACTTTTTCTTACTTCTTTTACCTTTTTTTGAATCAATGTATCTCAAAAACTACAGATTTTCCTTTTGTATGTATGTACCAAATGTTAAATCGATATCTCATTTCGCTCTAGAGTTATTGTACCTACAGATAGACAGGCAGAGAAAGAGACAAACAGACCAACGGAAGCTGGAAACTATATTTTTTTATACAATGACCCTAAAACGTGAAGGGATGTCAGTTTCTCACGCATACAATAGTTTCTCTTAATAAGGGAAGTAAAAAGAAATATCTGTTCACCAGTAGAGTACTCGAGGGATGGATGTAGAAAAGAGTGCCCTATTAGAAAGATGATTTTTATATTTTAAGGTTTTATTGTATGAAAGGGTTCTTTCTGTGAAAAATTTCCAACCTCCGGTCTTCGATTTTTAAATTGGGTATAAGCTTTTAAAGTTTAATTGTATGAAAGGGATCTTTTTTGTAGAAAATCGACACCCCCCGCTTGGTCATTGATCTTCAAATTACAAGAGAAGGGTTGCAGATATTTCGCAAAAAAGAAACTTTTCACACAGTACTCTATATGCTTACCGTCCATTTAAAAATCAGTGATTGGGAGGGGAATATTTTTTACAAAGAAAACTGTTTACAAGGGGCCCTATTTTTAATATCGACAAAAGTGGGGGACATATGCCACATGGTCCACTTGACTTTTTGGATGCCTTTGCTCCCCTGGCCCTCTGTGGCTACATCACGAATGTTCAGATAGAGTTTCTAGTTTTTTTAAAAGAGTATTAAAATTAAGTTAGTTAGTTAGGTAGCGGGTACGATCCCGGTAGAAGAGAGGTCTACATTAGGGACGCGACCCTACCTCACGCGAAGCCATGATTTTGTCCCACCTCCAGTTTTTGAGGGGAAATTTTGTTCTTTTTTCACCCTTTTTCACCCTTCCCCCGCCTAAACCTAAAAACTCTATCCCTACATCCCTACCCATTTGTCAAACAGATTGGCCAATGTGGCTAAATTATGGCTAAAAAGCCCTATTGAATATGACGAGTTATGAAACTTCTGGAAAAGTACCACCAAACAACAAAATATCTGACAATCGCATATTCCAGCCACTTTATATAGCAACATATAATGTAAGAACTCTGTCAACAGATGAAGAGCTAACAGAATTGGAACTTAAAGACACTAAATGGGATATACTAGGTCTACGCGAAGTCCGTAGAACTAAAAAGGACCAAATCATATTGAACTCCGGAAACTGTCTATATTATGCAGGTGAAGAAACTTTGATTAGAGGAGTCGGCTTAACCAAATTATTGAAATCACGAACGTTAGTCCGAGAGTCATATATCTGATAATACAACTAAATCAAATATACTCTCTAAAAATTGTTGAGGCATATGTACCAACCAGCACCCACTCAGAGGATGAAATAGAAACATACTACGAAGAAATTTCCACTGATTTTCAAGACGGAAAAAAAACGCATTTTAAGATGCCGATCGGTGACTTCAATGCCAAAATTGGAAGCAGAGAGGACGAAGAGGAAACTGCAATAGGTTATCATGGGCTAAGAGACCGAAACGAAAAAGGGAGAACACTAATAGATTTCCTATATCAAAATAATTTATATGTAATGAACACCTTCTTCAAAAAGAACAAAAACAGAAAATGGACATGGTCTAACCCAGGTGGTAAAACAAAAAATGCAGTAGCTTTCATAATCAGTAACAGGAAAGACATTATCTAAGGTGTTAGTGCCCTAAGTAGATGTTCAGTTGGTAGTGATCATCGCATTGTGAGAGCAAAAGTGTTTATTAACATTAAACAGGAAAGAAACAACTGACTCCTAAAAGAAACCATAAGAAATGGACAATCCCGGAGGATGTGGATTCTTATAGAAGAGAGTTCGCAAGATCCTTGAAACACAATGAAGATACAGCAGTTGATGACATATTTGAAAAGTATCAAAAATAGTATAGCAAATGCCATTGACAAAACTTGCCCAAAACAACAAAAAGAATAGAAATTTAATCAAGGAGTAAAATAGCTAATGAAGCAAAGGAGAGAAATGGTAGATAAGACTACAGATGAATACAGAACTATAAATAGAGAGATATCGAGGGAAGTTAGAAAAGACAAAAGACAAAAAAATGCAGAGAAAATTAAAAACGTTGTAGAACAGAATAAAAGCTTAAAAGTCTTGAGAAGGAAGAACACAATGGGAAGGAGAGACATATGCAAGATTAAGGATATGCATGGTAATGTAATAACAAACAAAAGAGATATTTTACAGATCCTCGAATTATTTTATCAACAATTATATATCTTACAAGATAAAAGAACGAAAATCAACATACCAAAAGTCCTAAACCAGGGGTCGGAGGCTATCCCAGACATCACAGAAGAAGAAATCACATCAGCCTTGAAGGACATGAAAAATAACAAAGGTCCGGGTGAAGACAATATTGTAGTAGAGGCAATTAAACAAGGAGAACAACAAATTATCAAATCACTTAAAAATGTTATTCAATAAATGCCTCTTGGAAGGAATAACTCCATCGCAATGGAATAATGCAATTATTGTCAGCATGCATAAAAAAGGAGATACTTCAGACTTTACAAACCATCGACCCATTAGCCTCCTGAGCCCTGCATACAAGTTATTCACAAAAATACTCACCAAACGTCTACCAAATAAATTCGAGTTTTTCCTTTTAAAAGAACAGGCAGCTTCTCGGCCGAGGTATGGAATAAACGACCATCTGCTTAGATTGAAAAATGTATAGAATATAATAAGCCTCTTGTACTCATATTTGTGGACTTCGAAAAGGCTTTTGATTCTGTAAATCAGCAGATTTTTGGAAGCGCTTGTGTCGTATAGATCATCAATATTCCAATGTAATTAAATACATATATAAAAATGCCATCACCCATATTAAAACACAAACTAATCAATCCATCAGCAAATTTCGAATCGAAAGGGGAGTGTGGCAAGGTGATACGCTCCTACCCAAGCTTTTCTTAACACTTCTAGAAAGTATTCTAAAATCAGTAAACTGGGAAAGAATGGGACTTAATATTGACGATGAAATGTTAAATCGCCTCTGTTTCGCCGACAACATTGTCTTAATAACAGACAAAATACAAGGAGCACAGACTATGGTACACATGTTTCAGGAAGCTTCAGCACAGTTTATGACAAATCTTGTATGAAGGGACACTATAAAACTGAATAACGTAGCGATAGAGCAAGTGCAAGCATATGGACATGAAATCAGCATAGGGCGAGATAACCAAACACATGAAATTCAGCGGCGAATAGGTCTCTCTCGGGCTGCATATGGTAAACTGGCATATGTACTCAAATCGAATCTTCCTATATTAAAATGCAACAAAGTGACTTTTCATCAAGAAAAAATTTAAATCTTTTCCGAAATTAGTAACGGAAGATAGATTTTATTGCAAATAATCCACTTCGAGAAAGCGCAAACAATTCGACGAAATGGAAGGAGTAATCACACGGAACAACCGAAATCAATTAAACAATACTGCATTTTCACGGCAGGACAAAATATTTTTAGTATTTTAGTACTTTATTATTTTCCCTGTTAAAGCAAATTATTCTACTGGTGAAAAGTATACCCTCTGAGATTTTTGTATTTTCTCATGTTTCAGATTCTCTAGATCACAAAAAGCAGTTTTTAGTAGGTCTGTCGACTTGTTGGCACGATAATTCTCGAGTGATATAAGAGATCGATTTCAAATTTGGTACACATGTAAAACTTGAAATAGGAATGAAACCTATCGTTTCTAAGCGATATCGCTTCATGAAAAGGGAGTGAAAGAGGTGAGAGACGAGAGACGTTAAGCATTGTAGGGTTTCAGTATTATTATGAACATTTTTTCTAGTGTTCTAACAAGAGAAGGGATGGGAAAGGTAATTGGTCGTTAAATATTGTATCGTTTGTGATCGGGATTTCAAGTCAGGACCTCGGTCAATAACATTACTCTGCTACTGATCTTTTTTTTTGTAAATTTGTTCCCTTTTATCCCCTCCTTTTTGAGAAATTTTGCTCGAAGACTACAGATTTCCTTTTTACTTTAACTAATAAACATCTATCACCGATAAACAAATGGTCGGAAACAAGGAAATATATTTTTCGCGATCTAAAGACCCTCAAACGTGAGGAAATGCAAAATTCTCAAACTTCTCTCGACGAGTATAGTTAAAAAGATTAAATTTTCCGATAAATTATCTATGAAATTATTTGTATGCGCTGAAGTCAAAGTCCAAAATATTACATTATTTACTAGAATTGGACAATTTTCATAACCTGAATACGTATAAAAATTGATTGCATGAAAAATATATAATCTATACAAATAGTTTACAAAAATACCGACAGATACTTGAAAAATTATTTTATCGACAGATAATGATTTTTTTGAGATTTTAATTTTTATTATATTTTATAATGACATTGTTAGGTCGTAATAAGTGTAGTTTATAACGCTAGTAAATGTAAAAACACAAGTAGCAGATGGGCGTTAACAATATAAGGAAGTGGCGGGTTTTCCGCAAAATTGTTGCGATTTCTGGAATTGTAAGTACTTAATAAAGTATAATTTTATTGCCAATATTTTTTTATTATTTGATTTATTTTCTATTTAGACTCATGAGTCTAGGGTAAAAATTTAGTCTAAAAAAACTTCCATGAATTTTTTTTCTATACAAAAGTTCTCAAGGATATTTGATTTTGCAGGTGAATTTCGATTTAATTTTCGTGTCCTAATAAAACTCCAATGAAGATGCTATGGAATTAAAAATACATATTACTATTAACGTACGTAAAATATATATAGTCGATGGCATTCTAATGGGTCAGACGTTATTTCATTTTCTGAAATAAATCGAAAAAAGCAGAGTTCCCCAAAATGTGTACCAAGAAAATTTAGCATTTGTCAAATTTAGCTTACCAGTTGTCAAATTTGATATTGGTATGTTCAAAATTTAAAGAATTGCCAATAAAATACAGTTAACAACGGGTTAAGTTTTAAAATTAGCAACACTTCACACCAAGTTTAAAAAACATCAAAACAAGGTAAATGAGTACAAGGCTTTATTTTAATCAAAGTTAGGTAAGGATTGAAATTAGAATGAACTACATATTTTAAACAGAATGAAAGGGAACGTACATAAATATAAAAAACGATCATCTACTAAAATATACCTACCTATGTATGCTGAAAGAGAAAAGTATGAAACACGTTTAGTAAATATAAATCGGACGTTTCTTCCCGTTTATTCTTAATGACATGTTTCAAAAAATATTTTGACAAGAATTTTTAAGGCGCTTTTCAAAAAGGTTGCGGAAGGGACGCCTTGAATCCTATTTTCTACATGTGGAATTATTTTATTATGTATAACATACCTATAAGGTAGTCTACGTTAAATAAATGATTACACTGTACACATACCTTATCTCGGAAAGTTGTAAATACTTATATCAATAGTTTATAGCAGATTAATAGCATATAGCCCACTTATTTGAGGAAAGGGGACACCTTTGATGATTTTTTTTTCGCGCACCCTTCTGAAGGGAGGTGGTCACCTTCAAAAATTTAAATGAAATGGGATACTTCTTTTTTTTTTTTTTTACCGGAATTGATAATCGATTCTATTAATCGAAGTTGAACTTGCACAATTAGTGTTCCGTAAGTTGATTGCTTTTAAAATAAGAAATATTGTCCCGGTGGTATAAAATGATCAGTGACTTCACAGAACACATCCCAAATGAATTTTCAACAAAGTTTGTTTCCAATCTTTACTGAAAATTGATAACCTTGAAATTTCTGTTTTTTTTTTATATACCAGATAAATTATTAAAGGTAATGCACTCGTGATAATTTTCGATCAATCTACACCCTCTGGAGAATATTCCAGAATTTTTTATATATATTTTACTCGGGTTTTCACAAGCTTTCATTTGACACCACACTCGATGACCTACTAAAAGAAATTTTTTTTCACTTCCGATTTCACCTCCCAAAACTAACCCCTTAAGTCAAAATTTGACTTTCAAAACTACACGACTTTGATGAGGCCATCAATTCCTTTATTATTACCAAATTTCAACTTTCTATGACAAATAGTTTCGGAGAAAATCGAAGAATCGAAGTTATCTTATAATTGTTCCGTACGGAACACTAAAAAAAGTGTATGCATGTCTTTTTTTAAATCGATTTAGTATATAGTTTTAATTTTAATTTGAACGAAAATTGGCAAACGTTTATGTTTACTGCCTACTTATTAAAGCAACGGTTAACCACGTTTTAAATCACTTTTACAGGCTCGTTAGAAACAATATTTTTTTCCTAAGAAAATCTTTATTGTGGTGTTTTATCCCCACCTCTTCTGGTAAATTATGGTTTTTTTTTACGCCGAATTGGATTATTGCATATTTTTAGGACACTCTATATAAAAAATTAAGTTGTTCTATTTTATTTTTATTTATTTAATAAGCAAAAAAATTTATGAACATTAACTTTTTTTCGCAAAACTAAAAGAACCAAATTTTCCATTTGATGGCAAGAAAAATCACGCATACGCTGCGCACTGTGTGTACAAGCTGCACACAACTTATGGATTTATTACATATAGGTAAGTAGGTAACAACTTACTTCAAAAATGGTGATTAATTTATTAAGCTACTCTAAAGAGCAGCAAAGAATACCTTTAGAAGGAGGTAATTTAATAAATACGAAGTCCACCCAGAAAGAATATATCAGGAACATTAAATTTAAACAGAAAAACTGAACAAACGATTGTTAAAACAAAAGCAAAGATAATGCTAAAATAAAAACAATAATAAAATTAAAAATTTAAAATTAGGAAAGTTCAAATTCGCTATCTGAGTCATCAGAGGTATCGCTGTCATTTTTAGTTACTAAGATAACTACAGGGTTTACTTGGACATCCAAAACTTTTTTTTCTATCCGACCATTGCAAAATTATTTTTTCTGTATGCTCTACTACTTTTTTCCAGTACCCTTCGGTGATATGGTCTAGAGAGTCTCAGGTTCATGAGATGTAGGTCCTTCAGTAATATGCTTTTCATAATAGGATTTGGGCTTGCCCATATTAATTCTATGGCATTAAATTGACAATGGTAAAGTAGCAAACGCAAAACCCCATGGCCCTGTTCCCTTAACATTTCCTCAACCGCGTATATTTTAGGTTTTCTAAAAGTCTTTGCCGTAATTCTGTTTTTAATAAATTTGAAGAAGGGTTTTGATTTTGCTCTACTGACCATTGAAATATTTAATTTTTTTCCATGATGAATTTGATTGTTTATTCAAAAATCTAGAATGATATGAAGCATTGTCCAAAACGATTAATGAGGGTTGATCTAAATTTTTAATAAGCATTTCTTTTAGCCACTTTTCGAATGTTTCATTATTCATGTAGTTGAAAATATTAACCTGGCCCCAGGTACAAATCGGGTATATGAACCAGCATGCAAAATAATAAACCTCTTTCCAGAACTGTACTCCTTCTTCCTTTTTAAAAATTTAGCTGAATTATCTTGCCAGGATTTGGACCAACTTCCGTTTGGAAAAACCCATGTTTCATCTAAAAAAAATACTTTTCTAAACTGTGAATTTAAATTTTCAACATGTTACCCGTTGACTGGCCATATTGGGGAGTTCACACAAATATCTTCGGTTGCAGTCTTTTTGATATCGAAATCTGAAATGTTTCATTAATTTTGACAAAGACTTTAGTCCAATTTCTAAAATCTTTCTATTGCGTAAAGTCATAGGAGTTATGTTCATATTAGATTTATACATGTCGTAAATCAAATTTCTCACATTCATTTTCACGAATTCGCTTAAATCCTTAGTTTTTGGCCTTTTCTTTTTCCTTTTTTCACTTTTTTTCGCGGTTATACCGCTGCGATCTTTGTTAACAATCCTTTGTATGGTTCTAATACTTAAATTTAAAACTTTCGATACTTGTTTCTGAATGGACTTCGGATTCATTAACTGGTAGATTTTCCTTGCTCCTTTTCAAAGCAGCTTATTAAATTAAGCACCATTTTCTTCATCTGAGGATTTAAAAAGCCTGCAAAACGCTTTTTGGCTTCCATTATTATATGTATAATAAAATTTTTTAAAACTATTGAAAATTAAAAAAAAAAATTGGCATTGACATTAACATAATAATGCTACATTCATTTTTAACATCCAAAAACACTTAGAGACATTTACAAGAATGTTTTACAAATATTAAATAAATTAGAGGTTTTCCGCCTCGGTTTTACTAAAGTATGTATATTCCTATTCGTTAGGCTTTGAATACTCTCAGATGAGAAAGCAAAAATAATGGCAACTACTAAGTTAAATAATATTTAAATATTATGTATATTATACCATAAAATAAAATAATCCAATCATTGTTCCATGGTATATGGAAAATACTATTTTTGCTTTTGTCAGTGTGTTCTTTTAAACATTTTTGAACAATTTCAAAAGTAATATTTGAAGTTTGAACGCACTGATATTTTTAATATTTAACGATTCTGCACGAGTTTTTTTCTCAAAATATTTAGATGGTTGCTTGCTACTGGAAATTATAGTTGGCTCTCTGTCTCGGACATAAAAAGTCTATTAGACTTTTTCAATTTTTCGACGTGGTATTAATTAAATTCATGCTGACTGCAACTTTAACAAGGACGACAATAGAAAAGTTTATCGCAGCTATGACTATACACTGGACTTATTAGAATGTCGTCTATTATATATGATAAATTTACGGAAATAAAGTACAAACAAAAATAATTAAGAAAATTATATTTTGACTAGCCAGTATCCATGGGGGATCCAATAGAACATATAGCAAACTATACGTTACTAATATCGGATCCAATAGAATCTTTATTGTTAATCGGTTATTGCTAATAAGAATAGGTTGAATTGCTTTTAGCAGATGCAATTTAATTAATAGAAAGAACTTGTTAGTTGCCATAGTTAGTCAGAACGCTAAACAAAGGTTGAATAACAACAACAAACAATCTGGCTGAAAATAACCTGAACCAACAAACGAGTCAAAATTCATTGACACTTATAGACTTTATGGGTCTGTGGGCAATAATACAACTCGATGTAACTTATCTTAACACACGCTCAACTTTCGACGTGTAAGCTTTTGCCTACACCAAGACATATAACATGAAACCAATACGTTGCTGCAGTAAAAGCCGACGTAATATTATTTCACACTAACTGGATATTCATTTTGTCACTTAAAAATTGGTATTCAGAAATGACAAGTTGTAACAGTCGATCGTGCGATAATTATTAAATATACCCTATACTCTTTTTTAGTGTTCGGTATGGAACACTTATAAGATCACTTCGGTGTCTATCCGTCTGTCTGTGTTTGTATGTCCGTCTATCGCCCGTCTGTTACACCCGATTTTCTCCGAAACTATTTGACATAGAGAGTTAAAATTTGGCACTAATATAGGAATTGATGGCACCATCAGAGCCGTGTGGTTTTGAAAGTTAAATTTTGACTTAAGGGGTTAGTTTTGGGGGGTGAAATCGGAATTTTTTTAATTTTTTTATCAAGTGAAAACATAAGTTCAAAAATATATATAATATAATACTTGCGCACACTTTTCTTTATATTATTTTTAAGAAATTGCCAAAAATCGCTCTCCCTCCCTTATCCCTATTTAAAATTGGTCACCCAAGGAGGCAAATTATGCTACCATAGCAAACTGCATACACCATGAATATTAGAAATAGAATAGAAAAACTAACGACAGCTATAACAATCAAACGGTAACGAATTATCGGGGATTTTGACAAATGAAAATATAATGCTGTACAAGTGTGTACATAACTAACTGATATGATGAGAAACTTGAGAGCTAGAAAAGACACAAAGAGTTCATAGACTAGGGTTGTTTAATTTGCTATTTTTTATTCAGCCCACTATAATATATGGTAACTTGAAAATTGTAAACTGATCAGTTTGCTCTTTCATTTGTATAAGTGTTATACAAAATCATAACAAAACGCCTAGAGCGAAAACTAGATTTTTATCAACCAAGCGAACAGCCTGGTTTTAGCAGTGGATAAGTACTATCGATCATTTACAGACCATCAAATTAGAGAGAAATCTATAGAATACACCAAATCACTTGTATTAGTATTTGTGGATTTTAAAAAAGCTTTTGACACCGTGGAGTTGTCGGCGATCCTGCTGCCCTACAGCAAATGAAAATAGACTACAGATATACTGAGTTGATTAAAATCATTTATAAGAATGCAACAGCAAGTGTAAGACTCCATAAATCCACAAGTAAATACGGGGTGGAACGTGGAATCAGACAAGGTAATACGATCTCTCCTAAAGTTTTTCCTGCGGTGTTGGAATATGCTTTTAAGTAACTAAATTGGGATGAAAAAGGCATAAACATCGATAGCGAATACCTAAACCACCTGCGCCTTGCTGACGATATTGTCATACTATCCAACAATCTAGGTGATGCCCAACAAATACTTACCGAATTGCAAATAACATCAGCAAATATTGGTCTAAAAATTGACTTTCAGAAAACCAAGTTTATAACTAATCTAGTTACGAACTGTAAAATGAAATTTAACAAAAGCGAGGTGGGGCACGTCCAAAATTACAAATATTTGGGTCGTGAGTAAAAATTGGCAAAGATAACCAAACCCGTGAGATACACCGTCATGTGGATTTGGGATGGACGGCGTTTGGAAAGCTGTGAGATACGCTGCAAGGTAATTTGCCAATGGGCTTAAAAAAGAATGTTTATGAAAAATGCGTTCTGCGGTAATTACATATGGCGCCGAGACATTTATATTAACAAAATAGTCAGCAAACATAATAATAAACATAACTATTAGACAACGAACAAAAGTCTATTATCTAAAAATTTACGCAATCTAAATGGAGATGAGCAGGCCTTATATATGTAGAAGACTCATGGAATGGAGACCCAGACCAGACAAAAGGAACAGAAGTAGATCACCAACAAGATGGAGCGATGATATCAAAAGAGTGGCAGGAAATTGGGTTAATACCGCTCAGGACTGAGATCAGTGGGAGTTCTTAGAGGAGGCCTATATTCAGCAGTGGATGAAGATGGCTGACGGATAATGATGATATGGTAGCAGCTTCATTTTATTGAAATTTACTCATGCTAAACAACCGCTATTATGTCACTATAAAGACGCTATTTAACTAAACTTTTTTTATTTATTTTGGGCACTACCTAGTTTTATTCAGCAGCTGTGTTTGATAAAAGGGTTCTATAGACGTTAAAATAAACAGAATTGAGGTATCCCTATATAGGCAATAAAACAAAGGAATTAAGATAAAATAAAATATAAATTTATTTCTACATACTTACTTATAAAACTTGTAATCTAGTATAGTACTAAAAAGAGATTAAAATATGAAAACTGTGATTTAGAATTAAAAGGTACTATCTATATAAATAATTAAAGTGCTATTTGTGTATACTAAAAAAAAATTAGGATTCATAAAATATTATACGCCCTGGACAAAAAAAAAACAGCTTTTCTGTTTAGGCCGGCGCGGCGGGATGAAGTCTTGGTACAGTATTTTTCACGATCTAGGAAAATGACTTAGCTACCTATAGCCATTCAAAATTCAACAAGATTCGAAAGTGATTAATTTATGGCTGTTTAATGACAAGGCATCGTGCAGGGCCGCATTATACCTGATTGTATATTTGTTGAGTTTAAAATTTTATTGTGATATGACAGTTGAATTTTAATGTTTTATGTACTGAATAATACACAATATAGTAATTACACCAATATATTAAAACAGTGTACAGTGTCCTCGCGTACATTTGGTACAATTTTAGTTATTAATTAATGTCTAATTCAGTTTCACTATCGCTACTATTTTCAAATCAGTAATAAGTTTTTTTTACAACTAAACTATTTATATTTATGTACATACATCTATATGGGTTTTCAATTTTTTTTTGAAGTGTTGAATATAGTTTCTCCAGTTTTCAACGGTTACATTTTTGACTTTTGTCTTTATCAACTCAATCACACTACTGTTTAAAGTGTGTGTATTATTGTGAGCGCGTATATTAGACTTTATTTTATGCCAACTCGGTCGCATTAAAGATACAAAAATATGGTGGAAGCCGAATTATTTCGTGTCCTGCTTCCTTTGCAATTTTATCACAAACATATTCTTTTGAAAAATTATAACTTTTTAAACTTCTAACAATTGTTTAACTGTATAACTTTCATGGAAATATATGTCACGTTCGCACAAAAAGGCTTGTCTTTCCCTTTTTCTACTGGTGGAACTTGGTACCTTATTCATTTGGCGACTATGATAGGATGCATTATCCATCACAATACAGCTATTCGGTGGTATATTCAGCATTCAGCATTAATTTGCCAATCTTCAAAAACTTCAGCGGTTGTATCACAATGATAATCCGAGCTGGAATCTGAAATATTCTTGGCTGCAAGAAATAGACATTCTGGTATCCACCCTTTTTCTCACCCCGCATGCAAAATAGGTATTCTTTTACCATTATTTTATGGAGTTTTGGTGTAGCATTTTTTGGATTTATCAATCTATCCTTCACTGGGTGTGTCGTGGGTGTCATACCAAGTCTCATTTAGGTAGATTATTGTTCGATTTTCCGATCTAGCTGTATTTATTTTTTCAAGATATTCCATTCTGAGTTGTTGTAAGCGTCGTGATTCCATTATAACTTGCCTTTGTCTATTTTTTTAACAAAAATCCCAAACGACGTAGAATACGCTATAAAGTTGTAGTGGAACATTTTATATCACAACTATCTTTGGACAGCCTCCGTGAAGTGACAATAACGTAGGAACTCTTTGTTCTGCATACATTTATAAATTTGCGGCGGATTAAGTCTTCTTGACAGAAATCAATACATTTCGACACACCGTTGTCTTTTTTTTTTAAAGTGCTATCGAATTATTTACAATTTTCCAAACTGTACTTTTAGAGATGCTGGTTAAAGCTGGTGTCTCCATCAATGAAAAGTACTTTTCGTGGCCTCGCTCCACTAACTTTAAATAAACACTTTTAACTATCACTTTTGCCTCAACGGGTAAACATTTGCGGCTTCTGTTGGAAAGAGCTTCGGATATTTTAAGGTACTATTGAACTTTATAATACACACTATTTCAGTATAATACTGCAGATAAAATGAAGAATATTCTTTTTATTTATAAACACGAATATATATATATATATATATATATATATATATATATATATATATATATATATATATATATATATATATATATATATATATATATATATATATCAATTACGAACCTGTTACGGCCTGGTACGTGTGAGGAACCTAACGGTCGTTTAATGTTTTTATTGCATCGATTTGCCAAATTACTTTCTTAGATCTTGAAATATACCATAATAGGCTTTTAAAAAGGGCTTTTTTTTTATGGGTCTAGCACATGTGCTGCAGAGAAGTCCCAAAAACGCTCCAGGAGCGGCACGTGTGCTCGCAGAGAAATCCTAAAAATGGGAAAAAAATCGGAAAGGACAAGAAGTTGGTAGCAAAAAACATTAAAAACCTGTTGATAGAGAAAAATGTAACCGGAAGGGAAACTGGTGGTAAAAATTGTTAAAAAAACGGCCATAAAACTCATATCGATCCTGCGGCATGTGGCCAAAGGTATTTGGGAAGAATGCGGTACAGCAAAATGGCGTCGGCTCGATTTCTGTAAAAGAAACCGACCAAGTGCAAGACGGACTTGTACAATTAGTGGTCCGTACCGTGATCGCTGAAGTATTCTATGAAATTCAGTTACACATTCATACATATAAGATAAGAATATATAAAAAGCGAGACATCTTTGTACTAAAAGTTTAAAACAATATATGTTTAATTATAAACAAAAAAATAAAAAAAAATTATTTTGTCTCGGTGCCTATTCGTTGCTCAGTAGTCATCATTGAAATTTATTTTATCTGTGATTGGCCGAATGCTTAAAGCAGTAATGTACTGAAAAGTGTATCAGTATATTACGGATTGCATCGAATATGTATTGATATGTCGTAGCTCTTAGTCCCTGTTAAATTCACAACGTTCCATGGAAAAAATCTCCACCACATTGTCAAGCCAAATAGTTTTTTTTTTAATACTAGATAAATTATAAAACGTAATGCACTAGTGTAGTAATTTTCGCTCAGTCTGCAACTTATAGAGAATATTTCAAAATTTTCTCAAAATTTTTTGATTAATATTCTTAAACTAGCAGTGCCCGCGAGTCCTCTCGCGTTGACTTGATTCACTATTATCGTCACTGTTTATTCCTTACGTTACCTAATGTAACAAAATATATCCTATAACCTGGCCAGAGAACATACGTATTTCATAAAAAAAACGTAAATTGGCTAAGTGGTTCTTGAGTGCTAAGCGCACTAACGGACAGACAGACGGACAGACAGACAGACAGACAGAGAGACTTTGCGTTTTATATATTTTATAGAGAGAACATATGTATAAATTAAAAAAAAAACACGTAAATCGGATAAGTGGTTTTCGAGTGATAAGCGCACTAACGGATAGAGAGACGTTGCATTTTATATATATTGTATTCTTTGTTACATGATATTGTTCCGTATTTAACGGTTTAGATAAAGAAAAGATTGCATGAATATTACATCATATATATTTATTTACTTGTGTTTTCACAAACTTTCATTTGGGTGTGACAGACACGCAGACACCGAAGTGATCTGTAAATACTAAAAACAGTCTTTTTACTGGACATTCCAGAGTGGGTTGAAAAAAGATGAAATAGTAAAAAATAAACGGTCAAGTGCAAGTTGGACTTGCGCAATTAGTGTTCCGTGTAATTGCTTTTAAAATAAAATTTCTTATTACAGAGGTATAAAATGATCAGTGATGAGATGAGATTCCAGAATGTTTTTTAGAAGTTTTTGATCAGTAATTTCCGAGATAGGGGGGGGGACATTTTTTTTTAATAATACAAGGTGTGCGCAAGTATAACATCATATATATTTTTGAACTTTTTCAAAATTTTTTGATCAGTACTTTATATATATATATATATATATATATATATATATATATATATATATATATATATATATATACATACATATTTTTGAACTTGTGTTTTTACAAGCTTTCATGTGACACCCCATTCGATGACCTGGTAATTTTTGTTTCACTTTCAATTTCACCCCCAAAACTAACCCCTTAAGTTAAAATTTAACTACACGGCTTCGATTGCGCTATCAATTCCTATATTCGTATCAAATTTCTACTATCTATGTCAAACAGTTTCTAAGAAAATCGGGTGTAACAGACGGATGGACAGACGGATAGACAGACGGATGGACAGACGGACAGACATCGTGATCCTAAAAGTATTCTTCCGTAGGGAACACTAAAAAGGAAACTGGTACTTACCAAAAGAAAAGTTTTCTAACCCAAAACGACAGAAAAAAAATTGAATTTTTGGATGAAGCTTCTTAAAAAAAATAACCGGTCAAGTGCAAGTTGAACTTGCTCAATTAGTGTTCCGTACGTTGATTGCTTTTAAAATAAAAATTTTGTTACAGAGGTATAAAATGATCGTGACTTCACAAAACACACTCCAAATGAGTTTTCAACAAAGTTTGTTTCCAATCTTTACTGAAATCTGATGACCTTGAAATTTTTGTTTTTTTTTATATACCAGGTAAATTACTAAAGGTAAGACACTTGTGATAATTTTCGTTCAATCTACACCCCGTGATGAATATTCCAGAATTTTTTCAAAATTTTTTGATAAGTACTTTTTGAGATAAGGCGATTTTTCGCGATTTTTTAAAAATAATACAAAGAAAAGTGCGCGCAAGTATTACATTATATATATATTTTTACTCGTGTTTTCACAAGCTTTCATTGGACACCACACTCGATGACCTAGTAAAAAATATTTTTTTTCGTTTCCGATTTCATCCCCCAAACTAACCCCTTAAGTCAAAATTTAGCTCTCAAAATTACATAGCTCTGATGAGGCCATCAGTTCCTATATTATTACCAAATTTCAACTTTCTATGTAAAATAGTTTCGGAGAAAATCCGGTGACAGGCAGACAGACAGACAGACAGACACCGAAGTAATCTTATAAGTGTTCCGTACGGAACACTAAAAAAGAGGCGAGCAACGTTAAGGTCAAAATACCTATCAGTCGACATCTTTATAAAAAACGGATCTGAACCCGACCTATCGAAAACCGATCGAGCTGCTTCCAACGTTTACTAGGATAGATTCTATATTACCATTGAAAATTGAGCAGAAACAGAAACTTGAAAAGAGAAAGTAGGTATAACGAAATTGGTGTACCGTCTTTATAATGAACTAGAAGACGGAAATATTATGCCCTATTACGTAATATTATTAATATAAGAAGACTCTAAAAAAATACTAAATGTAATAAAAAAAAGGTCTTTTTCTGTAGAACCATTCCTCTGAAAATTTAATGAAATTGAACTGGCTATGCTATTACCAAAGTTTTGTAATATCCTCGTAAAAACTCCGTAACGTAATGTAAAAAATTATAAAATTGGTATTATAACAATTGACTCAAGTTGCTGATTACTTTTCTTTCCTATATTATATTAATATTTACTTTTCTTTCCTATATTATATTTAAAATTACTTTAATTGAGAATGTTTGTTAAAATTAATTTATTTGATAAGCCGGATATATTAAAGATCTAGACCTTAGTTTAGTATGTCTAAGTATGTTATTATTTCGCTTAAAATTACGGCTTGGAAAAAAGAACAAATCGATTTGGCTAAAACGTTTAGTAACAGAATTGGTTATGAGTTAGTACCGAGCTTGGTAGAAGGCAGAAATAACCAGGTGCAGTTGAATAGGAACTATAAAATGGCTACTTTTTATTTATCATATCATCAAATATCATATCATATACATTTATCATAGTTTAGGATAGTTCTTCGGGTTAGTTAATGTCGATTATTATTTGAATGCTGTTTTAAATTAACATTGATTCTTTAGTATCTATAATAATGTCAAAAATACTTCTGCCACTGAATGAACTATTACATTTTTTTTTCTTAGTAACATTAATGATTGCAAAAATCCAATAAAATTGACATAGAAAACTAATTAAAACATTATACAAAAAAGATAATTAATTAATCATTAAATGTATGTTTATTCTTCAAAAAGATTTTAAATTGAACTGATATCGTTTGATTTACGCAGTATAAATTAAATTTTATAAGGTACATTCTTTCAGGTTCAAGGGCTTACATGGTTCATATTAGCAGTGATATGCATCGGCATGTACTATGGAAACTTCCCTCCAGGATATGTGAAAGTGGTTGAGGAAATGTTAGATGAGAAAAATTCATATACCGACCTTCTTTCTTACTGTTTCTTCGAGAATTTTTTACGTGAGTATAATCTAAAACTTCTTTGCATGGGAACCTGGCGAATGAAATTTGAAGCTAGAAATCGAGTATTCCCGACTTAACCCGTTTGATTAAACTCGTATTTGAGGTCATTTTTGTTTATACCTGAATTTTCCTGGTATTTTTTATTTAATTTCTTGCAGTTTTAATTCACCAGAACTGAACCAAACACAAAAACTGAAGAAATCCGTTTCATAATTAACACTAATTTCAAAAAAGAAAAACCTACAAAGAATAAACATACACTTTACAATTAATAGCACTTTTTGCCACTTTACTTTCCTACAATTTATTCTGGTACTGATATACAAATAAAACACCTAAATATGTTATTTAGGTAGGTACAACATGGATAATTTAAAATTACTTTACTACGACTTAACAATGCCTTGCTTTTCTCCATCTTCGCCTACAATCAGTGCACAAATCAGTTACTAAATGAAACGAGGCAAAACAATCTTTACAGTCTTATAAACGGGTTAATTGTAGGGTAAAACTGGAAAAGTCATCTTACATTTTTTAAATTCTAATTTAATTACATCTTTAAAATTTCGTCCTTAAAGAAGTAAATAAAACTGTAAGAGTATATGTATATTATTTATTGAAGTTGTTTGTAATTATCGATGGTTAGAGTATCTAGAAATAAATTAAATGTACAGGATCGAAGTGTCAATTTACGTATTCACTTAAATCTATTTAAGAGAGTAACTTCTTCTGATGCGTTCGATATCTAACTGAAAACTGGTTTTTCTTTAAGCCTTTACCTCAGGTACTTGCTGATATTTGCTAATTACGGCCATATTTAATCTTAGTTTCCTTGAGTTCATTGCTCTGAAGATTAAAGAAGGTCAAAATTTGGGGTACCACTTACTTTTTAACTCATACCTCGTATTATAATGAAGTAAAATTAATAGAATTAATCTCACATAATATATGAAAATGTTTGGTTTCATCTAAAAATAATGTAAATGATTTTTTACTGATTTTCCAAAAAAAGTATGACAAAATAGCAGATTTTTGCGGTCTAACTTAGTCTAAATAGTTGATATGAATTTATCATATCAGCCAATATCAATTTACACTGATTACAAAGCAAAATTATGGTTTAACGTGATGGAAAATTTTACTTAATTTTAGTGATTTAGGCTACAAAAATATATAGTAAATTATTTTCATTTACTGAGCCACAAAAATTAGCATTGATTAATATTTTTTTTTAAAAAGTAGCAAGCTCGAGCACACTCATTGTGAACCCGCATATCGCATACAATATACATTATCCACAGATTTACTTTAGTGTCGGAGGAAACAAGTCAGGTTTGGATTGACATGCAGCTAATTCCATGTCACTTAATTCGTCATGTATTAAGTCTAATACAGGGTCCTATGGATCTTCTATGTCTAAATCTCGAACTTTTACTTTTTTTTTCCTTTAGGCTTCTCGTTTGTTTATGTTTTTATGTTAGTTTAACTTTTTCTTTATAATATACTCTTCTTTTTAGAAGAAAAGTAGTTTCTTTGGGCTTTCGACATTTGACAGCCTCCACCTCTTTTGACAACATACCCAATGCATTTTTGAATGGAGAATTCATACACGCAACCAGTACTATTGTTGAACATCTCTCAGCTGATGTTAATGCTGCAATTTACCGCTTTCTCTTTCAGCCAATAACAAACAGCCATAAACAATAATTAACTCCGTTTTACCTACACTATTAATATTTTCAGCGGGGAATTTGTGCTTCTTAAAAGTTTTCTTTAACAATTTAAAAAAAAATGTCAATATTGTCTTTAAAAATCCTGACGATACGTTAAAAAGATGTTCTACGTGGCTTATGCAATGAAAGGTTTCTATGACGTTGTAGGAAAAAGTCCACCCAAACTTTATTACATTCTCCACTCTGGAACTGATGTTCTTCGTCATTCCATTTGCCAGTTGATACACCATTCGACGCAAGTCTGCAATTATGAAAATCTCTCTTCCATGAGTAGTCGGAAGGATACCAACTGCTTCTTTAATCCATCGTCAAATACAAGTTTTCATCAAATTGTAGGTAATACCACTCTTGATGGAGAAACTTTTTTGCTTAGTGTTTGCTAAGTTGTATGAGATACGTCAAATATCTTAGCAGTTTTTAAAGTTTTTTTCACGGCCGTCATCATATCTGCTATTTCTTTTTTTGCATTTTTAGGGATGTACTTCGGCTCTTTTCTTGGCATTCTGGAACATAAGCTCTTGACCCCTTTCATAGTTCGAGGTTTTGCGTTCAAACTGAAGCCTCTGTCTTTACCATGATTGTTAAGAGAAATTATATAAACTGCATCAAAGTATTTTATAAGAAAAAAAAATACCTGAAAAAATTTTGAAAACGCTAAAATTGAGTATCACAGTACCACACCGGCATGTAACTGACGGGGAAATTTCACAACGTTAGAGCTTACCTTTGGCCTTGTTTCGAATATTTTCACTGGGGTGCAGCAATTACTATAGTGAAAACCTTGCTAGCCTTAATTTAGAACTAAGCCCATTATTGAACGATCGTTTCAACTTCTTCCCAGATCTTATTTGGTCTTCCAGGTTTTCTGCTGTTTGGTGGTACCCGTTTGATTACTCTATTAGGCAATTTAGTTTCTTTTATATTTCGCATACTTTGATTCAATATTAGTATGATCAGAGAACCATACACTCTCATTTGTATATCTATATTTCGAATTCTATCCTAGTCCTAAACACATCCATTGCCGCAGAATTAGGCTTCCTTCGGATGTTTACCTTTATTCTCCATGTCTTTGCACTAAAATTTCGACCCTCTTTTAATAAGAGTTTTTTAGATATTATATTTTCGCTTTCAGTTTCATGTTTCCAAAGGCAGTTAATTATTTTCACTCTATTTACTCCGGATCCCCTCTTTATCGTTTGCTGTAATAACTTATTCATCAGATAACTGGAGAGTATATCAGCATTTTGCTCTCAAGTCATTGCCCATGCTCTTATATTTCCTTCTTCATAAGTTTAAAACTTTTGCAACGTATATTTTAAACAATGTAAGGGATCGAGAACATCGTTGAATAAAGTCTTTATCTGCTAGAAACCCGCTTGACATTCTATTGTCTCTTTTTAGTGTTCTGTACGGAATACTTATTACTTCGATGTCTGTCTGTCCGTCTGTCATGCCCGATTTTCTCCGAAACTATTTGACATAAAAAGTTGTAATTTGTTAGTAATATAGCCTAGGTAGTAATTAATGGCCTCATCAGAGCCGTGTAGTTTTGAAAGTTAAATTTTGACTTAAGAGCTTAGTTTTGGGGGTGAAATAGGAAATGAAAAAAAAAATATCAGGTCATCGAGTGGGGTGTCAAATGAAAGCTTAGAAAAACAGTTCAAAAATATATACAATGTAATACTTTTGCACACTTTTCTTTGCATCCCTTATCTCGAAAAGTTCTGGAATATTCTCCCCAAGGCGTAGATTGAACGAAAATATATCTGGCATATAAGAAAAACAAAAATTTCAAGGTCATTAGTTTTCAGTAAAGATTGGAAACAAACTTTGTTGAAAATTCAATTGGGGTGTGTTTTGTACATTTTATACCTCCGTAAGAAAATTTTTTATTTTATAAGCAATCAATACTTGCCTGGGTTTTTTATTTTTAATATTGATCCATCATACAAGTTTTTGTAGCATTTATTAGAGTGTAGCTAATGTTGGTTTTCTGTAATTTTTCGCAATTTCTTAACAGAAACAGTCTGATAGGCTTTATGGAGACCTACGAGCATAAGATGAGTTTCTTTGGTATTTGCTTGACCTTTCTGCTATTAGTTGTTTTAGTTGTTAATTGTTCCTCTTTTCATCTAATCCACAAAAATCTTCTTTTAGTCATTGTTAGGCATTATGATGATTGTAATTAAAAACTAAACTTATGTGCAGATAATTTTAAATTAATGATCACTCCTCCTTTAAGGCGGGATGAAAAATAAGCTTGATCATATAGTCGATCAGAGATCAGATCACTTGTGTTCATAATAAATGGTTTTGCGAAATACGTAGTCAAAAATCTTGTTCGGAATAAGTCAAAACATTCAAAAATAGAAATAAATAATATTTGTAATATCTAACATGCTTAGAAATCGAAAATCTTTCCATTCAATTAAACTTTATGTTTATTTGCCACTAACAACTCCCGCTGAAGATCGCTCTCGGCTCTTTTTCAGTGTTCCGTATGAAATATTTATAAGATCACTTCGGTGTCTGTTCGTCTGTCTGCCTCAGCCGAGTTTCTTCGAAACTATTTGATATAGAAAGTTGAAATTTGGTACTAATATAGGAACTGATGGCCTTATCAGGCCTGTGTTGTTTTGAAAGTTAAATTTTGAGTTAAAGGGTTAGTTTTGGGGTTGAAATCGGAAGTGAAAAAAAAATTCACCAGGTTATCGAGTGAGGTATCAAATGAAAGCTTGTAAAAACACGAGTTTCCAAAATAAATATAATGTAATACTTGCGCACGCTTTTCATTGTATTATTTTTGAAAAATTGCGAAAAATCGCTCTCTCCCACTTATCTTGAAAAGTACCGATTAAAAAATTTTGAAAAAACTCTTCAATATTTTCCAGAGGGTGTGGATTGGACGAAAATTATCATGAGTGATATGGTATATAAAAAAATAGAAATTTCAAGATAATCACTTTACAGTAAAGATCGGAAATAACTTTGTTGGAAACTCATTTGAGGTGTGTTTTGTGAAGTCATCGATTATTTTATAACGAATACTTAACAAAAATTTTTATTTTAAAAGCAATCAACGTATGAAACAATAATTGCGCAAGTCCGACTTGCACTTGGCCGGTTATTATCTTATGCTCTGAGAGAGAAATTGAGACAATCTTCTTAAATAAATTAGAGATTTGTTGATTTTGTTTTATTATTTAGGAATACCTAGTGATACTTCCAGATATGGGGATCCTTGTTATAGTGTATTTCCCGACACATCTTTTGCCAATTCTTCAAATCTTTATTAACTTATTCTGGTCAAAATTATTTACCTTATTCTTAATGGGTTTTTTTAAGTCACGAAATTACTCCTGTTTTATTATATCGTTCGCTTCTTGAAATAAATCAGGCGAGATTGGCAACCACCGTCCCGGATATACTTCGCAAAATTCTTCGCACCAGGTTTCACAAATCTAGCAGATGTGAAATCATTCGATGAAACGCCCAGCCAAACCATCAATCCCTGATGGTGCGCCGAGTCCAAGTTTTCTTTATGGGCACGGCACACATGCTGCATAGAATTCCTTAACTGCTATGGTAGCGGCGCGTGCGAGGGAAACGCGATTTACACTGGTCTTAAATCGCTGCAATTCATTCCGAAGGAAGGAACTTGGCCATCGTAGTACGAGGATGACAAGCGGAAGTTTAAACAAATGTGATATATTTGCGCAACGGACGTGTATTTTTAGCATGTACCGCTCTAGGTAGTTAGATCCGTTGAACACTTCTTATGAAAGTATTTATAAAATAGACTCAAGTCACCAATCATTCTTCCATTCTCTATAGAATCTAGGTTGCTGGTGAGTTCTGGGTCTCAAATCAGGCGAATAGTTCTTTTCTGAATAGATTTTAACAAATGCAGCATATTTTTGGGAGCAGTCCTCAAACATGGGAGCAGTATTCAATCGTCGGTTGAATTTAAACTTTGTACAGGGTGAGTCAACGATAGGGTAAACTTCATTATCTCATTTGTTTCGGGAATGACGAAAAAACGTTAAATTCAATAGTTTTAGAGAATGTTAAGGTGTACAGTTTAAAATTATTTTTGAGTATACAGGGTACTTCAAAAAAGTGTGGCCGATATATATTTTTTAAATGGAACAAACTATTTTCTAATTTATTTTTTAAATTCTGTGTAAATATAATATTAATAATGTTATATACCTAAACCTTTTTTTAATATTTCAATTTTTTAAAAAAAAATACTAGTTTTCAGTTTTGTAAAAAATTGTCAGTACCGCCATTGTTTCTGAAGGTGGAATACTCATAATTAATACGAGCGCTCTATAGAGATGAAAAAAAGATATATGTAAAGAAATTTGAGTGAGATGCTACAGGCTGTTCAAAATAAATTTATACATTTCGACTATTTTAAATTGAAAAATCTCAAATTTTTTAAATGGCACACCCTGTATATGATTATTTTTTTTCTGATAAATTTTGTAAAACCCTTCAATTTTAATTAAGTATATCATATTTTCACCTATTTTTAATAGTTTTTCGATTTATCATAGTTGCCAAGACGAAACAAAAATGTAGGCATTGCCAAATTTTGACATGTCTATTAAGCAAGTAAAAATAATATATAAAGGTAATAGTTATGGATTTTCCTAAAAATGAATTAATTGATATGGTTTAGATACTGGGCGAGGCGGGAAAAAATTGTCTTTTGGCAGTAAGGCTTTACGGAGCGAAGTACCCTAATATACCATCTAGAAAATCTTTTCAGTGCTTAATGGAACGGTTTGATGGTAGTGGTAGCGTTGAGTATACGAAACAGAAAGTAGTAAACCAGAATGCTACCAGTGAAAAAAAAGAAATGGAGATTTCATGTTGAAGATAATCCCCAGGTCAGCAGCCGTCAACTAGCTGACTTATCTGACACATCCCAATTTACGGCTAATCGCACCATGAGAAAGAACAAGTATCATCCCTTTCATACGGAACTACATCAAGAACTCCAAGCTCCTGCTCATTACCACCGGGAAGTTCGGGAATTTTTAAACGATCGTTACCCACAAAAATGCATCGGTAGGAATGGATTCATTCAGTGGCCCCCTCGATCGTGTGACTTAACACCTTTAGACTTCTTTTTGTGGGGCTACATTAAAGATCGTGTTTATGTGAATCCTCCTACACCAGTAGATATGCAAAATAGGATACGGGATGCGTGCAGGACAATAACGCCCTTTATGCTAAGGAAAGTGAAGGAAAATATAGTAAAGCGACCAAACATGTGTATTCAAGTAGACGGGCATATTTTTGAACATTTATTACGTCATAATAATTAATCATTAGATAAGTTAAACTATATTATAATTATTATTAACTATTTGTTTACGTTTTCACAATAGCGTAAACTTATTAAAAACGAGGGTAAAAATTGAAAAATTCAAAATAAATCGAAAACTATTAGGAATAGGTATATAACAAAGTTGGAGTGTTTTGTAAAATCTATCAGAAAAAAAATAATAATATACAGGGTGTGCTATTTAAAAAATTTGAGAGTTTTCAATTTAAAATAGTCAAAATGTATAAATTTATTTTGAACACCCTGTAGCATCTAACTCAAATTTCTTTACATATATCTTTTTTTCATCTCTATAGAATGCTCGGAACAATTATGAGTATTCCACCTTCAGAAAGAATGGCGCTACTTGCAATTTTTTACAAAACTGAAAACTAGTATTTTTTTTTTTAATTGAAGTATTAGAAAATCTAGGTTTAGATATATAACATTATTAATAAGAAAGTTATAAAATTTTACGCAGAATTTAAAAATAAATTAGAAAATAGGATGTTCCATTTAAAAAATATATATCGACCACACTTGAAGTACTCTATATACTCAAAAATAATTTTAAAACCGTGCACCTTAACATTCCCTAAAACTATTATATTTAACATTTTTTCGTTATTTCCGAAACAAATGAGATAATGAACTTTACTCTATCGTTGAATCACCCTGTACAGGATTAAAAGTTGTTGTGGAGTGTTAAGCTTTCTAATATCAAATAATATTCCAAGCTTATGAGAAGTTCTTTTTGCTATATATGCAACTTGATTATTGCAAGACATACTTGCTCCTAAGTTACCGCCCGGCAAGATGAGTAACGATATTAGTCGAATGGAGTGTTTCAGCATAACTATGTCGTATTCTTCAATGTTAACTTTTTGACAAAAAACTACCACCCCGGGTTTTTGGGAATGGTAGTTGATGTTGTTTCCTGGAAATTGGCAGTAGAGAGTGAAAGAAAGGGTTCAGCTAAGTTGACTCTTTTAAAAGGTATTGTTACAATAATATTATCTGGCTGTGTAAGTGGATTTACTAAAATATTCACTAATGGCCTTAACAGCTAACCAAGAAGATCTGAAATTGTTGGAACAAACAAGAAGTGTCTTTTTAATTATTCGTAAACCTATTTACCGCAGTCAGATATGTTGTCGTATCTGTAACAACGGTCGAACCAAATAAAAGTTCCAAAGTATTTCAGTGTACTCTACTTAAGAGATCTGTAGTACCAAATCTTGCGCGTTTTAGCCGCCTCTGTCACTCATTGGTAAAACACTGGATGTTGATACTAGTTTAGGGTCGGTGAGAGTGTAAATCTATAGAATAGTATTTAAAAACAGGTCAAAAACTTTCGAGGAAAGAATCCCATATTCCTTCATCGATAAGTTGACTAAGGCCACAACTGATTAAAAAAATTTGTTTTCACAACATTGTTCCTTAAGTTAGTATTTTTAATCACATAACATCAAAATCACGGAGCTCCAAAATCTTCTCTTCTCTCAAGAGAAATCGCTGCTGACAGAAAGACAGATTCAGAGTATAAAAGTCGTACCCAGAATAAAGAAAGTGGACCGTATTAATCGATAAACTGACTTTAGTTCCTCAGAGGGCAAGCATATGAACTTTATTTGAGTGTAGGTATTAGTGTACTCAATTAATTTGAATTGTTTGTACTGCATATGAGTCTAGTCATCCTTATTAGCAACTTAAATCACTGTTTATCCCGCATTTTCGCTCTCTTTCTCAAGGTTGTCAATGGTATCTTTGTTTATATTTATTACTTTAAGTCCATTCTTTTGAGTGATATAAAATTTATTAAAGAAATATTTTTATAAATATTATTTAAAATTTAAATACAATCCTTTCACGTGTTTTAGATTAAATTCTATGCTAATTTAGCAAATCTAAATATTTTTAGAGACAAGACATACCTTTTTAAATGTACTTACATCAGGTTTTTGATTTATTTTAGGTGAAAATAACACCGAACATCGCTTATTAAAACCACAACATTTTCATGCTTTTGCTTGGATCTATGCCTTATTAAGTGCCTGTTGGTTAGGCCTTGCGATATTTGAATGCACAGGTAACCTACTTTAATTTATGTAGTTTGTAATTGAAATGACTGACAAGTATCAGCTCTTCATTTAATAATTTATTGCTTAAATCAATGTTGAAATGGGAAGAACAATAAATTAGGAGAAACAGAATTGTTGGAAAAAATTTCCATTCTATTCATTAAAACGGAAAAAGTTTTCAATTGATCTAATTTGATAATCACGTTATTAAATTTACGAATCCAAAAGAATGTCAAGAAAGTTTTGGAAACATGCAATAACAAACAAGCATTATTATTTCTAGTAATTAAAAAATCAGTGATGTACAATATACTGAATTTCTCAAGTAAGGAAGTTAGTTGAGTATGTTCATTTATTATTCAGCCACAGAATAATTTAAAAAGCCAGCCTTGATGAAAAAGGTTTTTTTTCTCTAATTTAGAAAATATCTTCATGTATAATTATCTATCTAGCAAGAAAGTAATAGGTTTAAAATTATAATTGTCTATACACAATATTTATAATAATATATTTTGAGTAAAAATAAGAAGTAGATTAATTGTATAAAATATATTGATATGTACTATCTATGTATTCTTAAACCCCATTATATTAGTTCTATAATTTAAAACATATGGTAGTTGTTTAAAATATAATTAATTTTATACATTCATATTGGTATTGGAATGATGATATACAGTATATTATGATATATGCGCAACCACCCCCTTAACTGTCTAAGGGATGAGCTTTAACCCCATATATATTTTACTACAAATAATTATGCTAAAATTTTTCCACGTAATTTCAATTGTGTAACCTCCTTTCATTGTTTTATTATTATTTTTTTAAATATTTTGACTCATGTTTCTATCTTTAAAACCGTTTAAAAAATGTGCTCAAACAGGCCAGATTTTCTAACCGTCTAAAGCTCTAAAATTTGATCAAAATATTGTTTGTTTTCTTATTATATAACCTTCTGCTTTATAGAAAGGCTATTATCTGATGACGTAATGTCAAAGTTATTATATATAGTCCAGTCGCTTTCTACCAAAAAATGATCATTCTTCTAAAAAAATCCAAGTAAAGATTTTCCTTAAGGATTTTCTTTGTTTCGGTATCAGAAATATTGTGTCAAAAGTCCAATGCGAAATCGTGTCGGCAAAAAAGTTATCGATGGTCAAAGGTCGGGAAAATCAGTTCTTCTCAAGTATTCACGTAAATTAGTTATTTAGAAATTTGTTCACGATCAAAATCTGCATAAAAAAGGTCCTATACAAAACTTACGTGGAACTAATAATTCTCGAGATATGAGGTTGAGAAAACTTGGGCGTTACGATGCATTCGTTTTCGCACCACCTTTGAGGTAGAATGCAAGGCGCCTTTTTTTACATGGTATCTCCTGTAGGCCTAACTCATGGGCTACAGATCATTACAACATTTTGTTGATTATGGGTCGTTTTCTTCTACTTCTTCGTCTCCTCCGTCTTCTGCTTCTTCTACTTCTACTTTTTTTTCCTAATTTTCATTACTGTTAACATCTACAATCATTTCGGCAAATAACATAGTAATAGGGTCTATGTCGTCGTCGTTTATTTCAGATTCTAATGCCGCATTTTCGGACGTATTATTAGCTAAGACAAAAGCCACATGGTAATCGTAGTTTTCTACATCCAGAATTTAAGCCGCAACCTTTTGTGCAATTGCAGAAAATAGAATGAAGAAATTCTTCTACTGTAGGAGGAAGTAGAGTAGAGATGGGCTCTAATAAATTTTTATTAGAAATCCAACCCCATTGTTGAAGATCTAAGACTTTTCTCAGCCATGTTTGAACCTGATAGTACACTCTAAACAAATGTTGTGCTGCTGCCGTGGTGGGTGGAAGTGACGATAATTGTACAGGCTTGTTAAGTCTTGCGCATTTGGCAAAAGTGAAATATTGATAGCTATCCAGTGATGTCTCTGTTTTTGGAGCTCCGTACATAGCTAGAATAAATGATATTCCAGAATTTATTAGAGTATCTGGTGAACAGTTTTCTTGTTAAAATATCTCCACTGCTTTACGTAAATCTGGTCTTTTTTTTAATAATGTTAATACATTTATTTTTCCTTTTCGAAAAAAAGTACTCATCGAGTCACAACCACTTAGAGTGTGCAAAAATAAAATATGATCTGTACAGTTTGCATACTTCACAAGCGCCTAGGGATTTTACATGTTTGTTTCATTTCCCAGATTTAAGAAGTAGATGTTTTTGTAGATGAGACTGCGTCTTATTAAAAGTATTAAAAGAGAAACATCTTCCCCAATAACTGTTCTATTCTCAATTGATGGCTCCAAAAATATTTCGGCAATTAAAACATCAGCATCATCCTGCGCTTGTTTACTTCTAATATTAACAGTTTCTAATTTTGTAATTAGTAGAGAAATAAACCTATTTTTATTGAATTTATTAGCTATTAGTGTAGATTCTTCAAACACCATGTCAGCAGATTTTCAAGTTGTTTTCATCCGACGAAGTTGTTCCATTGCGTTAATATTTTTACTATTGTCATTATAACCATCAAACACTATGACTATATTAGAACTATAATTATTGAGAAGATAATGAATATATTGATCGATGACACAGTCGAAAGTTGAATCTTTTTGCCATATGACACGATGAAGAAGAAGTCCCCTGTCGATAACATATACATATTTTTTTATGGGTCTAGCACACGTGCTGCAGGGAAGTCCCTAAAGCGCTACAGGAGCGACATGTGTGAGGAAGACGCGATTCACGTTGTTCTTGAATCTCTGTAAATTGTACTCTTTGAGAAACACAACCCTGAGCAAATGATTCCAAAGGGATGATGTTCTCCATATAAAAGACTGCTTAAAAAGCGTTGTATGCGGAGTAACAAGCTGAACTTCATACGGATGTGAAGTATTAGCGCGACGTGTATTTCTAACATGCACCGCTCTGGGAGGAATTAAGCGGGCTACATCCTTCGAACACTTTCCATGAAAATACTTGTAGAACAGACTTAAGTCGCCAACCGTTCTTCGATGTTCCAACGAATCAAGTCGGCCGGTCAGTTCCGGGTCTCCAATCAGACGAACAGCTCTTCTCTGAACAGAATCCAACAAATGCAGTATGTGTTTGGTAGCGGAGCCCCAAACATGGGAGCAGTATTCCAGAGTTGGTCGAATTTGAGCTTTGTAAAGAAATAACAGTTGTTGTGGAATGTAAAGCTTTCTGGTTCGAAATAATATTCCCAACTTTTGAGAAACTCTCTTTGCTAGGCCTGCAACATGTTCATGCCAGGACATATTTGCTCCCAAATTAACGCCTAATAAATTCAATGATGATGTTAGAAGAGTGGAGTGGCCCGACATAACTAAGTCGGGTTCAGCAACGTTAATTTTTTTTTAAAAAAAACTGCCACCTGGATTTTTTAGGGTTAAATTCCACTTGGTTACTGTCACCCCAAGATAGAATTTCTTCCAGGTCTTTGTTAAGTTGAATGACTTCCTGCTGTCTGCGGATATTCGTCTGAGTAGCCGATGTCCGAGCATTCAAAGTGAATTAAGAGATAAGTGTACTGTCATCTGCAAAGCTGTAGATTGGATTCTCGGTCTTTTCCAGCAGATCGTTAATATAAATGAGAAAGAGAGTAGGAGACAGTATGGAGCCTTGGGGTACACCAGCGTTGATAGTGAAGGTGTTAGAAAGAAACCCGTCGACTGCCAGAACGCTCTCTGAGGAAACATGAGAGCCACAAACAGAACTTTTCAGACATACCATAAGAACGTAGCTTGGCCAACAGCCCATCGTGCCAAACACGGTCAAATGCCTTGGATATGTCAAGAGCAACCGCTCGAGATTCTCCAAAGTGTTCAATTGCGTTGTTCCAAACATGTGTTACATAAGTCAGAAGATCTCCTGTTGATCTATTTTTACGAAAGCCATATTGGTGATCGCTAATAATGTTGAATCCTTCAAGATATTTTAGAAGATGCTGATTGAGAGCCTTTTACATGACTTTCGATATTATTGGAAGCAGTGCGATTGGTCGGTAGTTATTTGGCAAGATCTTCTTGCCTTTTTTAGGTATCGGCTGAACTGTGGCACATTTCCAGCAGGAAGGAAATATTCCCTTTCTGTAGGATAGGTTGACAAGTCTACAGAAAACTGGTGTTAGTTTCCTCGCACAGTTTTTGAGAACTATGGCAGGTATTCCGTCAGCGCCAGAAGCCTTTTTGGTGTCTAGCTTCATCAAAATACGTTTTATGATACGCTGTCTGAAGACAATATCGGACATCCTTGACTACACTATGGGAACAGTAGGTGGTGTTTTTCCTTGGAAATCGACAGTAGAATGTGAAGCAAAGAGTTCAGCCAACAAGTTCGCTTTCTCAACAGGTGTCGTTGCAATAGCATTATCTGGCCGTGTGAGTGGTGGTATGGTGGATTTGGTGAAATTTTGACTAACTGCCTTAGCGACGGACCAAAAGGACTTGGAATTGTTGGGACAAGCGAGACCATTGTACGTAAACGTATATCTGGAGAACTATTAGTACCACGTAAATTTTATATAGAACCTTGTTTATGCAGATTCTAATAATAAATAAACTTTATAACTAAAATTCTCATAAAACCAATAGTTGACGAGATATTTGAGAAAAATAGATTTTCGTGATTTTTGAATTTCGACAACTTTTTTTGTCGACACGATTCCTCAATGGACTTTTGACACAATATTTCTGATGCCGAAACAAAGAAAAATCCCGAAGGAAAATCTTCACTTGGATTCTTTCAGAAGATGGATAACTGGATAGATAACGATAATTTTAAACATTAGAAATTTCGCGCGCAGTATAAAAGAAATCTTCTTTTAACCATCAGGCCAAAATTTGATAAACTACTTTAACTCTTTTAAAGTAGCTGCGAGATAATGGTTTTATCTAGGCTCATCAAATCTGGTTTCACAAACGTGTTACAGGATATATCACCAGCTCATTTAACAATGTCTTTATTAATTTATTTATTTTGAGATAAAACGGCTATGTAACAGACATCAATTAAATTTTATTTGATAAAATTATTAAAAAATTAATGCAATCATACAAAGACTTCCTTCCTCTGTTGTACTTCAAGCTCATTTTCATTAAAATGATCTTGAAGGTGACTTTCAAGGACCTAAACAGCCTAATCGACCAATAAAAAAAAAAATTGAAGCTGGTGTTATCGTTTTAAATGCCCCTTTTAACAGGCCCAAAGCGAGATTATAACTTTGGAAGGGATAGGTAAATTCTTGGGTAGGGCGATATTTAAAAAAAAATTGATATAAAATAAAATAATTTAACTTTCCCATCAAATGAAAGAAGTGATCGTATTTAGTGGAGTAGCTAGGTTCAAGAGGCGGGATGCATATGGATACCAAGGCTTTTCTTTAAGGAAAAAAACGGAAACACTACAGTGGGAATTACTTTTAAAGGGGGGCGGTAATCAACAAAAATGGAAGTGTGAAACGGCAATATGAGAGCAAAGCCTCGTGATGAAAAAGATCTTCTTATACAGGAACTCTAAAAGCGTAGACCACTTCCAATGCAGTAAGCTAAAAGAAGGAGTTGAGATTTTTTTAACGAAAGAACCTCTCCCTAGAGTACACTGGAGAATACACATTTTTATAAGAAAAACTCCAATAAAAGAAAGTTTCGTTTTTAAGTAGTGTAAATTCTACATCCATAGGGGCAGGTGGGCATATGCCCCCTTATCTACGCCACAGATCGCACTGTATACGTAGATATGACAAATTAAAAGTTTAGATCGGCAAAAAGGTTAAATACAGAAGTTGTAAAGTTCTTAAAGAATTTTTTTTATGGAACTGAAACAGAAACAAACAGGCATCGCATTCTGGATATAATATAAACTATTTTTTCAAATATAATACCTTATATATTATTATATTAACTCAGATTGCAGAAATGCTAATACATAATTTTTATGGTGTTATTGTGGAAAATAAGATAGAACATACCTTTTTCTCAATTTGCCGAAATTGGCTGAGTATATTTAAGAATAACTCAAATTGACAGTTGACAATTATTTTTGTTAAGAATTTTGTTAAAATTAAATGTTAGTGTAAAAGTGTTCGGAGGGTGAAAATTAGTACATATATGGAATATTGGTTAAAATAGTTACAACAAAAGGCAAGCACGACGAGAAAACACGGGACTGTACGAAATGCCAAGAAGAATCCCTAGGTTAAGTATATTTTCAAGAGTATATAAGTACATCTTAGCTGAAGAAACGTTAAAACAAATGAACATAATAAAAAAGACGGGTGAAAAACTATCAGCAACTGACAACAAAAAATGTAAAAAGAAGTTTCTCTACTGAGTGTGCCAAAGATTCCACCTTCCCAACATAGTAAAAAGAAGTTTATTCGTTTTTTCCTAAATATAGTTCTATTACCGGATTACAATAAACTAAAATTTATTATGTTATGATAAATGTTCAACATGTCAATCTTTTTTGTCTTTTTAGAGCTATCAAATGATTCCTTGGCTTTGATAATTTAAAATTGTGTATAATTGTATTGTATAATTTTCCCTCAGACCCCCCCCATCAAATAAGGGAAATTTTTTATTATGTGTACATGATGTATCTATTT
Organism: Pachyrhynchus sulphureomaculatus; assembly: GCA_019049505.1. NCBI lineage: Eukaryota > Metazoa > Arthropoda > Insecta > Coleoptera > Curculionidae > Pachyrhynchus > Pachyrhynchus sulphureomaculatus. The sequence continues at coordinate 74,854,295 of CM032453.1, read as the reverse complement.
AAAATAGTAAGTGTAAATATATACATATATATATATATATATATATATATATATATATATATATATGTATGTATGTATGTATAATATATATATATATATATATTATATATATATATATATATATATATATATATATATATACATCTACCGCTACGCCGCGATTGGTGACATGTGTGTATCCGCAGTTTTGGTTCGGCGTCGCCATATTACCGGCAGAGTTTGCACGGTTTATTTAAGGGTCCGAGAAACGACTGTCTTGGCTAATTTCCATCTAGCCGTCGCCGTGGCTAATTTCCATCTAGCCGTCGCCGTGGCTAATTTCCATCCAGCCGCCGAGTAAGCGGAGTACCATCCAGCCGCAGAGGCTAATTTTCATCGGAGCCGCCAAGTAGGCTTCCTTCGACTGAGCTACAGTGAAGATATAACAACCATCATGCGAGCTAAGTAAAGCACAAAGTTTCTTAACGAAAAGCCGTAGTGGGCTCTCTAAGTGTCTACTAGAAAAGTGTGAAATCGGTCGTATTCCATCGAAGCCGGAATAAGAACAGTAAGTTACCAAAACATCCTTCAATAGACCGATCCCTGAGTAGTGCCTTAACAGCAATTTAAACGGACTAAAAAAGTGAAGTGAAAAGCACTATTTTTTCGTCTTCGGGGGTAGTCATAGTTTAAAATTTAAAAGTAATAACTACTAGTTACGCTTGAATTTTTTTGGTAAAACTGCAAAGGTTGGAACTTTTTATTTTTTAAAAAACATGAATAAATTTTCTTTTTGTTGATTAAAGCTAGTGTCTCACTGAATACCTATTTTCCTTTCAGGATAAGAAAAGTCGTACTAGTATAATTCTTTTTAGTAATATCCATAAAACACTTCAGTATTTTTTCATTTTTTTAACTGAAGTTAGATCCTTTCTATTTTAAAATGAATGGTGCCCAAAAAATTTGTACGACTGAAGCTTTTTTAAAAAAAAAATAGAAAATAATTCCAAAAAGACGTAAAACAATTATCTCTTACCCATATCTCTCTACCAAGGAAAACTGAGCTAGTGTTTGTTTAATTTCTTTAGTTTTTTTAAATCAGGATCCACTCAATTCATTATCAGAAATTAAAAAGAGGTTGCAAGAAAATTGCGCCCAAGCGTGGGAAAAACAATTTTCACACGGTACAAAATGACGCCTCAAAAAGCGGGCAAGTTCACAGGTTACAAAATGACACCACAACGTGCGGGCAAGTTCCAATGTTACAAAATAGCGCTGTCAACGCGGGGCTTTTGGAATTTTATTTTTTAAAGGGTTCAGTGTACTAGCTTTCGAACAAAGTAAAAGCTCTAACTTTGCAGATATTTTTTTATTTCATAATATTTATTAAACGAAACTACATTATAGCAGTAAGACAAAAGCAGGAAATTTGTAAAATTATTTATTTCAATTTATCTGATGGTGGTATAGATATTTGAATTTTGTTAATCGACTCTAAGATAAGAGATCCCTACTTTTTTCTTAAAAGCTAACTTTATAGTTCAGATTAGCAGATGTGTTGGTCGACTTTAATTTTGCACTGTTTATTTTGCGGTTAGCCGAAGAAAAAACGGTACGTTTTTTCTCACCTATATTTTGCATGAATATTAAAAATACTTTGCTGATACGAAACGGTATTTGGAGATTTTTTGTTGAAAATTCTTAACATATTTGGTAAAAGAATTTTAATACAAGGCGATACTTAGAAATTTTTTTTGAAATTGTCGAAGATTTTTTTAATGTTTGGTAAAGAAGTTTACATATTTTAAGTGCCTTTACATATTTTTTATTTTTTTGACTATTAGGAGCACAGGAGAAATATTTTCAAGACTTTTTAAACAGTTCTTTTAAATTTTATTCATTTATCATGGAAGCCTTCAATTTTAAAGTCAATCACTTACTGGAAAATGAATTAGACTATGAACTGAAAATCCGTCGTACTTTCTTAGAACGTCCGGTCGCGGATAAAAAGAAAGATTCTAACGAGGATCTTAAGTAAAGAAATATTCCAATAAATCAGATTGGACTAAATAGTTACAAAAAGTTTCTGATTTTTTAAAAAAGTCTAATAAAAATTCTCCTTCTCAAATTAAAACTCCTGCTTCTCCAAATGGTCACATGTCTCCTTTATTCGTGCATAAATATTCAGATAACAGACCGCATATCAAGATAAATCTATTAGGTGCCCCCATTTCTCGGCTTTACTTGACTCTGGTGCAAATGCCTCCGTTTTAGGTCAGAATGGTATAAAAATTTTAAGTCGTTTAAGTATAAAAATATGCCATGTCAAAAATAGAAGTGTTACCACTGCAGATGGCAGCCGTCTAAAAGTTTTAGGTACGGTTGAGTTGCCGCTAGCCTGCAATGGTCATTATTTAGTAATCTCTGCTCTAGTAGTACCTTCTCTATCACATACTTTGGTTTTAGGATGTGATTTTGCACAAAAATTCGGAATTCTAGTAAATTTTAAAAAAAATAATTCGTGGTATCCACAGTCCCTAGAAGTCAACTCTCAAACAAGTTTTAAAGATTGTTATTCAGAAAGTTCTTTAGAAAACCTTTTCTCGCGTCTATGTACCCTAGATGATCTCTCGCGGACGGAACGCTTTGAAGGCAGAAAAAGTAATAAGCTCTTTCAAAGAAATAAGTAGTAAAGATAGGTTAGGCCGAACGAATAAAATCACCATGTCTATAGATACGGCTGATGCCAATCCTGTAAAGACAAGGCCCATCGCCATGTCTCCGAACATGTCAAAAGTATTGAATAAGGAGTTAGACGAAATGTTGAAACTCGGAGTGAAATCGTCTATGCTTTGACGGAAGAAAGCTCAACGAGGTCAGCAAATTTGATAACTATCCATTACCGAACATCGACAGAATTTTGTAAGGAGTTAGACGAAATGTTGAAACTCGGAGTGATATCGTCTATGCTTTGACGTAGAAAGCTCAACGAGGTCAGCAAATTTGATAACTATCCATTACCGAACATCGACAGAATTTTGACATCACTCAGGAATGCTAAGTATGTATCTTAGAAAGGCTTTCTGGCAAATTCCTTTAGACAAATCCTCTAAGGGAAAAGACCGCTTTTGCAGTAGTAGGCCGAGGTCTATTTCAGTTCGTCACTATGCCGTTTGGTCTAAAGAACGCTGCTCAAACTCAGCAACGTTTAGTGGACGCTATATTTGGTCCGAAATATGAGCCACATATTTTTACCTATCTCGATGATATTTTAGTAACATCGGAAGACTTCGAATCGCATATTCGCTTACTTAAGGAAGTAAAAGATAAATTGAAAGAGGCCGGACTGACGATAAATTTGAGCAAATGTGATTTTTTCAAAAACTTCTCTAAAGTTTTTAGGCTATATTGTAGGCTCAAATTCCTTGCGTACCGATCCGGATAAAGTAGCAAGCATGGTTAATTATGCGAGACCTACTAATACTACAGAAGTTAAGCGCTTCGTAGGAATCTGTTCATGGTACAGACGTTTTATCGAGAATTTTTCTACCTTGTTGTCGCCTATTAATGATCTTTTGAAAGGACGAAAAAAAGGACAATCGATAGATTGGACAAAGGCAGCCGAAGAATCTTTTATAAAGATTAAAGAGCTATTGGTTTCAGCTCCCATTTTATCCCAACCAGATTTTTCCCAACAGTTTTATATTTCTAGTGATGCTTCTAATACCGGTTTAGGGGGCGTCCTAGCACAGAAAATCAATGGTGAGGAAAGAGTGATAGCGTATGCCAGTAGAACTTTATCAAAGGCTGAACGTAACTATTCGGTTGTTGAAAAAGAATGTTTAGCAGTACTCTTTAACATCGAAAAGTTTCGACCTTACATAGAAGGTGTTCCTTTCACGGTCATAACAGATCATTATAGTTTATTGTGGCTTAATTCTATTAAAAACCCTAGTGGCAAACTAGCACGTTGGGCGATTAGGTTGAGACAACATACGTTTAATTTAATTCATAGTGGCCAAAAATGCGTTTTCATATCTTAAAGTTTGTGAGGACTTGTGAAGTATGTGGAGCGCAGAAATCTCCAAATGCACTACCTATGGGACTGATGGGAAAAGAGAAAACGGTTAATTACCCTTTCCAAGTCATAGCAGCTGATCTAGTAGGCCCATTTCCACGTTCAAAAAAGGGAAATAAATGACTTTTCGTAATTTCTTGCTGGTTAACAAAGTATACCGTGTTATTTCCTTTGAAAAGCTCTAAAGCCGAATGCTTTTTGAAAATTTTAGAAAACGATATTTTTCTAATCCACGGAGTTTCATCGCTTTCGATATGCGATAACGGTACTCAGTTTACTTCTGAGTGTCTTAAGAGCTTAAGTGAGACATATAGTTTTAACATACGTTTCAATCCCGTGTGCCCTCTACAATAATTTCGTTGAAAGTAATATTCGTTGATTCACGTGATAATTCGGGATAAAGGAATTTCAAAGATTCAAACACGAAGTAACCGGGTTTACACCGTCTTTCTTAGTTTACGGCAGACATATACCTCTATCTGGATCGTATTATAAAAATTTAGATTTGGATGTCAATGTTGACAGCGAAATAATTCCGGGTAACAGGGGTGCATACGCCGAAAATTTAAAGGGTTTAAAAGATATTTTCACCGACGTGCGTAGTAAGATACATAAGGCTTATGAACGGAACAGTAAGTCTTACAACCTTAGAAAAAGGGATTTTGCCTTTAATATAGGTGATCACGTTTGGCGAAAAAATAAAATTCTTTCCAGTGCAGCTGATAATTTCACATCTAAGTTAGTACCTAAGTATGTGCATTGCGTGATAAGAGAAAAGATTTCAGATTTAGTTTATGGTTTGGTTAATTTAGATGGGACTAAAGTAGGACGATGGCATATTAAAGACTTAAAACCATTCAATGAACCTAACCCTAATGAAAGTTTGTCAGAAGAAGAATAATTTATATTTACATTATCTTAATTGCTTAACTTTATTTTTTTTTTGATGTTGCTCTGTAGAGGTGACGACCTCGTTTTTTTTTGACTGTTATAAAAGTTGAGCAGAGAATAGCTTACTTTTGTTGTTTAATGCTAAGGTTTTGGGTACTGATCATATCCAAACTTAGGTTGATTGTAGTTGATGTTTAGCATCGACTCAGCTGTTGCGAGTTTGCGAAAGAGTCACACTCAGGATATATCATAAGACTGGTATGTCGGTGGTCGCGGGATTTGATTTGCTTATGACCCCAAATAATATCCAGTTCTTGACACTTGGAAGCGAAATTTTGATTAGAGGCAATCCAAGGTGATCTTGAGTTAGGACAAGCGCAAGATGGAGCTCGTGTTGTATGATGTGGAGTCAAAAAAATTTTTATGAGCAATTTCAAAGTTTGTTACCCGAGTGGGTGTATTTCTATTACCTTAGTGGTATATGTTGGGTGCAATTAAGAGTAAATTGAGTTTGGTTTATCCAGTAAGTCTAAGACTTGGATTATTTTGATTTAGATCTTCTTCTGAATTGACAAACTGAGGGTATTTTCTATTTTTTTTCAGAGCCGTTTAAACGTTACCTTTGAGTCACTAATTTTTTAAAAAAAAATTTTTTATGGACTCATAGGCGTATGTTGAGTTTTTTCGGTTTACTATCAGATTGATAGAAAATTGAAGTTCTGCAGGAGAACTAAAGGCTGATCATTTACAAGAGATGAGAGCAGAGTAAGACAGTCGTTTCACAAAGAAATGATCAAAATCTGATACCGAGATGAGAACCTTGTCAAGAGAGGCTAAGCGCAGTGAAGGAAGATTCCTAACCGAATTTTTAGATTTCCAAGAGGTAATCTAGAAGTTTGGGCTGACAGAAAACGGTTATGCCTGATACCTGTAGCAGTTTCTTCTAGAGGCTATTGTCTAGGAAGACGATTAACACCATGATCGAATATTTTAGCTGTCAACGATGTTTTCTTCTTGTTTCTGATTAAGCTGGAAAAGCTCTTGTCGTCTTCAACAGTTTTGTTGCGTTGCCACCGAAAAATAGAGAAATTTTTGCTTCATGTAGCTTTTTTAAGCTCATTTTCGTTTTTTGGAAATCTCCGTTAGAAGCTTGGTTAAGTTAACCTTATAAACCTTTTTGGTTGTATCCCATGAGTTATCTGTTTTTACAGGCTGTGACGCACCGGGTGCTAACAGATGCCGTTACGACGTTTGGCAGGGAGTTAGTCTTCCTGAGGAACAGACTGATTGGAAGGGTAGTCTATAGGGGGTGAACGTTTGACCTTTGGGACCTTTAGGGGTTTTGTTACCCAATGGTTATTTCTATTTGAACCAAAGGAGAGCCTAGCTACTGTAGTCGACCTCAGCTCCAATTAGCCTATTAGTGGTGACAGGCTGTTGGCAGTAGTGTGTTTCGGAACACCCTATTGATTAAATTCTTTTTTGACTTATGGTGGTGTGGTAGACACCGTTTTAGTTTAGTGGATGCTATAATCTACTCCCTTTTGTTGGTGGACACCAGGGTCACCATTTCCGTATTTCATTGTCTCCACCTTTCAGTATATCGTGGTGAGGTGTTTGTCTCCTGTTATGTGGGATGGATTGAATGTTTTTCGTTGTTGTTCCAGGGCGAGACCAGTACACGAGGGTTCTTCATGCAACTTGAAGAGGCGCAATGCTGGTTAAGTTTTATATCTCTGTATAGCCACCCTGAAGAATGACGGAGGGCGTTTGTTCTGGCTCATGTTTCTAGGCAGATTTGTCACTTTGGTGCGATGTGCCGAAGATTTGATTAGCTTTTGCTAAGAGCTTTCACCAAGCTCAGTATGGAGTTATCATAACCAAGAGTTTGGGATTTGAACTCCTGTATGTATTTCTGTATATATTTCTGTATATATTTCTGTATATATTTCAGTGTATGTTGGTTGCCTGAGGGCATGTGCTCAAAATGTGTGATTTTGAGTCGTTTTGTTTATGGACTCCTATATTTAGGATTATGACTTTAGGGAGGTCCTATTTCGAGACTTGCTGTCTCATATAGTTATGTTGGGAATGTTTCCTTGAATGTTAGTTGCGCGCGGACTAATCATTCTGTTCTTAGTGAATATTGCTTTTTGAAGCAGGATCATTCAGTTTGGTGAATTTTAGCTCTTATAGCTATTCACTGTGTTTAGAGTGAATTTTAGCTTTTGTAGCTATTCACTGTGCCTATAGTGATATTGTTAGCTTTTATAGCTGCTCACTATGTTAATGGCGAGATTGTTCTTTTAGAACGCAGACTTTGTGTAGTCGAGGACTATTTACAGAGTGTTTTCTTGGCGAGGAGCCGAGCTTTTTTTCTGGCGATATACCAGAGTGTTTTGTTGGCGAGGAGCTGACGTGTTTTCTGGCGATTAACCAGAGCGTTTTCCCTGGCGATTTTTGCATGTCTGGATGTCTCAGGACGTCGACATTGCGCGATGTAGCGTTTTCCTTAGCGATTTTAGCATGTCTAGATGTCTTAGGACGTCGACATTGCGCGATAGAGTGCGATTATTTTCCGAGTGCGACTAGTAGTGATACTAGATTTAGAATGTTCTCTTAGTGATGAGCTAGAGCATGGATGGCGATTTTTCCCGAGCGTTTGTCTGGATATTTATCCAGATATTTATTTTTTTTTAGCCTAGTGCTAAATGGTCTGACAAGGCTTTTTCTTTTTAGTGTAAGTGTTTGCACTAGAATCAGTTTTTTATTTTTCTTATTTAAGAATTTTTCTAAATTTCTTTTGCTGAAATAGAAAATTTTCTGACAATCCTTAAAACTATTTTAAGGGGGGTGTTCATATTTTGTTTTTCAGTTCACTTTTTTTGATTTAGACAAAGAGTCTAGACAAAGTTATATTTTTTTTTTGTTTTGGTAACAATAATAGAGCTGATTCTTTTATATAAGAAGACCGCGATTGTTACTTTGAACAGGTATTTCTTATGTTCATGCAAGGATTTTTATTTGCTTTTTGATGTACTTAACCTTAGTGTCTAATTAAGTTAAGTCTAGTTATAAGATTCTTGTGATCATGCAAAGATTTTCATTTGGTTTTCATTGTACTTAATATTAGTGCTTAATTGAATTAAGTCTAGTAGTAAGGTCCGAAGTTTGTAATTTTGTTTTAAGTTCTGACCTTAGTATTAAGTGATAGTGTACCACTTTGTACCTTTTCATAAGTAGCCTTAGTTTAATAGACTAGTGTAGTCTATTTCTTTTTGGAAGGGGGTAAATGTAACATTCATTTTTTCCTAGATTTTAAGACCATGTAATGTTACTGATTTTTCACTTCAAATTGTACTTATTTTCATTTTTGTATCGAACGGTATATTAAACAGAGATTCCAAGACGTTCGGTATATACTGTGCAGTGCGGGTTCCTGACCGAATCTACCGCTACGCCGCGATTGGTGACATGTGTGTATCCGCAGTTTTGGTTCCGGCGTCGCCATATTACCGGCAGAGTTTGCACGGTTTATTTAAGGGTCCGAGAAACGACTGTCTTGGCTAATTTCCATCTAGCCGTCGCCGTGGCTAATTTCCATCTAGCCGTCGCCGTGGCTAATTTCCATCCAGCCGCCGAGTAAGCGGAGTACCATCCAGCCGCAGAGGCTAATTTTCATCGGAGCCGCCAAGTAGGCTTCCTTCGACTGAGCTACAGTGAAGATATAACAACCATCATGCGAGCTAAGTAAAGCACAAAGTTTCTTAACGAAAAGCCGTAGTGGGGGCTCTCTAAGTGTCTACTAGAAAAGTGTGAAATCGGTCGTATTCCATCGAAGCCGAATAAGAACAGTAAGTTACCAAAACATCCTTCAATAGACCGATCCCTGAGTAGTGCCTTAACAGCAATTTAAAACGGACTAAAAAGTGAAGTGAAAAGCACTATTTTTCGTCTTCGGGGGTAGTCATAGTTTAAAATTTAAAAGTAATAACTACTAGTTAGGCTAGAATTTTTTTGGTAAAACTGCAAAGGTTGGAACTTTTTATTTTTTAAAAAACATGAATAAATTTTCTTTTTGTTGATTAAAGCTAGTGTCTCACTGAATACCTATTTTCCTTTCAGGATAAGAAAAGTCGTACTAGTATAATTCTTTTTAGTAATATCCATAAAACACTTCAGTATTTTTTCATTTTTTTAACTGAAGTTAGATCCTTTCTATTTTAAAATGAATGGTGCCCAAAAAATTTGTACGACTGAAGCTTTTTTAAAAAAAAATAGAAAATAATTCCAAAAAGACGTAAAACAATTATCTCTTACCCATATCTCTCTACCAAGGAAAACTGAGCTAGTGTTTTGTTTAATTTCTTTAGTTCTTTTAAAATCAGGATCCACTCAATTCATTATCAGAAATTAAAAAGAGGTTGCAAGAAAATTGCGCCCAAGCGTGGGAAAAACAATTTTCACACGGTACAAAATGACGCCTCAAAAAGCGGGCAAGTTCACAGGTTACAAAATGACACCACAACGTGCGGGCAAGTTCCAATGTTACAATATATATATATATATATATATATATATATATATATATATATATAATATATATATATATATACAATACATATTATATATATATATATATAATATATATATATATATATATATATATATATATATAAATATATATATATGTATATATACGGTAGTGTTTCGATCTATTTCATTATTTTGTCGATTTTCAAACGAGAGGACTAGAAATAAAGCAGAGTATAGTGTTAGAATTAAGACAATCAGTAAAAAATTGAGAGGTTTATGTGTATAATTCTGTGAAATTGTATGAAGCTAACGAAGCGATAAGCGACGACCTTGATCGTTTTACTGTTTTACGGTAATAAGAAATATAAACAACAGTTTTTTCTTTTCCTCCCGTGTTTGAAAATAGAATATACGAGGAACACACGTAAAGTTTTTATAACCGAAAGAGCAATGGTTAACGATGATTATACCTCAGGAGACTCGAAAAGAGGATGAGTTGAAGAAAAAGAAGAGCCATTGGCATTATTCAAGAAGAGTAAAAAGCTGATAAGAACACCAGAGAAAGAGAAAAACGAAAGAGTAGATAGATAGACAATTTGATAGAAATGATCAGAGAGCTAATGTCGGATATAATGGATATAAAAGCAAGATCAGAAGAGATACCAACTAGAGTTGAAGGAACTAAGAAAGGAGAATGAAGTATTGAAAGAGGAAAATAGGATAATTAGAGAAAACATGAGAAGTATGGATTTGAAGATGAGTAGACTGGAAAAAGACAACGTAAGGAATAATATTGTAATATCGGGAATGAAATTTGAAGCGAATAGCCAACCAGATCTGAAAATGGGTGTAGAACATTTTATGGAGAGGAGTATGGACACAAAAGTACAGATTAAAGATGTGATAAAAATAGGAGCGACGATATACAAGATAGAACTTGGAAACACGGGAAGCTAAAATTAAAAATAAAAACAAACTGAGAAACCTAAGAGAGAGAGAGTTTACATAAACAACGATTTAACAAAAGATGAACGGGAAATTCAAAAGAAATTGAAACATATAGCAGAGAACGAGAGAAAAGAATGGAAAATGGGTGAAAATTATATAGGTTATATTATTATAGATATAAAAAAATCGTAATCGAAGGAAGATAATATAAATGGGACATTGAGGAAGAAAAACTGAAAGAACAAATAAAGAATACTGCGTCCATAAAGTCAGAAAACTGATAAAAAGAAGAGAGATAGATTGACGACGACCCTGGCAAAGATAAAGGATACGGAAGAGAAGATTAGTAAAATGAATACAAATAAGAAGATAATCAAAAGAAATAGATAGGAAGAAAGAAATGGGAAATAATTATCGAGTTATTAGATTGAAAACACGCAATAATAGGGGTATAAACGGAAAAGAGGATGAACTGATAAAAGAACAACAAATGCACTATGTATGAATCACTGAAACAAAAGGAAATGGATGCAAAAAATTAGTAGGAAAAGCATACAAAAATCAACGTAGAGACATAATACCGGAATAAGAAATATGGAAAGACAGATATAGAATAACTCAATTCCACGGGCCTTACACTCCTAACAAAAGGGGTAGAAAGGCATATGGATTAAGTAAGTATATATATATATATATATATATATATATATATATAAATATATATATACATATATATAAATATAAATTAAAAAAATCGTATATATATATATATATATATATTATATATATATATATATATATATATATATATATATATATCTCATACTATTTTAAATAGATACATCATGTACACATAATAACAAAACAGAAAATAAAAACCAAAAAATTTATCAAAGTAAAGAATGCGATTATTAATAAGAACCATAAAATAAAATTCACTGGTGCACCGGTAACGAAACTCTCAAGGTACTGTTTATTATTTTATTATATTTGTATGTCTTAAATAAATGTATTATATAGTGTGACGTTTGTAAAATAATTATATGTATGTATTGTAAAAAAATTTTCATTATGTTTTTCATGTAAATAAAAAAAATTTTGAGAATGCCCAGAATAATAGGGCAAATTGTAAATTAAATGGTTAGAAATTTTAAGAAGAACCTAATACCCATACCACCTATAAATTTATAAGAGTCAAAGGTTCAATAAAAAGAAACATTATATATATATATATATATAATATATATATATATATATATATATATATATATATATATATATATATATATATATATATATATATATATCCTTTATTCACCCTCCGGAAAAAACACTTAATTTCTAACGTTGTAAACATACTATCAAAATTCTTTATGTTAAAACATGCAATTGTGCATGTCAACTGCGGCAAATTAAAAAACACTTCGGTGTCTGTATCTCTGTCTGTTCGTCTGTCACACCCGATTTTTTCCGAAAATATTTGACATAGAAAGTTGAAATTTGGCACTAATATAGGAATTGATGGTCTCATCAGAGGTGTGGAGTTTTGAAAGCTAAATTTTGACTAAACAGGTTAGTTTTGGGGGTGAAATCGGAAGTGAAAAAAAAATTTTACCAGGTTATCGAGTGGGTGTCAAATGAAAGCTTGTAAAAAACACAAGTTCAAAAATATGTACATATATATAATATAATACTTGCGCATACTTTTCTTATCTCGAAAAGTACTGATTAAAAAATTTTGAAAAAAATTCTGGAATATTCTCTACGGGTAGGAGATTGAACGAAAATTATCACGAGTACATTACCTTTAATAATTTATCTGGTATATATAAAAAACCAAAATTTCAAGGTTATCAGTTTTCAATAAAAATCGGGAATCATTTTATACTTCCCTATTAAAAATTTTGATAATAAAAAATCAACGTACGAAACACTAATTGCGCAAGTCCGACTTGCACTTGGCTGGTTATTTCGTGTTTATTTTGTACATTTACAGCCTCATTATATATGTTGGCATTCTATGAAACTAAAATTTAATAAACGGATATATGGTTTGTGCCACATCTGAAAATAATGAGCCATTT
>CM032453.1:74580477-74841679 GCA_019049505.1 Pachyrhynchus sulphureomaculatus | reverse complement strand
GCACCACGTTTCCTATAGCCATGAAAAATTACAATGCTTGTCTTTTCTCCCATCCTTTTTATTGTGATTCAAACATCTGTGGGTGGGTCGAGGTCGCCTTGAAGATTATTTTTGGCTTCGGATTATATCGTATTATATTCCTGTTATTTTAGCAAATGCTTTTTGCACAGTTATGCGATGGAAATATTCAGGGGTCACAGTTGTAAATAAATTTGATAACCTATTTTTGTCCTCAAATTTTTTTCGTGATTAATTAATATTCTCTTATAATCGTACTTTTTCCTATATATTATTCGAGTAGTAATGTTGGGTTTAAGTTATCCTTTAGGGTATGAAAGATCGATTATTTGTATTAGGAACTATTATGTTTGCGGAGCATAAGTACAGTTCTGGATTAAAATAGTTTTTTTATTCTTATTTACCTAAGGGAAGTATTGTATTAGTTTCTCCTCCGCTCCCTGATTTTTTGGCATTTCTTCATTGTTTCAGGATCTGTAAATCATTGCGAAAAAAAAATACTCCTCAATATTCCGTTGATGATCTGTCTCGCCTGTCTGTTGGCATGGTATTCTCGCAACGAAAACCGGACATCGATTTCAAAATATAAGTACACATTATATTAAATTCCAAATTCAAAAAATCTCTCTCTAAATAGACTAATTAAACCGTTCTCCATACATGTTCAAGTTACTGTGGATACAGAATGCTTTACTGCTTTCTCATCCTACAGAGAAAGCCTTGTGGGCAAGCCTGATGTTACTAACCTGGTAGTTGAACCCTATGTACCTGTGATTATTTAACAGTGCCATTTTTCGGTAGATCCCCTTAAATAACAGATCTTATTTTTTGTTTATTTTCTAAGATTTTTACTTTTGTCATTAAATTTATTTGTTTTATATTGGATTTGGTTTTATTTTCTGCATGCGAAAATAAATAATTGTTTAAAAAAACTCAGCTCTCGATATAGTTGAGGGGACAATGTGGTTCTTTAGTTTTATATTAAACACAATTTCCTATTTTAGTCTCATTCGCTCTACTTTCCTTTCTATGTCTTGCTCTTTCCATACTCATTTTTCGCACCTTTTACTTTCTTGTTTTATTATTTAGTCTACCTTATATTTTGGTTTATTTGCAACTGTTATTAACATATTTATTAGATCGTATATCTTTAAATTTATATATTATTATATTGATATATATATATATATATATATTATATATATATATTATATCTACTATATATATATATATTATATATTATTACCACAGTTTATTCGATTTCTTTTAATTTAGCATTTTTCCTCTTCACTGTTTATTAAATTTTTACACTTTTTACAAGACATTACATTATTTAAATACCACATAGTTTATATTGACTGAATTTTCAACCAATTGCTACTATTTTGCTTTGTGGTCATATTTTTAAGTTGTTTACTTTACTTCTTCCGCACATGTATCCGACGCTCACCAGGTTTAGGCCAGCACATACCGTGGCGTGCTTTCAGCACGCTTTTAGGAGCGCTTTTAATACTTTATCAGCTGAGCGTCGAACTCCTGTACGTAATTTTTTTTTTATTTCACTTCTCCCGAATTCTTCCTCCATTTGTACTCGTGCGAGGTAAATAATTCATCTATGGTACAAATGGTTTGTGTGCCGGGTTTTGTTCTATTCTGGTTTGTATCAAGTCTTGCGTCAGAGCCAGATACCTGTGTTTTATTTCTGAAAAAATTTCTCTGCTCTTTGTCTTACTGTTTGTCATGTGATGTAAGTCTATAAATTCTTATGCACCCGTCGCTCTCGATGTCACGCGTCTTAATATTTTGTTCTGCATTCGCTGAAAGCTCTATACGTCTGTGTGTCCGATATACCACACCAAACTGGTGCAGCATACATTAGTACTGGTCTAATGATCTGTTTATAGATCATTAATTTATTTCTTGTCTCTATATGTGAATTTGAAGCTAATAATGCATACAGCTCCAAATTCACATATAGAGCCAAGAAATAATTTAAAAACATATATAATACTTGGAGTATAGGTTTTGAGTGAAATCGTTCTAGCGAAAGAAGCTAAAAGGGGTTGAGGGTCGATACATTTTGTATATTTTCAATACTATTTATAAAAAATTTTTTAGAAATTTTGATTCAAATGTACATATTTGAGGCATAATTATTTTATAGTCAAACTAAAAGGGCGTTATCCATGGGTGGGGAGATATAGTTAGAAGGGTTAGTGTTAGTTTTAGACATAATTGTTCTTATATTTCTTGTTTAGGGTTCTTGGAAGACGATGCATCTAAAAATTATATCATTTTTATATATTCTTCTTAGTGTGTTGTTGATGTCGAGATATCTGAAAATTGTAATATTTTTTATTATTTTCAATTAATTGATGTTTGGATATTAATATAAGGGGTTAAAGAGGTATGCGAGGAATTTATTATATATATATATATATATATATATTCATATACTATATATATATATATATATAATATATATATTATATATAATATGTCCTTTTTAAAGGTTCTTGAAATCGGAGTATTTTTTTATAATAAGGAAGTCAAATTATTAGTACTTAACATATTTCTCGGAACTACACGTTTCCAAAGGAAGTACAGAGTAAATGATTATCAACTCTTTTTATTCATTCGCAAAAATTTAGAAGGTTTAGAAAAAATACTTACAAGATCTTTTTGTCTTTTCACGACGATTATTTTTGCAATGTGAAATTTTCTGATATTCATCATAAGAGATAAAGGTCTTGGGGCACAGAAGATATCGCGGTACCCTTTGTCATTATCTTATGTATTTGTAATAGTAAAGGTATAAATAAAAAATATTGAAATTAAAATTGACATTTTATAAGAATACAGGTAAATGTCGACATACTGATATGAGCCTAACGGATAAGATAATATACACAGATAAAAAGAAATTATTGTATCCACGATGACACAAAAATATTAGGAGATTTAATCTCATCTGACTCATACATATATAAAGAAGTAGTTTTATTACAAAACACGTCGTATCTGTCCCCCAGTGATACTTGCTATTACTGAGAGATTGTTGCTTAATGAAATAAATGATATTTATTGGGGGGAAATGTTTTCATTACAAAAAACTTATATAGTGATTAACCTAGAAATTCCTTGCAAAAAAACGCAGTTTTTAAATTATATATTGAATTTAACTTTCCTACTCTAAATAATAACTTAATTCTAAGCATTAGAATTTTGGTATTTAATGATGGATAATTTATAATGATTAAAAGGAGGTTAAAGCAGGGAAAAAAAACAAGTATTAAAATTAGAAATAACGAAAACTAACATAATTTTTGGATTTCTCAACTCTAAGAAACCTTAAAAAAAAATGATATAATACGATATATTCGAAGCAACCCCCTTTATCCACATCGTCCATACCTCTTCAACTACTTAACACGTAGGTTTGAAAAGTTTTTGGACTCACACATAGATGTCGCCCTTTTCAAAAAATCCATATTATTTTTAGAGACCTAGTACCAACCTTCAAATGATACATGTCAAAATTTCATGACATATCGACGATTAGTTTACAAGTTACAGTGGTTTTAGTGACGTTACTTTTGATATTTTCAAAAACACAATGGCCAAAAAATCGAATTTCGTCTGTTGATTAAAGACTGTTTTTTGATGGGGAAAAAATACTGTTCAAGCAAAGCAATGGTTTGATAAGTGTTACGGGGACTCTGATCCTGGAAAAATCATTCATCATTTACTGGTATGCTGAACTTTAAACGGTCGTACAGATACAAATGATACTGAATGCTCTAGACTCCCAAATGAGGTGGTTACACCCGGAAAACATAAAAAAATCCACAATATTGTTTTGGATAAGGTGAAATTGCGTGAGATAGCTGATACCCTAAAGATATCAAAAAAAAACTTCTGGTCATATTTTGCATGAACATTTGAGCATAAGAAAACTCTGTTTAAAATGGGTACCATGTTTGCTCACAGTGGACCAAAAACGACATGTTGTTTGGATCTGATTAAGCGCAATAAAAAGGATTTTTTCATGCGATATATGACAATGGATGAAACATGGATCCACCACTACACACCAGAAGAATCAAATCGGCAGTCAACTGAGTGGACAGCAGCCGGTGAAAGCCGCTCGAAGCGACCAAAGACATAACAGTCGGCTGGAAAGGTTTTGGCCCCTGTATTTAGGGATGCGCATGGAATAATTTTCATCGACTATGCTGAGAAGGGAAAAATCATCAATATCTAATATTATATAAAAAGTTATTGTTGTGTTTAAATTAAGAAATCGCTAAGAAACAGCCCCAAATGAACAAAAAAAGTTCTCTTTCAACAAAACAATGCACCGTGTCACAAGTTAATGATTACGATGGCAAAATTGCATAAATTGAAGTTCAAATTGCTTCCTCATCTCCCGTATTCTCCAGATTTTGGCCCCAAGCGACTATTATCTATTCCCAGACCTCAAAAAAATGATCGCGGGAAAGAGATTTGGCTCCAATGAAGAAAGTTATCGCCGAAACTGAGGCTCATTTTGAAAGGTAAAGACAAATCCTTCTACAAGAAAGGTATAGAAATGTTAGAAAGCTATTGTATCGCTCTTAAAGGATTGATATTTATAATATTGATGAATAAAGTCGAATTTTGCAGAAAAAAGTGTTTTTTAAGTTAGCTAGACCAAAAACTTTTCAGCTTATGTGTTATATCTTTGATTAAAAATAATTGTGTTTAATATTTGCTCCTCATCATAATTAAAAAACCGTCAAAAATTCTCATAAAAACTATTGAAACTATGCAAAACTTTCTCTTACTTCTTTTACCTTTTTTTTTGAAGCAATGTATCTCAAAAACTACAGATTTTCCTTTTGTATCTTAGATATTATATATGTACCAAATGTTAACTCGATATCTCATTTCGCTCTAGAGTTATTGTACCTACAGATAGACAGGCAGAGAAAGAGACAAACAGACCGACGGAAGCTGGAAACTATATTTTTTTAAACAATGACCCTAAAACGTGAAGGGATGTCAGTTTCTCACGCATACAATAGTTTCTCTTAATAAGGGAAGTAAAAAGAAATATCTGTTCACCAGTAGAGTACTCGAGGGATGGATGTAGAAAAGAGTGCCCTATAGAAAGTAGTTTTTTATATTTTAAGGTTTTATTGTATGAAAGGGTTCTTTCTGTGAAAAATTTCCAACCTCCGGTCTTCGATTTTTAAATTGGGTATAAGCTTTTAAAGTTTAATTGTATGAAAGGGATCTTTTTTGTGGAAAATCGACGCCCCGCTTGGTCATCGATCTTCAAATTACAAGAGAAGGGTTGCAGATATTTCGCAAAAAAGAAACTTTTCACACAGTACTCTATATGCTTACCGTCCATTAAAAAAATCAGTGATTGGGAGAGGGGGAATATTTTTCACAAAGAAAACTGTTTACAAGGGGCCCTATTTTTAATATCGACAAAAGTGGGGGACATATGCCACATGGTCCCCTTGACTTTTTGGATGCCTTTGCTCCCCTGGCCCTCTGTGGCTACATCACGAATGTTCAGATAGCGTTTCTAGTTTTTTAAAAGAGTATGAAAATTAAGTTAGTTAGTTAGGTAGGGGGTACGATCCCTGTAGAAGAGAGGTCTACATTAGGGACGCGACCCTACCTCACGCTAAGCCATAATTTTGTCCCACCTCCAGTTTTTGAAGGGAAATTATGTTCTTTTTCACCCTTTTTCACCCTTCTCGCCTAAACCTAAAAACTCTATCCCTACATCCCTACCCATTCGCCAAACACAGATTGGCCAATGTGGCTAAATTATGGCTAAAAAGCCCTATTGAATATGACGAGTTATGAAACTTCTGGAAAAGTACCACCAAACAACAAAATATCTGACAATCGCATATTCCAGCCACTTTATATAGCAACATATAATGTAAGAACTCTGTCAAGAGATGAAGAGCTAACAGAATTGGAACTTAAAGACTAAATGGGATATACTAGGTCTACGCGAAGTCCGTAGAACTAAAAAGGACCAAATCATATTGAACTCCGGAAACTGTCTAATTATGCAGGTGAAGAAACTTTTTGATTAGAGGAGTCGGCTTAACCAAATTATTTGAAATCACGAACGTTAGTCCGAGAGTCATATATCTGATAATACAACTACATCAAATATACTCTCTAAAAATTGTTGAGGCATATGTACCAACCAGCACCCACTCAGAGGATGAAATAGAAACATACTACGAAGAAATTTCCACTGATTTTCAAGACGGAAAAACGCATTTTAAGATGCTGATCGGTGACTTCAATGCCAAAATTGGAAGCAGAGAGGACGAAGAGGAAAACTGCAATAGGTTATCATGGGCTAAGAGACCGAAACGAAAAAAGGGAGAAACACTAATAGATTTCCTATATCAAAATAATTTATATGTAATGAACACCTTCTTCAAAAAGAACAAAAACAGAAAATGGACATGGTCTAACCCAGGTGGTAAAACAAAAAATGCAGTAGCTTTCATAATCAGTAACAGGAAAGACATTATCTAAGATGTTAGTGCCCTAAGTAGATGTTCAGTTGGTAGTGATCATCGCATTGTGAGAGCAAAAGTGTTTATTAACATTAAACAGGAAAGAAACAACTGACTCCTAAAAGAAACCATAAGAAATGGACAATCCCGGAGGATGTGGATTCTTATAGAAGAGAGTTCGCAAGATCCTTGAAACACAATGAAGATACAGCAGTTGATGACATATTTGAAAAGTATCAAAAATAGTATAGCAAATGCCATTGACAAAACTTGCCCAAAACAACAAAAAGAATAGAAATTTAATCAAAGAGTAAAAGAGCTAATGAAGCAAAGGAGAGAAATGGTAGATAAGACTACAGATGAATACAGAACTATAAATAGAGAGATATCGAGGGAAGTTAGAAAAGACAAAAGACAAAAAAATGCAGAGAAAATTAAAAACTTTGTAGAACAGAATAAAAGCTTAAAAGTCTTGAGAAGGAAGAACACAATGGGAAGGAGAGACATATGCAAGATTAAGGATATGCATGGTAATGTAATAACAAACAAAAGAGATATTTTACAGATCCTCGAATTATTTTATCAACAATTATATATCTTACAAGATAAAAGAACGGAAATCAATATACCAAAAGTCCTAAACCAGGGGTCGGAGGCTATCCCAGACATCTCAGAAGAAGAAATCACATCAGCCTTGAAGGACATGAAAAATAACAAAGCTCCGGGTGAAGACAATATTGTAGTAGAGGCAATTAAACAAGGAGAACAACAAATTATCAAATCACTTAAAATGTTATTCAATAAATGCCTCTTGGAAGGAATAACTCCATCGCAATGGAATAATGCAATTATTGTCAGCATGCATAAAAAAGGAGATACTTCAGACTTTACAAACTATCGACCCATTAGCCTCCTGAGCCCTGCATACAAGTTATTCACGAAAATACTCACCAAACGTCTACCAAATAAATTCGAGTTTTTCCTTTTAAAAGAACAGGCAGGTTCTCGGTCGAGGTATAAAATAAACGACCATCTGCTTACATTGAAAAATGTATAGAATATAATAAGCCTCTTGTACTCATATTTGTGGACTTCGAAAAGGCTCTTGATTCTGTAAATCAGCAGATTTACTTGTGTCGTATTGATCATCAATATTCCAATATAATTAAATACATATATAAAAATGCCATCACCCATGTTAAAACACAAACTAATCAATCCATTGGCAAATTTTGAATCGAAAGGGGAGTGTGGCAAGGCGATACGCTCCTATCCAAGCTTTTCTTAACACTTCTAGAAAGTATTCTAAAATCAGTAAACTGGGAAAGAATGGGACTTAATATTGGCGATGAAATGTTAAATCACCTCTGTTTCGCCGACAACATTGTCTAAATAACAGACAAAATACAAGGAGCACAGACTATGGTATACATGTTTCAGGAAGCTTCAGGAAAGGTTGGTCTAAAAATCAATCTATCCAAGACACAGTTTATGACAAATCTTGTATGAAGGGACACTATAAAACTGAATAACGTAGCGATAGAGCCAGTGCAAGCATATGGGGATGAAATCAGCATAGGGCGAGATAACCAAACACATGAAATTCAGCGGCGAATAGGTCTCTCTCGGGCTACATATGGTAAACTGGCATATGTACTCAAATCGAATCTTCCTATATTAAAATGCAACAAAGTGACTTTTTATCAAGAAAAAAATTTAAATCTTTTCCGAAATTAGTAACGGAAGATAGATTTTATTGCAAATAATCCACTTCGAGAAAGCGCAAACAATTCGACGAAATGGAGGGAGTAATCACACGGAACAACCGAAATCAATTAAACAATACTGCATTTTCACGGCAGGACAAAATATTTTTAGTATTTTAGTACTTTATTATTTCCCCTGTTAAAGCAAATTATTCTACTGGTGAAAAGTATACCCTCTGAGATTTTTGTATTTTCTCATGTTTCAGATTCTCTAGATCACAAAAAGCAGTTTTTAGTAGGTCTGTCGACTTGTTGGCACGATAATTCTCGAGTGATATAAGAGATCGATTTCAAATTTGGTACACATGTAAAACTTGAAATAGGAATGAAACCTATCGTTTCTAAGCGATATCGCTTCATGAGAAGAGAGTGAAAGAGGTGAGAGACGAGAGACGTTAAGCATTGTAGGGTTTCAGTATTATTATGAACATTTTTTCTAGTGTTCTAACAAGAGAAGGGATGGGAAAGGTAATTGGTCGTTAAATATTGTATCGTTTGTGATCGGGATTTCAAGTCAGGACCTCGGTCAATAACATTACTCTGCTACTGATCTTTTTTTTTGTAAATTTGTTCCCTTTTATCCCCTCCTTTTTGAGAAATTTTGCTCGAAGACTACAGATTTCCTTTTTACTTTAACTAATAAACATCTATCACCGATTAACAAATGGTCGGAATCAAGGAAATATATTTTTCGCGATCTAAGGACCTTCAAACGTAAGGAAATGCAAAATTCTCAAACTTCTCTCGACGAGGATAGTTAAAAAGATTAAATTTTCCGATAAATTATCTATGAAATTATTTGTATTCGCTGAAGTCAAAGTCCAAAATATTACATTATTTACTAGAATTGGACAATTTTCATAACCTGAATACGTATAAAAATTGATTGCATGAAAAATATATAATCTATACAAATAGTTTACAAAAATACCGACAGATACTTGAAAAATTATTTTATCGACAGATAATGATTTTTTTGAGATTTTAATTTTTATTATATTTTATAATGACATTGTTAGGTCGTAATAAGTGTAGTTTATAACGTTAGTAAATGTAAAAACACAAGTAGCAGATGGGCGTTAACAATATAAGGAAGTGGCGGGTTTTCCGCAAAATTGTTGCGATTTCTGGAATTGTAAGTACTTAATAAAGTATAATTTTATTGCCAATATTTTTTTATTGTTTGATATATCTTCTATTTAGACTCATGAGTCTCGGATAAAAAATTTAGTCTAAAAAACTTCCAAGAATTTTTTTTTTCTATACAAAAGTTCTCAAGGATATTTGATTTTGCAGGTGAATTTCGATTTAATTTTCATGTCCTAATAAAACTCCAATGAAGATGCTATTTGTTAGGAATTAAAAATACATATTACTATTAACATACGTAAAAATATATATAGTCGATGAGAATGCCAATGGGTCAGACGTTATTTCATTTTCTGAAATAAATCGAAAAAAAGCAGAGTTCCCCAAAATGTGTACCAAGAAAATTTAGCATTTGTCAAATTTAGCTTACCAGTTGTCAAATTTGATATTGGTATGTTCAAAATTTAAAGAATTACCAATAAAATACAGTTAACAACAGGTTAAGTTTTAAAATTAGCAACACTTCACACCAAGTTTAAAAAAACATCAAAACAAGGTAAATGAGTACAAGGCTTTATTTTAATCAAAGTTAAGTAAGGATTGAAATTAGAATGAACTACATATTTTAAACAGAATGAAAGGGAACGTACATAAATATAAAAAATCGGGTTGTGACAGACAGACAGACAGACAGACAGACAGACAGACAGACAGACAGACAGACAGACACCGAAGTGATCTTATAAGTGTTCCGTACGGAACACTAAAAACGATCGTCTACTAAAATATACCTACCTATGTATGCTGAAAGAGAAAAGTATGAAACACGTTTAGTAAATATAAATCGGACGTTTCTTCCCGTTTATTCTTAATGACATGTTTCAAAAAATATTTTGACAAGAATTTTTAAGGCGCTTTTCTAAAAGGTTGCGGAAGGGACGCCTTGAATCCTATTTTCTACATGTGGAATTATTTTATTATGTATAACATACCTATAAGGTAGTCTACGTTAAATAAATGATTACACTGTACACATACCTTATCTCGGAAAGTTGTAAATACTTATATCAATAGTTTATAGCAGATTAATAGCATATAGCCCACTTATTTGAGGAAAGGGGACACCTTTGATGATTTTTTTTTTCGCGCACCCTTCTGAAGGGAGGTGGTCACCTTCAAAAATTTAAATGAAATGGGATACTTCTTTTTTCCGGAATTGATAATCGATTCTATTAATCGAAGTTGAACTTGCACAATTAGTGTTCCGTAAGTTGATTGCTTTTAAAATAAAAAATATTGTCCCGGTGGTATAAAATGATCAGTGACTTCACAGAACACATCCCAAATGAATTTTCAACAAAGTTTGTTTCCAATCTTTACTGAAAATTGATAACCTTGAAATTTTTGTTTTTTTTTTTATATACCAGATAAATTATTAAAGGTAATGCACTCGTGATAATTTTCGATCAATCTACACCCCCTGGAGAATATTCCAGAATTTTTTATATATATTTTACTCGGGTTTTCACAAGCTTTCATTTGACACCACACTCGATGACCTACTAAAAGAAATTTTTTTCACTTCCGATTTCACCTCCCAAAACTAACCCCTTAAGTCAAAATTTGACTTTCAAAACTACACGACTTTGATGAGGCCATCAATTCTTTTATTATTACCAAATTTCAACTTTCTATGACAAATAGTTTCGGAGAAAATCGAAGAATCGAAGTTATCTTATAATTGTTCCGTACGGAACACTAAAAAAGTGTATGCATGTCTTTTTTTAAATCGATTTAGTATATAGTTTTAATTTTTAATTTGAACGAAAATTGGCAAACGTTTATGTTTACTGCCTACTTATTAAAGCAACGGTTAACCACGTTTTAAATCACTTTTACAGGCTCGTTAGAAACAATATTTTTTTCCTAAGAAAATCTTTATTGTGGTGTTTTATCCCCACCTCTTCTGGTAAATTATGTTTTTTTTTACGCCGAATTGGATTATTGCATATTTTTAGGACACTCTACATAAAAAATTAAATTGTTCTATTTTATTTTTATTTATTTAATAAGCAAAAAATTTTTATGAACATTAACTTTTTTCGCAAAACTAAAAGAACCAAATTTTTCCATTTGATGGCAAGAAAAAAATCACGCATACGCTGCGCACTGTGTGTACAAGCTGCACACAACTTATGGATTTATTACATATAGGTAAGTAGGTAACAACTTACTTCAAAAATGGTGATTAATTTATTAAGCTACTCTAAAGAGCAGCAAAGAATACCTTTAGAAGGAGGTAATTTAATAAATACGAAGTCCACCCAGAAAGAATATATCAGGAACATTAAATTTAAACAGAAAAACTGAACAAACGATTGTTAAAACAAAAAGCAAAGATAATGCTAAAATAAAAACAATAATAAAATTAAAAATTTAAAATTAAGAAAGTTCAAATTCGCTATCTGAGTCATCAGAGGTATCGCTGTCATTTTTAGTTACTAAGATAACTACAGGGTTTACTTGGACATCCAAAACTTTTTTTTCTATCCGACCATTGCAAAATTATTTTTTCTGTATGCTCTACTACTTTTTTCCAGTACCCTTCGGTGATATGGTCTAGAGAGTCTCAGGTTCATGAGATGTAGGTCCTTCAGTAATATGCTTTTCATAATAGGATTTGGGCTTGCCCATATTAATTCTATGGCATTAAATTGACAATGGTAAAGTAGCAAACGCAAAACCCCATGGCCCTGTTCCCTTAACATTTCCTCAACTGCGTATATTTTAGGTTTTCTAAAAGTCTTTGCCATTAAGCGTAATTCTGTTTTTAATAAATTTGAAGAAGGGTTTTGATTTTGCTCTACTGACCATTGAAATAATTCATTTTTTTCCATGATGAATTTGGTTGTTTATTCAAAATTCTAGAATGATATGAAGCATTGTCCAAAACGATTAATGAGGGTTGATCTAAATTTTTAATAAGCATTTCTTTTAGCCACTTTTCGAATGTTTCATTATTCATGTAGTTGAAAATATTAACCTGGCCCCAGGTACAAATCGGGTATATGAACCAGCATGCAAAATAATAAACCTCTTTCCAGAACTGTACTCCTTCTTCCTTTTTAATAATTTAGCTGAATTATCTTGCGAGGATTTGGACCAACTTCCGTTTGAAAAAACCCATGTTTCATCCAAAAAAATTACTTTTCTAAACTGTGAATTTAAATTTTCAACATGTTACCCGTTGACTGGCAATATTGGGGAGTTCACACAAATATCTTCGGTTGCAGTCTTTTTGATATCGAAATCTGAAATGTTTTCATTAATTTTGACAAAGACTTTAGTCCAATTTCTAAAATCTTTCTATCCCGTAAAGTGTCTTTTAAAGTCGTAGGAGTTATGTTCATATTAGATTTATACATGTCGTAAATCAAATTTCTCACATCCATTTTCACGAATTCGCTTAAATCCTTAGTTTTTGGCCTTTTCTTTTTCCTTTTTTCACATTTTTTCGCAGTTATACCTCTGCGCTCTTTATTAACAATCCTTT
Source organism: Pachyrhynchus sulphureomaculatus (assembly GCA_019049505.1). Lineage (NCBI taxonomy): Eukaryota > Metazoa > Arthropoda > Insecta > Coleoptera > Curculionidae > Pachyrhynchus > Pachyrhynchus sulphureomaculatus. The sequence continues at coordinate 74,828,711 of CM032453.1, read as the reverse complement.
GTATGGTTCTAATACTTAAATTTAAAACTTCCGATACTTGTTTCTGGATGGACTTCGAATTCATTAACTGGTAGATTTTCTTTGCTCCTTTTCAAAGTAGGTTATTAAATTAAGCACCATTTTCTTCATCTGAGGATTTAAAAAGCCTACAAAACGCTTTTTGGCTTCCATTATTATATGTATAATAAAAATTTTTGACACTATCGAAAATTAAAAAAAATTGGCATTGACATTGACATAATAATGCTACATTCATTTTAAACATCCAGAAACATTTAGAGACATTTACAAGAATATTTTACAAATATTAAATAAATTAGAGGTTTTCTGCCTCGGTTTTATTGAAGTATTCTGTATATTCCTATTCGTTAGGCTCTGAATACTCTCAGATGAGAAAGCAAAAATAATGGCAACTACTAAGTTCAATAATATTTAAATATTATATATATTATACCATAAAATAAAATAATCCAATCATTGTTCCATGGCATATAAAAAATACTATTTTTGCTTTTGTCAGTGTATTCTTTTAAACATTTTTTGAACAATTTTAAAAGTAATATTTGAAGTTTGAACGCGCTTATATTTTTAATATTTAAACATTCTCAAAATATTTAGATGGTTGCTTGCTACTAGAAATTATAGTTGGCACTCTGTCTCGGACATAAAAAGTCTATTAGACTTTTTCAATTTTTCGACGTGGTATTAATTAAATTCATGCTGACTGCAACTTTAACAAGGACGACAATAGAAAAGTTTATCGCAGCTAAGATGATACACCGGACTTATTAGAATTCCGTCTATTATATATGATAAATTTACGGAAATAAAGTACAAACAAAAAGAATTAAGAAAATTATATTTTGACTAGCCAGTATCCATGGGGGATCCAATAAAAACATATAGCAAACTATAGGTTACTAATATTGGATCCAATAGAATCTCTATTTTTAATCGTGGATTGCTAATAAGAATAGGTTGAATTGCTTTTAGCACATGCAATTTTAATTAATAGAAAGAACTTGTTAGTTGTCATAGTTAGTCAGAACGCTAAACAAAGGTTAAATAACAACCACAAACAATCTGGCTGAAAATAACCTGAACCAACAAACGAGTCAAAATTCATTGTCACTTATAGACTTTATGGGTCTGTGGGCAATAATACAATTTGATGTAACTTATCTTAACACACGCTCAACTTTCGACGTGTAAGCTTTTGCCTACACCAAGACATATAACAAGAAACCAATACGTTGCTGCAGTAAAAGCCGACGTAATATTATTTCACACTAACTGGATATTCATTTTGTCATTTAAAAAGGGGTATTCAGAAATGACAAGTTGTAACAGTCGATCGTGCGATAATTATTAAATATACCCTATACTCTTTTATAGTGTTCCGTATGGAACACTTATAAGATCACTTCGGTGTCTATCCGTCTGTCTGTGCCTGTATGTCCGTCTATCGCCCGTCTGTTACACCCGATTCTCTCCGAAACTATTTGACATAGAGAGTTAAAATTTGGCACTAATATAGGAATTGATGGCACCATCAGAGCCGTGTGGTTTTGAAAGTTAAATTTTGACTTAAGGGGTTAGTTTTGGGGGGTGAAATCGGAATTTTTTTTTTTATCAAGTGAAAACATAAGTTCAAAAATATATATAATATAGTACTTGCGCACACTTTTCTTTATATTATTTTTAAGAAATTGCCAAAATCGCTCTCCCTCCCTTATCCCTATTTAGAATTGGTCACCCAAGGAGGCAAATTATGCTACCATAGCAAACTGCATACACCATGAATATTAGAAATAGAATAGAAAAACTAACGACAGCTATAACAATCAAACGGTAACAAATTATCGGGGATTTTGACAAATGAAAATATAATGCTGTACAAGTGTGTACATAACTAACTGATACGATGAGAAACTTGAGAGCTAGAAAAGACACAAAGAGTTCACAGACTAGGGTTGTTTAATTTGCTATTTTTTATTCAGCCCACTATAATATATGGTAACTTGAAAATTGTAAACTGATCAGTTTGCTCTTTCATTTGTATAAGTGTTATACAAAATCATAACAAAACGCCTAGAGCGAAAACTAGATTTTTATCAACCAAGCGAACAGCCTGGCTTTAGCAGTGGATAAGTACTATCGATCATTTATAGACCATCAAATTAGAGAGAAATCTATAGAATACACCAAATCACTTGTATTAGTATTTGTGGATTTTAAAAAAGCTTTTGACACCGTGGAGTTGTCGGCGATCCTGCTGCCCTACAGCAAATGAAAATAGACTACAGATATACTGAGTTGATTAAAATCATTTATAAGAATGCAACAGCAAGTGTAAGACTCCATAAATCCACAAGTAAATACGGGGTGGAACGTGGAATCAGACAAGGTAATACGATCTCTCCTAAAGTTTTTACGGCGGTGTTAGAATATGCTTTTAAGTAACTAAATTGGGATGAAAAAGGCATAAACATCGATAGCGAATACCTAAATCACCTGCGCCTTGCTGACGATATCATAGTATCCAACAATCTAGGTGATGCCCAACAAATACTTACCGAATTGCAAATAACATCAGCAAATATTGGTCTAAAAATTAACTTTCAGAAAACCAAGTTTATAACTAATCTAGTTACGAACTGTAAAATGAAATTTAACAAAAAGCGAGGTGGGGTACGTCCAAAATTACAAATATTTGGGTCGTGATTAAAAATTGGCAAAGATAACCAAACCCGTGAGATACGCCGTCATGTGGATTTGGGATGGACGGCGTTTGGAAAGCTGTGAGATACGCTGCAAGGTAATTTGCCAATGGGCTTAAAAAAGAATGTTTATGAAAAAAAAATGCGTTCTGCGGTAATTACATATGGCGCCGAGACATTTATATTAACAAAATAGTCAGCAAACATAATAATAAACATAACTATTAGACAACGAACAAAAGTCTATTATCTAAAAATTTACGCAATCTAAATGGAGATGAGCAGGCTATATATGTAGAAGACTCATGGAATGGAGATCCAGACCAGACAAAAGGAACAGAAGTAGATCACCAACAGATGGAGCGATGATATCAAAAGAGTGGCAGGAAATTGGGTTAATACCGCTCAGGACTGAGATCAGTGGGAGTTCTTAAGGAGGCCTATATTCAGCAGTGGATGAAGACGGCTGACGGATAATGATGATATGGTAGCAGCTTCATTTTATTGAAATTTACTCATGCTGAACAACCGCTATTATGTCACTATAAAGACGCTGTTTAACTAAACTTTTTTTATTTATTTTGGGCACTACCTAGTTTTATTCAGCAGCTGTGTTTGATAAAAGGGTTCTATAGACGTTAAAATAAACAGAATTGAGGTATCCCTATATAGGCAATAAAACAAAGGAATTAAGATAAAATAAAATATAAATTTATTTCTACATACTTACTTATAAAATTTGTAATCTAGTATAGTACTAAAAAGAGATTAAAATATGAAAACTGTGATTTAGAATTAAAAGGTACTATCTATATAAATAATTAAAGTGCTATTTGTGTATACTAAAAAAAATTAGGATTCATAAAATATTATACGCCCTGGACAAAAAAAAACAGCTTTTCTGTTTAGGCCGGCGCGGCGGGATGAAGTCTTGGTACAATATTTTTCACGATCTAGGAAAATGACTTAGCTACCTATAGCCATTCAAAATTCAACAAGATTCGAAAGTGATTAATTTATGGCTGTTTAATGACAAGGCATCGAACAGGGCCGCATTATACCTGATTGTATATTTGTTGGGTTTAAAATTTTATTGTGATATGACAGTTGAATTTTAATGTTTTATGTACTGAATAATACACAATATAGTAATTACACCAATATATTAAAACAGTGTACAGTGTCCTCGCGTACATTTGGTACAATTTTAGTTATTAATTAATGTCTAATTCAGTTTCACTATCGCTACTATTTTCAAATCAGTAATAAGTTTTTTTTACAACTAAACTATTTATATTTATGTACATACATCTATATGGGTTTTCAATTTTTTTTGAAGTGTTGAATATAGTTTCTCCAGTTTTCAACGGTTACATTTTTGACTTTTGTCTTTATCAACTCAATCACACTACTGTTTAAAGTATGTGTATTATTGTGAGCGCGTATATTAGACTTTATTTTATGCCAACTCGGTCGCATTAAAGATACAAAAATATGGTGGAAGCCGAATTATTTCGTGTCCTGCTTCCTTTGCAATTTTTATCACAAACATATTCTTTTGAAAAATTGTAACTTTTTAAAACTTCTAACAATTGTTTAACTGTATAACTTTCATGGAAATATATGTCACGTTCGCACAAAAAGGCTTGTCTTTCCCTTTTTCTACTGGTGGAACATGGTACCTTATTCATTTGGCGACTATGATAGGATGCATTATCCATCACAATACAGCTATTCGGTGGTATATTCAGCATTCAGCATTAATTTGCCAATCTTCAAAAACTTCAGCGGTTGTATCACAATGATAATCCGAGCTGGAATCTGAAATATTCTTGGCTGCAAGAAATAGACATTCTGGTATCCACCCTTTTTCTCACCCCGCATGTAAAATAGGTATTCTTTTACCATTATTTTATGGAGTTTTGGTGTAGCATTTTTTAGATTTATCAATCTATCCTTCACTGGGTGTGTCGTGGGTGTCATACCAAGTCTCATTTAGGTAGATTATTGTTCGATTTTCCGATCTAGCTGTATTTATTTTTTCAAGATATTCCATTCTGAGTTGTTGTAAGCGTCGTGATTCCATTATAACTTGCCTTTTGTCTATTTTTTTAACAAAAATCCCAAACGACGTAGAATACGCTATAAAGTTGTAGTGGAACATTTTATTTCACAACTATCTTTGGACAGCCTCCGTGAAGTGACAATAACGTAGGAACTCTTTGTTCTGCATACATTTATAAATTTGCGGCGGATTAAGTCGTCTTGACAGAAATCAATACATTTCGACACACCGTTGTCTTTTTTTTTTAAGGCGCTATCGAATTATTTACAATTTTCCAAACTGTACTTTTAGAGATGCTGGTTAAAGCTGGTGTCTCCATCAATGAAAAGTACTTTTCGTGGCCTCGCTCCACTAACTTTAAATAAACACTTTTAACTATCACTTTTGCCTCAACGGGTAAACATTTGCGGCTTCTGTTGGAAAGAGCTTCGGATATTTTAAGGTACTATTGAACTTTATAATACACACTATTTCAGTATAATACTGCAGATAAAATGAAGAATATTCTTTTTATTTATAAAGACGAATATATATATATATATATATATATATATATATATATATATATATATATATATATATATTTATATATATATATATATATATATTATATATATATATATATATATATATATATATATATATATCAATTACGAACCTGTTAGGGCCTGGTACGTGTGAGGAACCTAACGGTCGTTTAATGTTTTTATTGCATCGATTTGCCAAATTACTTTCTTCGATCTTGAAATATACCATAATAGGCTTTTAAAAAAGGGCTTTTTTTATGGGTCTAGCACATGTGCTGCAGAGAAGTCCCAAAAACGCTCCAGGAGCGGCACGTGTGCTCGCAGAGAAATCCTAAAAATGGGAAAAAAAAAAAAAAAAAAATCGGAAAGGACAAGAAGTTGGTAGCAAAAAACATTAAAAACCTGTTGATAGAGAAAAATGTAACCGGAAGGGAAACTGATGGTAAAAATTGTTAAAACAACGGCCATAAAACTCATATCGATCCTGCGGCATGTGGCCAAAGGTATTTGGGAAGAATGCGGTACAGCAAAATGGCGTCGGCTCGATTTCTGTAAAAGAAACCGACCAAGTGCAAGACGGACTTGTACAATTAGTGGTCCGTACCGTGATCGCTGAAGTATTCTATGAAATTCAGTTACACATTCACACATATAAGATAAGAATATATAAAAAGCGAGACATCTTTGTACTAAAAGTTTAAAACAATATATGTTTAATTATAAACAAAAAAAAATAAAAAAAAATTATTTTGTCTCGGTGCCTATTCGTTGCTCAGTAGTCATCACTGAAATTTATTTTATCTGTGATTGGCCGAATGCTTAAAGCAGTAATGTACTGAAAAGTGTATCAGTATATTACGGATTGCATCGAATATGTATTGATATGTCGTAGCTCTTAGTCCCTGTTAAATTCACAACGTTCCACGGAAAAAAATCTCCACCACATTGTCAAGCCAAATAGTTTTTTTTTAATACTAGATAAAATTATAAAACGTAATGCACTAGTGTAGTAATTTTCGCTCAGTCTGCAACTTATAGAGAATATTTCAAAATTTTCTCAAAATTTTTTGATTAATATTCTTAAACTAGCAGTGCCCGCGAGTCCTCTCGCGTTGACTTGATTCACTATTATCGTCACTGTTTATTCCTTACGTTACCTAATGTAACAAAATATATCCTATAATCTGACCAGAGAATATACGTATTTCATAAAAAAAACGGAAATCGGATAAGTAGTTCTTGAGTGCTAAGTGCACTAACGGACAGACAGACAGACAGACAGAGAGACTTTGCGTTTTATATATTTTATAGAGAGAACATATGTATAAATTAAAAAAAAACACGTAAATCGGATAAGTGGTTTTCGAGTGATAAGCGCACTAACGGATAGAGAGACAAACAGAGAGACGTTGCATTTTATATATATTGTATTCTTTGTTACATGATATTGTTCCGTATTTAACGGTTTAGGCAGCGTATTGCAAGAGAGTGCGCTAGCGGCAAACTTTTTTCCGACTTGATTCACTATTATCGTCACTCCTTATTTCTTATATTACTTAACGTAATAAAATATATCCTGTAACCTGGCCAAAGAACATATGTATAAGTCCAAAAAAAACACGTAAATCGGATAAGTGGTTCTCGAGTGATAAGCGCACTAACGGAGTGACAGACAGACAGAGAGACGTTGCATTTTAAATATATTATAGATTATAGATTATTATTATTATTATACAACCTGGAAGAGAGAGAGTATGAATAAAAAAGGAACACGTAAATCGGATAAGTGGATTTCGAGTGCACTAACGAACAGATAGACAGACAGAGAGACGTTGCATTTTATATATATTATATCTTTGCTACATGATAGTGTTCCATATTTAATGGTTTAGGCAGTGTATTGCAAGAGAAGGCGCTAACGGCAAACTTTTTTCCAACTTGATTCACTATTGTCGTCACTGCTTATTCCTTATGTTACCTAACGTAATAAAATATATCCTATAACCTGGTCACAGAACATATGTATGTATAAAAAAAAGCACATAAATCCGATAAGTGGTTCTCGAGTGATAAGCGCACTAACGGTCAGACAGACAGACAGAGAGACGTTGCATTTTATATATATTATAGATGAGGTGGGAAGTTGACGATTTTTGGCGGTTTTTTTTAAATAATATAAAGAAAAGATTGCATGAATATTACATCATATATATTTATGAACTTGTGTTTTTCACAAACTTTCATTTGGGTGTGACAGACACGCAGACACCGAAGTGATCTGTAAATACTAAAAACAGTCTTTTTACTGGACATTCCAGAGTGGGTTGAAAAAAGATGAAATAGTAAAAAATAAACGGTCAAGTGCAAGTTGGACTTGCGCAATTAGTGTTCCGTGTAATTGCTTTTAAAATAAAATTTCTTATTACAGAGGTATAAAATGATCAGTGATGAGATGAGATTCCAGAATGTTTTTTAGAAGTTTTTGATCAGTAATTTCCGAGATAGGGGGGGGGGACATTTTTTTTAATAATACAAGGTGTGCGCAAGTATTACATCATATATATTTTTGAACTTGTGTTTTCACAAGCTTTCATTTGACACCCCATTCGATGACCTGGTAATTTTTGTTTCACTTTCGATTTCACCCCCAAAACTAACCCCTTAAGTTAAAATTTAACTACACGGCTTCGATTGCGCTATCAATTCCTATATTCGTATCAAATTTCTACTATCTATGTCAAACAGTTTCTAAGAAAATCGGGTGTAACAGACGGATGGACAGACGGATGGACAGACGGACAGACATCGTGATCCTAAAAAGTATTCTTCCGTAGGGAACTCTAAAAAGGAAACTGGTACTTACCAAAAGAAAAGTTTTCTAACCCAAAACGACAGAAAAAAATTTAAATTTTTGGATGAAGCTTCTTAAAAAAAATAACCGGTCAAGTGCAAGTTGAACTTGCTCAATTAGTGTTCCGTGCGTTGATTGCTTTTAAAATAAAAAATTTTGTTTACAGAGGTTATAAAATGATCGTGACTTCACAAAACACACTCCAAATGAGTTTTCAACAAAGTTTGTTTCCAATCTTTACTGAAATCTGATGACCTTGAAATTTTTGTTTTTTTTTATATACCAGGTAAATTATTAAAGGTAAGGCACTTGTGATAATTTTCGTTCAATCTACACCCCGTGATGAATATTCCAGAATTTTTTCAAAATTTTTTGATAAGTACTTTTCGAGATAAGGCGGGGGACAGCGATTTTTCGCGATTTTTTAAAAAAATAATACAAAGAAAAGTGCGCGCAAGTATTACATTATATATATATTTTTTTACTCGTGTTTTCACAAGCTTTCATTGGACACCACACTCGATGACCTAGTAAAAAATATTTTTTTTCGTTTCCGATTTCATCCCCCAAAACTAACCCCTTAAGTCAAAATTTAGCTCTCAAAATTACATAGCTCTGATGAGGCCATCAGTTCCTATATTATTACCAAATTTCAACTTTCTATGTAAAATAGTTTCGGAGAAAATCCGGTGACAGGCAGACAGACAGACAGACAGACACCGAAGTAATCTTATAAGTGTTCCGTACGGAACACTAAAAAAGAGGCGAGCAACGTTAAGGTCAAAATACCTATCAGTCGACATCTTTATAAAAAACGGATCTGAACCCGACCTATCGAAAACCGATCGAGCTGCTTCCAACGTTTACTAGGATAGATTCTATATTACCATTGAAAATTGAGCAGAAACAGAAACTTGAAAAGAGAGAGTAGGTATAACGAAATTGGTGTACCGTCTTTATAATGAACTAGAAGACGGAAATATTATGCCCTATTACGTAATATTATTAATATAAGAAGACTCTAAAAAAATACTAAATGTAATAAAAAAAGGTCTTTTTCTGTAGAACCATTCCTCTGAAAATTTAATGAAATTGAACTGGCTATGCTATTACCAAAGTTTTGTAATATCCTCGTAAAAACTCCGTAACGTAATGTAAAAAATTATAAAATTGGTATTATAACAATTGACTCAAGTTGCTGATTACTTTTCTTTCCTATATTATATTTAAAATTACTTTAATTGAGAATGTTTGTTAAAATTAATTTATTTGATAAGCCGGATATATTAAAGATCTAGACCTTAGTTTAGTATGTCTAAGTATGTTATTATTTCGCTTAAAATTACGGCTTGGAAAAAAGAACAAATCGATTTGGCTAAAACGTTTAGTAACAGAATTGGTTATGAGTTAGTACCGAGCTTGGTAGAAGGCAGAAATAACCAGGTGCAGTTGAATAGGAACTATAAAATGGCTACTTTTTATTTATCATATCATCAAATATCATATCATATACATTTATCATAGTTTAGGATAGTTCTTCGGGTTAGTTAATGTCGATTATTATTTGAATGCTGTTTTAAATTAACATTGATTCTTTAGTATCTATAATAATGTCAAAAATACTTCTGCCACTGAATGAACTATTACATTTTTTTTTCTTAGTAACATTAATGATTGCAAAAATCCAATAAAATTGACATAGAAAACTAATTAAAACATTATACAAAAAAGATAATTAATTAATCATTAAATGTATGTTTATTCTTCAAAAAGATTTTAAATTGAACTGATATCGTTTGATTTATGCAGTATAAATTAAATTTTATAAGGTACATTCTTTCAGGTTCAAGGGCTTACATGGTTCATATTAGCAGTGATATGCATCGGCATGTACTATGGAAACTTCCCTCCAGGATATGTGAAAGTGGTTGAGGAAATGTTAGATGAGAAAAATTCATATACCGACCTTCTTTCTTACTGTTTCTTCGAGAATTTTTTACGTAAGTATAATCTAAAACTTCTTTGCATGGGAACCTGGCGAATGAAATTTGAAGCTAGAAATCGAGTATTCCCGACTTAACCCGTTTGATTAAACTCTTATTTGAGGTCATTTTTGTTTATACCTGAATTTTCCTGGTATTTTTTATTTAATTTCTGGCAGTTTTTAATTCACCAGAACTGAACCAAACACAAAAAACTGAAGAAATCCGTTTCATAATTAATATTAATTTCAAAAAAGAAAAACCTACAAAGAATAAACATACACTTTACAATTAATAGCACTTTTTGCCACTTTACTTTCCTACAATTTATTCTGGTACTGATATACAAATAAAACACCTAAATATGTTATTTAGGTAGGTACAACATGGATAATTTAAAATTACTTTATTACGACTTAACAATGCCTTGCTTTTCTCCATCTTCGCCTACAATCAGTGCACAAATCAGTTACTAAATGAAACGAGGCAAACAATCTTTACAGTCTCATAAACGGGTTAATTGTAGGGTAAAACTGGAAAAGTCATCTTACATTTTTTAAATTCTAATTTAATTACATCTTTAAAATTTCGTCCTTAAAGAAGTAAATAAAACTGTAAGAGTATATGTATGTTATTTATTGAAGTTGTTTGTAATTATCGATGGTTAGAGTATCTAGAAATAAATTAAATGTACAGGATCGAAGTGTCAATTTACGTATTCACTTAAATCTATTTAAGAGAGTAACTGCTTCTGATGCGTTCGATATCTAACTGAAAACTGGTTTTTCTTTAAGCCCTTACCTCAGGTACTTGCTGATATTTGCTAATTACGGCCATATTTAATCTTAGTTTCCTTGAGTTCATTGCTCTGAAGATTAAAGAAGGTCAAAATTTGGGGTACCACTTACTTTTTTAACTCATACCTCGTATTATAATGAAGTAAAATTAATAGAATTAATCTCAAATAATATATGAAAATGTTTGGTTTCATCTAAAAAGAATGTAAATAATTTTTTACTGATTTTCCAAAAAAAGTATGACAAAATAGCAGATTTTTGCGGTCTAACTTAGTCTAAATAGTTGATATGAATTTATCATATCAACCAATATCAATTTACACTAATTACAAAGCAAAATTATGGTTTAACGTGATGGAAAATTTTACTTAATTTTAGTGATTTAGGCTACAAAAATATATAGTAAATTATTTTCATTTACTGAGCCACAAAAATTGGCATTAATTAATATTTTTTTAAAAAAAGTAGCAAGCTCGAGCACACTCATTGTGAACCCGCATATCGCATACAATATACATTATCCACAGATTTACTTTAGTGTCGGAGGAAACAAGTCCGGTTTGGATTGACATGCAGCTAATTCCATGTCACTTAATTCGTCATGTATTAAGTCTAATACAGGGTCCTATGGATCTTCTATGTCTAAATCTCGAACTTTTACTTTTTTTTTTCCTTTAGGCTTCTCGTTTGTTTATGTTTTATGTTAGTTTAACTTTTTCTTTATAATATACTCTTCTTTTTAGAAGAAAAGTAGTTTCTTTGGGCTTTCGACATTTGACAGCCTCCACCTCTTTTGACAACATACCCAATGCATTTTTGAATGGAGAATTCATACACGCAACCAGTACTATTGTTGAACATCTCTCAGCTGATGTTAATGCTGCAATTTACCGCTTTCTCTTTCAGCCAATAACAAACAGCCATAAACAATAATTAACTCCGTTTTACCTACACTATTAATATTTTCAGCGGGGAATTTGTGCTTCTTAAAAGTTTTCTTTAACAATTTAAAAAAAAATGTCAATATTGTCTTTAAAAATCCTGACGATACGTTAAAAAGATGTTCTACGTGGCTTATGCAATGAAAGGTTTCTATGACGTTGTAGGAAAAAGTCCACCCAAACTTTATTACATTCTCCACTCTGGAACTGATGTTCTTCGTCATTCCATTTGCCAGTTGATACACCATTCGACGCAAGTCTGCAATTATGAAAATCTCTCTTCCATGAGTAGTCGGAAGGATACCAACTGCTTCTTTAATCCATCGTCAAATACAAGTTTTCATCAAATTGTAGGTAATACCACTCTTGATGGAGAAACTTTTTTGCTTCGTGTTTGCTAAGTTGTATGAGATACGTCAAATATCTTAGCAGTTTTTAAAGTTTTTTTCACGGCCGTCATCATATCTGCTATTTCTTTTTTTACATTTTTAGGGATGTACTTCGGCTCTTTTCTTGGCATTCTGGAACATAAGCTCTTGACCCCTTTCATAGTTCGAGGTTTTGCGTTCAAACTGAAGCCTCTGTCTTTACCATGATTGTTAAGAGAAATTATATAAACTGCATCAAAGTATTTTATAAGAAAAAAAAAATACCTGAAAAAATTTTGAAAACGCTAAAATTGAGTATCACAGTACCACACCGGCATGTAATTGACGGGGAAATTTCACAACGTAAGAGCTTACCTTTGGCCTTGTTTCGAATATTTTCACTGGGGTGGGCAGCAATTACTATAGTGAAAACCTTGCTAGCCTTAATTTAGAACTAAGCCCATTATTGAACGATCGTTTCATCTTCTTCCCAGATCTTATTTGGTCTTCCAGGTTTTCTGCTGTTTGGTGGTACCCGTTTGATTACTCTATTAGGCAATTTAGTTTCTTTTATATTTCGCATACTTTGATTGACTGTAATTTTTCACAATTTCTTAACAGAAACAGTCTGATAGGCTTTATGGAGACCTACGAGCATAAGATGAGTTTCTTTGGTATTTGCTTGACCTTTCTGCTATTAGTTGTTTTAGTTGTTATTTGTTCCTCTTTTTCATCTAATCCACAAAAATCTTCTTTTAGTCATTGTTAGGCATTATGATGATTGTAATTAAAAACTAAACTTATGTGCAGATAATTTTAAATTAATGATCACTCCTCCTTTAAGGCGGGATGAAAAATAAGCTTGATCATATAGTCGATCAGAGATCAGATCACTTGTGTTCATAATAAATGGTTTTGCGAAATACGTAGTCAAAAATCTTGTTCGGAATAAGTCAAAACATTCAAAAATAGAAATAAATAATATTTGTAATATCTAACATGCTTAGAAATCGAAAAATCTTTCCATTCAATTAAACTTTATGTTTATTTGCCACTAACAACTCCCGCTGAAGATCGCTCTCGGCTCTTTTTTACAGTGTTCCGTATGAAATATTTATAAGATCACTTCGGTGTCTGTTCGTCTGTCTGCCTCAGCCGAGTTTCTTCGAAACTATTTGATATAGAAAGTTGAAATTTGGTACTAATATAGGAATTGATGGCCTTATCAGGCCTGTGTTGTTTTGAAAGTTAAATTTTGAGTTAAAGGGTTAGTTTTGGGGTTGAAATCGGAAGTGAAAAAAAAATTCACCAGGTTATCGAGTGAGGTATCAAATGAAAGCTTGTAAAAACACGAGTTCCAAAATAAATATAATGTAATACTTGCGCACGCTTTTCATTGTATTATTTTTGAAAAATTGCGAAAAATCGCTCTCTCCCACTTATCTTGAAAAGTACCGATTAAAAAAATTTTGAAAAAACTCTTCAATATTTTCCAGAGGGTGTGGATTGGACGAAAATTATCATGAGTGATATGGTATATAAAAAAATAGAAATTTCAAGATCATCACTTCACAGTAAAGATCGGAAATAACTTTGTTGGAAACTCATTTGAGGTGTGTTTTGTGAAGTCATCGATTATTTTATAACGAATACTTAACAAAAATTTTTATTTTAAAAGCAATCAACGTATGAAACAATAATTGCGCAAGTCCGACTTGCACTTGGCCGGTTATTATCTTATGCTCTGAGAGAGAAATTGAGACAATCTTCTTAAATAAATTAGAGATTTGTTGATTTTGTTTTATTATTTAGGAATACCTAGTGATACTTCCAGATATGGGGATCCTTGTTATAGTGTATTTCCCGACACATCTTTTGCCAATTCTTCAAATCTTTATTAACTTATTCTGGTCAAAATTATTTACCTTATTCTTAATGGGTTTTTTTAAGTCACGAAATTACTCCTGTTTTATTATATCGTTCGCTTCTTGAAATAAATCAGGCGAGATTGGCAACCACCGTCCCGGATATACTTCGCAAAATTCTTCGCACCAGGTTTCACAAATCTAGCAGATGTGGAATCATTCGATGAAACGCCCAGCCAAACCATCAATCCCTGTTGGTGCGCCGAGTCCAAGTTTTCTTTATGGGCACGGCACACATGCTGCATAGAATTCCTTAATTGCTATGGTAGCGGCGCGTGCGAGGGAAACGCGATTTACACTGGTCTTAAATCGCTGCAATTCATTCCGAAGGAAGGAACTTGGCCATCGTAGTACGAGGATGACAAGCGGAAGTTTAAACAAATGTGATATATTTGCGCGACGGACGTGTATTTTTAGCATGTACCGCTCTAGGTAGTTAGATCCGTTGAACACTTCTTATGAAAGTATTTATAAAATAGACTCAAGTCACCATTCATTCTTCCATTCTCTATAGAATCTAGGTTGCTGGTGAGTTCTGGGTCTCAAATCAGGCGAATAGTTCTTTTCTGAATAGATTTTAACAAATGCAGCATATTTTTGGGAGCAGTCCTCAAACATGGGAGCAGTATTCAATCGTTGGTTGAATTTAAACTTTGTACAGGGTGAGTCAACGATAGGGTAAACTTCATTATCTCATTTGTTTCGGGAATGACGAAAAAACGTTAAATTCAATAGTTTTAGAGTATGTTAAGGTGTACAGTTTAAAATTATTTTTGAGTATACAGGGTACTTCAAAAAAGTGTGGCCGATATATATTTTTTAAATGGAACAAACTATTTTCTAATTTATTTTTAAATTCTGCGTAAAATTTTATAACTTTTTTATTAATAATGTTATATACCTAAACCTTTTTTCTAATATTTCAATTTTTTTTTTAAAATACTAGTTTTCAGTTTTGTAAAATATTGTCAGTACCGCCATTGTTTCTGAAGGTGGAATACTCATAATTAATACGAGCGCTCTATAGAGAATAAAAAAAGATATGTGTATAGAAATTTGAGTTAGATCCTACAGGGTGTTCAAAATAAATTTATACATTTCGACTATTTTAAATTGAAAAATCTCAAATTTTTTAAATGACACACCCTGTATATGATTATTTTCTTCTGATAGATTTTACACAACCCTTCAACTTTAATTAAGTATGTCATATTTTCACCTATTTCTAATAGTTTTCGATTTATCATAGTTGCCAAGACAAAACAAAAATGTAGGCATTATCAAATTTTGACATGTCTATTAAGCAAGTAAAAATAAAATATAAAGGTAATAGTTATGGATTTCCTTAAAAATGAATTAATTGATATGGTTTATATACTCGGCGAGGCGGAAAAAAATTGTCTTTTGGCAGTAAGGCTTTACGGAGCGAAGTACCCTAATAGACGTATACCATCTAGAAAAATCTTTTCAGTGCTTAATGGAACGGTTTGATGGTAGTGGTAGCGTTGAGTATACGAAATAGAAAGTAGTAAACCAGAATGCTACCAATGAGAAAAAAGAAATGGACATTTTACTTCATGTTGAAGATAACCTCAGGTCAGCAGCCGTCAACTAGCTGACTTAGCTGACACATCCCAATCTACGGCTAATAGCACCATGAGAAAGTACAAGTATCATCCCTTTCATACGGAACTACATCAAGAACTTAAAGACCGTGATTTTGAACGACCAGTAAACTTTTGTACCAACATGAATGGATCAATAGAGGCCGATCTAAATTTTTTATCTAAAATAATATTTTCTGATGAAGTTCCTTTTCGCAGTAATGGAACAGTTAATAGCCATAACATGCATTCAACAGTTAATCCACTTTGGGTCCGGGAAGTTCAAAACCATTGGTCGCCTAAATTTTCGAATTATTGGTCCATATTTTTTCCGCTTCTTGAAGAAATTGATAACTTTGAAAGGGAGCAAATGTGGGTTCAACAAGACGGAGCTCCTGCTCATTACCACCGGGAAGTTCGGGAATTTTTAAACGATCGTTACCCACAAAAATGCATCGGTAGGAATGGATTCATTCAGTGGCCCCCTCGATCTTGTGTGAACCTTTAGACTTCTTTTTGTGGGGCTACATTAAAGATCGTGTTTATGTGAATCCTCCTACAACACCAGTAGATATGCAAAATAGGATACGGGATGCGTGCAGGACAATAACGCCCTTTATGCTAAGGAAAGTGAAGGAAAATATAGTAAAACGACCAAACATGTGTATTCAAGTAGATGGGCATATTTTTGAACATTTATTACGTCATAATAATTAATCATTAGATAAGTTAAACTATATTAAAATTATTATTAACTATTTGTTTACGTTTTCACAATAGCGTAAGCTTATTAAAAACGAGGGTAAAAATTGAAAAATTCAAAATAAATCGAAAACTATTAGAAATAGGTATATAACAAAGTTGGAGTGTTTTGTAAAATCTATCAGAAAAAATAATAATATAGAGGGTGTGCTATTTAAAAAAAATTTGAGAGTTTTCAATTTAAAATAGTCAAAATGTATAAATTTATTTTGAACACCCTGTAGCATCTAACTCAAATTTCTTTATATATATCTTTTTTCATCTCTATAGAATGCTCGGATCAATTATGAGTATTCCACCTTCAGAAAGAATGGCGCTACTGGCAATTTTTTACAAAATTGAAAACTAGTATTTTTTTTTTTTAATTGAAATATTAGAAAAACTAGGTTTAGATATATATTATTAATAAGAAAGTTATAAAATTTTACGCAGAATTTAAAAATAAATTAGCAAATAGAATTTAAATTTAAAAAATATATATCGACCACACTTTTTTGAAGTACTCTATATACTCAAAAATAATTTTAAACCGTGCACCTTAACATTCCCTAAAACTATTGTATTTAACATTTTTTCGTCATTTCCGAAACAAATGAGATAATGAACTTTACTCTATCGTTGACTCACCCTGTACAGGATTAAAAGTTGTTGTGGAGTGTTAAGCTTTCTAATATCAAATAATATTCCAAGCTTAACAGGTTAAAAACTTTCCAGAAAAGAATCTCTTCATAGATAAGCTAACTAAGGCCACAACTGATTAAAAAAATTAATTTTCACAACATTGTTCCTTAAGTTAGTATTTTTAATCACATAACATCAAAATCCTGGGCTTCAAAATTTTCTCTTCTCTCAAGAGAAATCGCTTCTGACAGAAAGGCAGATTCAGAAGTTACGCCTAAACCGAGTATAAAAGTCGTACCCAGAATAGGGAAGTAGACCGTATTAATCGATAAACTGACTTTAGTTTCTCAGAGGGCAAGCATATGAAATTTATTGGAGTGTAGGTATTGGTGTACTTAATTAATTTGAATTGTTTGTACTGCACATGAATCTGGTCTCTTTCTTGAGGTTGTCAATGTTATCTTAGGTTATATTCATTACTTTAAGTCGACCCTTTTGAGTGATATAAAATTTATTAAAAAAATGGTTTTATAAATATTATTTAAAATTTAAATACAATCCCTCCACGTGTTTTAGATTAAATTCTATATTAATTTAGCAAATCTAAATATTTTTAGAGACAAGACATACCTTTTTAAATGTATTTACATCAGGTTTTTGATTTATTTTAGGTAACAATAACACCGAACATCGCTTATTAAAACCACAACATTTTCATGCTTTTGCTTGGATCTATACCTTGTTAAGTGCCTGTTGGTTAGGTTTGGCGATATTTGAATGCACAGGTAACCTACTTTAATTTCTGTAGTCTGTAACTGAAATGACTGTCAAGTATCAGCTCATCATTTAAAAATTTATTGCTTAAATCAATGTTGAAATGACAAGAACAATAAATTAGGAGAACCAGATTGTTAGAAAAAAATTTCCATTCTATTCATTAAAACGGAAAAAGTTTTCAATTGATCTAATTTGATAATCAGGTTATTAAATTGACGAATCCAAAAGAAGGTCAAGAAAGTTTTGGAAACATGTAATAACAAACAAGCATTATCATTTCTAGTAACTAAAAAAACAGTAATGTAAAATATACTGAATTTCTCACGTAAGGAAGTCAGTTGAGTATATTCATTTATTATTCAGCAACAGAATAATTTAAAAAGCCAGCCTTGATGAAAAAGGTTTTTTTCTCTAATTTAGAAAATATCTTCATGTATAATTATCTATCTAGCAAGAAAGTAATAAGTTTAAAATTATAATTATCTATACACAATATTTATAATAATATATTTTGAGTAAAAATAAGAAGTAGATTAATTGTATAAAATATATTGATATGTACTGTCTATGTATTCTTATACCCCATTATATTAGTTCTATAATTTAAAACATATGGTAGTTTGTTTAAAATACAATTAATTTTATACATTCATATTGGCATTGGAATGATGATATACAGTATATTATGATATATGCGCAACCACTCCCTTAACTGTCTAAGGGATGAGTTTTAACCCCATATATATTTTACTACAAATAATTATGCTAAAATTTTTCCACGTAATTTCAATTGTGTAACCTCCTTCCATTGTTTTATTATTATTTTTTTAAATATTTTGACTCATGTTTCTATCTTTGAAATCGTCTAAAGTTCTCAAATTTGATCAAAATATTGTTTGTTCTCTTATTATATAACTTTCTGCTTTATAGAAAGGCTATTATCTGATAACGTAATGTTAAAGTTATTATATTTAGTCCAGTCGCTTTATACAAAAAATGATCATTCTTCTAAAAAAATCCAAGTGAAGATTTTCCTTAAGGATTTTCTTTGTTTTGGTATCAGAAATATTGTGTCAAAAGTCCAATGCGATATCGTGTCGGCAAAAAAAGTTATCAAAGGTCAAAGGTCGGGAAAATCAGTTCTTCTCAAGTATCTTGTATTCACGTAAATTAGTTATTTAGAAATTTGTTCACGATCAAAATCTGCATAAAAAAGGTCCTATATAAAACTTACGTGGAACTAATAGTTCTCGAGATATGAGGCTGAGAAAACTTGGGCGTTACGATGCATTCGTTTTCGCACCACCTTTGAGGTAGAATGCAAGGCGCTTTTTTTACATGGTATCCCCTGTAGGCCTAATTCATGAGCTACAGATCATTATAATATTTTGTTGATTATGGGTCGTTTTCTTCTACTGCTTCGTCTCCTCCGTCTTCTGCTTCTTCTACTTCTACTTTTTTTTCTTAATTTTCATTACTGTTATCATCATTTCGTCGTCGTTTATTTCAGATTCTAATGCCGCATTGTCGGACGTAGTATTGGCTAAGACAAAAGCCACATGTTATTGAACATGGTAATTGTAGTTTTCTACATCCAGAATTTAAGCAGCAACCTTTTGTGCAACTGCAGAAAATAAAATGAAGAAATTCCTCTACTGTAAGAGGAAGTAGAGTAGAGATGGGCTCTAATAAATTTTTATTAGAAATCCAACCCCATTGTTGAAGATCTAAGACTTTGTCCAGCCATGTTTGAACCTGATAATACACTCTAAACAAATGTTGTTGTGCTGCTGCCGTGGTGGGTGGAAGTGACGATAATTGTACAGGCTTGTTAAGTCTTGCGCATTTTGCAAAAGTGAAATATTGGTAGCTATCCAGGAATGTCTCTGTTTTTGGAGCTCTGTACATAGCTAGTGATAGCTAAATGATATTCCAGAATTTATTAGAGTATCTGGTGAACAGTTTTCTTGTTAAAATATCTCCACTGCTTTACGTAAATCTGGGCTTTTTTTTAATAATGTTAATACATTTATTTTTCCTTTCCGAAAAAAGTACTCATCGTGTCACAACCACTTAGAGTGTGCAAAAATAAAATGTAATCTCTACAGTTTGCGTACTTCACAAGCGCCTAGGGATTTTACGTGTTAGTTTCATTTCCCAAATTGAAGAAGTAGATTCTTGTAGATGAGGCTGCGTCCTATTAAAAGAATTAAAAGAGAAACATCTTCTCCAACATCTGTTCTGTTCTCAATTGATTGCTTCAAAACTATTTCGGTAATTAAAACATCAGCATCATCCTGCGCTTGTTTACTTCTAATAGTAATAGTTTCTAATTTTGTAATTAGTATAAAAATAAACCTATTTTTATTGAACTTATTAGAAAGAAATGTTCCAGCTATCAGTGTAGCTTCTTCAAAGAGCATTTCAGCAGATTCTGAAGTTGTTTTCATCCGACGAAGTTGTTCCATTGCTTTAATATTTTTACTATTGTCATAATCATCAAACACTACGACTATATTAGAACTGTAATTATTGAGAAGATAATGAATGTATTGATCGATGACACAGTCGAAAGTTGAATCTTTTTGCCATATGACACAATGAAGAAGAAAACATATATACATATATATATATATATATATATATATATATATATATATATATATATATATATATATATATATATATATATATATATATATATATATATATATATATATATATATATATATATATATATATATACATATATATATATATATATATATATATATATATATATATATATATATATATATATATATATATATATATATATATATATATGAAGAAGAAGTCCCCTGCCGATAACATATCTACATATATATATATATATATATATATATATATATATATATATATATATATATATATATATATATTACGGGTCTAGAACACGTGCTGCAGGGAAGTCCCTAAAGCGCTACAGGAGCGACATGTGTCCTTGAATCGCTGTAAATTGTACTCGGTGGGAAACACAGTCCTGGGCAAATTATTCCAAAGAGATGATGTTCTTCATATAAAAGACTGCTTGAAAAGCGTTGTACAAGGAGTAACAAGCTGAACCTCATACAGATGTGAAGCATTAGCGCGACGTGTATTTCTAACATGCACCGCTCTGAGAGGAATTAAGCATCCTACGAACACCTTCTATGAAAATACTTGTAGAATACGCTCAAGTCGCCAACCGTTCTTCGATGTTCTAACGAATCAAGGCCGCCGATCAGTTCCGAGTCTCCCAGTCAAACGAACAACTCTTCTCTGAATAGAATCCAAACAATGCAGTGTATGTTTGGGAGCGGAGCCTCAAATATGGGAGCAGTATTCCATAGTTGGTCGAATTTGATTTGAGCTTTGTAAAGAATTATCAGTTGTTGTGGCTTTCTGGTTCGAAATAATATTTCCAACTTTTGAGAAGCTCTCCTTGCTATGCCTGCAACATGTTCATGCCAGGACATATTTGCTCCCAAATTAACGCCCAACAAATTGAGTGACGATGTTAGAGGAATGGAGTGGCCCGATATAACTCTGTCGGGTTCAGCAAAGTTAACTTTTTTAGAAAAAACTGCCGCCTGGGTATTTGTAGCGTTAAATTCCACTTGGTTATTGTCACCCTAAGGTAGAATTTTTTCCAGGTCTTTGTTAAGTTGAATGACTTCCTACTGTCTGCGGATATTCGTCCGAGCGTTCAAAGTGAATGAAGAGATAAGTGTATTGTCATCTGCAAAGCTGTAGATTGAATTCCCGGTCTTTTCCAGCAGATTGTTAACGTAAATGAGAAAAAGAGCGGGAGACAGTATGGAGCCTTGGGGCATACCGGCGTTGATAGTGAAGGTGTTAGAAAGAAATCCATCGACTGCCACTCGCAAAGAACGCTCTCTGAGGAAATATAAGAGCCACAAACAGAATTTTTTAGATATACCATAAGAGCGTAGCTTAGCCAACAGTCCATCGCACCAAACACGATCGAATGCCTTGGATATGTCAAGAGCAACCGTTTGAGATTCTCCAAAGTGTTCAATTGCGTTGTTCCAAATGTGCTACATAAGTTAGAAGGTCTCCTGTTGACTTATGTTTACAAAAGCCATATTGGTGATTGCTAATAATGTTGAAAAGTCTACAGAAAAATGGTGTTAGTTTCCTCGAACAGTTTTTGAGAACTATGGCAGGTATTCCGTCAGTGCCAGAAGCTTTTTTGGTGTCTAGCTTCTTTAAAAAACGTTTTATGATACGCTGTCTGAAGACAATATCGGGTATCCCTGACTGTACTGTGGGAATAGTAGGTGGTATTTTTCCTTGGAAATCGACAGTAGAATGTGAAGCAAAGAGCTCAGCCAACAAGTTCGCTTTCTCAACAGGTGTCGTTACAATAGAATTATCTGGCCAGGTGAGTGGTGGTATGGTGGATTTGGTGAAATTTTGACTAACTGCCTTAGCGACTGACCAAAAGGACCTGGAATTGTTGGAACAAGCGAGAAGTTTGTTTCTAATTCGTTGATTGTGTGCCTCCTTGATTTTGTCGATCATTTCTTTGCATCTGTTCCGGGCACGAACAAAGGTGTTACGATTTATGGTGTTAGGATTTTCACGCCACTGTCGGTAAGCAAGATGTTTAGAAGCCATAACTTCTTTGCATTTTCGGTCAAACCAAGGCTTGCCGTTCGAAGGGTATTTCTTCGAAAAAGGATGTAAGCTTCCATACCAGCCAAAATAACATCGGAAATCTCCCTGGCGCAGTCAGATGGGTTGTCGGATCGAAAACAAACTTCTAACCAAGGGAAAGTTCGAAAATATTCCATGAGATCTTCCGATTTAGCAAATTTGTAGTGCTGAATCTTGCGCTGTTTAGGCGCCTCTCTGTCACTGATTGGTAGGATACTCGATGTCGAAAGCAGTTTATGGTTGGAAGAACCTAACGGCGGATTTACGGTGACCGTGCAATGCTTATTATATAAAAAATAATAAGTGATCTACTAGAGTTTCTACTTTATGGTGAACTTTTACTGCACTGCTTATTGTTTGACGTGAAAGAACTCTTTTTGATCATTCAAATTTTATTTGATTAAAAGTTTTACCGATATGCTTTCATTAAATTAAGATCGATATTATGTGCATCATAGGAGTTTATTTTATTGTCACAAATAACACCTTTCTACAGGAGCACAAAAATTTTTAATTCTGGAAATGGAAAATGATGTGTAGACCAATCAATCATTTCTGAACATCTTCATCATAATCATGCGTGTATTTCTCGCAACAACAAGCTGGTCCGTACTGTCTAGTGAAATTCCACAGAAATTTTCAATTTCTTCACGTACAGCATTCATAGCCTGCATTCCCATACTCCCCCCATTCCATATAGTCATTTAAACAAAATACTTTGTTGTGTGCTCCTTCCACGAGATACTCTACCTTCAGTCTTCATTGATTTCATTGTTATTTGCTTAATTATCATATCAGACCATGTACCACTGTTCAATTGATCAGTTCTTTTCATCGTAAAAAATCCTTCAGTGAATCTTTTAAAAGTACATTTTCTTCTCTAACTCAAACATATCTTGCAGATATAATTGTGCGGATTTGGCGTAGAGAAAATGTCCTGTCGATATAAAATATGGAATCATCTTTTTTGCAGCATCCACATGTCCATTCCAATTTCCCAGTCTTTCTGCACGGATAAAATCATGTGCTATTGATACCATTTCAAGATATTGTATCCACAGTTTAGAAGTAAGACCACGATCTTCTAATTCAATTAATTTATTAATAAATCCATCGATTATTAAAAAGATTAGGTGATTGTTTGACGTTTTCGTATGAATACAATCCATTCATAATATTTTCAACGCAGCCAATAAGAGAATCATCAGTATCTGTTTTTATTTCCTTCAAGATCATCATTGATAATACGAAACGGAGTAGTGTATGATCTCTAACAGATGCACGACCATTCAGCATCTTATCAACCGAGTTTGGAGCATAAATTACAGTTAACGCTTCCTTGATCCCACCTCCTGCCATAACATAACCAATGTAGCCCAGAAATGACATGAGCATATGGAAATCACCAAGTTTAACACTTTTGACAATTCTGTTCCAGATTCCAATGTAGCCACTATTTCATGGGCTTTTATGTATAGTAGTTGATCAAAAGTGATTATACACGTTCCATGTTCATGTTTCTTGGAATTTTCTATAGCACACTTTAAATTTTTATAAATTGTGTTAAGATTACTTGCAGGATGATGTAGGAATGGTAAAAATAAAATTCGAGACATTGAAAAGTGTACATTTTTGTTTGTAACCGTTCCCTCCTGGTAAATGAGAGATACCTTTGGACCTTTCAAACATCCACAATAAATCAATTTTATTAAATGTTGATAATCCAGATGTTTCTTAGAAATTAAGATTTTTGATTTCAATTTTATTTAATCCATATATCCCAGGATTTTCGCACATGTGCTATCATAGCTAATTCACGTGGAATTTGTGGACGTTTAACTATTGATTCTTCATTGATAACTGCATCTTTTGGAGATATTACTTCTATAATTCTCATAATATGAATTGTATTACGACCATCAATAGTGTAGGTGTTAATATCTACATTATCTGTAGCATATTGTATCATAGCACCTGACTGAGGCAATTGAACAGCAGGCTGAGGATGATATACAGTTGAAATTTCATTTGTTATTGTTTCTTTATATAAGGCAGTTAATCCTATAGTTGATAAAATATCCAGTAATTGTTTCGGACCATATCTTCGGTGAATAAATACAGGTAGACCGAGCAATAATGGTGATGAGAAAGATCGTGGGCGCATTGCAGCCATAATAGCATGGCTTATTGCCGTGCACTTAGGCTTCAGTTTCTCTTTATTTCTCCTTTTATTCTTTAAAATAATTTCTTCTATAAGAATAGATTTGGGAGTAACGATGACATTATTACCATATCGTTCAATCAATTTAGATATTATTGTTTTATAGGCTGGAATATGACTTTTAAGTATATATTTTAGCTCTGCTAGAGTAAATTGATAATCAACATTATTTTCTATATAATAAAAAATTTGATTCATTACATTGGAAATATCCTCATCAGCTGGATGACCTTTATTCCGATCAGAAGTTGGCAAAATAAAATGATAAAAACATTAGCAGCAACTAAGTCGAACTCAGAGTTGATACGATTCTTTACAGTTTTCCCGTAACTGTCGCCTGCATCTGCTGCTCGTATTACAGTATCCTTGAATGATAATGTACTTATACGTCGGATACTTCGTTGATATTTTTTATCCTTTTTTTGTTCTACTTTCTCACTGGCTATTTCACCACAAAAAATACATGACGTATCAAAGTCAAATGAGGTTGATCCATGCTTACGAGGAGAGTATTCAGACGTTGAAGGGGAACTACTCAAACGACGTTACTTACTATATATGATTCAATGTTGAAATTCTTCGCATATTTTTTACGAGGCTGGTTTGAAAAGTCCGTGCAAAAATAAAAACTACTTATGTGTTTGGGGTAAACCTTTTCTATTTTTCGACATAGTCTCCTTTTAGGCTTATACACTTCGTCCAACGATGTTCTAGTTTGTTGATCCCTTCCGAATTATAGGATTTGTCCAAGTCTGCAAAATATCCATTAGTGTCTGCAATCACCTCCTCGTTTGAATAAAATCTTTGTCCCGCCAGCCATTTCTTCAAATTGGGGAACAAATAGTAGTCCGAGGGAGCCAAGTCTGGAGAATAGGGGGGATGTGAAACGAGTTGGAATCCTATTTCCATTAATTTTGCGACCACAACTGCTGAGGTGTGTGCTGGTGCGTTGTCGTGATGGAAAAGGACTTTCTTGTGGGCCAATCGCGGGCGTTTTTCTTTGCAGCTCGGTTTTCAAACGGTCCAATAACGATGAATTCACCTGTAATAGTTTTACCCTTTTCCAGATAGTCGATGAGGATTATCCCTTGCGAATCCCAAAAGACAGTCGCCATAACCTTTCCGGCCGAAGGAACGGTCTTCGCCTTTTTTGGTGCAGATTCCCCCTTGGTAACCTATTATTTAGATTGTTGTTTGGTCTCAGGAGCCTAGTAATGTATCCATGTTTCATCCACAGTGACGAAACGACGCTTAAAGTCCTCCGGATTCTTCTGGAACAGCTGCAAACCATCCTTGCAACACTTCACACGATTCCGTTTTTGGTCAAGCGTGAGCAATCGTGGCACCCATCTTGCGGATAGCTTTCTCATGTCCAAATGTTTATGCGAAATATTATGTACCCGTTCAGTCGAGATGCCCACAGCACTAGTAATCTCACGCACCTTAACTCTTCTGTCATCCATCACCATATCATGGATTTGATCAATGATTTCTGGAGTCGTAACCTCCACAGGCCGTTCAGAACGTTCAGCGTCACTTGTGCCCATATGGCCGGTCCGAAAATTTTGAAATCACTTATAAACTGTTCTAATCGAAGGTGCAGAGTCACCATAATGTTTATCAAACTTCTCTTTAGTCTCCTGAGGCGTTTTGCCTTTCATAAAGTAATGTTTAATCACCACACGAAATTCTTTTTCGTCCATTTCTTGAAAATCACTAGACTTCCTTGATTCACACGAATGCCAAACACAAAGAAATAGACCAATATGGCTGAAACTTGGTGTGCGATCATTCAAGAGATGCTACTAACTAAACATGACCTCGATACGCGCCGATGGTGCCATCTCTCGGACTTTGCACGGACTTTTCAAACCAGCCTCGTATTACACTCAACATGCACACTCACAGTTACGTTTTGTATGATATGTTCATCAACCCGTTCAACACTTGCGACCACATTCACGATCGTACCACTCGACAAAGTTTCGTTACAAATGAAACAGGTGTTATCAGGCATTGTAATAGAATTACAGAATGTTTCGATATGAATAAAATGTCCGTAGCGTTAAATTGTGTTTTAAAAGGGACAAAATGTTTCTTCAAATATTTTTAGTTGCAACTCAAGGTCGTTACTATCATTATTATAAAGAAGAGTCTACTTCAAGGACACCTCAGAGAGAAAGAATTATGGGTGCGAGTGTGTGTTTATACTAAACGGCTTTTCTACGCATAAATGAGTCATATTGTCTGTATACACCATTATACGTAAGCGTAGAGCATACGCCTTTCTCCAAAATTTCTCTGCCTCATATCTCGAGAACTATTAGTCTCACGTAAATTTTGTATAGAACCTTGTTTATGCAGATTTTAATGATAAATAAATTTTATAATAACTGAAATTCATATAAAATCAATAGTTTGCGAGATATTCGAGAAAAATTGATTTTCGTGACCGTTGACTTTCGATAACTTTTTTTGTCGACACGATTTCGCAATGGACTTTTGACACAATATTTCTGATGCCGAAACAAAGAAAATCCCGAAGGAAAATCTTCACTTGGATTTTTTCAGAAGATGGATGCTATAATGACTGGATAAATAATGATAATTTGAAATATTAGAAATTTGGCGCGCAAAGTAAAAAAATCTCAGGATAATTACCTTAACCATCAGGACAAAATTTAATAAAGTACTTTAACTCTTTTAAAGTAGCTGCGAGATAATGTTTTTATCTCGGTTTATCAAATCTGCTTTAACAAACGCGCTACAGGATATTTCGCCAAAATTTTGCGGCTCATTTAACATCTTTATTAACTTACTTACCTCAAGATAAAACGGCTATGTAATAGACATCAATTAAAAATCATACAAAGACTTCTTTTCTCTGTTGCACTTCAAGATCATTTTATTGATTAGGCGACTTTCAAGGACCGAAACAGCCAAATCGACCAACAAAAGAAGAGTTAAAGCTGGTGTTGTCATTTTAAATAACCCTATTAGCAGGCCCGAAGCTAGATTATAACTTTGGAAGAGATAGGTAAAGTCTTGGGTAGGGCCATATTTAAAAAACATTGAGGTAAAATAAAAATAATTTAACTTTCCGATTAAATAAAAGAAGTGATCGTACTCAGTGGCATAGCTATTCAAGAGGGCGGGATGCATATAGATACCTTTAAGGAGAAAACGGTAGTGTTTCCGTTTTCTCGTGGGAATTACTTTTAAAGGGGGGCGATAATCAACAAAAACGGAAGTGTGAACCGACAATCTGAAAACAAAGCCTCGTGATGAAAAAGATCCTCTTATACAGGACCTCTAAAAGTGTAGACCACTTCCAATGCAGTAAGCTAAAAATCGATAACCGGGGGGAGGGGAGATTTTTTTAAGAAAAGAACCTCTATCTAGAATATACCGGAGGATATACATTTTTTATAAGAGAAAACCCCAATAAAAGAAAGTTCCGTTTTTAAGTAGTGTAATTTCTACATCCATAGGGGCAGGTGGGCATATGACCCCTTGTCTATACCACAGGTCGCACTGTATACGTAGATATGACAAATTAAAAGTTTAGATCGATAAAAAGGTTAAATACAGAAGTTATAAAGTTTTTTTAATGGAAAATAAGATAGAATATACCTTTTTCTCACTTTGCCAAAATTGACTGAGTACATTTAAGAATCACTCAAATTGACAGTTGATAATTATTTTTGTTAAGAATTTTGTTAAAATAAATGTTAGTGTAAAAGTGTTCGGATGGTGAAAATTAGTATATATATATGGAATATTTATTAAAAATAGTTAGAACAAAAGGCAAGCACGACGAAGAAACACGGGACTATACGAAAGGCCAAGGTTAAGTATATTTTCAAGAGTATATAAGTATATCTTAGCTGAAGCAACGTTAAAACAAATGAACATAATAATAAAGACGGGTGAAAACTATCAGCAACTGACAACAAAAAATGTAAAAAGAAGTTTCTCTACTCACTGTGCCAAAGATTCCACATTCCCATCATAGTAAAAAGAAGTTTATTCGTTTGATCCTAAATATGGTACTATTACCGGATTACAATAAACTAAAATTTATTATGTTATGATAAATGTTTAATATGTCAATCTTTTTTGTTTTTAGGGCTGCCAAATGATTCCTGGGCTTTGATAATTTCAAATTGTGATCCGTGTATAATTTTCCCTCTTAGACAATTCACTATACAGTTTCTAAAATCTTTTAATTTATGTTTTAAATAGCCCCATAAAAAGGTGTCCAACATATGAGATGACCAACAAATCTGGGCTATTTCATGATCATTTTAATCTTCCAAATTTGCTAATCCATAAAAGTAAAGTTTCACTTTACTGCACTAATGTTCTGTGGTGGAATACTATTCTGTAGCGAAGTGTTTTTCCTATGATTATGTGGTACCAAATTTTCAAAAATTTTCCTTATGGTTTGGAATTCTATAATAAGTTTTGCCAAGATCTTCAACGGCAGCTGGATTTTCTAAAACAAAAAAAAAGTAATTATTAGTTCGTTTAGTTTCCATAATAGTAAGGTGTTTTACAAATGCAAAAGATTTTCCAATTCTTCACATTCGTAGTTTTCTCCTGTTTGTGCGGTATTTCCTTTTATTTAAATGTGGCTTTATTAAGGTTGTAGTCACATATTCTTGGAAACGTATATAAACTAGGGATTAATGCAATTCTATGTAGTTATGATAAAGTTCAAAATTGCAAGTACGTGTTGAATCAGTTTTAGACCCTTGATTTTTATATATGATATGGGGGACATTACACATGTTTTTTTACGATAAAACATAAATTCAAGTAAAAGTGTCGCTTACGATGTTTTTCCAACGGGAGTTGGACACCTTGTGTAATTGGAACTTGTTTAGTAAAGTAAAACAAAAAACTCCTCTCTTATATAATAATAATGTAGTATACAGGATAACCTGCCCAGACTGTGACAGTGTTTGTATTGGACAAACATCTCAGTGTCTCAAACAAAGATTGACACAACACAAAAGTGATTGTTTAGTGGGAAGAATCTCTTGTGCACTAGTTAATCATGACATAGCAACCGGACAACAGTTTGATTTCAATAATGCAAAGCTATTGGAACATGAAAACACTTATTCCTTGAGATGTGTCGCATAAGTAAAGAAATAAATTCTACAAATTATAAGTTGGACATCAACAATTTACGTAATATATATTGTAATATTTTAAAAATTTAACATCATGTAGAGAAAAATTACACATTGATTAATAGCAGTTAGTAGTTACATGTCCTTTTCAGATATTCATTTACCGGTAACGTAAATAATATGACTTGGAAATTGGGTTCACATGACTTAAACACTGTTTATACGTTTAAAAATACCAATACAGTAAACACCATCAGTAGTGTAGCAATCATAACCAAATTATGTTGTTCGTGTTTATTTGTCGTGCTATTGTAAATTTTTACTCAATTAATATGTATGTTTTATGATCCCTCTTCTAATGAAGTCTGATTAGGTTTTTTTGACTTTTGTATGTATGTGATGGACTTACTAAGGATACTACTTTTAATTTTAGTTTTACACTCCTGATAAAGCTACTCAGTATATATCACCACTACACTAAACACTTTATTTTTGCGCTCGACGCGCGTTTCGCTATGTTAGCTTCATCAGGAGCGATGATTGACTAGTCGCACGTCAAGTGCAAAAATAAAGTGTTTGGTGTAGTGGTGATATATACTGAGTAGCATCATTGTGCCAAAGATTCCACATTCCCAACATAGTCCTGATGAAGCTGAAAAATATCGAAATATAACAACAAATGAGTTTTTTTTTTTAGACCGCTATCCTGATATGTTCACATTCCATTGTAAATTATTACGGTCGATATTGACTTACTAATATATATATATATATATATATATATATATATATATATATATATATATATATATATATAGATGTATATATATATATATATATATATATATATATATATATATATATATATATATATATATATATATATATATATATATATATATATATGGGGGTAGACTGAAAAGTTTTATAAAAAATAAAGTAAATAACATTTTCTTGCAAAAACAAAAATTTTGTATACATAATGAGCTTAGTAAATTTGTAAGTGTTAAAAGTAAGTTTTTTGTTGAAACTGAACATAAAACTTTATTTTTTGATATCAAGTCAGGATTAAGAACTTCAAAAAACTCTGGAAATAACAGTGTTGTTCAATGTTAATAATAATTAAAGACATTTTATTTTTAATTTTGCGGTTGCACATATTTATTTTAAACAGTATTTTGCTACGTAGCTTAGTTAAAGGTGGTGCATGCGTGTTTTTTATTAAACTTTATGAACACTAAAACCTAATATTTTTAAGTTTTAATGATAAATGTAGATTCAGAATATTTAAAGATGTCCGAAATAATAGTTTTATTCCATAATTTTAATGATTATACAGTTTTATATTATTTATTAAAATGGATTTTTTTCAATTTAATAGTTTTCTGGCAACTTTAAGTGTGTTTTCTGAAGAAACCTCACGGTGGATGTATTTTTTTTTAATTCAGCATAAAAAAATACTTAAGAAAACACGTGTCTCACTTAAAAGATAGAGATTTTTTTGTATACCTGTGTAATCTTTTCATTCGACGAAAAGTTACTTGAAATCAAATCTGGGGAATAGGGTGGGTAGGTCGCGCTAATACTTTCATCCGTATGAGGTTCAGCTTGTATATATATATATATATATATATATATATATATATATATATATATCTATAAATATATAAATTTATGTATCTATATTTTCTTGAGTATTAGGTTCTTCTTAAAATTTCTAACCACTTAATTTACGTTTCGCCCTAATATTTTGGGCATTCTTAAATTTTTTTTTATTTACATGTAAAAACATACTGAAAATTTTTTTATAATATAACATATATAATTATTTTACAAACGTCACACTATATAATACATTTATTTAAGACACTTAAAATTGAATAGAAATATAATAATATAGTAACAGTACCTTGAAAGTTTCGTGGTCGGTGCGCCAATGAATTTTATTTTATGGTTCTTATTAATAATCGCATTCTTTACTTTGATAAATTTTTTGGTTTTTATTTTTTGTTTTTTTTATTATGTGTACATGATGTATCTATTTAAACTAGTAAGTGTATATATATATATATATATATATATATATATATATATATATATAAATATATATATATATATATATATATATATATATATATATATATATATATATATATATATATATATACTATATAGCATTATTACGGTAGTGTTTCGATCTATTTAATTATTTTGTCGATTGCAAACGAGAGGACTAGAAATAAAGCAGAGTGTAGTGTTAGAATTAAGACAATCAGCAAAAAATTGGGAGGTTTATGAGAATAATTCTGTGAAATTGTATGAAGCTAACGAAGCGATAAGCGACGACCTTGATCATTTTACTGTTTACGGTGATAAGAAATATAAACAAGAGTTTGTTTTCTTTTTCTCCCGTGTTTTGAAAATGGAATATACGAGGAACACGTAAAGTTTTTATAACAGAAAGAGCAATGGTTAACGATGATTATACCTCAGGAAACTTGAAAAGAGGAAGAGTCGAAGAAAAAGAAGAGCCAATGGCATTATTCAAGAAGAGTAAAAAGCTGATAAGAACACCACAGAAAGAGAAAAACGAAAGAGTAGATAGATAGACAATTTGATAGAAATGATCAGAGAGCTAATGTCAGATATAAACAATATAAAGCAAGATCAGAAGAGATACCAACAAGAGTTAAAGGAACTAAGAAAGGAGAATGAAGTATTGAAAGAGGAAAATAGGATAATTAGAGAAAACATGAGAAGTATGGATTTGAAGATGTGTAGACTGGAAAAAGACAACGTAAGGAATAATATTGTAATATCGGGAATGAAATTTGAAGCGAATAGACAACCAGATCTGAAAATGGGTGTAGAAGATTTTATGGAGAGGAGTATGGACACAAAAGTACAGATTAAAGATGTTATAAAAATAGGAGCGACGATATATAAGATAGAACTTATAAACACGGGAGATAAGGAAGCTAAAATGAAAAATAAAAACAAACAGAAACCTAAGAGAGAGAGTTTACATAAACAACGATTTAACAAAAGATGAATGGGAAATTCAAAAGAAATTGAAACATATAGCAGAGAACGAGAGAAAGAATGGAAAATGGATGAAAATTAGATATCAAAAAATCGTAATCGAAGGAAGAGAATATAAATGGGACATTGAGGAAGAAAAACTGAAAGAACAAACAAAGAATACTGCGTCCATCAAGTCAAAAAACTGAGAAAAAGAAGAGAGATAGATTGACGATGACCCTGGCAAAGATAAAGGATACTGAAGAGAAGATTAGTAAAATGAATACAAATAAGAAGATAATCAAAGAAATAGATAGGAAGAAAGAAATGGGAAATAATTATCGAGTTATTAGATTGAAAACACGCAATAATAGGGGTATAAACGGAAAAGAGGATGAACTGATAAAAGAACAACAAATGCACTATGTAGGAATCACTGAAACAGAAAGGACAGGAAACGGATGCAAAAAATTAGTAGGAAAAGCGTACAAAAATCAACATAGAGACATAATACCGGAATAAGAAATATGGAAAAGACAGACATAGAATAACTCAACTCCACGGGCCTTACACTCCTAACAAAAGGGGTAGAAAGACATAAGGTTTAAGTAAATGTATATATATATATATATATATATATATATATATATATATATATATATATATATATATATATATATATATATATATATATATATATATATATATATATATATATATATATATATATATATATATATATATATATATATATATACGAGGCTGGTTTGAAAAGTCCGTGCAAAGTCCGAGAGATGGCACCACCGGCGCGTATCGAGGTCATGTTTAGTTAGTAGCATCTCTTGAATGAACGCACACCAAGTTTCAGCCATATTGGTCTATTTCTTTGTGTTTGGCATTCGTGTGAAAAAAGGAAGTCGAGTGATTTTCAAGAAATGGACGAAAAAGAATTTCGTGTGGTGATTAAACATTACTTTATGAAAGGCAAAACGCCTCAGGAGACTAAAGAGAAGCTTGATAAACATTACGGTGACTCTGCACCTTCGATTAGAACAGTTTATAAGTGGTTTCAAAATTTTCGGACTGGTCATATGGGCACAAGTGACGCTGAACGTTCTGGACGGCCTGTGGAGGTTACGACTCCAGAAATCATTGATCAAATCCATGATATGGTGATGGATGACAGAAGAGTTAAGGTGCGTGAGATTGCTAGTGCTGTGGGCATCTCGACTGAACGGGTACATAATATTTTGCATAAACATTTGGACATGAGAAAGCTATCCGCAAGATGGGTGCCGCGATTGCTCACGCTTGACCAAAAACGGAATCGTGTGAAGTGTTGCAAGGATGGTTTGCAGCTGTTCCAGAAGAATCCGGAGGTCTTTAAGCGTCGTTTCGTCACTGTGGATGAAACATGGATACATTACTATACTCCTGAGACCAAACAGCAATCTAAACAATGGGTTACCAAGGGGGAATCTGCACTATCTAGGACTATCTGGAAAAGGGTAAAACTATTACAGGTGAATATTATTCATCGTTATTGGACCGTTTGAAAACCGAGCTGCAAGAAAAACGCCCGCGATTGGCCCACAATAAAGTCCTTTTCCATCACGACAACGCACCAGCACACACCTCAGCAGTTGTGGTCGCAAAATTAATGGAAATAGGACTCCAACTCATTCTCCAGACTTGGCTCCCCCGGACTACTATTTGTTCCCCAATTTGAAGAAATGGCTGGCGGGACAAAGATTTTATTCAAACGAAGAGGTGATTGCAGACACTAATGGATATTTTGCAGACTTGGACAAATCCTATTATTCGGAAGGGATCAACAAACTAGAACATCGTTGGATGAAGTGTATAAGCCTAAAAGGAGACTATGTCGAAAAATAAAAAAGGTTTACCCCAAACACATAAGTAGTTTTTATTTTTGCACGGACTTTTCAAACCAGCCTCGTATATATATATATATATATATATATATATATATATATATATATATATAGAGAGAGAGAGAGAGAGAGAGAGAGAGAGAGAGAGAGAGAGAATAAGCATGATACAGAAACAAACACTAAGCCAAAAAGAACCGTATATGAAAGATCACCGGGGAGCCTGGACCTAAGTGGAAAAATAAGAAAGATAAGCGCCTCGTGCTCAAAAAACCAAATAGAATAGATGAGGGGAGGGGAGAAGGATGGAAGACGAAATTGGCAATGAAAAAGGACGACGACCTGGATATTAATAGGAAACAGAAGCAGGGATATATTAGGATAGGAAACTGGAATATAAGTCTTACAGGAAAAGAAGAAGAACTAGCAAAAGAGATGCAAGATTATGGTCTGGAATATATGGGAATAACGGAGACTAAAAAGAAAGGATCCGGAACAGAGAGGTTAAACAGTGACCACTGGATAATATGGTCAGGGTCAAGAAGGAGGAATTCGCGAGAGCGGGGGTTGCTTTAATCATCAAAAACAAAAACATGGGGAATGTTAAAAATGAAAGATACATAACTGAGAGAATACTATCAGTAACAATTGCTGAGATAAATGAAGAATATACATTGGTGGTGGCGTATGGGCCAACAGAGGATGTAAAAAAAGAGGAAAAGGAGAAATTCTTCGAGGAGTTACAAAAAGAAATAGATGATAGTAAGAACAGCACAATTATCCTAGGAGACCTAAATGGAAGAGTACGAAACCTAAATAGAGATATCGAGTGGTGCCTAGGAAAGGAAGGGGAAAATGCTAAAAACACAAATGGGGAAAGAATAATAAACTTCTGCATAGAAAACGAGCTAATCATAGCAAATAGTGACTTTAAACATAAGGACATACACAAATATACAAGAGAAGTTGCGAGCAGAAAAGAAAAGTCAATAAT
Organism: Pachyrhynchus sulphureomaculatus; assembly: GCA_019049505.1. NCBI lineage: Eukaryota > Metazoa > Arthropoda > Insecta > Coleoptera > Curculionidae > Pachyrhynchus > Pachyrhynchus sulphureomaculatus. The sequence continues at coordinate 74,792,801 of CM032453.1, read as the reverse complement.
AGATTACTTCCTGGTAACCAAAGATATATGGAAAAAGGTGAGGGATATAAAAGTCAGGAAAGGAGCGGAGGTAGGTAGCGACCACTATTTAGTGGTTATGAAATGGCAAAAAGAGACAGTGGTAATGAAGGAAGAGAAGGGAAGAAGAGTGGAAAATGGAAAGATAAGATGCTATAGACTAGAAATACAGGAACTCAGAGACAGATACCGAAGGCAGATACAACAAGACATGCAAGGCATAACAGGGCGGGAAACAATAGAAGATATGTGGACGAAGATAAAGGAGGCAATACTAAGGGCAGCCGAAGGGGTGTATGGGACCGCAAGGCTTGTAAACAAAGAATGTTAAAAAACACAGTGGTGGAACGAAAAAATAAAGAACTCAATTAAAGTAAAAAGGAGAACATGGAAGAACTACCTAAGCAAGAAGACGCAACAGGATTACGAAGAATATAAAAGAGAAAGGAAGGTAGTTAAGGACCTGGTAAAAGATAGAAAGAGAGCAATGTGGATAGAGTTTGGAGAAAAAATGAGGAAGGCGTACAACAAAAATCAGAAACTGTTCTATGGAGTGATGAGAAATCAAAGAAAAAACAAAGAAACCATACGAAGAAATATAAAGGATCGACAAGGGACAATATTAACAGAAGAACAAGAAATCATGGAAAGATGGAGGCAGTACTTCAAGAACCTTTTAGAAGGGAGAGATATTGCACAACAAATTAACAGAGCAAACAACTTGAAGCCGACAAGGGGGAGGGAGAGAGATGAACATGAAGAAGAGATAAGCGCCAGGACAGGACAACATAACGGAGGAAATGATAAAAGCCGGAAACGAAGAAATGGTAAGAATATTGCAAGTATTGATGAACAAAATATATACGGAAGGAACTGCGCCGAAAGAATGGCAAGTGGGAATCATAGTACCCATACACAAAAAGGGAGACACAAGAGACTGTAATAACCTCCGAGGAATCACATTACTCAGCGCAGTAGGAAAACTATACGCACGAGTGATGGAGAAAAGGCTGAGAGAAAGGCTGGAGGAAACACTAGAAGACACACAATTTGGTTTAAGACCAAACAGAGGGGTGATTAATGCCAACTTCATAGTCAGGCAAGTGAGCGAAAAAGTTCTAAGGGAAGCAGGAGAAGTACACCTATGTTTCGTAGACCTGGAAAAGGCTTTTGATAGAATAGACATAGAAGACATCTGGAGGACCTTGAAGGATAGAGGAATTGACGAAAAAACAATAAATGGAATAAAATGTCTATATAGACAAACAACAAATTACGTTAGAGTAAGACAAGAAATGTCAGAGAGTTTCGAAACATCTAAAGGCGTCAGACAGGGGTGTATACCGAGTCCACTGCTGTTCTCGGTAGTGATGGACGAGGCTATAAAAACTGCAAAAAGGCAAACAAAGAAATACTGGGTGGGATTCCGGAACATGGAGAGAGTTGGAATAACGGAGATAACATACGCTGACGATATGGTACTGATCGCAAAAAAACTAGGAAAACCTGAACGGAAGTCTGAAAGTGTACAACGAAAGCTTGGAACGCATGAATATGAGCATAAATGTGAAAAAAACGAAGACAATGTTCATAAGCAAGGAGAACAAAACGCATGAAATATATCTAAGAGAAGAAAAGGTACAGCAGGTGGAGAGTTTTAAGTATTTGGGTGCAATGGTGACGAGGAATGGAGGGCTGGATTGGGAGATTAGGGCGAGGATAGAGGCAGCGGGGAGACTCTTTAATAGTATCAAGAACACATTCCTAGGCAAAAAAGGAATACCAAAATCAACAAAACTACAAATCTTCAAAAGGGTGGCGACACCAATAATTACGTACGGATCTTAAGTGTGGACAACAACACAAAGTCACAGAAGTAAGATACAAAGCATAGAAATGAGATTCCTCAGAAAGATTGAAGGAAGGACAAGACTGGATAGGATAAGAAACGTTGATATACGAGAAACACTGGAAATGAAGCCGATACAGGAGAAAATAGAAGAAAGTCAGATGAGGTGGTTTGGACAAATACAAAGAATGGGGAGGTAAGACTGGTAAGAAGAGTGTATGAAGCAAGAGAGAATAGAAAACGAAATCGAGGAAGACCACGAAGAACATGGAGGGAGGAAGTAAGGGGTGTAATGGAGAAGAAGGGAGTGAGGTGGGAGGAGGCAACAAGGCCATCCCGAAATAGAGAAAGATGGAGAGAAATATGGAAGACTTCAACCTAACTCTACCCACTCACACCAGCCTATACCGAGAGGTATCATGGCTAAGGATTAAGTAAGTAATATATATATATATATATATATATATATATATATATATATATATATATATATAAATATATATATATATATATATATATATATATATATATATATATATATATATATATGTATATATATATATATATATATATATATATATATATATATATGTATATATTTATTTATATATATATTTATTTATATATATATTTATATATATATATATATATATATATATATATATATATATATATATATATATATATATATATATATATATATACTTACTAATTTAAATAGATACATCATGTACACATAATAACAAAACAAAAAATAAAAACCAAAAAATTTATCAAAGTAAAGAATGCGATTATTGATAAGAACCATAAAATAAAATTCACTGGTGCACCGACAACGAAACTCTCAAGGTACTGTTGATTATTTTATTATATTTGTATGTCTTAAATAAATGTATTACATAGTGTGACGTTTGTAAAATAATTATATGTGTTGTATTGTAAAAAAATTTTCATTATGTTTTTCATGTAAATAAAAAAAACTTTGAGAATGCCCAGAATAATAGGGCAAAACGTAAATTAAGTGGTTAGAAATTTTAAGAAGAACCCAATACCCATACCACCCATAAATTTATAAGAGTCAAAGGTTCAATAAAAAGAAAAATTATATATATATGTATATATATATATATATATATATATATATATATATATATATATATATATATATATATATATATATCCTTCATTCACCCTCCGGAAAAAACACTTTAATTCTAACTTAATTTTAGGGTTGTAAACATACTATCAAAATGCTTTACGTTAAAACATGCAATTGTGCATGGTCAATTGCGGCAAATTAAAAAACACTTCGGTGTCTGTCTCTCTGTCTGTTCGTCTGTCACACCCGATTTTTTCCGAGAATATTTGACATAGAAAGTTGAATTTTGGCACTAATATAGGAATTGATGGTCTCATCAGAGGTGTGGAGTTTTGAAAGCTAAATTTTGACTAAACAGTTTAGTTTTGGGGGTGAAATCGGAAGTGAAAAAAAATTTTTACCAGGTTATCGAGTGGGGTGTCAAATGAAAGCTTGTAAAAACACAAGTTCAAAAATATGTACATATATATAATGTAACACTTGCGCACACTTTTCTTATCTTGAAAAAATTCTGGAATATTCTCCACGGGTAGGAGATTGAACGAAAATTATCACGAGTACATTACCTTTAATAATTTATCTGGTATACATAAAAAACCAAAATTTCAAGGTTATCAGTTTTCAATAAAAATTGGGAATCATTTTAAACTTCCCTATTAAAAATTTTGATAAAAAAAATCGACGTACGAAACACTAATTGCGCAAGTCCGACTTGCACTTGGCTGGTTATTTCCTCTTTATTTTGTACATTTACACCCTCATTATATATGTTGGCATTCTATGAAACTAAAATTTAATAAACGGATATATGGTTTGTGCCACACCTGAAAATAAGAGCGATTTTTTTTTAGTTTTAAAGTAAAAAAATGCTTTAAAAAGCTTCTGTATTTGAAACCTTCGCTTATCTCCTGAAATAAGATAGTTTTAGTGTTGGTCCATTTATAATTAATAATCTTTTATATAAAAGATTATATTAGTTGACAGAGGCTGATTCAAACCAGTAATCAGTTAGTTAAGAAAACATGGTTAGAATACCGAATTCGGCATCTAATCTCAAAGAGTAAATATCCCTTAAGATCGGTCCTGCAATAGTAGGCGAAACGCCAGAAAGTCACTTCATTTTGATACGATCTAATCCCAAGAAACATGTCTCTGCTAACCAAAGCCGAGGTAGCTTTTATTCCATGTTAACTAACTAATTGTTTCAGCACTTTTTAGAAGAAGACCGTCAAAATTTGAAGCACACGTTCTATTGGTCTCTGGCATTTTTATAATATTAATATGTATAACGGACCTTATAATGATGTCTTTGGCTTCTTGGGACTATTCTCAAATAAATATTTTTAACTATGATGATATTCCATGGGGTTCTACCACTACTACATCAACTAGTCCTTCTGGCAAGGATTTTAATCTTGATTTAATTGATGAAGTTGCTACTACCATTGAAGATGATGACTCTACAGGTCTTAAAGCAACATTTCAATTAAATATTGATACAATATTTAGATACAAAATAGGAAGAAAGATAGTATATGGCATATTAATCACATTAAGTACTAGAGGATTTGTAATTTGGCTTTTTAATTTTGTATCCGGAGTTATTTTATTACTTATATCCCTTAAGGTATGTATATTTATTTATAAGTTATTTCAGCTTTTGGGCTATCGTAAGTCACGATTGAGTGTTCAAACTAGAAAGGTTTGAACGATATTTCTACCTTATTGCGACTCTTCACACTACATGCTTATTACCTCATACATAAGTATGTCTTTTTTTATATTTTAAGACAAAGTCAATTTTTTTTTTAACCTAGACTGTTTTTTATACAAATTATAGAACTTTTTTTTTAAATTAGGTTTTTTTCGCAGATTTATTTTGAGAAAAATGAATACTTAAAACAGTTACTGTTGGCGTTTATATTTGGTTGGTTGACAATATTGCATAGATTGCTAAAGTTATGTTTTGTCAAATTATTTAAAATTTATTATATATATATATATATATATATATATATATATATATATATATATATATATATATATATATATATATAGATATATATATATATATATATATATATATATATATATATATATATAAAAAAATCTACAACGTAAATAATGAATAACTACAATCTTCCAAGTACACCCTTTGGAGGCCTGTGGCTCGGTAATGAAGGAACATAGGACAATATTTTATATGTGTGTACGTCTGACCTTATTTTGACCTAATTTGATCGATCCTAAATGATTTACCATACCTTTAGGACATTCTGTATTATAAGACAGTAAAAAGATTACTAATCTGCGCCTATGCTTTGTAGAAAGAAAAGTCTTGTTGATATTCCAAATTCTTGATTTAAGTGATGTTGAATATGCTACTATTATGTGTAACTCTATATTATTTTTATTTTGATTTCAAAAATGTAAAGTTGAATTTGTTAATATTAATTTCTTCTAAAAATCCTGTCTATTTAAAACTAAATTTCTTTTTGATATATTTGATAATGAAAAATGCTTAGATATCTTAACTTTTCCAACGTTAACTTGGAATAAATCCTTGTCCTTGTCTTTATCTTACAGTCTGTAGTCTGAAGATGCGTTCAGTACAGTACACAACCGGTAGTTTATTGATAATCACTTAAATAAAAAATTCGGAATATAAACAGACTTTTCTTTCTACATACCATATATCCACTGCTCCAATGGACAATCTTGAAGATTTAATCTGCGTCTGTTTAATATTTAATCGTCTTTTAACTTCCATATCTCTCCGTCGTATAAAAAGTAGTAACTGCTACTCTACATACAACAAGGTTTTTCAAGGTAGACAACCCCTCCTGATAATAAATCTGCAGTCCCTGAGCTACAGAGTCTTCATCTGTATCATTTCTTTCGTTTCTTTTATTTGCTGGGAAACTATAATTATTTCTTCTCTTGTCCTATGTTATCTGAAGTAAGCCACTGCTTAACTTCCTGTTATGTTACATTTCCTCTCCTCTTCTGCTCTATTGCCCTTGGCAGGGCGTGGTGACTACGCCCTGCTAAGGTACTTGATCCTTCCAGATCTCACGGTCTAGGGCCATTTGGCCCGCCTCATGCAGAGTTTTTCCAACAAGGGGTTGCATCCATCTTGTAGGAGATCTGCCTTTTGATCTTCGGCCGCTGACTTTTTCCTCGACCACCAGTTTCTCCATGGAATCTCTTCTTCTGGCGATGTGACCAAAATACGTGAGGTAGGCTTGGTTTACACGTTTGAGTAACCTAGTTTTCACGTTCATCTCTAACACTGACTCAGTGCTCTGTCCAGGAGATTCGAAGAACTTGTCTGTATACTTACATCTTGAAACTTTCGACTCTTTTTCTGTCAGTTTGCTTTACTGTCCAGGTTTCGGCTGCATACATTGCAATCGGAAATATGAACGCATTAACGAGTTGTAATTTTCATTTCCACTCCCTTTCAATTTTTGCACTAGTTCAAGTAAACTTTCTTCTCCTGTTCCATTGCCAGTGATAGATGACTGTATTTGTCGGTGACTTTTTACTATTGGGGCTAGTTCATTCAACGACAGATTACCTTTGTCCTAGACAATTTTGGTTTTATTAAGTGAAGGCTTCGACCAAGATTTTTTTATTGTTGAATAATGCATCAAATTTAATACACAAAAATTTTCAGTGATTTTTCGAAAATTGCTAGATCCTTAGTTTCAGTAAAATTTAATGGGAGTTCAGGAAGCCTGCGTTTATATTTTCCAATATATCTTGATCCATAAGCTATAATATAATAGTTACGTTTAAGGGAAAAATATAGTATAAAGTCACCAACATGTAACTATTTTCCGGGCTAAGACGAAGCATTATCTATTAACAAAATTGCTCTAATAGGAATGCTAGTTCTTTTTAAAAATTTACCGATGAAACAGATTCTTCTGCGAGACAAGTTGTAAATTGACCATCCAACAATATATTTTTCTAACTGATAATAAACGGGCGGTGTTAGAATATGATGACCTTCAAAGTTGTTGAACGGACAGAATTTCTAACAAGCATAAGTGGTAGTATGTGCTTTCTGGATGCATTTGTCTATGCTAATATAGTTGTTTCTCGCTTCTTTTGTACCCAGGAGCAGAACGTTCCTGCTTAAATGGCAATGTTTTTAGAGGAGACATTTCGTGATTTAAACCGCAGCTATACCAGGTGTACAAGTATGAAATGAGGATTTCAGACAACAGATGGTGCACCAATGCAGTTGGTGCTATAAAGATTCTACGTCATTTGTTGTGTCATCAACAAGTGTCAGACGCGCACAAGTGATAAATTAGAAAAGTGTGTGCATAGTGTTGTGTTCAATATGTCGAAATTTATATCGAACAAAGAGCATTCGCGGGCAGCATTAATTTTTTGCTTTCATTTGAAAAAAACTGTTGTTGAATCATACCGATTTCGGCGTTTCAAAAGTGGTGACTTCGATTTTGCAGACAAGGAACCTGGAAAATCGCCAAAAAAACAAATCGCCGAGCAATTGGGCGTTAGTCAACAAGCTATTTCCAATTGGCTACGAGAGATGGGAAAGATTCAAAAGACCGGTAGATAGGTACCACATCAGTTGAACGATAGGCAAATGGAAAAGCGCAAAAACACGTGTGACATTTTGCTCGCTCGGTACAAAAGGAAGTCGTTTTTGCATCGTATAGTTACAGGAGATGAAAAGTGGATTTATTTTGAGAATTTCAAGCACAAAAAATCATGGGTAGACCCAGGCGCACCATCCACATCGACCGCAAGACCGAATCGCTTTGGCAGAAAGACGATGCTCTGTGTTTGATGGGACCAGAGGGGCGTGGTCTATTATGAGTTGTTAAAACCTGGGAAAACGGTTAATACTAAACGTTATCAACAACAATTGACCAATTTGAACCGTTCGCTGCTTGAAAAAAGGCCAGAATACCTAAAGAGGCAACACAAAGTCATTTTTCTTCATGACAATGCTCCATCACATACGGCAAAACCAGTTCGCGACACGTTAGAAGCACTCAGCTGGAAAGTTCTACCCTATGCGGCTTACTCACCAGACTTGGCTCCTTCCGATTACCCCTTGTTTGCATTGATGGATCACGCACTTGCTGAGCAGCGCTTTGGTTCGTACGAAGATGTGAAAAAATGGCTCGATGAATGGTTCGCAGCAAAAGGGGAAGATTTTTACTGGCGTGGTATTCACAAATTGCCCGAAAGATGGAAAAAATGTATACCAAGCGATGGAACATACTTTGAATAAAGCATTTTTTATCATTCTTCCGAATTTAACATGTTTTTTTAGAAAAAAAATTCGCATTTCATACTTGTACACCTGGTAAATTCTGTGTGGGCCCATTATCTTCAATCGGTTATTTAGGCTCCTGTATAAATTTTAACCCCACAAACAATAATCTGCCTCATAACATCCCAGTTTTTCCACTGAGGAAGTCATTCAGAACTTGCAGTGAAAAGATCGGTATCTGAAAATTGTCTACTAATTAACAGAATCTTGCAGAATAGGACCCAAGAAAGTCATCTTTTAACCTTTGCTGAGTAACCCACATAAATAGGCCTTAGCTATGATTTTGATTGTTTCACCGCATCTATTCCTTTCATTAGTTTTTGATTTTTGTTCAATGAGTACAACGATCCGTTTACATTTGTTTTACTCCATATCGCATATACCTCCGTGCTTTATGAAATGCAACTGATAGTAAACACAGGATTCGGAGACGCATGATCCTTAAAACAAAAAAAATGCTTGGTTCTCCGTTAATTACTGGGGACTTACATGATCGAAAACAAAAAACACCAAAAGGTAATCGCTACTCGGTAATCGCGGTTCTACTGTATTTATATTAAAAAGTTTATCGGATTTATATTACACGTATTGTGTATGGTTCTCTGCAAATGATGAACTCTAGAAATATTTAAATCACCTGAACTCTTCAAACTAGAAAGCCCACTTCAAATTGGAACTACATAAATAAATAAAATAAATAAACTTTATTAATCCAGGAGACCATACACAATAGCATAGGACAAGTCAGGCACTATTTTAAATGTATTATAAATGAATTTACATAAATGTAATAAAGCAAACAAAAGTTATCATCTTAACATTAGTAGCCTCTATCTGTTAAAAAATCGTTTATACTATAGTACATTTTTCCAAAAAAAATCAATTAACGTTCTTTTATACAATTTTATATTATCAATATTTCGAAAACGGGGGGGGGGGGGGCAATTTATTAAATAGGTGAATGCCAATATAACGGGGATTGTTTTCCGTTGTGGACAAACTGTGGACTGGAATAGCATAGTTATCACCGTACCTTGTATTATAATCGTGATAATAATTGTTAGTAACAAAATTCTGTGGTTTCTGCTTCACAAATAACAAAATTTCAACCATGAAAATACAAGGTACTGTGAGGATCCTTAAATCCCTAAAAATCCGCCCACAGGAAGCAGTTCTCTGAGCGTTAACTATTGCTCTCATAGCTCTTTTTTGTAGCCGAACAACCCGGAGGCTATAAGAAGAACAACCCCAAAAAATTATGCCATACTTAATTCTTAAATAGAATTGTGCATACGTAATAAGACAACAAAACATTTTTATTGGTCAAATCTTTCAGTTTACATAATGCAAAACAGGACGATCATAAAGTCCTGCAAAGAGCATCAACATGGCTTTCCCAACTTAAGCTATTTTCCAAATTTATTCCTAAAAATTTTACTTCATCTACTTGTTGGATACTTTTCCCTTGAATTTTCAATAGAGAACTTTCAGATATTGCTTTAGTTGAGAAGTAAAATCAATGAATACAGTCTTTTGTCTATTTATACACAATTTATTTGCATTAAACCATTTTAAAAATTTATTTAAAATATCTGGTGCACACACTAGCACTTCTTCTTTATTTTTGTGAGAGTAAACGTAACTATTATCATCGGCAAACATGATGAGATTATGTTGCTCTTCTATATTAGGCAGATCGTTCACAAAAAGCAAAAACAACAGAGGTCCTAAGACAGATCTCTGCAGTACACCTATATTTATCGGTAATATGTCCGACTTTGCTGTATTTACATGTACGCGTTGGGTTCTCCCAGTTAAGTAACTCCTAAGTAGTTCATTAATTTTTCCCCTTAATCCATACGCATTCAACTTATCCAGCAGAAGATCGTGATTTACAAGGTCAAACGCCTTACTTAAGTCCATAAATAGGCCCAATGTTTTCATTTTCAGATCTAGATTTGTGTAAACTATATTAATAAATTCGTAAATTGCCGATATTGTGGATTTGCCCTTGAGAAATCCATTTTGTGCCCCATGCAAGATGCCGTACTTTATTACAAATGCTAGTATCTTATTAACCATTACTTTTTCCACAATTTTTAATAAGATAGGCCGGTAATTTTCAATACAATCTTTTTTACCCTTTTTGTATACCGGAATAATTTTTGCAATTTTCAACGCCTCAGGAAACACACCCTCGGATAGTATCATAATTATCAAAAATCTTAATGGAGATGAACACAAGTTTTTAGGATTTTAGTATGAACTTCATCAACTCCAACGGAATTAGAATTTTTTAGGTTATTTACAACATCCACCACATCCTGCTGATTTACTGGTGTCAGGAACATGGTATGAAGCTCCTGACAGTAGGGCAGTGAACAGCTGGGTTTAACATTGGGTAATGTCTCGTTCAATTTTTTAGCAATATTTATAAAATATGCATTAAAGCAATTTGCTATTTCAGAAGGATTCTCATCAACTACATCATTACTAACAATTTTGGTAATTCTATTTTTTTTTTTTTTTTCGTTTTTGTTTCGTATTTTGTCATTGATAATTTTCCACGTTATCTTAGATTTATTATCGGATTCAAAATATGTTTTAATGTTTGCTTCAGAAATAACTTTTCGATATATTTTCTTGTAGCTTTTATAATAGCTTAAGATAACTGCATTATGATTACTGTCTATTAATAATTTGTACCAACATTTCAGATTTTGTGATGATGTACAAATTCCTCTTGTAATCCAAGGTTTTTTTGTGACTGATTTTTACATGAACAATCTCTTTTTACTGGAAATGCCAAAGAAATATAATTCTATAAAATAGGAAAATGCTTCATTTACCCCAGCAGACTCAAAAACCTCATACCACGTTTCCTGCCCAAGATACTTCCTAAACGTCTCATAAGTTGTTTCATTATACGACCATTGATAAGTTATATTATTAGATTCTTGCACTGTAATGCCCAATGTTACAGTTTGGGCGGAATAATGTGATAAGCAATTAAACAATACCGTGCCAGTCAAGTTGTTATCAGCACTGTTTGTGCTTATGTAATCAATACCGGTTTTTGACGTTCTAGAAATTCTCGTGGGCGAATTGATTAAATTTCTAATCTTATATGATGAGAACAGATCTATTAGGTCTATCTTTGAGGCTGTATTAAACAAGTTATCAATGTTTAGATCTCCACATATTACAAATTCAGTTTTATTGTAGGAGCAAGCTATATTAAGTACCTCTTCGAGCTTTCTTAGAAAAAATCTTAGACTAGAAGAAAACAGCCAACTCCTCTTCTTAGACGTACTTGTGCTGAATATAGCGGAGGGATACCTTAATACTTATATCCTGAGAAAAATTTAAAATTTGAGAAAACTACAAAGTCAAAAAATTGAAAAATGTGAATAGAAATCTACATCATATGCATCCCGTTCGGATCTCCGGGTCCCGTTCGGATCTCCGGGTAGGGGCTGGTTCGGAGGCGTCGACTTGCAGACATCATAATTTTAAGATAGATTTTTGCAACATACGGGTATAAACTCGAACATAAATTCAGTGCATCAACACCTGCAATCAGATAAACCTCATGTACTCGCTTTATGTGAAACCAAGGTCAGTCCATCTACCAGCACGGTCAACTATCTTTATCCTGGGTACGACTTCTATTCCCGATTTAGGCGTAACTTTGGAATCTGTCTTTTTGTCAGAAGCGACCTCTCTTGTCAACGAGAAGAAGCTCTGGAGCCCCCAAACTTTGATGTTATGTGGTTAAAAATAACGACTCAACAAACCACAAGGTTCATCTGTATCCTGTATCGACCACCAAGTGATACCAATTTTCGAACACTTTTCGCTTCTCTTGCAGACACCATCGATTATTTACAAAGTAACTATCCAAGTGCCGAAATTGCCATCCTGGGCGACTTTAATGTCCACAATATCAACTGGCTCAAATATTCGAATACTACCGACGAACAAGGTCGTGAAGCTGAATCATTCTCAATCAGTTATGGCTTAACTCAGCTTATTGACAAACCAACACGGATCCCTGATCGAGACGGGGAGTTCGCCAGTCTTCTTGATCTGTTTTTAACCACCAATCCGGAGATTTACACGGTCACCGTAAATCCGCCGTTAGGTTCTTCCGACCATAAACTGCTTTCGACATCGAGTATCCTGCCAATCAGTGACAGAGAGGCGCCTAGGCCGCGCAAGATTTGACACTACAAATCTGCTAAATGGGAAGATCTCATGGGATACTTTCGAACTTTCCCTTGGATGGACGTTTGTTTTCGATCCGATAACCCATCTGACTGCGCCAGGGAGGTCTCCGATGTTATTTTGGCTGGTATGGAAGCTTACATCACTTTTTCGAAGAAATGCTCCTCCAACGGCAAACCTTGGTTCGACCGAAAATGCAAAGAAGCTGTTGCTTCTAAACATATTGCCTACCGACAATGGCGTGAAAATCCTAACACCTTAAATCGAAATATCTTTGTTCATGCCCGGAACAGATGCAAGGGAATTATCGACGAGGCCAAGGAGGCACACAATCAACGAATTAGAAACAAACTTCTCGCTTGTCCCAACAATTCCAGGTCCTTTTGGGCAGTCGCTAAGGCAGTTAGTCAAAACTTTACCAAATCCACCATACCACCACTCACACGGCCAGATAATTCCATTGCAACCACACCTGTTGAGAGAGCGAACTTGTTGGCTGAACTCTTTGCTTCACATTCTACTGTCGATTTCCAAGGAAAAACACCACCTACTATTCCCATATTGCAGTCAAGGATGCCCGATGTTGTCTTCAGACAGCGCATCATAAAGCGTATTTTAATGAAGCTAGACACCAAGAAGGCTTCTGGCGCTGACGGAATACCTGCCATAGTTCTCAAAAACTGTGCAAGGGAACTAACACCAGTTTTCTGTAGACTTTTTAACCTATCCTACAGAAAGGGAATATTTCCGTCCTGCTGGAAATGTGCCACGGTTCAGCCGATACCTAAAAAAGGTAAGAAGACCTTGCCAAATAACTACCGACCAGTTGCACTGCTTTCAATAATATCGAAAGTCATGGAAAAGATTATCAATGAGCATCTTCTAAAATATCTTGAACGATTCAATATTATTAGCGATCACCAATATGGTTTTCGTAAACATAGATCAACAGGAGATCTTCTGACTTATGTAACACATGTTTGGAACAACGCAATTGAACACTTTGGAGAATCTCGAGCGGTTGCTCTTGACATATCCAAGGCATTCGACCGTGTTTGGCACGATGGACTGTTGGCTAAGTTGCGCTCTTATGGTATGTCTGAAATTTTCTGTTTGTGGCTCTCATGTTTCCTCAGAGAGCGTTCTTTACGAGTGGCGGTCGACGGATTTCTTTCTAACACCCTCACTATCAACGCCGGTGTGCCCCAGGGCTCCATACTGTCTCCTACTCTCTTTCTCATTTACATTAACGATCTGCTGGAAAAGACCGGGAATCCAATCTATAGCTTTGCAGACGACAGTACGCTTGTCTCTTCATTCACCTTGAACGCTCGGACATCGGCTGCTCAGGCGAATATCCGCAGACAGCAGGAGGTCGTTCAACTTAACAAAGACCTGGAAGAAATTCTATCTTGGGGTAACAGTAACCAAGTGGAATTTAACGCTACAAAAACCCAAGCGGCAGTTTTTTCTAAAAAAGTTAACGTTGCTGAACCCGACATAGTTATGTCGGGGCACTCCATTCCCCTAGCATCGTCGCTCAATTTGTTGGGCGTTGGTTTGGGAGCAAATATGTCTTGGCATGAACATGTTGCAGGCATAGCAAGGAGAGCTTCTCAAAAATTGGGAATATTATTTAGAACCAGAAAGCTTTACACCCCACAGCAACTGTTAATTCTTTACAAAGCCCAAATTCGACCAACTATGGAATACTGCTCCCACGTTTGGGGCTCCGCTCCCAAATATACACTGCATTTGTTGGATTCTGTTCAGAGAAGAGCGGTCCGTCTGATTGGGGACCCGGAATTGACCGGCGGCCTTGATTCGCTGGAACATCGAAGAACGGTTGGCGACTTGAGTCTGTTCTACAAGTATTTTCATGGAAAGTGTTCGAAGGATGTAGCCCGCTTAATTCCTCCCAAAGCGGTGCATGTTAGAAATACACGTCGCGCTGGTGCTTCGCATCCGTATGAGGTTCAGCTTGTTACTCCGCGTACGACGCTTTTCAAGCAATCTTTTATATGGAGAACGTCATCCCTTTGGAATAATTTGCCCAGCGCTGTGTTTCCCACCGAGTACAATTTACAGCGATTCAAGAACAACGTGAATCGCTTTTTCCGCACTCGTGCCGCTCCTGAAGCGCTTTAGGGACTTCCCTGCAGCACGTGTGCTAGACCAATAAAAAAAAAAAAAAAAAAAAAAAAAAAAAATAACGTTTTCATTTTGATGTACATATTTCTAATAATTTATGCTTTTTATTGACAAAAACCGTTTAGTTCAAATTAAGGTTATTACCCTTTTGCACCAAATACTGTCCATATTATGTTTGCTATTATAAATATATAAAAAAAGCTTCAGTTATTCATGTAGTAACTTCCACTTTTTATGAATTTACAATATTTCTTTGATACTTCAATAACTTCTGACATAATGATATTAACTGAAAAAATCAAATTTTAGTATGTACCATACAGTCTGTCAAGTAATAACGTGACCCTTCGTATTCTTGAAAAAATGTGTTTTGAGAATATTTTTTGCCATCAATGTATTCTTTGGTGTGCTAACAACGGCGCAATAACCTTAGTAAGTTGCCTAATCTCTTCCTGCTTCAATAATCGCCTGGCATCTTCGAGGCATACTGTTGACGGGATTTTCTGCATCCTCTGCAAATTTTTCGAATCTCGAGAGACAGCTGAGTCAAAAACCTCTAAGCTTTCTCTCTACAAGGGACCAAATGTTTTCAATAGGGTTGGCATCCTGCGATTGTGATGGCCACTCTAATATCTTATCGTGGGCCCAAGCAAGCCGCGTGATTTTCGCCCAGCAAAGGTTTCTTCAACGTGCTTTGAAATTTGACATCACGAATAGGAAGATGTTGTCGACTGGTCTCATGTGACGCATTCAAACCCAATTTTCTTACTTTTGCCGCTCCTTGACACAGCGTCAATTTCGGGTCCCGTGAAAATAAAGAGACGATTCGTTTTTCGACTTTCGGAGTGATTTGGCGTACCGAGCCACATTTTGACAAGTCGTCGACATTTCTTCACAAATGACAGCGGCTTTTTAATATATTTAGCGGCCGCGGAATGTGCCATTTAGGTCCCTTTGGATGGGAACAAAGAAAGACTGCCTAGAACCGTCGCACAAACAAGTGACTCATTTTGGATTTTACGTAATTTCGATGAAAATTCAGAATCGACTAATACATTTACTAAAATGCGTCGTAGACAAAGGTTTCCGCTACCGATTTTTTGTTGAATCGTTAGAATCCCATCTACCAAAAATGAATTATCGCAGACACGTTCTTACTTGACAGACTGTACCAACAGCAAATTATTGGGAAACTTTACGTGGAATAAAATAAAAAATGCGATTTTTAAATTTGCACGTTTCATTTTTTGCTGATTTAATTAACCAATAAATGATTTATATGTGCCTTTATTTTAGGGTGGTAGTTGTATAAATCACTGATACCACCAACAATTTTTTTATTTTGTTTACTTAATATGACCAACATAATTTTATTGTTTTATCAGAATCTCCCGATGATCCTAGACTCAAATTATAAAAATATGAATTTTCAGGGTTATGCTCTAATATGATGTCACACTTACTAATTATTGTTTTTTTTTTAGATTTTCCGAGCACCTCCGATTCTTAAGTAGTAAGTATCATATTAAAAATTACGTGTGTGTGTGTGTGTGTGTGTGTGTCTGTATGTGTCTGTGTGTGTGTGTGAGAGAGAGAGCGAGTTTTGGTGCTGGCTATAATCATTTGGCCAGCTTTTTAATAGTTCCGTAATAAATACAAATTTTCTAATAAAATTTTGCTGAAAATATCTACGTTCTCAAAAAATGCCTTTTCTGTAAGCTAACAGGAACTTTTTAAAACTAAATATCCTATATATTCGAATTTTATTACAGCAAGGCAATATCAGTGACTATTTTCAAGGTACAAGGTGTTGCATGAAAAGATTAATTTTAAAAAAATTATAATAAAAAAACAAATTTTAAATAACAAAATCTATCTCTACATTAAGGTGTAGTCCTTAAAAAATGTTTTTTAGTGTTCCGTACGGAACACTTATAAGATGACTTCGGTGTCTGTCTGTCTGTCTGTCACACCCGATTTTCTCCGAAACTATTTGTCATAGAAAGTTGAAATTTGGTAATAATATAGGAATTAATGGCCTCATCAGAGCCGTGTAGTTTTGAAAGATAAATTTTGACTTAAGGGGTTAGTTTTGGGGGTGAAATCGGAAGTGAAAAAAACATTTTTTTTACTAGGTCATCGAGTGTGGTGTCAAATGAAAGCTTGTGAAAACACGAGTAAAAGACATATATATATATATATATATATATATATATATATATGTATAGATATATATATATATATATATATATATATATATATATATATATATATATATATATATATATATATATATATATATATATATATGTATAGATATATATATATATATATATATATATATATATATATATATATATATATATATATATATATATATATAGATATATATATATATATATATATATATATATATATATATATATATATATATATATATATATATATATAATACTTGCGCACACTTTTCTTTGTATTGTTTTTAAAAAATCACGAAAAGTCGCTGTCCCCCCACCTTATCTCGAAAAGTACTGATCAAAAAATTTTGAAAAAATTTTGGAATATTCTCCACGGGATATAGATTGAGCGAAAATTATCACGAGTGCATTCATTACCTTTAATAATTTATCTGGTATATAAAAAAAAAAAAAAAAAATTCAAGGTCATCAGTTTTCAGTAAAGACTGGAAAGAAATTTTGTTGAATACTCGTTTGGGGTGTGTTTTGTGAAATCATTGATCATTTTATACCACCGTAACAAAGCTTTTTATTTTAAAAGCAATTAACGTACGGAACATTAATTGTTCAACTTGCACTTGACCGGTTATTTAACATAATAATAACTATTATTTTTCCGGAATTTTTCTGAGCGAACACTGATCGCTGTCATTTTTTCAGGATATTTTCTTTTTTATTCCAGACGGCGAAAAATGTTTTGAACTGTCACTTCGAAGAAATTTTTGTTTAATTTGACCTGCTTAATTTCAAATATTAATTATTCCAAAACAGTTCAATTCAGACATATGATATGTTTTTTTTTATGGGTCTAGCACACGTGCTGCAGGGAAGTCCCTAAAGCGCTACAGGAGCGACACGTGTGCGGAGAAAGCGATTCACGTTGTTCTTGAACCGCTGTAAATTGTACTCGGTGGGAAACATAGTCCTGGCCAATTATTCCAAAGAGATGATGTTCTCCATATAAAAGACTGTTTGAAAAGCGTTGTACGAGGAGTAACAAGCTGAACTTCATACGGGTGTGAAGTATTAACGCGACGTGTACTTCTAATATGCACCGCTCTGGGAGGAATTAAGTGGGCCACATCCTTCGAACATTTTCCATACTTGTAGAATAGGCTCAAGTCTCCCACCGTTCTTCGATGTTCCAGCGAAACAAAGCCGCCGGTCAGTTTCGGGTCTCCAATCAGACGAACAGCTCTTCTCTGAATAGAATCCAACAAATGCAGTGTATGTTTGAGAGCAGAGCCCCAAACATGGGAGCAGTATTCCATAGTTGGTCGAATTTGAGCTTTGTAAAGAATTAACAGTTGTTATGGAGTGTAAAGCTTTCTGGTTCGAAATAATATTTCTAACTTTTGAGAAGCTCTCCTTGCTATGCCTGCAACATGTTCGTACCAGGACATATTTGCTCCCAAATTAACGCTCAACAAATTGAGTGACGATGTTAGAGGAATCGAGCGCCCGGGTTCAACAACGTTAACTTTTTTAGAAAAAACTGCCGCCTGGGTTTTTGCAGCGTTAAATTTCACTTGGTTACTGTCACCCCAAGACAGAATTTCTTTCAGGTCTTTGTTAAGTTGAATGAAGTTGGACAAATAATATCTAGAATTTTTAGTAGGACTCAAAAATATAATAGTATACAGGGCTTTACATTAAAAAAAAATTAAGATGTAATTTCTTCGAATTCACAGTTCAAAACATTTTATTGCCAATGTCAGCATGTGCGCCGTATAACACCCTATAACTTTTATTTAAACATTTTTTTTTTACACTGTGGAATCATTATTCCATACATATGGGGCACCCTGTATATAACATCTATTGGTGTCAAATTACTGTCACATCTAGGTTATCTTATGTCACTTCTTTTAGAAATTAGTTTATTTAGAAAATTTCTTGAACGACTGAGGAATATTCGATTGAAATACATAATATTGCCCCATTTGAAAACAGGTTCTCTCAGCTTAATTATCAAAATTTTGTAATACGAATGTGACATTGCAACTAAAATCCTTAATGGGACTATACAGACTTTTACGTAACCGTTGAGATTGAAAATGTATTTCATGCTAAAATAAGATTAGAGTAAATGTTAAAATAATGTTCAATCATTTAATTAACTAACTTTTTCCCACTTCTGAGCTGTATCAATTGTGTGTATATATATATATATATATATATATATATATATATATATATAAATAAATATATATATATATATATATATATATATATATATATATATATATATATATATATATATATATATATATATATATATATATATATATGTATATATATACTACCCGTGTCCGCGGCTCCGCTCACGTGGACTTGATTCACTGTTATCGTCACTGCTTATTCCTTCTGTTACCTAACGTAATAAAATATATCCTATAACCTGACCAGAGAACGTATGTATTTTATAAAAACAACATGTAAATCGAATATATATAATACATTAAAATTCCGGGTTTCAATCCGTTCGTCTAACAATGAATTTGTACGACGTTTCGCCAAAATCTCATTTGGCATTTTCAAGTGCTCTTGCTGCTGTTGCTACTCGATACTGTGATCTAGTTGATGCTGCCGCTCGAAGCTAACTCACGGTTAGCTTTGAGCGGCAGCAGCAGTGAGATCACAGTATCGAGTAGCAGCAGCAACAAGAGGACTTGAAAATGCCAAATGGGATTTTGGCAAAACGTCGTCCAAATTCAATGTTAGACGAACGGATTGAAACCGGGAATTTTAATGTATTACATTCCACCATCCGTGAAAACTTCTATTGTAATATATATATATATATATATATATATATATATATATATATATATATATATATATAAATAAATATATATATATATATATATATATATATATATATATATATATATATATATATATATATATATATATATACTGGCTAGTGAGAATAAGATTCTTAAAATAGTAGGATTGCAGTCAGGTATTCTAGGCCAAGAGTCTTAGACTTGAAGTTGTTAAGAGCGCCGGACAACAAAATACTCACCAAGTGGTATAGGAAGCCAATGAGCAGTGGAAGGTATCTTAACTTCCACTCAAATCATCCTATTAAGATCAAGCTGGGTTTGGTGACAACACTAAAAACTAGAGTATCTAGATTGTCCCACCAAACCCTAGTGCATGAAAGTGTAAATGAACTAAAAACACTTCTACTTGAAAATTCATACCCAAAGAAAATAGTTAATACTCTATGCACATATAGTCAAACCTTAACTACACAGCATAACAACAATCTAACTTTACCACCCCAACATACCACCAATAATACATTACATGTCGTCTTACCATTCTTCAACGAACTTACACCTAGACTCATAAATATTTTCAGAAACCAAAATATTAAAATTCCTAATAAATGTAATAACAATTTAAAGTTTTTATACACACCTCTCAAATATCCAATAGAAACTCAACAAAAATTTAACATAGTCTACAATATACCATGCAGTGAATGTGAACTAAGATATGTAGATCAAACATCACTTTCATTAAAAAACCGCATCACTTCTCACAAAAGTGATGCCAGATTGGTTAAAAGAACATGTGCGTTGTCGGAGCATGTTATAAATTATGATCACAAAATAAACTGACAGTTCATCCATCTTATATAACGAAAAAAAACTATCATAAAAAAAAGTTTCTAGAAAGACTTAATATCCCAAATACAATGAACAAAAGATCCGACATTAAGAATCTTAGTGCTATTTATCTTTTTACTCTGCAACTAAAAAGACATATGACCCAATATAACAATAAAGAACATAGTAGTACATACCTCGGATCTTTTGGAACATTTATAACAGTGTTTGTAAAGAGTATATGATTTAGAAATTCACTATGCTCAATGATTTCAATGAGATGAAGTGTAAAACCATTTAAAAATTATCACACATATAGTAGATGCGCAATCAGTAAGACGAGACACTTTACCGCCTAACCGCATAAGTTAGAACCCTACAAAATGTAAATCAACGTTACAATGTTTTCCTTAGTTTTAAGTGGTTTTTAAAAAGAGTTTTAATTGTGAAATGTTTTTGTTGAGTGTAACCCATCTTTTTGAAAGGAAAATTCTCACGTTTTGTAAGTAGAACTTGTAAATTGTAACGAAATTAGTAATAATTGAAAATAATACTTACAGGTGCCTTGAAAAAGAAATAAATTAAATTTCGAAAGCTCGGCAACTAACAAAGAATTTTATTGGCCCGGAATACCTGACTGCAACCCTACTGTTTTAGGAATTTTATATATATATATATATATATATATATATATATATATATATATAATATATATATATATATATATATATACCAGAGGCAATCATGTACCAACTTTTCGTCCGAAAGAGAGTTGGCTAGAGAAAATATACCAATATGTGAGATAAGCGAGTCACACTGGAAAGGGTGCTGATAAAACCGGTGAAAATGGAGTTGGATTTGTGGTATCTAAAAAAGTAACTGTAGAGAATATCACCCTATTAACGAAAGACTAATTAAAATAACTTTAAAAGCAAAACCACATAGAATACATCTGCTACAAATTTATATGCCAATTTCAGACTCATCAGACCAGGAAATCGAGGATACCTACAGCGAAATTGAAAGAATTATAACATAAATACCAATACATATCCGTAAAACAGTTGGAAAATATGGTCTTGGTAAGCGGAATGAAAGGGGTGGAAGGTGACTTCAATTTTCCATCGAAAGTAAAATGACGATATTGAATACCACCTTTCAAAACCATCCTCGTCGTTTCTATATATGGGTATCTCCAAACGGAGAATATAAAAAAAAAATAAAAATCAAATAGATTTTATCAATACGAGGTGACGTACTTCACTTACATATATTAAAATTAAACCTGGAGCAGAACGTGGATCTGATCACTAGTTATTCTTTAGAAAAATTAAAATCAAATTTCAAATAAAACATAAAAAAAAACAGAAACATTTATTGAGTATATATATATATATATATATATATATATATATATATATATATATATATATATATATATATATATATATATATATATATATATATATATATATATATATATATATATATATATATATATATTCTATATATATATATATATATATATATATATATATATATATATATATATATATATATATATATATATATATATATATATATATATATATATATATATATATATATATATATATATATATATATATATATATATATATATATATATATATGTATATATATATATATATACAGTAATACCCCGCTTTACGCGAGGGATACGTTCCGAAAAAAATCGCGTTAACTGAAATTCGCGTATATCGAGGTTTATGATTAAACATAGTCAAAATTTAATACAAAAAAATACAAATCATTTTAATCAATCACTTTAATTCTAAGAACACTTTATGCAATACATACTCTTATTTTTTACGGAAAAATACATCTATTGTCTTTTGGGTAACGTTTTGTTTACGTTCTTGTAAAATACGTTCATAACACCCAACACTGTTTTTAATTGTTTGACACACGGTCAAGACACGGTCATCATTATTGTCTATACTCTGCAATATGTCCAAACCTGAATAAATTTTTGAAAGTGCATTTTGTATTTCCCCTGAAGATAAAACTTTCTCTTCTACTTGTTCTTCCTCATCGTAGATAGGATTATTCTGTAACTCGATCAGATCTTCATTGCTAATAGGATCGTCGTGCGTTGCTACAAGTTCTACGAGATCTTCTACCGTGACATCTTCAAGTTCAGACCCCTCAATCATTGCAGCAATGTCTTCAAGCACTTGTCTCTGCATCTGGACAATTCTTCTAGGTGCTTCCACTACATCTGGCCAAAGATTACGCCACACCCCATTCATACAACTCATTTTAACTTCCTTCCAAGCCTCTTCTATGTTGTGAATAGACTTCATAATGTTGTATGACTTCCACCACTCTCGCATAGACTGTCTTCCTTCCCCGTCAGTTTCATGAATTAGTTGGCTAAAAGTGCGGCGATGGTAATAAGCTTTGAAGTTTGCTATTGCTCCCTGGTCCATAGGTTGTAATATTGACGTAGTGTTTGGTGGAAGGAACTTTACGTACACTTTTAAGTCTCTGGGCGTATCAAGTGAGGTTGGATGTCCTGGGGCATTGTCTAAGAGTAATATAACTTTAGGTTCAAGCCCATTTCTGTCACAGTATGATTTGACTGATGGGCAAAAACTATTAGAATACCATTCTTGAAAAATTTCCCGTGTAACCCACGCCTTTCTGTTTGATCGCCACACAACTGGTAGACTTGTCTTGTCTGTGCCTCGCATTGCACGGGGTGTTTCTGAATGGTACACTAGTAAAGGTTTCAGTTTGAAATCACCAGTGGCATTACCACCCAGCAGAAGTGTTAGTCGATCTTTCGCAGCTTTGAAACCACTGGCTTGACGTTCTTCCTTAGAAATGAATGTTCGAGATGGCATTTTTTTCCAGTAAAGTGCGGTCTCATCAACATTGAAGATGAGACAAGCAGGAATTTTCTCTCGTCTAACGAAGTCTTGAAACTTGTCTGGAAACTCAGCTGCAGCTTGAATGTCCGCGCTGGCCGCCTCGCCTGTTATGTGGATATTGTGAAGATTAGAACGCTGCTTGAACCGATGGAACCAGCCTCTGCTGGCAGCAAAAGTCGGAGTGGCACTCCCTTCTCCTTCTTTTGTTTTCAGCATCTCATACAAAGATTTTGCTTTTGTGCATATGAGATCTTGACTTAGTGGTGTGTTCTTCTTATTCAAATCTTCGATCCAGACTGACAGTAATTTCTCCATTCTTTCTAAGATAGATGATCTCGAACGAGAAAGTTTTGTTGCACTTATAGGTGTTGAACCTTCGCTGGAGATTTTAATTTTTTCCCGATTTTTATAAATCGTTCTCACAGTCGATTCTGAGAGTCCAAAATCTCTCCCAACAATTGTTGCTTTGCCTCCATTTTCCATTCTTCTTAACACTTTCATCTTCAATTCCAAAGTGACGCTTTTACGCTCTTTTTTCTTTACAGGCGGCATTTTTAACGTAGGGTTAAATTATGTATGTATGTATCTCCAATAAATATTAAAACAAAACTGCCAGCCGACCGAACTAACATTACGGAACAAATGAACACACGAAACGAACGAGGAAATCCCCATAGAACAAAGTCGAAGGACAGGGAATTCCCAATTCTTCAAAGAGAATATTCAGAGAAAGCGGGGATCCCCCCGCGACCATAGAGAAGTTAATGACTACATGAGCGCGAAATTTGAAATTCGCGTTATAGTGAAACCGCGCGTAACGGGGGTCGCGCTAAGCGGGGTATTACTGTATATATATATATATATATATATATATATATATATATATATATATATATATATATATATATATATATATATATATATATATATATATATATATATATATATATATATATATATATATATATATATATATATATATATATATATATATGTATATATATATAATACATTAAAATTCTAGGTTTCAATCCGTTTGTCTAACAATGAATTTGCACGACGTTTCACCAAAATCTTACTTTCAAATGCTCTTGCTGCTGTTGTTACTCGATACTGTCATCTTACTGCTGCTGCGGCTCGAAGCTAACTGTAAGACCGAAGTACGGTCGCCGTTCTTTATAGGTCGGCGTTTACGCAGATTGTTCGGGCATCGGTGTTTGCCGGCTGGGTGCAGTGGTAATTACGGGTTCCAGCGCTATGCTGACTGTTGCCTTCTCGATGTTTTGGTTATTCCTTGGTTTAGCTAGTAGACCCTTTCATGTAGTAGAGATATTCAGTGTATCATCCCGCTTATTTAGTTGTCCATTCTTTTCGGTAAACGGGATGATGCACTGAATGAATATATATATATATATATATATATATATATATATATATATATATATATATATATATATATATATATATATATATATATATATATATATATATATATATATATATATATATATATATACAGTCATATAAAGTTCCTCAAGTTAAGTGGTTAAGTCCATTCTTTTCGGTAAACGGGATGATGCACTGAATGAATATATATATATAATATATATATATATAAATACTATATATATATATATATATATATATATATATATATATATATATATATATATATATATATATATATATATATATATATATATATATACAGTCATATAAAGTTCCTCAAGTTAAGTGGTTTGTTCGTAAAAAAAGAAAAAATGTGATTTTAACAGTGTTCCAAACTTAACACCTCACAAAATGAACTACTTTCTAAGAGCAAATTTTGAAGAAGACCTCTTCCGAAGGTCGAAACGTTAATAAATATATAACAGAACCAAGAATAGTTTTAATAATCTAATTCCAAGAACACGTAAAATATAATATATATATATATATATATATATATATATATATATATATATATATATATATATATACCATATAAAATATATATTTACCAATTGTCCCAAAAACAACGTATTCCCTTCGAGGGCTGATAGGCCAGCTCAAAGCTCACCGGAATATGTAAATAGGACCTTGGTGAAAAATCCTTAGATTTGGAGATATTAACACTTTTATGAATTTCGTGAAAATCTACACCTTAGATCAGTTTATCGAGTACCACTACTACAAATTTCCATATTCTAGGATTCTAAATATTGTTACGTGATCCTGAATAACTCTGCTGTTGATTACTGTGGGAAAAAACCATTCTTGCAAGTATCGTGAGTAAAAACATTTTAATTAGCTAATTTTGACTTTTCATATTCTAAAAAAGGATTTTTCACTAAGGTCATATTTACAAATTCTGGTCGATCTGCTCTCGAAGAGAACACAATGGTTTTTTTTATGGGTCTAGCATACGTGCTGCAGGGAAGTCCGTAAAGCGCCACAGGAGCGACACGTGTGCGGAAAAAGTGATTCACGTTGTTCTTGAATAGCTGTAAATTGTACTCGGTGGGAAATACAGTCCTGGGCAAATTATTTCAAAGGGATGATGTTCGCCATATAAAAGACTGCTAAAAAAGCGTTGTACGAGGAGTAATAAGCTGAACCTCATACGGATGTGAAGTATTAGCGCGACGTGTATTTCTAACATGCACTGCTCTGGCAGGAATTAAGTGGGCCACATCCTTCGAACACTCAAGTCGCCAACCTATCTTCGATGTTCCAGCGAATCAAGGCCGCCGGTCAATTCCTGGTCTCCAATCAGACGAACAGCTCTTCTCTGAATAGAATCCAACAAATGCAACGTATGTTTGGAAGCGGAGCCCCAAACATGGGAGCAGTATTCCATAGTTGGTCGAATTTGAGCTTTGTAAAGAATTCACAGTTGTTGTGGAGTGTAAAGCTTTCTGGTTCGAAATAATATTCCCAACTTTTGAGAAGCTCTCCTTGTTATACTATTGTGTTTGGAACATCCTATATATATATATATATATATATATATATATATATATATATATATATATATATATCTTGCCCCTTCCGCCCATTGTGATGGCGCCATAAGCGAAGAAAAATTAAATTTATTTATGAAACACATTATATTAATGTAGCTACTTCAATTATTAATATTTTAACCAATATTCTTTTCAGTGACAACAAGAGTATTCCAAGGCCCAAGGTTGGTTTATCAGCTCAGAATAAACATAAAGACTCGTTTTTTCGGAGACACGTTTGCAGAGGATAATTACAGTACACCACCACCATCCGAGAGAAAAAGATATTCTATGCCGTCCGATGATTGGTATCGCCGTGACCGCAGTAGAAACAACCCCTTAGCTTTAGATAATAAACATAGGAAAAATGATAAAATGTTTTCTTAAATAAATCATACAATTATCTTAATTATTGTATATGTTTTCATGTCTGCGAACTCATAGGGTTGACAGCGTGTTAGTAATAAATGTAAATTAGTTATTTTTGATTACTCATACATAAATAATAATCGTGAGTGGCAAACTTATACGGGAGGGATGAAAGGAACATCGCTTCTTTCTGGCTAATATTTAATCGTTTATATCTTCTTTGGTATATTAATGTATAAATATATGCCATATTGTTTTTATTTATTTGTATTTTACAATATATAATTATTGTTTTACTATAATAAATCTATAATTTGGTTTATCTTTTTTTATGGGCGAGCAACTAACCATTTATAGGGACATTTAGATATAGAAAAATCGTGAAAAATTTATATATATTATATATATATATATATATATATATATATATATATATATATATATATATATATATATATATATATATATATATATATATATATATATATATATATATATATATTTATATATATATATATATATATATATATATATATATATATTATATATATATATATATATGTGTATATATATATATATATATATATATATATATATATATATATATATATATATATATATATATATATATATATATATATATATATATATATATTTATATATATACACATATATATATATATATATATATATATATATATATATATATATATATATATATATATATATATATATATATATATATATATATATATATATATAGTCGAGAAGAGGCTCTGGAGCCGGTTAAAAATAATGACTCAACAAACCACAAGGTTCATCTGTATCCTCTATCGACCACCAAGTGACCAACTTTAGAACACTTTTCGCTTCTCTTGCAGACACCATCGATCATTTTCAAACTAAATGTCCAAGTGCCGAAATTGCCATCCTGGGCAACCTTAATGTCCCCAATATCAACTGGCTTAAATATTCAAATACTACCGACGTTGTGGCTTAACTCAGCTTATTGATGAACCAACACGGATCCCTGATCGAGACGGGGAGTTCGCCAGTCTTCGTGATCTGTTTTTAACCACCATTCCGGAGATTTACACGGTCACCGTAAATCCGCCGTTAGGTTCTTCCGACCATAAACTGCTTTCGACATCGAGTATCCTACCAAACAGTGACAGAGAGGTGTCTAAGCCGCGCAAGATTCGGCACTACAAATCTGCTAAATGGGAAGATCTCATGGAATATTTTTGAACTTTCACTTGGATAGACATTTGTTTCCGATCCGACAACCTTTCTGACAGCGCCAGGGAGGTCTCCGATGTTATTTTGGCTGGTATGGAAGCCCCTTCAACGGCAAGCCTTGGTTTGATCGAAAATGCAAAGCAGCTGTTGCTTCTAAACATCTTGCCTACCGCCAATGGAGTGAAAATCCTAACACCATAAATCGTAACACCTTTGGTCGTGCCCGGACCAGCTGCAAAGGAATTAACGACGAAACCAAGGAGGCACACAATCAACGAATTAGAAACAAACCTTTCGCTTATCTCAATAATTCCAGGTCCTTTTTCGGCAGTCGCTAAGGCAGTTAGTCAAAATTTCACCAAATCCACCATACCACCGCTCACACGGCCAGATAATTCTATTGCAACGACACCTTATACACGTATTTTAATGAAGTTAGACACCAAAAAGGCTTCTGACGCTGACGGAATACCTGCCATAGTTCTCAAAAACTGTGCGAGGGAACTAACACCAGTTTTCTGTAAACTTTTCAATCTAACCTACAGAAAGGGCATATTTCCTTCCTGCTGGAAATGTGCCACAGTTCAGCCGATACCTAAAAAAGACAAGAAGACCTTGCTAAATAACTACCGACGAGTCGCACTGCTTTCAATAATATCGAAAGTCATGGAAAAGGTTATCAATCAGCATCTTGTAAAGTATTTCGAAGGATTCAACATTATTAGCGATCACCAATATTGCTTTCGTAAACAAAGATCAGCAGGAGATCTTCTGACTTAAGTAGCATATGTTTGGGACAACGCAATTGAACACTTTGAAGAATCTCGTGCGGTTGCTCTTGCCATATCTAAGGCATTCGACCGTGTTTGGCACGATGGACTGTTGGCTAAGCTACGCTCTTATGGTATGTCTGAAAAGTTCTGTTTGTGGCTCTCATGTTTCCTCAGAGAGCGTTCTTTACGAGTGGCGGTCGACGGATTTCTTTCTAACACCTTCACTATCAACGCCGGTGTGCCCCAAGGCTCCATGCTATCTCCTACTCTCTTTCTCATTTACATTAACGATCTGCTGGAAAAGACCGGGAATCCAACCTACAACTTTGCAGATGACAGTACGCTTATCTCTTCATTCACTTTGAACGCTCGGACATCGGCTATTCAGGCGAATATCCGCAGGCAGCAGGAGGTCGCTCAACTTAACAAAGACCTGGAAGAAATTCTATCTTGGGGTGACAGTAACCAAGTGGAATTTAACCCAGGCGGCAGTTTTTTCTAAAAAAGTTAACGTTGCTGAACCCGACATAGTCATATCGGGCCACTCCATTCCTCTAGCATCGTCACTCAATTTGTTGGGCGTTAATTTGGAAGCAAATATGTCCTGGCATGAACATGTTGCAGGCATAACAAGGAGAGTTTCTCAAAAATTGGGAATAGTATTTCGAACCAGAAAGCTTTACACTCCACAACAACTGTTAAATCTTTACAAAACTCAAATTCGACCAACTATGGAATACTGCTCCCATATTTGGGGCTCCGCTCCCAAACACACACTGCATTTGTTGGTTTCTGTTCAGAGAAGGGCTGTTCGTCTGATTGGAGACCCGGAACTGACCGGCGGCCTTGATTAGTTGTGTCTGTTCTACTTTGAACTTGAGTCTGTTCTATAAGTATTTTCATGGAAAGTGTTCGAAGGATATAGCCCGCTTAATTCCTCCCAGAGCGGTGCATGTTAGAAGTACACGTCGCGCTAATACTTCACCTCCGTATGCGGTTCAGCTTGTTATTCCTCGTACCACGCTTTTCAAGCAGCCTTTTATATGAAGAACAAGAACATCATCCCCTTGGAATAATTTGCTCAGGGCTGTGTTTCCCACCGAGTACAATTTACAGCGATTCAAGAACAACGTGAATCGCTTTTTCCGCACACACATGCCGCCCCTGTAGCACGTGTGCTAGACCCATAAAAAAATATACGTATATACATATATATATATATATATATATATATATATATATATATATATATATATATATATATATATATATATATATATATATATATATATATATATATATATATATATATATATATATATATATATATATATATATATATATATATATATATATATATATATATATATATATATACATATATATATATATATATATATATATATATATATATATATATATATATATATATATATATATATATATATATATACGTATATTTTTTTATGGGTCTAGCACACGTGCTACAGGGAAGTCCCTAAAGCGCTCCAGGAGTATGTATATATATATATATATATATATATATATATATATATATATATATATATATATATATATATATGTATATATATATACAGTAATACCCCGCTTAGCGCGACCCCGTTACGCGCGGTTTCACTATAACGCGAATTTCAAATTTCGCGCTCATGTAGTCATTAACTTCTCTATGGTCGCGGGGGGATCCCCGCTTTCTCTGAATATTCTCTTTGAAGAATTGGGAATTCCCTGTCCTTCGACTTTGTTCTATGGGGATTTCCTCGTTCGTTTCGTGTGTTCATTTGTTCCGTAATGTTAGTTCGGTCGGCTGGCAGTTTTGTTTTAATATTTATTGGAGATACATACATACATAATTTAACCCTACGTTAAAAATGCCGCCTGTAAAGAAAAAAGAGCGTAAAAGCGTCACTTTGGAATTGAAGATGAAAGTGTTAAGAAGAATGGAAAATGGAGGCAAAGCAACAATTGTTGGGAGAGATTTTGGACTCTCAGAATCGACTGTGAGAACGATTTATAAAAATCGGGAAAAAATTAAAATCTCCAGCGAAGGTTCAACACCTATAAGTGCAACAAAACTTTCTCGTTCGAGATCATCTATCTTAGAAAGAATGGAGAAATTACTGTCAGTCTGGATCGAAGATTTGAATAAGAAGAACACACCACTAAGTCAAGATCTCATATGCACAAAAGCAAAATCTTTGTATGAGATGCTGAAAACAAAAGAAGGAGAAGGGAGTGCCACTCCGACTTTTGCTGCCAGCAGAGGCTGGTTCCATCGGTTCAAGCAGCGTTCTAATCTTCACAATATCCACATAACAGGCGAGGCGGCCAGCGCGGACATTCAAGCTGCAGCTGAGTTTCCAGACAAGTTTCAAGACTTCGTTAGACGAGAGAAAATTCCTGCTTGTCTCATCTTCAATGTTGATGAGACCGCACTTTACTGGAAAAAAATGCCATCTCGAACATTCATTTCTAAGGAAGAACGTCAAGCCAGTGGTTTCAAAGCTGCGAAAGATCGACTAACACTTCTGCTGGGTGGTAATGCCACTGGTGATTTCAAACTGAAACCTTTACTAGTGTACCATTCAGAAACACCCCCCGTGCAATGCGAGGCACAGACAAGACAAGTCTACCAGTTGTGTGGCGATCAAACAGAAAGGCGTGGGTTACACGGGAAATTTTTTCAAGAATGGTATTCTAATAGTTTTTGCCCATCAGTCAAATCATACTGTGACAGAAATGGGCTTGAACCTAAAGTTATATTACTCTTAGACAATGCCCCAGGACATCCAACCTCACTTGATACGCCCAGAGACTTAAAAGTGTACGTAAAGTTCCTTCCACCAAACACTACGTCAATATTACAACCTATGGACCAGGGAGCAATAGCAAACTTCAAAGCTTATTACCATCGCCGCACTTTTAGCCAACTAATTCATGAAACTGACGGGGAAGGAAGACAGTCTATGCGAGAGTGGTGGAAGTCATACAACATTATGAAGTCTATTCACAACATAGAAGAGGCTTGGAAGGAAGTTAAAATGAGTTGTATGAATGGGGTGTGGCGTAATCTTTGGCCAGATGTAGTGGAAGCACCTAGAAGAATTGTCCAGATGCAGAGACAAGTGCTTGAAGACATTGCTGCAATGATTGAGGGGTCTGAACTTGAAGATGTCACGGTAGAAGATCTCGTAGAACTTGTAGCAACGCACGACGATCCTATTAGCAATGAAGATCTGATCGAGTTACAGAATAATCCTATCTACGATGAGGAAGAACAAGTAGAAGAGAAAGTTTTATCTTCAGGGGAAATACAAAATGCACTTTCAAAAATTATTCAGGTTTGGACATATTGCAGAGTATAGACAATAATGATGACCGTGTCTTGACCGTGTGTCAAACAATTAAAAACAGTGTTGGGTGTTATGAACGTATTTTACAAGAACGTAAACAAAACGTTACCCAAAAGACAATAGATGTATTTTTCCGTAAAAAATAAGAGTATGTATTGCATAAAGTGTTCTTAGAATTAAAGTGATTGATTAAAATGATTTGTATTTTTTTGTATTAAATTTTGACTATGTTTAATCATAAACCTCGATATACGCGAATTTCAGTTAACGCGATTTTTTTCGGAACGTATCCCTCGCGTAAAGCGGGAGTATTATATATATATATATATATATATATATATATATATATATATATATATATATATATATATATATATATATATATATATATATATATATATATATATATATATATATATATATATCGCATCGTAGCTCTGCTCTGAGCGTCGTGACCTCTATTACATTATAACACAGAACTTACAATAGCCCTCCTTTCTCTATCTTCGACATTTCTCATCATCTCCGGTAACTCCAAGTGCATTGTAGACATGATCTGATGATGAATCTGTTGGGAGATCTACTTCCCTTTCTTCTACTCTCGACTTTCCCCTGGGTCAGCAATTTTTCCATGCCATCTTTTAGAGCATGCTGCATCCGTATGTGGCTATAGGGTATATTTGTGAATTGACAAGCCTTTTAGTCATTTTATTTATTCTGTGATCTTTCCATACTTTGCTTAGGCTTCTTCTAATTTCTTCTTCACAGTCCCCCCCTTTTTTTATGGGTCTAGCACACGTGCTACAGAGAACTCCCTAAAGCGCTACAGGAGCGACACGTGTGCGGAGAAAGCAATTCACATTGTTCTTGAATCGCTGTAAATTGTACTCGGTGGGAAACACAGTCCTGGGAAAAGTATTCCAAAGGGATGATGTTCTCCATATAAATGACTGTTTGAAAAGCGTTGTACGAGTAGTAACAAGCTGAACCTCATACGGATGTGAAGAATTAGTGCAACGGGTACTTCTAACATGCACCGCTCTGGGAGGAATTACGCAGACCACATCCTTGTAGAACGGGCTCAAGTCGCCAACCGTTCTTCGATGTTCCAGCGAATCAAGGCCGCCGGTCCGTTCCGGGTCTCCAATCAGACGAACAGCTCTTCTCTGAATAGAATCCAACAAATGCAGTGTATGTTTGGGAGCGGAGCCCCGAACATGGGAACAGTATTCTATAGTTGGTCAAATTTGAGCTTTGTAAAGAATTAAAAGTTGTTTTGGAGTGTAAAACTTTCTGGTTCGAAATAATATTCCCAACTTTTGAGAAGCTCTCCTTGCTATGCCTGCAACATGTTCATGTCAGGACATATTTGTTCGCATATTAACGCCCAACAAATTGAGTGACAATATTAGAGAATGAAGTGCCCCGACATAACTAGGTCGGGTTCAGCAACGTTAACTTTTTTAGAAAAAACTGCCGCCTGGGTTTTTGTAGCGTTAAATTTCACTTGGTTACTGTCACCCCAAGATAGAATTTCTTCCAGGTATTTGTTAAGTTGAATAACTTCTTGCTATCTGCGGATATTCTTCTGAGTAGCCGATGTCCGATCGTTCAAAGTGAATGAAGAGATAAGTGTACTGTCATCTGCAACACTGTAGATTGGATTCTCGGTCTTTTCCAGCAGACCATTAATATAAATGAGAAAGAGAGTAGGAGACAGTATGGAGTCTTGGGGCACACCGGCGTTAATAGTGAAGGTGTTGGAAAGAAATCCGTCGACTGCCACTCGTAAAGAACGCTCTCTGAGGAAACATGAGAGCCACAAACAGAACTTTTAGACATACCACAAGAACGTAGCTTAGCCCACAGCCCATAGTGCCAAACACGGTCGAATGTCTTGGAGATGTCAAAAGCAACCGCTCGAGATTCTCCAAAGTGTTCAATTGCGTTGTTCCAAACATGTGTTACATAAGTCAGAAGATTTCCTGTTGATCTATGTTTACGAAAGCTATATTGGTGATCGCTAATAATGTTGAGTCCTTCAAGATATTTTAGAAGATGCTGATTAATAGCCTTTTCCATGACTTTTGATACTATTAAAAGCAATGCGATTGGTCAGTATTTATTTGCCTTTTTTAGGTATCGGCTGAACTGTGGCACATTTCCAGCAGGAAAGAAATATTTCTTTTGTGTAGGATAGGTTGAAAAGTCTACAGAAAACTAGTTTTAGTTCCCTCGCACAGTTTTTGAGAACTATGGCAGTTATTCCGTCAGCGCCCGAAGCCTTTTTGTTGTCTAGCTTCATCAAAATACGTTTTATGATACGCTGTCTGAATACAATATCGGACATCCATAACTGTACTATGGGAATAGTAGGTAGTCTTTTTCCTTGGAAATCGACAGTAGAATGTGAAGCAAAGAGCTCAGACCAGTTCGCTGTCTCAACAGGTGTCGTTGTAATAGAATTATCTGGCCGTGTGAGTGGTGGTATGGTAGATTTGGTGAAATTTTGACTAACTGCCTTAGCGACTGACCAAAGGACCTGGAATTGTTGTTGTGACCTTGTTAGAAATGCTGGCGCTTAAGTATATAATATCTATCTTCGGTGGTATATCGTTGATTTTGGTGAGAGGAAACAAAATTTTAACTCGATCTAATATAAGAAGAGGACATTTCTTTCGATTTAGTGAAAGGCCGACATTTGCCCTAACCTTTTCAATTCGATGCAGCAGTGCAACCCTTTCTTCTCGGAGCTAGCAATTATGGTAGTATCATGAGCGTATCTTAAGTTCGAGAACTTTTTGTCTCGTACTGATACGCCTCCTTTCCATTCTTCCGTCGCTGTGCGGATAATCCATTCACTAAATATATTGAAGAGTAGTGGAGACAGGATACAACCGTGCCTTACCCCCTTTCCAACTTGGAATGGCTTAGACAGATTTTTCTCAACTCTAACATAAGCGATGTTGTTGCTGTACACTTTGTGGATTAAGAAGACAGGGTTGTCTGGTCTACATTTCTTGAAGAATTATCCGTAAGTGAGTCCAGTATACTATGTCGAAGGCCCTTTATAATCAAGGAAACAGAACACAACAGGAACATTATAGTCGTAGAACTTTTCTAACATTTGTCTCACGCTCATTAGCTGTTCCCTTGTGCCTCTACCGGGTACAAATTCTACTTAGTTTCAGTCGTTCTTGGATGATGATTTGGAGAATCTTCTTCTCCTTCTGCAACTTATTCTGTCCATCGTCGGACGTAAGCTTCCCTCAAGTTGTTCCATTCTTCTTTATTGTGTTTTCCCCATCCAATCGTGCCCTGCCATCCGTTTTATGTCGTCCGTCCACCTGGTCTGCGGTCTTCCTCTACTTCTTTCATTTTCTCTGGGTCTCCATGCCATGATCCTATGCGTGCATCTATTATTTTGCATTCTACGTGTCCAGCCCAATTCCATCTTAGGGTACACAGTCTTTCTATTACATCGGTTACTTTGGATCTTCTTCGTATTTCAGCATTATGTATATGATCTCGTAGTTTAACGTTTAACATCTTTCGTTCCGTGGACCTTTGTGCTACCTGGAACTTATACACGATATTTTTATTGAGGTCCCAAGTTTCTGTGCCGTACATTAAAATTGGCAACATGTATTGGCCCAAGGTCTTTCCTTTCAGCGTGTTTGGTATTTCTAACCGGAGTACGTTTTGTAGTTTTCCGAATGCCGACCAGGCCAGTGATATTCTTCTTTGTAGGTCTGCTGTCAGATTGTTCTTTGAAAGTTGTTTTTTTTTGCCCCAGATATACAAACGCGTCCTTTTTCTCTATTATTTTTCTATCCAGACTGATCTTCTTTTGTTCCTCGATTTCATTTGTTAAATACTTTGTTTTGTTTGTGTTTATTTTTAGTCCTATCTGTTTGGATGCTTCGTTTAGTTCTTCTAACATTTATTGGAGTTCTATTTTGTCATTTTTTTTTTTTTTTTTTTATTGGTCTAGCACTCGTGCTGCAGGGAAGTCCCTAAAGCGCTCCAGGAACGGCACGAGTGCGGAAAAAGCGATTCACGATGTTCTTGAATCGCTGTAAATTGTACTCGGTGGGAAACACAGCGCTGGGCAAATTATTCCAAAGGGGTGACGTTCTCCATATAAAAGATTGCTTGAAAAGCGTCGTACGCGGAGTAACAAGCTGAACCTCATACGGATGCGAAGCACCAGCGCGACGTGTATTTCTAACATGCACCGCTTTGGGAGGAATTAAGCGGGCTACATCCTTCGAACACCTTCCATGAAAATACTTGTAGAACAGACTCAAGTCGCCAACCGTTCTTCGATGTTCCAGCGAATCAAGGCCGCCGGTCAATTCCGGGTCCCCAATCAGACGGACCGCTCTTCTCGGAACAGAATCCAACAAATGCAGTGTATGTTTGGGAGCGGAGCCCCAAACGTGGGAGCAGTATTCCATAGTTGGGCTTTGGGCTTTGTAAAGAGTTAACAGTTGCTGTGGGGTGTAAAGCTTTCTGGTTCTAAATAATATTCCCAACTTTTGAGAAGCTCTCCTTGCCATGCCTGCAACATGTTCATGCCAAGACATATTTGCTCCCAAACTAACGCCCAACAAATTGAGCGACGATGCTAGGGGAATGGAGTGCCCCGACATAACTATGTCAGCAACGTTAACTTTTTTTAGAAAAAACTGCTTGGGTTTTTGTAGCGTTAAATTCCACTTGGTTACTGTCACCCCAAGATAGAATTTCTTCCAGGTCTTTGTTGAGTTGAACGACCTCCTGCTGTCTGCGGATATTCGCCTGAGCAGCCGATGTCCGAGCGTTCAAGGTGAATGAAGAGACAAGCGTACTGTCATCTGCAAAGCTATAGATTGGATTCCCGGTCTTTTCCAGCAGATCGTTAATGTACATGAGAAAGAGAGTAGGAGACAGTATGGAGCCCTGGGGCACACCGGCGTTGATAGTGAGGGTGTTAGAAAGAAATCCGTCGACCGCCACTCGTAAAGAACGCTCTCTGAGGAAACATGAGAGCCACAAACAGAACCTTTCAGACATACCATAAGAGCGCAACTTAGCCAACAGTCCATCGTGCCAAACACGGTCGAATGCCTTGGATATGTCAAGAGCAACCGCTCGAGATTCTCCAAAGTGTTCAATTGCGTTGTTCCAAACATGTGTTACATAAGTCAGAAGATCTCCTGTTGATCTATGTTTACGAAAACCATATTGGTGATCGCTAATAATATTGAATCGTTCAAGATATTTTAGAAGATGCTCATTGATAACCTTTTCCATGACTTTCGATATTATTGAAAGCAGTGCAACTGGTCGGTAGTTATTTGGCAAGGTCTTCTTACCTTTTTTAGGTATCGGCTGAACCGTGGCACATTTCCAGCAGGACGGAAATATTCCCTTTCCGTAGGATAGGTTAAAAAGTCTACAGAAAACTGGTGTTAGTTCCCTTGCACAGTTTTTGAGAACTATGGCAGGTATTCCGTCAGCGCCAGAAGCCTTCTTGGTGTCTAGCTTCATTAAAATACGCTTTATGATGCGCTGTTTGAAGACAACATCGGGCATCCTTGACTGCACTATGGGAATAGTAGGTGGTGTTTTTCCTTGGAAATCGACAGTAGAATGTGAAGCAAAGAGTTCAGCCAACAAGTTCGCTCTCTCAACAGGTGTGGTTGCAATGGAATTATCTGGCCGTGTGAGTGGTGGTATGGTGGATTTGGTAAAATTTTGACTAACTGCCTGGACTGCCCAAAAGAATTGTTGGGACAAGCGAGAAGTTTGTTTCTAATTCGTTGATTGTGTGCCTCCTTGGTTTCGTCGATAATTCCCTTGCATCTGTTCCGGACATGAACAAAGATGTTTCGATTTAAGGTGTGATTTTTACGCCATTGTCGGTAGGCAATATGTTTAGAAGCAACAGCTTCTTTGCATTTTCGGTCGAACCAAGGCTTGCCGTTGGAGGAGCATTTCTTCGAAAAAGGGATGTAAGCTTCCATACCAGCCAAAATAACATCGGAGACCTCCCTGGCGCAGAGAGATGGGTTATCGGATCGAAAACAAACGTCCATCCAAGGGAAAGTTCGAAAGTATTCCATGAGATCTTCCCATTTAGCAGATTTGTAGTGCCAAATCTTGCGCGGCCTAGGCGCCTCTCTATCACTGATTGATAGGATACTCGATGTCGAAAGCAGTTTATGATCGGAAGAACCTAACGGCGGATTTACGGTGACCGTGTAAATCCCCGGATTGGTGGTTAAAAACAGATCAAGAAGACTGGCGAACTCCCCGTCTCGATCAGGGATCCGTGTTGGTTCATCAATAAGCTGAGTTAAGCCACAACGTCGGTAGTATTTGAATATTTAAGCCAGTTGATATTGGTTCGTCGAGTTAAGCCATAACTGATTGAGAATGACTCAGCTTCACGACCTTGTTCGTCGGTAGTATTTGAATATTTGAGCCAGTTGATATTGTGGACATTAAAGTCGCCCAGGATGGCAATCTCGGCACTTGGATAGTTACTTTGTAAATGATCGATGGTGTCTGCAAGAGAAGCGAAAAGTGCTCGAAAATTGGTATCACTTGGTGGTCGATACAGGATACAGATGAACCTTGTGGTTTGTTGAGTCGTTATTTTTAACCACATAACATCAAAGTTTGGGGGCTCCAGAGCTTCTTCTCGTTGACAAGAGAGGTCGCTTCTGACAAAAAGACAGATTCCAAAGTTACGTCTAAATCGGGAATAGAAGTCGTACCCAGGATAAAGATAGTTGACCGTGCTGGTCGATGGACTGACCTTGGTTTCACATAGAGCGAGTACATGAGGTTTAACTGATTGCAGGTGTTGATGCACTGAATTTATGTTCGAGTTTATACCTCGTATGTTGCAAAAATCTATCTTAAAATTATGATGTCTGCAAGTCGACACCTCCGAACCTGCCCCCACCCGGAGATCCGAACGGGGGGCCATTCTACCTCCGGAACTTCTTGCATCCAGGCGCCCTCATCATGCTCTTTGGTCCCACAGTAGTTAATGTGGAATTTTCCTGTTCTGTCACATGTTTATCTTTGCCTTCTTTGGCTTTGATCCAGGGGGTGTTATTATTGGGTAGTTTGGGTTCTGACCAGATACTTTTCCAATGATCTGTGAGTTCTTGTTTGTTTGGTGGTTCGGTCACTGCTGTCTGTTTGCTGTGCATAGTTTTCCGGTAGAACTGTGTTTGGCTTCTTCGGAAGAGGTTGTTGGTATCTTTCCTCTCGTTTGGTTCTTTGTATCTACGAAGTCTTGCGGCATATACGGATAATTTTTGTTTCAGAGTATCCAGGATTTCTGGCAGTGTTCTGTTGGAAGACCCGGACTTGATCTTGTTTATACTCTGCGTGACTCGTTTGGACACGTTCCCGTTGATAAACTGGGTAAGGTGTCCTAGATATCTCCTGATGTTGTTGATTTGGTTTTCTATTCTTATTTGCCGTTTGAATTTTGGTTTTATGCTGTTGGGATTTCTTTGTCGTTGCGGGAGTTTTTGATTAAATACTTCGTCCGTTGCGTTTGGGATTGATGGTGGTGGGTCTAGGCGGCGAGTGATTCTCTTCTCAGTGGTTTCTTTGTCAGGACTTGTGCTTTTATCAAAGCAACGCATGGTGTGTTCGTTTGTTCCTGTAATGCAACTCATTTGCTACGAATATTACATCATCGACAAACCACAAATGATTAAGTTTCTCGCCGTCGATATTTACTCCTCTTTCTTTCCAGTCCAGCGTTCTAAACATGTCTTTCATTGCCAATGTGAACAATTTAGGAGAGACTAAGTTACCTTGTTGTACTCCACGATATATCTTGAATTTGTTTGTTTGTTTATCGGTCGTTATTTGCATTATTGCGTTTTCATATATATATATATATATATATATATATATATATATATATATATATATATATATATATATATATATATATATTGCTCATATCTCTATCGAGTCAAATGCTTTTTCATAATCTATCACTGCTACTCATAGTTTTATGTTATATTCGTTTATCTTTTCTACTAGTATTCGCATTGTCTGTAGATAAACTGTCGTGCTGTAACCTAAATCCAGCTTGTTCGCGTGGCTGGTAGCTATCCAGTTTGTTTGTTATTCTCTGTGTTATTATTTTTGAAAGTAGCTTGTACATTACTCATAGGTCTGTAATTTTCTAATTTGTATCTGTTTCCTTTCTTAAAGATTTAGACTACTATGGCATTTAACCAGGGATTTGGTATTCGGCTGTCCATTAGGCATTTGTTATAAATTTGTTTTAGTTGTTTCAGAACGGGGTTTCCTCCATCATTTCCACAATTATTCTATCTTCTCCTAGTGCTCACTTGTTAGGCATATTCTTCAAAGCGTTGTTTATTTCTCCATTTGTGATTTCTGGTAATTCCTCAGATCCTACGGTTATAATTTTCTTTCTGTCTTTTTCTTGTTTTTCTGAGGGCGATGCCCTTTTGCATTCATATAAGATTCTGTAAAATATTTCTATAGTTTCTGTTATTTCTCTGTTTTCTTCATTTATCAGTTTTGTTATTCGATGTTTTCCCTCACTGATTTTTGAACGTAGGTCCTTTAAACTTTCCCGTTTTTCAGAGTTTCCTTCTACCCTCTCTTACTTTTTTCCTGATCATTTTTTTAATTTCCACCAGTTCCATTTTGTTAAATATTCTATCTTTCGATATTGACTTCATTTTTCAATTAATTTTTGTACTTCGTCGCTTAGTTTGTACTTCATGTTTCTTCTATTTCCTTTTATTTTCTCGGCTTTCTGCATCAAACCATCTGTTATTTTGGTGTTTACGGTTTCCAAATCCAAATCTTGCTCGTCTGCTATATGTTGCATGTGCTTCTCTACAATATGTTTGTATTTGGCTTTTTCTCTTCTTATTTCTTCCGAGTCTATTTGTCTTCCCGTTGTTGACATTAGTTTCTTTCTTTCTGAGTGTTAATGCGCACTTTTGCTCTTATCATCCGATGATCGCTTCCTACGTTAATTGTGTTAAGTACAGACATATCTATGATGGTGTTTTTATCGTTACATATGAAGTAGTCGATTTTATTTTTTATGTCTCCATTTAGGCTTTGCCATGTCCATCTTCTTTGTTTTTGTTTTTTGAAATATGTGTTCATCAAGTATAGGTTATTTTCTTGAATCAGTATTTCTCCCCTGGAATTCTCCTTTTGTAAGCCAAATGGGCCTATTCCTTGTTCAGTTGGATCTTCTCACACTCCTACTTTTGCATTAAAGTCACTCCTTATTATTGTGTATTTTGTTTTGTTAATTTCTATTGTTTCGGTAATCTCTTCATAAAATTTCTCTACTTCTTCGTCTTCATGGTCAGATGTGGCTGCGTATACTTGAACAATTTTACATTTGTATCTTTTGTTTATCTCAACAACCATTGAAATTACCATTTTCGATATGTCCTTATATTGACTAACCCTGTCTACTATTATTTTGTTGATTAAAAGACCTACTCCGCCTTCCTTCTTGTCTTCGTGTCCTTTAGAGCACAATATGTGCCCACTTTTCAATTTTACACATTTTTCTCTTATTCTCCGGACTTCAGCTAAACCTATGATCGTCCACTTTATTTTCTCTATTTCCGCTTTCAGTTCCATTAATTCCTCTTTATCTCCTAATGTTCGTATGTTAAATATGACTATGTTCCACTCTGCTCGTTTTGGTTTTCGTCGTTTTGGGTTATTTCGTTTGGTGGGTATTATTGAATTTTTACCCCCCAGAATCCGAAATGGGGCTGACTAAATGAACAGTGCGAGATTCCGAGCTTGCTCTACTCTCCTGGGGTAATACCTTTTGTAAATTCGGCATATCGTTTCTATTTAGGGGTTTTTTAGCCGTTACCTGTCACGCTGACCGGGCGGGTTGGCATGTGGGTAAGGGATTGGGATAGGATCGAGTATAGAGTGAGTCTGGATTTGAGGGTTAGGACATGATTCTCTTCTATCATTGAGGGTGAGAAGGATCATGACTCGCGTAAGGCAGGGTCGCTTCCCTGTATTAGACCTATTTCTATCGGGATCATAGAAATGTCTACCCTCTACCCGTAATATACATATATATATATATATATATATATATATATATATATATATATATATATATATATATATATATATATATATATATATATATATATATATATATATATATATATATATATATATATATATATATATATATATATATATATATATATATATATATATATATATATATATATATATATATATATACCTGTTGTCCAGATCTTATTGCGTATTTCGTGAATTAAGTTAACACCGGTCTCTCCTGTCGCTTTGACTACAATGACATCCATCCCTGCGGGCTTATTATTTTTGAGTTTTTTCATAGCTGACTCCACCTCACTCCTGAGAACTGTTGGCTCTAAATTTCCCATATTCAGTTGTGTGGTATGGGTATTTGCACATCCCATGAGAGTTTGACAGTACTCGAGCCATCTTTCGATTAATTCTGGCTTTGCTGTCAAAATTTGCAGTGATGCTTTTTAATGGTAGAAATTTTGAGTTGTTTGACTTTTTAAATAAATCTGTAGTTTCATGTTTTTGTGAGTGCCGTTCTATTTCTTCACAATTTTTGGCTATATGTTTCTTTTTGTCTTATGTAATAGCTTTGTTTATTGTTTTTGTTAAGTTATTATATTTTATTTGTGTTTCCTCGTTGAGGCCTATAGACTCTAGCTGTTGGCGCTCTTGTATTCGTTGCCAAGATGATGAAGATATCCGTAGTTTTTTCGGTTCCGATTTAATATCGTTGCAAGTTGACGCGGCTGATTCAATGACTGTCTTCGTTTTTGTCCATACTTCATTAGAACTTGATTATTTTATTTCCTTTTGTGTTATTTGCTGTTGATTATGGGTGACATTTTCAGGTGAATTTTGAGTTTGATCCAAGGTACCATCTCTTTAAGAGTATTGTCGGGACTTCGAAGTTTGAGGCATATTTTTGTTACGAGAGCGTTGCGATCGCTAGCGCAGTCCATTCCTGAGCATGTTTTTGTATCTCTTATCGATGTTTTCCAGAGGCTTCTGACTATAATGTAGTCTATCTGATTACGTATTTTGCCATCTGGGGATTGCCAAGTATATAGGCGGCGTTTGTGGTGTTTGAAATTTGAGTTTGTTATAAACAAGTTATTTTCTGCGCAAAATTCTATTAGTGTGTTTCCTCTCTCATTTCGTTCTCCTAAACCGTACCTGCCCACTACGCTTCTTAAGTCATTATCCTGTTCCGTTGTGCCAATCTTTACGTTAAAATCACCAAAGAGTAATAGAACTTCTCTATTAGGAAGCCTTTTGATAGTGTCACTTAGTTGTCCATTAAAGTTCTCCGTCCTCTTCTGGTGCTTGAGCTGTCGGAACGTACACCTGTACAATATTTAAGTTTACTGATGTTGCTTGAATCCTGGCTATTATAATTCTGTCATTAACTGCCTCGTAACCCAGAACCGAGTGTTTTATGCGCATATATATATATATATATATATATATATATATATATATATATATATATATATATATATATATATATATATATATATATATATATATATATATATATATATATATATATATATATATATATATATATATATATATATATATATATATATATATATATATATATATATATATATATATATATATATATATATATATACATATATATATATATATATATATATATATGTATATATATATATATATATATATATATATATATATATATATATATATATATATATATATATATGTATATATGTATATATATATATATATATATATATATATATATATATATATATATATATATATATATATATATATATATATATATATATATATATATATATATATATATATATATATATATATATATAATTTCAGTGTAGTTTATCGGGATAGCGGTCTATTAAATAAAACTCATTTGTTGTTAAGACTTGATATTTCGCCTAACATCAAAATAGCAAAGTACAACAACTTGTGTAATTTCAGCTTATTTAGTCATGTAAAACAAAGGACGCCTTTAATGTATAACAGCAATGTTATATATAGGATGTCTTGCCTGGACTGTGATAAGAATTACATTGGGCAAACTTCACAATGGCTGAAACAAAGGCTAACTCGGAATAAAAGTAATTATATAAACGGAAAGAAATTTTGTGCTGCTGTAGATCATCATTTGAGGACGACACCAGTTTGACTTTAAGAACGTAAAAATTTTGGAACATGAGAATAATCCACAAAAAACGCTTATTCCTTGAAATGGTTCACATCAAAA
This sequence comes from Pachyrhynchus sulphureomaculatus, assembly GCA_019049505.1. Lineage (NCBI taxonomy): Eukaryota > Metazoa > Arthropoda > Insecta > Coleoptera > Curculionidae > Pachyrhynchus > Pachyrhynchus sulphureomaculatus. The sequence continues at coordinate 74,748,259 of CM032453.1, read as the reverse complement.
AAGAAAAAAAAACTCTATTAACTGTAAGACTGATACCAACAATTTAAGCAATTTGTACTGTGGTATTCTAAGAAATGTATAACTGGTTACATAACTTAGGTTTTTACACATTATCATTTTATAGTATGTAGGTTTTCACTTTTACAGTTCCAGACCACTATGAATCTAGGGCAGTGATTCCCAAAGTGGTTCAGGTGGACCCCCAGGGGTCCACGGGAGACTTGACGGGGTCTACGTTGGCGTGAAAAAAAAATGGGGGTTCACAAGTTGTAAGTGGAGGTCCACGAAAATTTATCTGGTTTCGATAGTAAAGAACAAAAATAATGGCTTGGTTTTACCTATCAATGTAGGCAGATAATACACTACTCAAAAAAAAAAAAAAAAAATATAGATATATATATATATATATATATATATATATATATATATATATATATATATATATATATATATATATATATATATATATATATATATATATATATATATATATATATATATATATATATATATATATATATATATATATATATATATATATATATATATATATATATATATATATATATATTGCCACCTAACAAAAACTTAAAAATCTTAAAATTCTGACATACGTTAAATTAAACTGTACATTTATTATAAAAATCAGTATTTAGTATAATTTCCTTATTACCGCTGTGGCGGCCCGTGGCTCCGTGGTGTAGTGCCTTGCTTACGGAGAATTTCACACCTGGCTAGTCGCGTGGCCGTCGCGTGCTGAGAGCCGTTGACCTCGGGCTGGCGAGGTGACGAATCCTGAGTTGTTTACTAATAAAAATGTAAATAAACAATCAAAAATACCATGTGATGCATGGAGGTGAAAATATAAATAAACAAATCAGCTAGACATAACCATAAATTAGTCCAATCTGGTTTAAATAGAAATTTAATTAAAAAAGTGCATTAGTGAAGTGCAGTGCTAAAATAACAAAGATTAAACTACATATGCATGTAAATATAGTAAAATTGTATAAATGTACATATTGTAAATAAAACATTGTATTATAAATTATGTAAATAAAATAATGTAAATAAAGTAAATTAAGTTAAGAATATAGGATAGAATAGAAATTATGTCAAAAAGAATAAATGGTTGTAAATAGAAAAGTAAGATGAAGGATAAACGAGAATGAATGAATGCGATAATAAACTAAATGGTACTAAACTTTGAGCTACACAGTACCTGAAAGTTTAGAAATGGGTTTTTTGACTCTAATTTTTCCCATATAATTAAAAAAAAAATAATTAAAAGATGACAACAAAAATTAAAAATAATAACAAATAATTTCCAAAACAACCTAATCAAAAATACTATTAAAGCTAGTGGCGGAAATGGTAAAATAATTCTTAAAATACACAAGTATTATTCTTCCCAAAAAGGCCGAACATCAGCCAACCCACTTTACCTAAAAAAGGGGAAAATTTTACAAATGAATATTCAATTTAGATTATTGTATTTGTAATTAGTCTTAACTGAAAAATGTACTGTAACATTTATTAATTAATTAACTAAGAACCAAGTATTAAATATATATTTTTTTTTGCAAGGAAGGATAGCATTACACACATATTGAGATGATAAATGTCATGAAATTTTCTTAATAAAGAGTTGGAAGTTTTTTATTAAGTGTTATTTTTGATCGACTTACTAAACCAGTAAAACAACGGTCGGCTACACTATTGATGGCAGCAGAAAACAGTGGAAGGTTACAACAACGGTAAGCATACGATATGATATTACATACATAGGTATTTATTAAAACAAAGAATAGAACAATTAGTTTACTTATTTTGTGTATATGTACGGAAAATCGAAAATAAAACAGTTTCATTCTTAACTTTAATGTCTTAAAAATGACGTAATTGTTAACTGCACTCGTTTTGCGTTAGTTTTGTTTTTGGCTGCAATGTCTCTCCAACGTTTGATAAGCAAAACGTCCGCGGCGGTTGCATCTTCTTGTTGTTCTACATAAGTTAACGCTTTTTCTAGGGCCTCTAGTCCTTCTGAATGTGACATTTTTACTGGAATATTGTCAGTGGCTTCTACTTCGTTATCATCATCGTCATCACTGTCTTCACCATTATCTAAACGTTCAATTGCTTCAAGTTTCTCTTTTAAGGTAATAACAACACGTTTACGCTTATTGTTATGAAGCTCCATTTTGTAAAATATCTATTAAAACGAAACTATTACCTTTGTGATAATAATAGACGTAATGAGTAACTTATAACGCTGGTCGATTAACCAAAACATAACCAGCGATGAAATTCTAGACGTCGGGGAGTTCCCGATGTGTTAAGGAAACCACTCATCGTCTGTTTCGAATAATGGGGATTTTTTCGTTTAATGGGAATACAATTTGCTTTTTAACAGTTTGTTTCAGATAAGCCGGATTTCAGATAATCGCGATTCGGATAATCGGGATTGTAGTGTATATTCTCGTATATATATATATATATATATATATATATATATATATATATATATATATATATATATATATATATATATATATGTATATATATATATATATATATATATATATATATATATATATATATATATATATATATATATATGTGTATCAAACAAATGTTTAAAACAAAAGTTATAGGGTATTCTACCGCACACGTGCTGACGTTGACAATAAAATGTTTTGAACTGTCAGTTCGAAGAAATTACATCTTAAAATTCTTTAAATGGAAAGTATATTATTATATTTTTGAGTCCTACTAAAAATTCTAGATATTATTTGTCTGATATACCATATGTCTAAATTAAACTGTTTTGGAATTATTGATATTTGAAATTAAGAAGATCAAATTAAAAAGAAAAATTTAAGCTAGCTTATGTCAAACATTTACTGTCAGGTAACGACTTAACGCGTGAAAAAATGATTTATCGACGAGAACGTTTATTGCTATATTTTGTGAAACTGCAATTTGAGCATAATATCATAATGGCACATTTAACAGAAACTGAAAGAATCATTTAGTTAATGATGGTTGGTTACGGAGACCGTAGGAGAACACAACAGGAGGTGTGTGATCTTTTTACCGCAGAATATCCGAATTGAGAACATATTAGCCAATCCGTAGTTAGCAAAACATTAAAACGATTTAGACAATCAGGTCATGTTAAGGATCGTTTCAAATCTGGACCTCCAAAAGTTAAAACAAGAGATAATAAAAAGTTAGATGTTTTATGGGAAATTACAGAAAATCCTCATACAGCTGCTCGTCAGCTTTGCCTAGACCACAACATAAGTAAAGGTACCTTAAGTCGTATACTGAATGGAGAAAAATTGCATCCTTACAAACCCATTCTATTGCAAGAATTATCTGAAGATGACTACGATAGACACGTTGAATTTTGCGAGGTCATAATGGAACGAATCAATAATGATCCTAACCTAATTCATAATATTATTTTTTCTGACGAGGGTACATTTTGTCTTAACGGAAGAGTTAACAGATACAAGTGTTGGTACTGATCTACCGAGAATCACTATTGGATAATCGGCAGTCATTCCCAAGGACCACAAAAGATAAACGTGTGGGCAGGGATTTATGGACGTCATGGTCCCTTTTTTATCGATGGAAATCTTACAGGACAGCGGTATTTACAGTTACTCCAAGAGCAACCTTGTGCAGGTCTTTTCCCGATGAAACAAATTTGGATACCCCTAACAGAAATCTGTGTAACAACAGGACGGAGCACCTCCTGACTATAAAATCAATGTTCGTAGATATTTGGATGCGATATTTTCTAATCGATGGATAGGCAGAAGAGGTGCTGTAGAAAGGCCTGCAAGAAGTCCTGACTTCTACACAATACTCAATTTTGTTTTATGGGGTCATTTGAAAACCAAAGTTTATCGAAGTCGACCTGACACTGTAGAAAATTTACAACAAAGAATTCAATATGAAGTAGCACAGATCACACCGGATTCTCTGCAAAACTCTGTTCAGGCTGTTTATGACAGATTGGGTCATTACCTCGCTGTTAACGGTAGACATGTTGCGCAATTGTTACTTTAAAAATAAACCTAGAGTATTTATTAATAGTTTTCTTGTCTTTTTTTTATTTTAAATTTCAAATGACGATAATTTCAAAACAGATCAGTTTAGACATATGCTATGTTAGACAAATAATACTAGAATTTCTAGTAGGACTCAAAAATAAAAGAATATACAGGGCTTTCTATTTTAAAAAAATCAAGATGGCGTAATTTCAAAAACATTTTATTGTCAGCGTCAGCATATGTGCCATATAATACCTTATAACTTTTATTTAAACATTTTTTTTGATACACTGATTAATAAATGCTGTGGAATCATTATTATGTATATATATATATATATATATATATATATATATATATATATATATATATATATATATATATATATATATATATCTATATATTTCTCATCTCTCTTATCTCATAAGCCTTCCGAAGTCCATTCCTGAACATAGGCTTCCCTCATTGATCGCCATCTCTCTCGGCATTGGGCAATTCTATACCACATTAATCCCGCTGACCTCTTGATATTGTCTGTCCAACGGGTGAGTGGTCGTCCCCTGGATCTTCTTCCCAGATATGGCCTCCATTTTAAAAAAGTGTGTGCCATCTTCTCTCTTGATCACGAGCTATATGTCCCGCGTAATTCCATTTCAGTTCCGCCACGGCCTCTGCTACAACTCTGCATTTTGTCACCCCTCGGATCCAGTCATTTCTCTTTCGGTCCCTTACAGATATTCCCAGCATCTGCCTCTTCATTGCTCTTTGTGTAACTCTAAGCTTGTGCATAGATTTCTTCGTTAGAGTCAATGTCTGAGCCCCATATGTCAAAATCGGCAGAACACATTGATCAAAGATTTTTGACCGTACACTCATTGGTATATTTTTATTCCTGAGTGTGTCTCCGAGTCTACCAAATGCACCCCAGGCGAGTCTCCTTCGTCTGTCGATTTCAACTGTTTGGTTCTCTTTGCATAATGCAATTGTGTACCCCAGATACACATAACTTTCCACATTTTCAAGTATTTCGTTGTTTATTTCGATCAATGGATCCATGCTGCACATGACCTTGGTCTTGGACATGTTCATGTTGAGGGCGTATTTTCGAACATTCGATGTCTAGTTCTATCAGCTTCTGTTGGAGGTCTTCAGTATTTTCAGCTATGATAACGATATCATCGGCATATCTCAGGTGATTCAGCCGTTTTCCATCTATTAGAATACCTCTATCATGCCAATCTAACCTTTTGAATGCATCTTCAAGAGCCAACGTAAACATCTTTGGTGACAATACATTTCCCTGTCTTATGCCTCGTTTTATTCTAATCGTTTTGGTTTTTTCATTGATATAAACAGTTGAAGTGATACTTTAAGAGTTCCACGTATCTGGAGTCCACTCTCGCATTTTCCAGTGCTCTGAAAAAAGCCAAATGTTCCACTGTGTCGAATGCCTTTCGAAAGTCGACAAAAGCTAAGCAAATCTCAAAGTTATACTCTACAGCCTTCTCTATCAAGATTATCATTGTTAGGAGATGCTCACATGTTCTATAATCTCTTCTAAAAGCAGCTTGTTCTATTGGTTGATAGTCGTCCAATTTTCTTGTTATTCTATTCGTGAGTATTTTTATAAATAACTTGTAGATCTGGGAAAGAAGGCTGATTGGTCGATAGTTCTCCAAATCAGCACTATCTCCCTTTTTATATAAAAGCACAATAATTGAGTTGTTCCAACCGTTTGGTATCTTCCTCTCTTATAAGCATTGGTTAAAAAGTTCGCAGAGTCTTATAAGTGTATCGTTGTCTGCAGGTTTTAAAACTTCAATATCCACTCCGTCTTCTTCTGCTACTTTATTGTTTTTCATGTTCTTCAACGCATACAGTATTTCATCAGTGGTTATGATGGGTATTTCCTCAGATCCAACATTCATTACTCGTATCTTAGGTTGTTCTGTGCGATCTTCTCTATTGTCCTGTATTACGCTCTCATAGAGTCTTTCATAGAACTCTCTTGAAATCTCTAGCATCTCGTTCCTATCTCTCGTCTCTACTCCATTTTCGTTCTTTAGGCTAAGGATGTGGCGTTTATTATTGTTTCTTAGGCTTTTCAACCCTTTGTTGTTTTCAATTAGTTTCTCTGCTTCAATCTCATAGTATCTTCGCAGGTCTCTTCTCACCATTCGTCTTGTCTCTTTCGCTACCTCTTTAAATTCATGGTATCTGCCCTCTCTAAATAGTTTTCGTTTAAACTCAATCCTTGCCTTTGTCTCGACGCTTAGCTTATCAGGTCTTTGTCTGTCTGCCTTTGCTACTTTCTCAGCTGCTTCTCTAAGAACTGCCATCAACGATTCATTCCTTCTATTCAAATCGTCCTCTGGCCAACCATCAGCCAGATTATCTAGACCCCGTCTAATTTCTTGGTTCAATTCTGAGACATTCGATTTCAGTTTGTTCGTATCTATTTTCGTATATTTCTGTTTGTTATGGCGATGCTTGTTCTCGCTGGCAACACGAATTATCGCTCTAAGTAGTCTGTGGTCACTACCTATATTAAAAGAGTTCAAGGCTGTGACGTCCTCTTGCATTAGTCTACTTTAGAAAGAATGAATGAACGTGTTCTATTATCTGGGCTAAGCCATGTCCATTTTCTCTGCTTCTTTTTGTTAAAGAATGAGTTCATTGCATAAAGACGGTGGTATGGGAGGAACTCCAATAGCATTGTTCCTCTTTCGTTTCTGTATTTCCCCACAAACTCTTCCGTTTCCTCTTGTCTTTTCCCGAGTTTCGAGTTGAAATCTCCCATTACCAGCAGGTGGTTACTTTTGTTCTTATGTATAGCGTTTGACACATCACCATAAAATACTTCCATTTCTTCATCGCTATAGGTGGTGGTGGGGGCATAGCACTGAATTATTGCCAGTTTGCAGTCATCTGTTAGCTGAATCATCATGGAGGCAACCCTGTCCGATTCGTTTTCAAATTTAATGATTTTTGATGTCAATCTTTTATTTACTATAAATCCTAACTTTCATGTTCTGGGCAAATATGATAGAGCACATGTCTAGATCCCAGTGTGATGCATTCTTCTCCTCTACATCTCACCTCGGATATTCCGATTACATCCCATTTGATCTTATCCAATTCAAGCTCTAAGTGGTACAAGTGGCTGTCATTCATTAGAGTACGTACATTAATCGTTCCGATTGCCAATTTCGTCATCTGTTGGCAGCCTGGTCTAACCCGGTGATTCTTCGCACCCCTGGTCAGGTTGCTCTTCCAATCGCTGCCTTGACTGGGCAACTTCCGACCGCCGGGGACTCGGGGCCTTGTAGTAGAATGTTCGTCCATTGAGGGATATTTGGCCATAATTCGCCACGCTGGCCTAGCGGGTTGGCGAATGGGATAGGATATGGGGACGGGAATGTGGTGATTTAGGGACTTTACAGGTTTAGACATGATTTCCCTTCAAGAGGGGTATGAAAGGGAAATCACGGCTTGCGTAGGCAGGGTTGCGTCCGTGAAGTAGGACTATCCCCCACCAGGACCGTGAGGAAGTTCCTACCCGCTACCATATATGTATATATATATATATATATATATATATATATATATATATATATATATATATATATATATATATATATATATAACCATTAGTCATGAGTTTCCTTCTCTTTTGTACAGTTGTTATTTCTTTTTAAATTTGCTAATACATATAAATATTTAAAATATATTAGATTTTTTAAAACTAATATGTGTGTCCCACTAACAAAGTGTAAAACATGTCGTTAAGTTGCTCAGTATATTCGGATGATTTGTCGCGGTACCTACATAGGCTACAGAATGGAGAAAAATAAATCTTCCTCAAGTGACTTGGCAGCTCAGACTTGTGATTTATAAATTACTAACCATATCGTTAGATTTCAACTCTAGGCAAAAACCGTTCGAGTTGAGTCTCGTATTTGATAACGGTAAAATTAATTAATAAATCTATCACTAATATTTAATGATCAGCCAGTACACTATCATGAAAATCTACAAGGCCGAGTCCACAGTTGTAATTTTACTGCTGGAAAAGACTGGGAATCCAATTTACAGCTTTGCAGACGACAGTACGCGTATCTCTTCATTCACTTTGAACGCTCGGACATCGGCTGCTCAGGCGAATATCCGCAGACAGCAGAAGCTCGTTCAACTTAACAAAGACCTAGAAGAAATTCTATCTTGGGGTGACAGTAACCAAGTGGAATTTAAGGCTACAAAAACCCTGGCGGCAGTTTTTTCTAAAAAAAGTTAACGTTGCTGAACCCGACATAGTTATGTCGGGGCACTCCATTCCCCTAGCATCGTCGCTCAATTTGTTGGGCGATAGTTTAGGAGCAAATATGTCCTGGCATGAACATGTTGCAGACATAGCAAGGAGAGCTTCTCAAAAGTTAGGAATATTATTTCAAACTAGACAGCTTTACACTCCACAACAACTGTTAATTCTTTACAAAGCTCAAATTCGACCAACTATGGAATACTGCCCCCATGTTTGGGGCTCCGCTCCCAAATATATACTGCATTTGTTGGATTCTGTTCAGAGAAGAGCTGTTCGTCTGATTGGAGACCCTTAACTGACCGGCCGCCTTGATTCGCTGGAACATCGAAGAACGGTTGGCAACTTGAGTCTGTTCTACAAGTATTTTCATGGAAAGTGTTAGAAGGATGTAGCCCGCTTAATTCCTCCCAAAGCGGTGCATGTTAGAAATACACGTCGCGCTCGTGCTTCACATCCGTATGAGATTCAGCTTGTTACTCCGCGTACAACGCTTTTCAAGCAGTCTTTTTTATGGAGAACATCATCCCTTTGGAATAATTTTCCCAGCGCTGTGTTTCCCAGCGAGTACAATTTACAGCTATTCAAGAACAACGTGAATCGCTTTTTCCGCACACATGCCGCTCCTGGAGCGCTTTAGGGACTTCCCTGCAGCACGTGTGCTAGACCCATAAAAAAAAACACAAAACATAAACTACCTATTCAGTAAAAAGTTTTAATTTTAAAACTGGTCTAAGTTGGCAATTAGATCAACGAAAATCATGATGCTATGCAACACAACACCCGAAAATTGATTTTTATTTATGATTAAACCGATGAAAATGAAAAATTATTTTAAAATTCTAAAAACTATCAATTTTTTGACCTGTTGCCTCTTTTCCGAGTATTATTTTAACTATTCTTCTAAAATATTTATTTGCCGACGATTATGATATAAAGTAACGTTATGAAAAACATAAGCCAATCTGATAACTCCACGACATTTTAGTGAATCTGGCTTAAAATGTCTATTAGTTTTTTGCAGGGTAAAAACAATAACAGAACAATGAAATGTCTGGTACTGCAAATAAGAATGGACTGTTCTCAAAGGGTACTTGACGATAAGTCCCTAAAGGTTCTATGACAAGAGTGGAACAATGGAATAATTTCCACAAAAGAAGGTTGGATCTGATATATAAAATAATCCAAACAGAAAGAAAGCGCAGAAGCAAATTCATACAGCTCACAGACAAGGACCAAATTATCAACATCTTTAGGCTGATTTATTTTTCACTCAGAAACCTGTGCTATCCTCGGAAGATAGCGAAATAAAATCTAATTCGGAGGACCATATATATTTGCTTGGTTAGTAATGCCTCCCTGATGCCCTTGAAGTAGACTAGGACAAACTCTGAATTAATAACTTACTGACTCCCTTAGCGTGTATAAACAGCTTATGTGCTTCTCGCCTGAGTGCCTGACCAACGAAATGATTTGGCTCAAGAGGAGGCTTTAACGAGCCCCAAATCATTTTTTGAAATTCCGTGCAATATTGGCGGTGTAGCGATAGTAGATCTGCCGAGAGGGAACCCTACCCGGTATACATTAGATATTTGCTGAAATTAAACAGGAAACTTGAAGATACTGCCATCTGAATGGGCATCTTACCCACATTGATGTGGGTACGTAGATTGCAGAAAAAAGAATCATCTAATTACGTTTTGTTCGATAATTAGGAGGGCGAGACAAACTAACTTGGGATCTCCAATAACTCTTGACCAGGATTGTATTAAGCGTATGCAACCTCTTTAAATGCTATTATTCTTCCAGACTTCCACTAAACCAAGACAGGTGGACAACGATCCCGTAAAGAGGCCCATGTATGGCTTTTGAGCTAGCTGTTAGTAATATATCGAGCTATCTCACTGGCGTTGCTACGTTCAAGAGGCGAGAGGTATATAGAAGTATATATTAAAAACAAAACAAACAAATTGTGTTAGAGAAGTCAAAATCATGGAACGAAAAGTTTTACAGAAATCTGCGAGGAACAACAAACGTTGGTTGTCGTTCATACAGAAGTGGAGGAGTTGGAGTCAGATTTTAAGCTGATACACAGAATTGAAGAGGAGATAACTACTTGGTTTGATTCTAAAAGTTAACTAAACCTTAATTGTTTAGTAAGACAACATTTTTACTGCAATAATAGCCCATCTTAATTTAAAGTGAAATTTTGGTCTGAACCGTTTCGATTGGGCCGAAACTCCATTCAGGATGACTCGAGATCAGGAAGACCGGTTGTGATAAAACGCAAGCCCATTAAGAATTTACTGCTGGCAGATCGAAAAAAAGAATTTCTTAAGAATATTTGGCAGCTTTAGAGAACGATAACAATTCTTTTTCACGAATTGTCGTAGATAATGAGAGGGTGTTCTATTAGGATTCTTCTATGAAGAAGGAGTCGATACAAAGGATTCATAAACATTCTCTATGTTCAAAGAAGGCAAGAACTGGCGTTTGCTGGAACGTTGATGGCTACCGGTTTTTAGGACCGTGAATGAATTTGCTTATTGGATATATATTCAAAAAGAGTCAACAGTTAAGGCAGAGGTTTACGCAGAGACGGTTTAAGGCTGTTAGATAAAAATATCTGAATTCATGGAGATCCAAAACCTTGCTGTTGTACGAAAACTGAAGGGTCCGTAAGACTGGCACAGTTGAAGCCATTACCGAAACCTACGGATTCACTGAGGAACACCCATTCTGTAGTCCTGATTTAGATTAGAGAAAGACCTCAGCGGCCAGAAATTTCTCCCAGATAATAACTTGAAATCCGCTGCATCATCACTTTTTGAGATGCAAACAAGAGATTTTTTTGATGAGTATGTATTAGTGTAGCCATTAGCTATGTAAAAAAATACATTTTTTAATTTCTCCGAATTTTTAGCTAGGTAAATAATCTAATAAAAAACATTATCGTATTTTATTAACAAAGAACTCAATATTGTACCTTGCTCGCAGCATTGTGTGTTGGAAAGTAATCTTTCTTTACGTTTTTGTTGCGTTTAAAATAATAACTAATCTCCCTACATAAAATCCACTTTAACACACTTAGTTCTGTCAGTTTCATTTTTTTGTTAGATTAGATAAGATAGTGAAAACAAATCAATAATATTATGTACAACGTGTTGTCATAAGTAATATTGGTCCCTACATTATTATGTTAATGTGTTATAAATTACGAATATAAACTTTTAAAAATTTATAGAATGGAACAAATAACTGAAAAAAATATGGAAACAGATGGCTGGCCCTTAAGATCCAGGTATGTAGAATAATTATAGTTATTTTAGTAGCACTGTATACACAATATCAAAGAAGTATTAGACAAATCCGTACATTTAATTTCTTGTGTTGAATATTTTTTTTTTGTAAATTTGTCATATGGTTCAAGTTTCAACTTGCATTCGTAAAAAAATGTCTAATATTTTTACATATCTTCACGCACAGAAATTAGATCGCTAAAACCTTTCTTGTTGGTTTGACAGTTGTTAGTCGGAACCAATAATATTTGAGGTATATCGTTTCAGGAGAAGGGAGTGTAGGGGGTTGGGGTTGTTAAATACTCTATAGTTTCATTAATATTTTTATAATTTTAGCGGATTTTTGTTACGATAATGGAAAAATTTTGGGCATAATTATTTATAATGAAATATAAGAGGAAAAGGGTTTAGAGAGGTTGCTTTGTACGTAGTTATACGTTCTATTTGGGATTCTTGGAGTCGAGGAGTCAAAAAATTGTGTTAATATTTCGATATACTCAATCGCAATTGTAAATAACTTCGAAGCGAACAACTTGTTTTATAATTGATATTTCACCATAACGTAGATATTATTTAAAATGTCGAGTTGTAATGCCAGGCATAAATTAAGGCACCGGATTGCAGAACTGCCTCTACGCGTGATTCATGTTGCCCTAGTAGGCAGGAGAGACGAAAACGCTGTGGACGCGTCGATCGACGGACAAAATCAATTTACAACGCAATAATCAACTCGTCGTTTTTCTGTTTATAATTAATGAATCAAGTTGATTTTTGCGTAGAAACATTCTTTAGATTTGTGCGCTTCTTATGGATATAGTCGTTTGATAAAAATTGTTTGTTTAATTTGTTATTAACAATGAATAAAGTTTATACTGAAAAATTTCCATATTAATTAAAAAATTGGCCAAAATGAACAATGTCGGCTTATTTTTCATACATTTGCGAGTATTATATCAAAAATTCAGTTCAGTATGTTAATTTTTGCAGCAGTGATGTGGATAAATAAACAAACGCGAACGAGCTTTTAGCGCACGTGAGCGTTTTCATGCAGCTAATCGTAGTGAAACGTTATTTTTTTAATGCTTTCAGCTGCCAAAAAGACATTTCGTTTTCTTATTTAGTTATTTCATTTGAAATTTAAATAACTAAATATTAATGTTAAATTTTAATTTGTCGTAGCACAATCAAATAATGTGTAAGTAGATATAAATTTTCAAAGTAAAAATTATAAAAAGGTATATGCACGCTTCAAAATCGTTTTTACTATTTTTAACGCCAAAATTCAAAAACCATTTGGCTTTACAATTTGGCTTTTCGTTCTGGTTAAACTATTAAGGAAACCAAATTGGAGAACCGAATAGTGAATAGATGTTATTCTAGGTACTGAGTTTCCACAACGTTTACAATAATGGTTACCATTTTTGAAAGTATCAAATTTTTTTCTGTAAAATTTTCAGAAAAAAAAGTTTGGAACGAAAAATTTTCCTGTATGGAGCAAAAAGATTGGACTCAAGACTATTTTAACGTAAAAAAAGTTTTGCCTTAAAACTTTTTTCCATTTTCAGAAAAGCTGGGCAAATGATTATTTTAGGATTGATAATGATCTGTAATGATAGAGAAATCATAAAAAAATATTTTAAAATACAATCTAAATTTTTGCTTGTTTTTTAAACATACAATAATAATTTATCGCTTTTTCCGCACTCATGCCGCTCCTGGAGCGCTTTAGGGACTTCCCTGCAGCACGTGTGCTAGACCCATAAAAAAAAATGTTCCTTTAAACTCTTCTAAAAACCAAATTGTAAAACCAAATGGTTTTTGAATTTTAAGATTAAAAATTTTACGATTTTAAAGGGTGCATATATCCGAAAGCATTCAAAAAACAAATTTTCACTGCTATTAGCTGCACGAAAACGCATGCGTGCGCTAAGAGCTCGTGCGCGCTTGTTTATTTATCCACATTATTGTTGCAAAAATTAACATATGATCTGAATTTTTGATGTGATATTCGCGAATATATGAAAAATAGGCTGACATTGGTCATTTTGGCCAATTTTTAATTAATATTGACATTTTCCAGCGTAAAGTTTATTCATCGTTAATAAGAAATTAAACAAACAATTTTATCAAACGACTATATCCATAAGAAGCGCACAAGCCTAAAGAGTGTTTCTACAGAAAAATCAGTTTGATTCCTCAATTTGTAAATTGATTTTGTCCGTCGATCGACGCGTTCACAGCGTTATCCTCTCTCCTGTCCACCAGGAAAATAGGGTTACACGTATATGCAGTTCTGCAATTCGGTGCATCAATTTCTCTCTAGTATGAATAAGTAAAAATGAGTATTTATTTTGAAACTGCATATTTATTTCGTATGAAAACAAGCAGCCTTAGACTATGGAAATGATCAGTTTAAAGGGAGTAATGACCATTCTTTCAATACCTAAAAAGATAGTTTTTCTTATGGTGTATGGTACTTTAAGAATATATACGAGGGCTGTTCGATAAGTTCATTTAAACTCCAAGGGATGAAGTTACCTGTCAAAACCACTGCCTCTTAAGCGTAGCTAGATCTTTTATCAGACAACTGAACAAGTTTCATCTTGTTACGATCATAACGCAACTGTCGTGCTTTACAGTCTCATAAGTTGTGTCATTTGGTCAACATAGACGAAATGGAATTTCATGCCCTGTTTAAACATTATTTTTTAAAAAAACGAAAGGGTTTAGGGAACAAGAAATACTACGGGAGCTATGCTCCTTAGATTAGGACGGTCTAGATATGGTGTAGAAACTTTCGAACAAGCCATATGAGCACAGATGAAGGAGGATGTTCCAGAAGACCATCTGACGTTACTATGCCGGAAAACATCATCGAAATTCATGATATGGTCTTAGATACACAACATGACTGGATTTACAACATCTTGCATAAACGTTTATATAAGGAAGCTAACGGAGAATCGAAATAATAGGTGGCTAGCGGAGAATTGGCTCCGCAGAAGTTGACAACTGTCCTGTCATCACAAAATGTCATGGTGACTGTTTTCTGCGATACAGGAGGCTTTACTTTTTATAGATTATCTGTGAGATGTAGAAATATTATCATCTTGCAAAGAAAAAGGTGCTTTTCCATCATAACAACGTGCCACCACACTCTTTTGTATTGGTAAAATTGGTGGAATTGAACTTCAATTTCATTCTCATATTTACCATACCTGGCACCATCCGACTACCATCTGTTTCCACGTATGAAGAAATCGCTGGCAAACAATAGTCAATTTTTGAGCTAACAAAGTTTTTTTTTAGAATACTTGTAGAAGAGTCTGGAATAGTGAGTCACTGCCGCTTTGACGAATTTTTTTTGTGTGCGTTTAGTATATCTCCTATAAACTGATATAGGCTGAAACCCTAAAACCAGTAAATACCGTTCTTTTTAATCCCTTGAGTTACAAATTTTTTTAAGCATATTTTAATAACGGTATTATCCGTATATATGCTTTCCAGGTCGCTGAATTTAAATCTAATATCAAATTGACAATTTTGTCAGTTGGCGGCTGCCAATTAGCTGTCAAATCGCTATCAGCTATTGAAAAACTTGAAATAATCTTATAATTTTATGTTTTTGAAGTTGCTGAATTTGAATCTGATGTTAGATTGACCATTTTGATAGTTGGCAGCTATCAAATAGCTGTCAAATCACTATAAACTATTGAAAAGCTAGAAATAATCTTATAACTTTAGGTTTTAAGTTTTTTAATAATGAGTGGTGATTTGGCAGCTGTTTGAGAGCTGCCAATTTTCAAAATCGTCAATCTGACATCAGATTCGAATTCAACGACCTTAAAGTGCTGAATTCGAATTTGATGTCAGAATGACAATTTTGACAGCTAGCAGCTGTCAAATAACTGTAAATCACCATTAACTATTCATGATCATCATCCAGTCTCTCTCGTCCACTGCTGGACATAGGCATCCTCCCAGTCCCCTCAACGTGGTGCTTTCGCTATCCAGTTCTGGGCAATTCTCTTTAGGTCGTCCATGGGCTAGGTGGTCTGCCTCTGCTTCTTTTGTCTTGTCGTGGTCTCCACTCAACAATTGTCTTCGTCCACTTATTGTCCGTCAAGCGCGCCACATGACCGGCCTACTTCCATTTCAGCTCCGTGATATGTTTTATATCTACTATCTTTGTGCGATCTTTAATGATTCTGTTCGAGATTCTATCTCTTCTTGTAACGCCTAGCATTGACCTTTCCATTGCAAGCTGTGCTACTTTTAATTTCTGTATTATCTTCCTTGTCAGAGTTAGAGTTTCAATTCCGTATCTAATGACTGGCATTACACATTGCTCGAATACCTTTCGTTTGAGACTTAAACGTATATGGTTGTTCTTAAACGTATCACGTAGTCTTTCGAAAGCTGCCCACCCCAAGCCAATTCTTCTCTGGATCTCGCATGTTTGATTGTCTCTGTACAATCTTATTTCGTGCCCCAAATACTTGTAGTCGTCTACTTGCTGTATAGTTTGTCCAGATATGTATATCTCTTCACTTAATACCAGATTAGTCATGAATTTGGTCTTTCCCATGTTTAGTTTTAGACCAGGACTACAGCGCGTTTCAGTTCTTCTGCCATTTTTATTGCATCTTCCATATTATTTGTAAACAGGACGATGTCGTCCGCAAATATCTGAAACATTAACTATTGCAAAACTAGAAATAATTTTAAAACTTTACGTCTTTGAGGTCGCTGAATTCTGATGTCAGATTGACGATTTTGAAAGTTGGCAGCTGTCAAATAGCAGTCAAATCACTACTCACTATTAAAAAACTTGAAATAATCTTATAACCTTATGTTTTTGAGGTCGCTGAATTCGAATCCTATTTCAGATTGACGATTTGGAAAGTTGACAGCTATCAAATCACCACCCACTATTAAAAAACTTGAAATAATCTTATAACATTATGTTTTTGAGGTCGCTGAAACATAAAGTCATAAGATTGTTTCTAGTTTTTCAATAGTTAATAGTGATTTAACAGCTATTTGTCGGCTGTCAACTATCAAAATCGATTTGATATCAGATTTAAATTCAGTGACCTGAAATTACTGGTATTACAATATATTATACTACTATTATTAAAATATGTTTAAAAAAATGTGTGATTTAAGGGATTAAAAAGAATGGTATTTACTGGTTTTAGGGTTTCAGCCTCTATCAGTTTGTAGGAGATATACTACGTAAACAAAAAAACTCGTCAAAGCGGCAGTAACTCACTATTCCAGACTCCTTTGCAAGTATTTAAAAAAAACCGATGGTTCAAAAATTGATTCTCACAGCGATTTTTGATCGTTTCGCCATACTGTGCGGCATAGAGACACTGGAGAAGCCCTGCTCCCTGCACGGAGCGGATTATGTTGCGAAATAAACAAAAAAACGCTGTTCTTAATTGTTTCAGCTAGTTGTCGACTGGTCGTCATATTCCACATACTTTGAAAATATGAAATGACAAGTTACAAAATGAGAATATTAAACGTTTGATTTTATGATTACGTAGAAAATAATTTTGGCTTTACTTGTATTTGTCAAGTATAGACAAATCGAGCTAGTAAAGTCCGTCCATACATATAGTGAAGTGACTAACTAATTCCAGTGCACGCTGTAAAATTCAGACATGATTGAACAGGTTCGTACTTTGCTTAGAATTTAATTATTTTGGTTTCTGGAAAGACATTAAACAATGTTTATACTATATTTTATTTATGTTTATTACAAATCATCTTATTATTAACAATTATTTTTATTACAAATACAAATTATTACTTTACTCATTAAAATTAATTACATTATTCACTTAAAATAATATCACTATCGCTATCATTATCATTGGTTCTAATTATTAGTTTTTCTATATTATTTGCAATATTTTTTAACTTTTTCAACATGTATGACAGAGTTCGCCCAACTCTGTAGAGGTATATTAAAAACTTCGGTTTCCATAAGTTTCAGTACAGTGGAATTAACAGTGGGGCAAATATTATTACGACGAATGGTAGATTTCAATTGATGCCAAATATGCTCTATAGGATTAAATATACAATGGTATGGTGGAATCCTTAAAACTGTATGCCTCATATCCTTTGCATAATTGTCACAGACACATTCCTTTTTTATGTTTAAACTCTTCAAAACTTCTATCAATTGCTGTTTGGTATAATCTTATATTATTTGGAGGTATGTTCGGAATTAGCTTGTTTTTGAACTAATTTTCAAATAATTCGGCAGTGCTGTCCTCATGGTAATTGAGAGAAGAATCTTTTATGTTTTTTGCAGACAGGGAGAGTGCATTCGGAATCTATCCGTCTTTGGAACCAGCATGTAAAATCGTAATCCTTTTAGCTCTGTTTGATGGTGCTTTTGTTTTCCAGTTATCACTTGAGTCAACCTAACCCCTTTCTGTACAAGTACCATATGTGTCGAACCATGTTTGATCCAAGTAAATAATTGGTCTTTGCTCGTCTCTGTAAAACTTTTTTTTCTAAATAGTCCAGTCGCCATTCCTGAATTCTCTTGGACTCCTTTAAAACTTGTCTTTTATTAAGTTTTTTTAAATTTGAAACCCATGTTTTGAATACACTTCCATAATGTTGTCCTACTACATTTAATAACGGTTTCATCTCTTTCAAGCTTTTTCATTAAATTATCGAATGTGATCACACTTTGTTCTTCGTATATCTTGTAAATTTTACGCCGTATTATATCTTGATCACTTCCATCTATCCTTGAGAAAATGCCAGCATCACTTCTTTTTTTCCCTAGAATAGGGTTGTTTACAATTTTCCATACGGTTGATGTTGGAATGTTCGTTAATGTGGCCGTTTCTTCTAGCGCTGCTTGCTTGCTAACATTACTACGTTCCCTTAGAGTTGAATAAATATTCTTTATAATATCCTTGGCATCAGTAGATAAGTGTTTTCTACTTATGCACGGGGTAACCTGTTGAGATACACTTGACTCGCAAATATTTATATTACTAGACAGTAAGTGCCAATATAGATTATGCACGTTATTTTCGGGTAAATGCCATGTTTTATAACCACCATTAAAATCATATTAAAATATCATTAATAAGCATTTAAGATCCACCTTTGTTATTTACTAGCAGGTAAAACGAACAGATATCATATTTTTAAGTATGATCCATGATTTACCTACTTCTGAAGTGCCCAAAGAAAACCATACAATTTTATTTCATTGTTTATTTAGGGCTAATGGTTTTTACCCTTTAAGGATTAAGTTTAGTCACTTCACTATATGTATAGACGGACTATACCCATTTGTCCTCAACGTAAAAATAATAAAGTTGCTTTGTTTATCCATTTCTAGTGTTCCGTACGAAACACTTATGGGATTACTTCACTGGCCGTCTGTCACACCCGATTTTCTCCGAAACTATTTGACATAGAAAGCTGAAATCTTGCACTAATATAGGAATTGATGGTTCAATCAGAGCCATGTAGTTTTGAAAGTTAAATTTTGTTTTAAGGGCTAATTTTTAGGGGTGAAATCGAAAGTAAAGAAAAAATTTACCAATCGATTGGGGTGTCTAATGAAAGCTTGTGAACACACGAATTCAAAAATATATGACGTAATACTTGCGCACACTTTTCTTTGTATTGTTTAAAAAAGAATGGCCAATCCGCCCTAAAATTGGAATATTCTCCATAAAGTGTAGATTGAGCGAAAATTATCACGAGTGGATTAGGTTTGATAAAAAAAAAATGAAAACTATGTGACACAACAATATAGTGGAGCTTCTTCTAAAATATTTTTCATTACATTACTGTGGCTCGTCGCTAATATACTATGACAATTTTATTTTATTTGTTTATAATTAAACAAGTATTTAGGTAATAAATACATATTTGTTTTACACTTTTATTACTAGATTCTATATTGAGCTAGATTGATTTATTGGCTATTAGGTAGCTAAGATGTTACAACTATTATACTTTATTATTTTATTATTATTGTTGACTAAAAAAACGTGGAAATACATATTGGATCACGATACTATTTTTCTTATTTTGTAAAATGTTAACCAGTTAAAAGTTTCTTTTTTAATTTTTAACTTATCTAAATATATATATATATATATATATATATATATATATATATATATATATATATATATATATATATATATATATATATATATATAGTGAAGTGTGCTTATAACGAACTTCCGGATAAAGCGAACCCAATTTGGATGTTTTGTGTCCGTTTATAACGAACTTGCCACTTCCTATGCTC
Organism: Pachyrhynchus sulphureomaculatus; assembly: GCA_019049505.1. Taxonomy (NCBI): domain Eukaryota; kingdom Metazoa; phylum Arthropoda; class Insecta; order Coleoptera; family Curculionidae; genus Pachyrhynchus; species Pachyrhynchus sulphureomaculatus. The sequence continues at coordinate 74,728,267 of CM032453.1, read as the reverse complement.
GATATGGTGCGAATTCACCGAAACTCGCTGGGAACCCCTATTCTATTTGTTTCCGCCTCGTCGCTAGTTCGAGCAGTATTATTTTCAATTCACTTGTGTTATGCGGTTCTCATGCATATTTGATCAAAGTAAAAAAGTGAATGTTCAAGTCTTTATTTTAAAATGAGTACACAAAAATATAAAGCGTTTACATTAAAAGACAAACACGCTATTATAAGGAAAATAGAAAATGGAGTTAAACAAAGTGATGTGTGCAAACAGTTGAATTTAACTAAATTTACGGTTTCTACCGTATGGAAGAAGAGGCAAGAAATCCTATTAATCTATGATAAAAGAAACTTTAGTTGTAAAAAAGTAAGAAAATCTACACATGACCAAGTCGATAAAGGACTCCTTAACAGGTTGACTGCCGATCTATATTTTTGAGTTTGTGGTTGACGCCGGTAAGATTTTTCCAAATATTTTTATTTTATTGTGGTAAATATGCATTAAAATGAGTCTTGGATGTGTTTTTTTTTTATGTGCCATTCAAAATATTAGAAAAAAAAAAATTTCACTCCGATCGGAGTAATCGGCATTGCAAGTGAAAATTTTTACTAGATGCCGAACACTCCGATCGGAGTGTCCAATTAAATAAGTAAAGAAATAATAAATCGAACTCATAAACTCAAAACATTTATTTCTAAATCATTTTTGTACATTTTTATGGTAATCCTCAAAGCAATTAAGGCAAAAACCTGGTTGTCCAGGGCACATTTTGCATTCATACACTGTTTGCTTTCTTATTTTATTTTTCCTGCATTCTTTGCATTCCTTTCTGCTTACCCGTTTTGTTTCTTTAGATCCTTTTTTTTCACTAACAATTTTTTCTACTTTGCTAATGCTGTGGACATTTATTTGGCCTGGAGGAATTTGCGGCAAATTAGTAATTGGTCGTCTGGCTAGTAAATTTCTTATGACATCCAATCGGAAGTCATATAATCGTAACTGGTCAGACCGCGAATATTTATTGTACAAAAAATAGGCGTTTATCATGCTCATTTGCAGCACATGCATGAAGAACTTTTTGTACCACCGAATGGTTTTACGGCTGCAAGGATAATATGCCATCATTTGATCCTGTCTATCTATACCGGACATAAAAGCATTATATCCAATGATTGCGGAAGGTTTTTCAGATTCTTGATTTCTTTTGTTTTTAAAAATGCCCATTTCGCTTCCAAATTCTGTTGAAATGTATTAAACATTGCGTTTATCGCGCCATTTTCCGACATGCACTTCATTGCAAAACATAGATTTATTCTCACCACGTTTTAAGTTTGCACTCATTACCTCTTTCGGATTATCTTTCCTCTCAGCTCTAAGCGTACCAGTGCAGTATGTATTTTGTTGAAGTAATTTCCTAGCTAAATTAACACTATTGTAAAAATTGTCTAGATAAACAGCATGTCCTACACCCAATTTTTCCTCCAATAAATGTAAAACAATCTTTTCAGTATGTCCGCTTCCACCATAAACATCTGTCGCACCTTCGTAGATACGAAATTTCAAAATAAGTCCATTAGACTCTGTCAGCATGTATAACTTCATACCATACTTATGACGCTTATTCTTGATATACTGTTTAAACTGGAGACGACCCCGATAAAGTACCATAGCTTCATCCAAAGAAAACTCTCTTCCAGGATAGTAAATTTCTCCCATCTTGTTGTTAAAAAAATCTGCCACAAATCTAATCTTTCCTAGCCGATCTGCCGGATCCATATCCGGAGATGTAAAATGCAAACACCTCAAGATTTGCACCAATAATTCCTGGGTTTTCGGGAACAAAATTTGTTTTAACGCACCTCTGTCGTTCCATTTTATCTCATCAAGGCTAGGAAGTGTTTGATGTGGCCGAATAGGGTCTACAAAATTCTCTTCTTCGGACTCGGAGCTTGAATTTACATCACTATCGTCTGTGTCTGGTACGTAATGTTCGTCACTACTACCTCCGCTTTCTTCCAATAGCTGCAATAATTCAGTGTCAGTTAGCTTCTTTTTCTTATCATATACCTTTTTTTCATCACTACAATGTCTTTTTTTAATACCAGAAGGCCCATGTTGATTGTCCATATTGTATGGCAGATTACAACCAAACCAAAAGCAAATCCGCGGAACCACTTAAGCACCTGTTAGAACTTGCGTTTTTAAGCAACGCCACCACTAGAAACACGTTTCATATACAACGCCGATGGAATACTAAAACGTTTCGTAAGAACGCATGTCGAACTCCGATCGGAGTAGACGGCGTTGGCGAAGAGACCCGACGCACTCCGATCGGAGTGGTCGGCAGTCAACCTGTTAAATGGTTTAGTCAAAAACGACATGAACATGTTCCTATTACCGGCTATACTTTACAAGAGAAAGCTAGTAAATTCGGAAGGAAAATAGAGAACATCGAGTTTAACTGTTCTAGAAGTTGGATTAAACAATTTAAAAAGAGACATAATATAAGTGGGGGGAAGATAGTAGAAGAAACTGCAAAAGTGTATATGACTGTTGTTGATCAGTGGCTGGCCAATGTATGGCCGGAAATTCGAGGAAGTTATGAATATGTGGACATTTTTAATGCGGATGATACGGATTTGTTTTACAAGATGACGCCTGATAAGACATTAAAGTTTGTCGGAGAGAATTGTGCTGGTGGAAAATTATCAAAAGTAAGAATTACTGTGTTGGTAACTGCAAATATGTCTGGAACAGAGAAAAGAAAATTGTTGGTGATATGAAAGTCCGCTAATCCCAGGTGTTTTTAAAACAAACATTTACCAGTAAAGTACAAATCAAACAGTAAAGCCTGGATGACATGATCGAATGGGATAAAGAATTAAAATTAACAAACAGAAAAATATTACTTTTGATTGACAACTGTCCAGCGTACCCTGAAGTTAATCTACAGCAAATAAAATAGATTTTTATGCCTCTAAACACAAGTGCAAAGCTCCAGTCTATGGATCAAGGTGTGATACATTCTTTAAAATGTCATTATAGAAAAATTTTACTTATAAAAATGTTAGAGACGATCGATAAAGGTAATATTTTTTCTGTAATTCTCTTGGACGCTATAAACTTTATTCATATGGCTTGGCAAAGTGTCAGTAGAGAAACTATTGCAAACTGTTTTAAGCATGGCGGATTTTTAAGGAAGGAATATAGAAATGACTCAGATGATGAGCTACAGTTGACTCAGTGGCTTGAAAAATATCGAGAACATCCTACTGATTGTCTAGAATTTGTTTACGAAGCTGACATTCAACAAAATAAAGTGGAAACTGAGATTAAAAAGATGTTTAATCACTTTAATTTTGAAGAATATGTATGTGCTAATAATGAATTAATGACGAGAGAAATATTAACCGATAATCAAATTGCGACATCAGTGACTTTTGAAACGATTCTAAGCGATAATGACGACGAAGACGAGCTTGGAGAAGGAGATAATATTTATGTTTCATCCATTTCAGAAATGACTAAAAAAATGACTGAAACTCGGAATTTTTTGGAATCTCGCGAAGCTCCTAAACATATATGGAGTAGTTTTTGTGACCTTGACAATTATATCAACACCATTTCTTTTTCAAGTAAAATTGTATAAACGAAAATTACTGATTTTATTGTATAAACTACGTATTTTACTGTTTTCGTTTATACTCGTATGTACCAACATAGATAATATTAACTTTAGTGTGACTTGTTTTATTTTCCTTTGAAAATTTTCTTTTAATTTAATAATTATTATTATTCATTTTTCTAAGCATTAGCGCCTAATCTAAATAAAAAAAAAAGTAGTGAAAAATGATATTAAATTTTATTTACTGTTTGTAACAAACTTTGGATATAGCTAACCATTTTTAGTGATTTTTTGAAATTCGTTATAAACGGAGTTCACTGTACATATATATATATATATATATATATATATATATATATATATATATATATATATATATATATATATATATATATATAAATATATTAATGACGATTTTACTGAAATTATAATGCGAATTTTATTTTTAAGTGGACTTATCCCTAACAAATGAACAAATGCATTTGAAAAATTACCTTGCATTAATTGTATGAATTCGTAAATAATTTTCGTTTCAATATTCTTCTATCAATATTTTCTTGACTACCTTTGACAGTGAATATTTACAGTCCTCTATCTGTCATTATTTCTTAAATGTATTTTGTGTTACGAAAGTTTTTAAGTACAAAAACATTACACTTGTATTTATGGAAAAGCGAAAAGCATTTTTACTAAAGAGTCAATTATCTTCGGTATTATATTAAAACACATTTTTTAAATTTATTCTTTAATGAAAAGCCAGCAACAAATTCTAGTTTAGTGAAACTGGACCAGTCAAATTTACTGGAAAAATTTTGGTTGGTCAATTCTACAACCCTTAAAATAAGTTTTAAATATCTCTAAACAAAGGGTATTAAAACTAAAAGTTATCTAAATAATACAGTTTAAAAAAACTTCAAGTACTAATCTTTGCGAGATACCAAATCCACCATACCACCACTCAAACGGCCAGATAATTCCATTGCAACCACACCTGTTGAGAGAGCGAACTTGTTGGCTGAACTCTTTGCTTCACATTCTACTGTCGATTTCCAAGGAAAAACACCACCTACCATTCCCATATTGCAGTCAATGATGCCCGATGTTGTCTTCAGACAGCGCATCATAAAGCGTATTTTAATGAAGCTAGACACCAAGAAGGCTTCTGGCGCTGACGGAATACCTGCCATAGTTCTCAATAACTGTGCAAGGGAATTAACACCCGTTTTCTGTAGACTTTTTAACCTATCCTACAGAAAGGAAATTTTTCCGTCCTGCTGGAAATGTGCCACGGTTCAGCCGATACCTAAAAAAGGCAAGAAGACCTTGCCAAATAACTACCGACCAGTTGCACTGCTTTCAATAATATCGAAAATCATGGAAAAGGTTATCAATGAGCATCTTCTAAAATATCTTGAACGATTTAATATTATTAGCGATCACCAATATGGTTTTCGTAAACATAGATCAACAGGAGATCTTCTGACTTATGTAACACATGTTTCGAACAACGAAATTGAACACTTTGCTCGAGCGGTTGCTCTTGACATATCCAAGGCATTCGACCGTGTTTGGCACGATGGACTGTTGGCTAAGTTACGCTCTTATGGTATGTCTGAAAGGTTCTGTTTGTGGCTCTCATGTTTCCTCAGAGAGCGTTCTTTACGAGTAGCGGTCGACGGATTTCTTTCTAACACCCTCACTATCAACGCCGGTGTGCCCCAGGGCTCCATACTGTCTCATACTCTCTTTCCCATTTACATTAACGATCTGCTGAAAAAGACCGGGAATCCCATCTACAGCTTTGCAGATGACAGTACGCTTGTCTCTTCATTCACTTTGAACGCTCGAACATCGGCTGCTCAGGTGAATATCCGCAGACAGCAGGAGGTCTTCAACTTAACAAAGACCTAGAAAAAATTCTATCTTGGGGGGTGACAGTAACTAAGTGGAATTTAACGCTACAAAAACCCAGGCGGCAGTTTTTTCTAAAAAAGTTAACGTTGCTGAACCCGATATAGTTATGTCGGGGCACTCCATTCCCCTAGCATCGTCGCTCAATTTATTGGGCGTTAGTTTGGGAGCAAATATGTCCTGGCATGAACATGTTGCAGGCATAGTAAGGCGAGCTTCTCAAAAGTTGGGAATATTATTTAGAACCAGAAAGCTTTACACCCCACAACAACTGTTAATTCTTTACAAAGCCCAAATTCGACCAACTATAGAATACTGCTCCCACGTTTGGGGCTTCGCTCCCAAACATACACTGCATTTATTGGATTCTGTTCAGAGAAGAGCGGTCCGTCTGATTGGGGACCTGGAATTGACCGGCGGCCTTGATTCGCTGGAACATCGAAGAACGGTTGGCGACTTGAGTCTGTTCTACAAGTATTTTCATGGAAAGTGTTCGAAGGATGTAGCCCGCTTAATTCCTCCCAAAGCGGTGCATGTTAGAAATACACGTCGCGCTGGTGCTTCACATCCTTATGAGGTTCAGCTTGTTACTCCGCGTACAACGCTTTTCAAGCATTCTTTTATATGGAGAACATCATCCCTTTGGAATAATTTGCCCAGCGCTGTGTTTCCCACCGAGTACAATTTACAGCGATTCAAGAACAACGTGAATCGCTTTTTACGCACTCATGCCGCTTCTGGAGCGCTTTAGGGTCTTCCCTGCAGCACGTGTGCTAGACCCATAAAAAAAAATCGTGCACTATTTACCCTCGCTGCCACGAGAAGCTGAAAAAATTGCACTACTCGGTGATAGATGGCGCCAGCGAAAAAGAAACAAGTTTCACTACATGGTAACAGATGTTCTCTGTCATTTGGTAATGCAATTGCTATTTTAAATAAATAAATAAAGAGTTTTATTGTTCATCACAATACATCCATTTCTGGACAAAATAAAACAGGACATGCTACGAGAGAAATAATAATTTTAGTAATATTAACTGGAAAAAGAGTAACTGTTACTTTCATCATCATTCATCATCACCATCATCCCAATCTCGTTTACTGTTGGACAGAGGCCTTCCACAAAATTCTCGACTCATCACGATCGGGTGCCACCTATATCCAGTCCCTTTAAATGCCCCTTATTTTATCCGTCTATCTAGTGAGAGATCATCCTCTACTTGGAAGACCCCTCTCTGTCACCATTCAATAATCCTCATCGTTCGTCAGACTACCCGATACCTCTTGGAGGATATGTACCATCAACCTTTTTTTGCTAGAAATATTTAGAAACGTCTTTAAATTTTTTCTAGAGCTCCCCTATAAATATCAAAAGCAGGATTCTAAAGTGACACATACCAAATCAGTGTACGGTAAGAAGTAGAAGGGAAGAGGTCATCAACAAAATTGTCATCAAAAGAGTCTTTGAGTTTTTGAACTACTGCTCTAAATAATCCAAGTGACTTCCAATTTAAATTCTCCACAACGTGAAAATAATTCAACTGTTACATTAGAAAAAGTATATAATTTTAGATTTTGAGAAACAAACCATTAACATAATATGAAAAGTTAAAATCAATTATACGATTACAAACTTATTTCTATTTTATTTAGTTCAGCCTAAACGTTCACATTTTTTTTGAATCAATCAATTATTTTTCTTTTTATTTGTGTTTCTATTTCAGGCCAGAATTGAAGAGACCCACACCAATTTTAGGTCAGCCACCTGATGATGAATTTTATGACATGTCTCATCAGAATAGGGGTATAGCTCTAATATTTAACCACCGTTATTTTGATACTTCTTATTTTAAAGAGAGAAGGGGTACGCATTTTGACAGGGATGCTATGGAAAAATGTTTAAAAAAATTGAAATTCCATGTAGAGGTTTATGATGATTTAAGTAAAAATGAGGTTATGGAAGCCTTAAGAGTAGGTAAGTGTTTATCAAAGTCAGAAACAAATTTTGTAACTATTTAAAAATGTGATTGAATCGAAACAATTAAAACAAAAACATATGGTATAACACAACTATATCTGGTGGACAAAGGTAAAGGCGAATTTATTTTATGCTATTGTAAAGATTTGTAAAGTTGGCCGGTAGACAAAATAAATAATTTTACATACTTATAAGAAAACGAAACAGTAGTAGTAGCAGCAGTTGTAAGGAGGCATCCATTTTACCTATTCACCCAACGATCCCAAACACCACGATCCCTGCGGAATCTTTCTCACCTCACTATGAAGCTTGGGATATCGTTCCACGCTAGGGTGTTGGCCTCCTCTTTCCTAAATATTGCTGACCCAAGGACCAGATGTTTAAATCTTCCTAAAGCATCACAGGCGCGAGTATAGTGGAGCGGTGTTTCTTTATCCTCCAGGTAACCTGGACCAGCCTGATTATCTATCACGCCAGTATTAAATGCCTTTTAACCTGCAGTGTCCTGTGAAAATTCCAGCGAATGGACGTCTACTTTTTTTGAACATCCATTCAAGCTGTGCCTTTCCACGCCTCGATATAAAATCCTTTGCAATTCTTCACTTTGAGTTCCGAAACTACTGCTATATGAGGGCAGTTAAAATCTTCTGTTTGTATATGCTCAAAGCTTGTTCGGGTTCTTGGAAAGGAGTTACGGCCACTACTCTAATAATGTTCTCCGCCGTCTTATTGTCCCGTCCCCCTGATGATCAGTTACCACCTATATTCAAAACTTGTTCAGGCACCTGGAAAATAGTTACGGCCCTGAGTCTGGCAAGGTCTTCTGCCGTCTCATTGTCGTGTACCCCTGATGTCCAGTGATCCAAATTAGATTAACTTGTTTCCTTCCCCAGGGCATTCCTAGATTTACGAGACTGTAGGTTCTAGGCAGAAAACAGAATTGACATTTTTTACACAAAATATTCTTATAGTTAAAATACAACATTTTTATAAGTTTCCTATGATGTAATTAAGCAAATCCAAATCAGACGAAATACATAAATTATTAAGTTTTTATTTCTAGGATTTTCTATTTATAATCAGGCCACTTCTATAAAGACCTAGGCGAGACAGTTCTATGATATTCTTGGTGAAAATTACTCCCAATCCTTCATTTAAAAAAACCAACACAGATTTCTAGAATGTTCTACGTAGAAATCAATCAAAATACATAATCTTAACAACATTTTGGGGCAAGACAGATTTAAATTAATTTATTTTTACAAATTTTTAGAACATTCCATTTATAAATCACCCAAATATTTCATTTTTATGAAGTTCTAGGTATAAATGAGTCGGAATAAACACTGTTTCTTAAAATTATTAAACATACTGCTCACAGAACACGGAAACATTTTTAAAAATGTCTAAAATAATCTGCATGACTCGCACAAAACAAGAATACTGTGTAGAAATACATATATATATATATATATATATATATATATATATATATATATATATATATATATATATATATATAAGGGTGCAGAAATTCACGGATGGAGAAATGTTTCTTGGTGCAGATGGGTGTGCATCTATTGGTCAACGTTGGTTTGACTGGCAAGTCATATACGTTTCGCCAAAATCTTACTTGGCATTATCAATAGTTGTCGCTGCCTGGCTGAAGTTTACCGTTATATACACATACACATATATATGGCGCTCTTTAGAATATTGACGGCGAAAGAAGAGGCGGATTCTTATATTCAGTGATGAATTCTATCATTGGTTAACGCAGTGAATTAGTGATTAACAAGTGATGTAATGGCTTTATTTGCGGTGGATGCACCTGTCGGAAAAAACTGAATACTTTTATAAATATAACCATTTTTTTGTTCATCATACCAAATAGTCTTCGATAATCTCCTATATATAGATATATATATATATATATATATATATATATATATATATATATATATATATATATATATATATATATATATACATATATATATATATATATATATATATATATATATATAAAAGGGTGATTCATTTAGAGGTACTTTTTGTGATGGGGATTTACTTGCAGATTGCGCATGCGTCGTGTCAACTGAAGTGGCATTCCTGTTCAGTAGTGTTTGACAATTCATAATGGAAAGACTTAGCCCGGCACAGCGTCTACAAATTGTTCAACTTTATTACGAAAATGGGCGTTCTACGAGGAATGTGTATCGGGCGCTTAGAGCAACTTATGGTCCACATAATCGGCCTACCGAACGCGCAATTCGCTCTACCATCAATAAGTTTGAGACCCAATTTTCCTTATTGGATATTGCTCGACCGAATAGACCACATCCAGCACGTAGTGAAGAAAATATAGGGGCGGTAGCGGAGAGTGTACGCGAAGACCGTGAAGTGTCGATTCGTCGCCGTTCTCAACAGCTTGGCCTGTCATATTCAACAACTTGGCGTATTTTACGTAAGGACCTTTCTTTAAAAGCATACAAAATTCAACTAGTGCAACAACTGAAGCCGACCGACCTTCCGAATCGTTTCCGTTTTAGTCATTGGGCTCTTGACAAGCTTGCAGAAGATCCACTCTTTTCGAGAAAAATTTTGTTCACCGATGAGGCCCATTTTTGGCTTAATGGGTTCGTGAATAAACAAAATGTCCGTATTTGGGGTGATGAACAACCTGAAGAGGTTCAAGAGCTGCCATTAAATCCAGAAAAAACAACTGTTTGGTGTGGTTTAGGGGCCGGTGGAATAATCGGTCCATATTTCTTCAAAACAGAGGCCGGCCGGAATGTTACTGTGAATGGTGACCGTTATCGCGCCATGATAACAGACTATTTGATGCCAGAAATTGAAGCCCGTGGTCTCGACGAAATTTGGTTCCAACAAGATGGCACCACTTGCCATACAGCCCGTGAAACCATGGCTTTACTGCGAGAGCAATTCGGCGAACAGATTATTTCACGCTTTGGACCAGTGAATTGGCCGGCTAGATCATGTGACATCACACCTCTTGACTTTTTCCTTTGGGGCTATGTAAAGTCCAAAGTCTGCATGGATAAGCCAGCTACAATTGAGGCATTGGAGGCCAATATTACTCGAGTCATTGGCCAAATACCACTCGAAATACTCACACGCGTCATTGAAAATTGGAACTTCAGAATGGACGTTGTTAACCGTAGTCGCGGACAACATTTGAAAGAAATTATCTTTAAGAAATAATTGTAAAGAATGGTTCTTTTATATGATAATAAAGATTATAAAATAAAATTGTTTTTATTAATTTTTTTTTATTTAAAAAAAAGTAGCTCTAAATGAATCACCCTTTATATATATATATATATATATATATATATATATATATATATATATATATATATATATATATATATATTCGACTCAAACTATTTGGCTTCATTTAACACGAATCTTAGAATTTAGTGTTGATATATTTTTACGGATTTAAGTATCATTTGGAAGCCCATTCTATTCTCTTTCTAATGATACCAAATTCAATAGCATACTTCATGCTTTTTACTGATTAAAATTATTGAAGGAGGAAACAAGGAGAATAAGGAGAACAAAGATTGAAAATAGGGGTAAGAAAACGAAAAAATTAAACAAATTTTAAGTTTAACAATTAAATTTATTGATTAAAACCAAAATTAATATGTTGAATTACCTCCCCTAGCCCCTATTACTGCTTCCAGCCGGTTTTTCATGAAGCGGGTGAGTTTTTTCACCACTGTCTATGGGATTCTTCTCCATTCTTCTGCCATCGCAACCTTTAAGTCCCTCAGCGGTGCAGGGGCTGGATTTCTGGCTCTAATCCTTCTTTTAAGCTCATCCCACATGTGCTCGATTGGATTGAAGTCAGGACTCCACGCAGTGGGTATTTCCACTTCTGCCAGGTATTGCCGCACCGATGCAGCAGTATGTGGCCTCGCATTTTCGTACATTAGCACTAAGCTATCGCTAACAAACTCAGCGTAAGGAACGACGTGTTCCTGTAGGATCTCCTCGATGTACCGGTGAGCAGGTAATCCAGCGCTACGAGTTTCATCAGTCACGAAAACCAAATCGGTTTTCGCATCCAGTGAGAGCCTCCCCACTCCATGACAGAACCTCCTCCGTAGGCGACCGTTCCAGTAATGTAGCACTGCCCATAGCGCTCCCCAGGCCTCCTATAGACTCGTCTTGTTCCCTTGCCCTGTATGCTCATTCGGGATTCGTCGGAGAATAAAACGGAGCGCCATTGTCCCAAGGTCTAGTCGATATGTTCTCGGGTAATTCTGAGTCGCACTTGTCAATGGGCTGCTGTCAGTTTGGGTCCGTTAGCTGGTCTCTTCGGAGTTAGGCTAGCTTCTTTAAGTCCTCTTCTGACTGTTCAAGGATTGGCAGCCCGACCACGAACTTGTCGGAGCTCTCGCTGGACCTCAACGCTGATCAAGTGACGATTTCTTAGAGTTGTGTTAACAATGACGCGGTCGTCTCGCTCCGAGGTACACCTTCTTCTTCCTAATCCTGGTCTCAGTGTAAAAGCGCCAGTTTCTCGGTAATGCCTGTAGACTCTGGAGATAGCTGACTGCAGTGCGCAACTACACGTTGGCTATGCTCTTCTTGCAATAGGGCAATGACTTGTGTCGTTTCTTCCGGGGTGGTATCCATTTTTCGATGATGTAAATAATAAGCAGGTATAGCAGAGATATTGACGGTTCAAGTTCTGATAAAGGAATGATAGGAAAATGCAGTTGCATGTGTTTTTGCAGGGATGAATAGTGCGCTACAAGTACGTTGCGGAGCGAGCAAAAACGGTTCTATTGAGTAAAATCGTTTTAAATCAGTAAAACTTTTTGAAAATCCAAATGTTTTTGGTATTCTTAGAAAGAGTACAAAATCAGCATTCTAATGATACCAAAAATAATACCACTGTCTGAAAATTAGAGTCGAATCGGTGTTAAATGAAGCAAAATCGTTTGAGTCGATTTTTTTTGCTCACCAGTGTATTTCGGAGTTTATAATAAACCCTAAAAATCAAATAAAATTAATTAAAGTTCATTTTCTCCCACGAAAAGATTCTACTTTGAGATTAAATTTTCTCAACCAAACTACTCTCACTAACCTAGAAACACAGTGGGAACTAATAGCAACCACTGATAGCTTCATGAATACAACTGTCAAGTTCAATACATGTTTAAGGATTCATCCAATAACTTAGACACGAAACTGACGCCAGCGAATCAACAGAGGATTCATCGCTGGATAGATGAATGTATTTTTATTCAACGCATCAATATATATATATATATATATATATATATATATATATATATATATATATATATATATATATATATATATATATAAATCAGATTATATGAATTTATTTTCCCTTTTCCATAAAAAGTAATTTAATGTCACTCACGTATCGATAAAACGTTGATATTGTAAAAAATATTAAAACATCAATAGACGTTAAATGGTAAGGGGGTGGGGATGTACATAACTAGTCATGGAGCCGAAAAAAATCTTTTTTTGGGAATATTCATTATATAAATCCGATTGTTATTTTATGTGATAATACATAGCTTTTATGAAATTGCTGGATTATCTGAAACCAAAATTTCCGAAGAAATTAGTTTACTAGAGCATTAATGTTGTCTTTAGAAAACAAAAAAGCGAAAAAATGACGTTACCGCGTTAAAAAACAGTAAACAAAGATAAATTCTTACCTGCAAATGGATCATCGACTGCAGAGCCATATGCTGAATCTTTATCAGCCATCATCTTCTAAAATACTAATTTGTTATTGTCTATAAAACATTCTAGCTTGTACTTTGTAGCAGTTGTCGCTCGGCCAGGTCAACTCGTTCTCCATCCACTTTAGCTGTGTAGTCATATGCAATTCGGTCAATAAAAATATAAACTTTAATAACAGCTAAGATCGAATTGCTACGAGTGAACTGAGCAACGCTACTGAAAAAACTTCTAGTTTCGAATATAGAACCTTAGAATAGCAGCTGCGAATGCCTTGTCCCATCTAAGAAGAACAATTGAAGAATCTTTTTGTATTATTTTATAAAAGAACAAGTTTAAAATACATTAAATTCGAGTTAAGGTCGACGAAGACTCGCTACCTGCTCCGAAAACTCTACGCAACAGCACTTCTTTTAAATTGCTGTAACTTCGTCAATTTTTAGCCAGTTCTTACGAAACTTATAGAAAATATCCTTAAGATATCATACTAAAAGAAAATGTAAAAATCTAAAAATCAAAATTTTTTTGACCCGAGAGACTAGGCCCTTTAAATTATCGCAAGTAAGAACAATGTTGCATAGGGCCGGCAATAAATTTTTTAATAATTAACTCCCCTTTATTACTCAACTCTTTTATTCAAGATAATTGCTGAAATGAGTCACTCCAACAATTATCAAAACTTGCTACAAAAAGTTAGGTAATATAATTTAATAAGAACAAACCCTTTCAGTTTCCAAAATGGACCATTCCCAAAACGACTGTTTGGTAATAGCAGTAATGTCTCATGGCAGAAGTCATGGTAGAATATTTGCAAGAGATTATGAGTACACGTCACATCAACTGGTGGACTTCTTTTCTGGAGAAAATTGCCCTAGTTTGGCGGGAAAACCAAAATTATTTTTTATACAAGTAATCAAATAATTATTTTTGAAAAAAGTGCTTTTGTATTTATTTATACTTTAAAATTAAATGCATTTAAAAAAACCGGTCAAGTGCAAGTTGAACTTGCACAATTAGTGTTCCGTACGTTGATTTTTTTTAAAAAAAATTTTTGATAGGGTGGTATAAAATGATCAGTGACTTCACAAAACACACCCCAAATGAGTTTTCAACAAAGTTTGTTTCCAATCTTTACTGAAAACTGATGACCTTGAAATTTTGTTTTTTTTTTTATATATATCAAATAAATTATTAAAGGTAATGCACTCGTGATAATTTTCGTTTAATCTATACTCCGTGGAGAATATTCTAGAATTTTTTCAAAATTTTTTGATCAGTACTTTTCGAGATAAGGCAGGGGACAGCGATTTTTTAAAAGTAATACGAAGAAAAGTGTGCGCAAGTATTACATTATATATATATATATATATATATATATATATATATATATATATATATATATATATATATTTTTTACTCGTGTTTTCACAAGCTTTCATTTGACACCACACTCGATGACCTAGTAAAAAAATTTTTTTTCACTTCCGATTTCACCCCTCAAAACGAACCCCTTACGTCAAAATTTATGTTACGGTGGTATAAAATGATCAGTGACTTCACAAAACACACCCCAAATGAGTTTTCAACAAAGTTTGTTTCCAATCTTTACTGAAATCTGATGACCTTGAAATTTTTGTTTTTTTTTATATACCATATAAATTTTTAAAGGTAATGCACTCGTGATAATTTTCGTTCAATCTACACCCCGTGGAGAATATTCCAGAATTTTTTCGAAATTTTTTGATAAGTACTTTTCGAGATAAGGCCCGGACAGCGATTTTTCGCGAATTTTTAAAAATAATACAAAGAAAAGTGCGCGCAAGTATAATATTATATATATATATATTTTTTACTCGTGTTTTCACAAGCTTTCATTTGACACCACACTCGATGATCTAGTAAAAAAATTTTTTTTTCACTTCCGACTTTACCCCCCAAAACTAACCCCTTAAGTCAAAATTTAATTCTCAAAACTACATGGCTCTGATGAGGCCATCAATTCCTATATTATTTTCAAATTTCACCTTTCTATGTCAAATAGTTTCGGAGAAAATCGGGTGTGACAGACAGACAGACAGACAGACAGACAGACAGACACCGAAGTGATGTTATAAGTGTTCCGTACGGAACACTAAAAATGACCCATAAGCTTTTTTTAAAAATGCAAAAAAACATGTTAAAAATGTTTTAAAACGTTGTTTTTAATTTTAGGCCTGCAGAGGGGAAAAAACTGATGCACCGGTAGCAATAAGGGCTGAAAGTGATAGTATTAGTTCAAACAGAACTATAATTTATACTATTCCAACTATGGCTGATATTCTAATAATGTATGCTACTGTAGAAGGTAAATTTCCCAATTATATGAATTATGTAGACTTACGATACATGCTACGTTACAAAACATAGGTCTCAGAAAAATGTTTCACTGTATTCACTTTGAATGCCAATCTGATCATATATTAATGTGAATCGGCTCCTTTTACAACTATTTTTTTCTCTCACAGCAGTTAAAATAAAGCTTCACAAAAATAGTTTTTCGAATTTTCCCGAGCAATCCTCCAGAAAATTCTTGTTCAAACTTGTTAGAATCCTTAAGTTACCATGTTAATACTATGAATTCCAAAAGTTAAAACAACGGCTAAGTGCAAATAGGACTTGCACAATTAGTGTTCCGTACTCTGCTTGCTTGTAAAATAAAATAAAATGAAATAAAATCCATACCTATGCTAGTTAATTAGGTCACTGATATGTATATATCTTAAGATCCAGTAGGTATTCTCACGTTTTTTCTTAGTCAATAATGTATAATAGCTACCTAATAACCAATGAATGAATCTAGAATCTAGTAGTAAAAGTTTAAAACAAATAAAAATTTGTTTAAATATAAACAAACGGTACCTATCCGTTAGTAATCAGTCATAAAGAAAATTTATTTTATCTGTGAATGCAGTAATGTACTGAAACGCATATGAGTATATTATGATTGCACCGAATACGTATTGATATTCCGTAGCTTTTAGTTCCATTAAATTCACATCTTTCCACGAAAAAAACCTTTACCGCATTGTCAAAACTCATAGTTTTTTTTATATAAAGTAAAGCCCAAGATATAAGATCCTGCCTTTTTGCTTTTTCAATGAGGCAATAAACGACCCTATTAAGGTTTTGTACATAGTTGCCAGGTATTACGATAAATGTATTTTTATTTTACCTGCTTGGTATACCGCCCTCACTTGCACCTGCATTCATATTGGATTTGTATATTTACTACCTGGCAACCCGGTTTGGAGCCCTTTAAGTATTTGATAATATAGGCCTAAGGACCACAGGTCCCCATTAGAATTCAAAATAATTCAAAAATATATATAATGTAATACTTGCGCAGTACTGATTAAAAAGTTTTGAAAAAATGTGGAATATTTTCCACAGGGTGTAGGTTGAACGAAAATTATCACAAGTGCATTATCTTTAATAATTTCAAGGTCATCAGTTTTCAGTAAAGATGGGAAAAAAACTCTGTTGAAAATTCATTTGGGATCTGTTTTTTGAAATCATTGATCATTTTATACCTCCGAAACAAAAATTTTTATTTCAAAAGCAATGAACTTACGGAACACTAATAGCGCAAGCCCAACTTGGTTTTTATTCTAAATTTTGTGATAATTTTTTTTGGGATATTCACTATATGAAATATAAAACTGGCAACAACATAAGTCAACTAGACAGCTAGAACATTTAAATCTCATTGTAACTAGACCAGATCTAAGATTTAGCTACGGAATCTAAACATGCAATCGTTCAGCTGACTTTTAGGTTATTTTGATTTGTAGATATCACGAAATAATCATTTTTCTAACCAAATCTGACATTAAAATCGAGAGTTAATACCTTAGAACAAGAAGAAAGTATGCATTTTTAGAATTTTAACACTGTTTCATTTTCGGTTTAATTATAAATAATAACAAATTTTCTAATTTTACACAGCCTCATAACGTCAGCTGCAAAACATGGACTGCGACTTCTAACTCTTGCCTGGTGTTTGTTGGCAATTTTAAAATTAGGTCTTTCAATCTTCCGCAGAGATAGAAGTGCATGGGTGTTAAATCCGGTGACCTTGCCGGCCAACGGTTCGGACCTTGGTTGGCTATCCAGTTATTGTCGAAATTGGCCGATAAAAAATTACTGATAACTGCATCTTATGAAGGAATGCCCCGTCGTTTTGAAAAAATATATTTCTAAGGTTCATTAACGGCAGTTCATCAACAAGAGGTTCTATTTGGTGCCTTAAAATTTCTAAATATCTCTGACAGGTGAGTGTCGCTTCGTAAATAAATGGTTCTATAACCCTGCCTCCAAAAATTTCTGCCCACACATTAAATCCAAATCTGCCTTAATTTCTTTGCTCCACAACTAAATGAGGATTTTCTTGTGCCCACGTATAAGAATTGTAACGGTTAAAAATACCTGCATTGCTTACATAAGCTTCGTCTGTCTAAATGCAATTTAATGAAAAATTCGGAACATGGTTACAATTCTCCAGAAACATTGACAAAAATCCATACGCCGTTGAAAATCTCCGTATCTAAGGTGATGAACTTTTCTTGTCCTATATGGCCTGAAGTTGTGCTTCTTCAAAGTACGACTTAAGTTAGTTCTTGGTAGTCCAGTGGATTCTTTTAACTATCGAGTTGAAGTGTTGGGATTATTTCCGATAGTTCCTAAAACTACAATTTCTTCTATCTCCTTATCCCTGGTTCATGCATACTTTTTGGGCCGTTTCTTTTCAACTTGGCCACTATTAACTAGGTTATGTTGCAATCGAGCGGATATATCCTTGAAGGGTTGCCGCCTCTCTGGATACCGTTCGTGGTACAAATTATTTGCCGCTTCCGAATTTTCTCCGGTTTGTATGAAACACGCTATCATATCCCATTTTTCGTAATTTTCAAACTTCATTACGATTTTGACAATTCAATAACTGATCCTGAAGTAAAATTTGACAACTACGAGTAAACAATTGAATTAAACCATATGGCCGTTCCGTCCAAAGCCTACTTCACAAAATGTGCATTTAAAACTCGCGTAAAAACTGAAAACCTTTATATTTTGAAGTAGATTTAAGCAAAATATAAAGTGTGCTATATTTTAAGAATGGTAATTTAAAGCTCTATTCGGATAAGGAAAAATATACAGGGTATCCCAAAATATATTTTTGCGTTAATACCTAATAAAATATTAGTTGTAAAAAAATGTAACTTACACTGTTGAAATCCACGCGAAAAAGTGCTTTGAAAATGTTTTTGGAGAAATCAGAAATTTTCAATAGGAAAAGAATTACAAGCATTTTTTCAAAATGCAGATTTTTGAAAAACATCCTGTATATCTGAAACGGTACTAGATATCGATATGTGGTTTTCACAATTGAGTTTATCATAAAAATTGAGCCTCAGATACCGATATCAGTTTTCGTCTATTTCCTTTAGATAAAGGGGTTTACCTTTAAAAGTGTCCAATTTGGACCACCCTGTACATGGAAGTAAGTCAAAGAATTTCATATTTATTTATTAAGTGTATTAAAGATTACATGCTATTTATAAAAGTTTATAAACATAATATAATCATTCTATGGTATGGTAACTTATTAAAAAATTATCTTGTCTATATATTTTCGTTATTTAGAACATCTAAAGTGTCATTAACGTCGGTGATATAATTAATGTTGAAACTTTAAATACAAATATAAGTTGATTTATATTTAGTTATTCTTCTAAAATTCTGAATAGTCTTAAATTGGGGAAACTTCCTCAGAACTTGATCAAATGAGAGAATTTAAATAATATACTAATATTTTCAATAAAAAATAATTTCGTAAGGAGACTTTTTCGGCTATTTTCAGTAAAAGTCACTTCTCAGAAAAAGGTCTGAAGAAGTCAGTAGGATGATAGGCGAAACGTCAGCATTACTTATTCAATCGACACAGGAGAAATCCAGAAGAATTATACCTATAAGAAATTAATTATTTCCAAAGACTTCCAGAATAAAATTTTTATAAACATTCTATATAGAGACTTTATGGTTTTAAGTTAAGAAATTTGACCGCTTAAATGGATGTTAAGTAACATGTAACTACCAATGCAAGGGACGCTATTTTTCTCCACACAGTTAAGTGTACTTAAACCAGATTTACCGAATGTGGTGTAACCGAGCATAAAAGGACAGCTCATATGTCCAGCTTGTTTTCGGCATCGCCCTGTAATACCATTGCATTAGCATAATTTTTCGCGACTGCCGATTAGGGAAAAGTAATAGCGCGATGAAGTTCTCAGGTGAAGCTTAAATAACACCTGCATCTATATTCTGTAGATTAACCAAACCCTTTGAATTTCAGGATACTATGCCTGGAGAGACATAACAAAAGGAAGTTGTTTTATACAAGCTCTAGTAAAGAAACTAGAAGAGCTCCATGATAGTCGAGATCTAATGTCTATACTTACACTTGTAAATCGGGAAGTTGCCATTGGTTTTCAATCAAGCTCCACTAATGAAGACTTTGATAATAAGAAAGAAATGTGCTCGATCGTTAGTATGTTAACAAGGTTGTTGTATTTTAGTTACTAGTAGTTTAATTATTGTATATGTAGCTGTACTAAATCTTTTGTTCACCAGCGTAGCAATTATTAAAAAAATATTAATCAACAAAAGTTTAAGTTGCAAATTTAGTGAAATCCTGTATATACATATATTTATTTATTTATATATAAAACTTACGTAAACGTTGATAATAAATGAATATTGCTAGATTGTCCAATAAATTAAATTTTCTCTTTTCCATTTTTTTCTGTAGTCGTAAATAGATATTTGTTATAGGTTATTTTTAAACCTACACATATTTACAATTAAAACACTACCACATGTCTAACTTGTGCTAAAAATCTATTGACTAATCAAATGTACAGGATTGCCAGGCAATCAAAATTTAAAATATTCTTTGTTTCACCGACGAAGAAAGTAAATAATATTATATTTGTAATTAATAGTTAAAAATTTGTATTTTTAAAAAATATAGATAACCACTTATCTTAAGATCTTAGTGAAGAACTTACAGACACAGAGCTAAACGAATACATAGAATCTGAAATAGAAAAGTTAAGTGAAATAACAATGGGGCTGAAGAATAAATATCTAACTGTGGAACAAACACATAAAAGGTAGGAATAGATGACAGATGACATTCTCAGACTAATGGAGGAAAGATGGTTACACCAAAACAGACATAACAAAAAAAAATATGACTACACACACAAATATAGAAACAAATTCGAGCAGCTAAAGTTAGGTGGAATGGTCAAAGATGTAAAGAGATAGATGAGTTGAAGGAGAAATTATAATTAGATGAGGATGAGATTAAGTAGCTTACGGTGATCTACAATAAAATCTATGATTTAGAAAGAATACTAGAAAGAAGATTAAAGTCTATAACGAGTTTATAACGATCCCAAAAAATGCAGGCGCTAAAAAATGCGGAGAATATCGAACAATTAGCCTCATAAGCCATCTTTTAAAAACACTTGTGAAAATTATTCACAGAAGAATATAAAAAGTTGTGTGAAGAAAACATTTCAGGTACACAATTCGGTATTCGTCTTACCATGGGAGTCAGAGAGGCCTTATTTTCTATGCAGGTTTTGATTCAGCGATGTAGAGACGTCAATTGTGACGTATATCTTTGCCCGATCTGCAGATTATTAGGAAGCACTACTGGAACCAGATGGCATTTATTAAGGCAGACGGGGG
This sequence comes from Pachyrhynchus sulphureomaculatus, assembly GCA_019049505.1. NCBI lineage: Eukaryota > Metazoa > Arthropoda > Insecta > Coleoptera > Curculionidae > Pachyrhynchus > Pachyrhynchus sulphureomaculatus. The sequence goes on along the minus strand of CM032453.1, from coordinate 74,707,211 downwards.
GAGCGCGCGTACGTTCGGAAGCGATATCGATTGAGCGTGCAGTAAGGCAGCGTTGTGTTTTGTCTCCACTATTTTTTAATATATATTCTGAGAAAATCTTCAGAGAGGCACTGAAAGAGGTTGATGAAGGAATACTACTTAATGAGGAACGAATTAAAATATTCGTTACGTTGACAAGACGGCGGTTATGGCTGATAATTTAAAGGGTATACAATAAATTATGACTAAAATAAACGAAGTCAGTAATCGATACGGCCTCGAACTTAATATTAGCAAAACAAAGTACATGGTAATCAACAAGTCTCCGATTCCTGCTACCTTGTTCATGGTTAACACAACAAATACAAAGAACCCTACAGTATTCATATCTAGGAACCATGATAAACGAACAGTGGGATCACTGGCAGGAAAATCGAAAAAACTAAAGCAGTGTTTCTCAAAATGACATCACTTTTCAAAAGCTCAACAATAAAATTAAGCGCAAGAATAAGACTCCTAAGATGTCATATCATCAGTGTTCTTCTTTACGGTGTGGAATCTTGAACGCTGACTGAAGCCACTTCTAAGAAACTTGAAGCATTTGAATTATGGCTATATCGCAGAATTTTGAAAATTCCTTATAGTAAGCATATTATCAACGAGGATGTCTTACGTCGGATGAACAAGACACTGGAAAGTATGGAAACTGTTAAAGTAGGAAAATTGAAGTATTCAGAACATATAATCAGATATTTTTGGATTTGGATTACCACAGCAAATATTCCAAGGAAAGGTTTTTGGAAAAAGGGGACAAGGACGCAGACGTATCTCCTGGCTAAACAATCTGCGAAATTACCTGTCTTTTCAGAGCTGCAGTGGATAAAGCCACAATTATTGCCAACATTCGAACCGAAAAGGCACCAGTTTTCAAAATTATTAAATATAAGTGGCAAGTGGCGTAATCAACACAGGTTTTACTATAAAGTAGCAGGCAGTCTATTCTGTTTTCTCAGCACTGTTGCACGGGAGTAGAGAAACGCAATTTCTTGAACAAGATGGGGTCGCAATTTAGTTCACTGTTTTCTACTTATGCTGATCCCATTGCAATACCGAATACATTTTAACACCACAAAAACAAAAATAATGATCGTTAACCGTGAACAGGAACAGGTTCCTAAGCTAAGATTTAAATAGTTACGAGGTCGTCGACAGATTTATTTATCTGAGATATTTATTAAAGAGCAATGGAGGTAATGAGCCCCAGATCAGGAGACGTATTCGGTTGGGAAAAACAGCTATGACCGAACTATAGAAAATAAGGAAAAAACACAACATTACCCTCGCAATAATTTAGTGGAAAGCTTAGTCTTTCCTGTTATTCAATATGGATGCGAATCCTGGATAATAAGAAAATGAAGAGACGCCTTTGAAATGTGAGTATGGCGTAGAATGTTAAGAGTTTCATGGACTGAAAAACGTCCCAATGCATCTAGATTGAATGAGATAAAATCGCACCTATCTTCCAATATTTAGGCAGAGTTCTTCCTTTTTTTGGACTCCTGACGAGGGCTGACAACTTGGTTGATAATACAGAGCAAGCCAAATGGAGTGCGACGCAGAGGTAGATCACCTATGTGTTAGAGTGACGCACTAAGGACAGTTATGAAGATCAACCTGGAGCAGGCTATCAGACTAACCGATGACAGACAACGTACTCTATAAGAAATTTGGAATATATATCAGGTATGCGGTCTGTCACTAATTAAAACTCAATTGCTGTTGACTCAATATTTCGCTGCTTTATTGCAAGTTCATCAGTAGCACTATAAATTGTAAAACAATGTGTCAGTAATATGTATAAGGCGCACCAGCCCAAAGTTAGTCATACAGCTGCACAATACTAGAAAGACTGCCACACTCACATTTCATGAAAATAAAAGGGAACATGTAAAACAATACCAACATGTAACCTGCAATCAAGCTGATAACACTGAATTTTCTTCAACTTCCAACTACTATAAATGAAACAAAATGTAAAAAACAGGCAACAAAACCATGTAAACAGTGGTTTGGAGTATTAGTAAATTTTTTTATATGTCTAAAATATTATAATATATGTTGCCTAAACTATTGGTGTCTGACTTGAAATTGACACAGTTTTTATGTTTGTTAATGTGACACATTTCAAGAAACAACCGATCCCTATAATCATTTTCTTTTTCCAGTATTTTTGCATTTGCAAAATCAAATTGATGTCCCGTTTTTAAATGGTGATCCACTACCGCACATGATCTCTCTTCCAACTGGCAATCACTTTTCTGTCGTATTAATCTCTGCTTCAGCCATTGTGATCTCTGTCCGACATAGGAAGACTGACAGTCTAGACATGACAACATATAGACAACATTCGTATTATAAAGTATTGGAGCTTTCTGTTTGAGACAGGTAAACAAGGTATGGTTGCTGAGACTATTGTACTTGGTTATTTTTATGTGCGAGAATCCTTTAAAAATGGAAACCTCCGAGTCTGTCAACCCATGTACAAACGGTAGTTTTTGTATTTGACTTGATTGCAATTGTCTTCTGTTGAGCCATCAGAATTGTTGGAGTTATAAATGAGTTCTTTAAGATATGTTTAAGAGCGAAAGTTACCAATGTAGTTACTAATTACCTCCACAATTTGCACAATAATGAAATATCAACATTAAATCACATCCACAAAAAAACAAAAAAGTTTCTAAAAGAGCATCTCGACATATATTTCTTGCAATCTGATAAAGAAGGGTGCACGGTAGTAATGGATAAGCTTGAGTACATAACCAAAACCGAAACATTATTAAGCGACTCATGAACTTACACACAATTAAGTCATGACCCAACTACAATAATTCAAATGTCCTGTAACAAGCTAATTAAAGAGCTAAAAATAAACAAACAAATTAGCGATGAAGAAGCCAAACATTTAACGATTTATAACTCAAATTTCCCTAAATTGTATTGTCTACAGGTACAGGTATCCCGTTAAGACCGATTGTAAGTTCAGTTAATTATATAACTATAATATCGCAAAATTTCTATCAAATATATTAAAAAATGCTCTATCTGAAATTAAAACTTACAACATAAATGTGTATTACTTTCCTTGGATGTGTCCTTGTTTACCAGCATACCTGTTGAACTAGTTGTTGAGATTGTGGAAAACAGGTGGATGTTCATTGAAGCGCACACTTCGTTATCAAAAAAAAAATTTCAAACTTATCAATTTTATTTTTTCAATGACAAATTTTATAGACAAATATTCGGAATTCCAATGAGATCACCCATTAGTCCAGTTCTAGCCAACATAATGTTGGACCATCTACTGGATCTTGTATTACCACAATTACCTTTTAAAATACCTTTTATCTACAAATATGTGGATGACATCATTTGTTCTGTATCAGCCAACGGTACCCAACAAACTTTAAATACCTTCAATTCATTTCATAACCACTTGAAGTTTACCATTGAGCTGGAAAAAAAAAACAGCAGTGTTCCATTTCTAGATACCCAAGACTGAAGACAGTAAAATTATTTTGAATTGGTATCAAAAACCAACTGCGTCCAATAGATTCATAAAATATTTTTTAAACCGCCCCACAAATCATAAATATAGCACTGTGATAGCTTTAAAGAACAGAGTGATACATATTAGCCATGAAAGTTTCCTACAAGCCAATCTGGAGAAGCTATACCAAATCTTTTTAAATAATGGATATTCCAAGCATATCTTAAAAAAACTAATTTAAAACTCCTACAATTTTGATGGCTCTACAGAAGACAATCACAATCAAATCAAATACAAAAAAACAACAGTTTGTACGTGGGTTGGCAGACTCGGTGGTCTCCATTTTTAAAGGATTTCCGCACATAAAAAAACCAAGTACAATAGTCTCAGCAATCATACTTTGTTTACCTATCTCAAACAGAACGCTCCAATACTTTATAATACGAATGTTGTCTATAGGTTGTCATGTCTAGACTGTCAATCTTGCTATGTCGGAGAGGCATCACAATGGCTGAAGCAGAAATTAATACAACATAAAAGTGATTGCCAGTTGGGAAACAGATCATGTGCCGAAGTCGGTCACCATTTAAAAACGGGACATCAATTTGATTTTGTAAATGTAAAAATATTGGAAAAAGAAAATGATTATAGGGATCGGTTGTTTCTTGAAATGTGTCACATTTACAAACATAAAGACTGTGTTAATTTCAAGTCAGACACCAATAATTTAGGCAACATCTATTGTAATATTTTAGACATATAGAAAAATTTTACTAATACACTGTATACATGGTTTTGTTGCCTGTATTTTAAAATTTGGTTTCATTTATAGTAGTTACAAGTTTAAGGAAAGTCAGTGTTATCCGCTTGAATGTAGGTTACATGTCGGTAGTGTTTTCTTGCATTACATGCTCCTTTTTGTTTTCCTGAAATGTGAGTGTGGCAGTGTTTCTGGTATAAAGCAGCGACATATTAAGTCAATAGCAATTGAGTTTTAATTAGTGACAGATCGCATACCTATATTCCAAATATATATATATATATATATATATATATATATATATATATATATATATATATATATATATATATAAATATATATATACTACTGTGATCAAAAAATAGTAAGACTTTGGAAATAAAACGCAAAAGGGACTAGTCCCCTTCAAAGTAATCCCCCTTGCATACAACGCATTTATGCCAACTTTTTTTCTGGAATGGCCTTTAAAGCTTTCTACCGATTCGGTTTTAATCTCCTCAATCGACTTAAAACGATGTCCTCGAAGCGGTTTTTTGAGTTTAGGGAATAGCCAGAAGTCCGACGGAGCTAAATCCGGCGAACAGAACCAAGAGTTATCGGCCCATAATTCCGGCCTCTTGAAACGAATAGCTTCACGCAAACGACGCATACCATTCAAATATAATTCCCTATTGACAGTTTGGCCCGGGGAAGGAATTCATAATGAACAACACCACGATAATCGAAGAAAACAGTTAACATCACCTTGATTTTCAACTTGCTTTGGCGCGGTTTCTTCGGTCTGGTCTTACCTCTAGCACGATATTACAAAAAAACAGATTTAAAACAGGAATGTGATTGAGAACCTTGGATGTTGAAAACATTATTAATTACTTCACCTGAGACAACCACCCGTGGCCACCGCCATAAAGGAAGTAAGCCACGGGTGGTTGTCTCAGGTGAAGTAATTAATAATGTTTTCAACATCCAAGGTTCTCAATCACATTCCTGTTTTAAATCTGTTTTTTGTAATTTTATCTACTGTGTTATAATGTGTATTTTTATGGATTAACCAACGTTTTTATGTATATGCTACTTACGGCCATTTAGGCTAACTCAGCTTCACACTACTCATGTGAGTTTTTGACTTTATTATTATTAATATCTTATTCTTATTCTACACTAGTTTTATTAATAATAACTACTTAAATACAACATCATTAAATTAAAATTGTCCCAAGCTCTATCAGTAAATATGTTTTGTTCTCCATTTCAGTTCTTGCTCTGAAGAAGGTCCCAATCTAGCACCGAAATATTGGCTTAATGGAAACTGTGTGATCTCTTATCACGCCCTTTTTGCCGAGTTTCCCAACTAAGATTTTATTTTTAAGAATTTTGGTAGATACGGCAATCTTTTGCTTTCTTTCTTTATTCTATATATATATATATATATATATATATATATATATATATATATATATATATATATATATATATATATATATATATATATAGATACAACAGTTAAATGCTCGTTGCTGTTAGAGCGAACATTTTCATAGTTACGACACAATCAATGATGTTATACGTTAGGAATGGTTTCGAAAAAGGGGATTCCTTCACGTTTAAAGCAAATAGCTCGCTTGTTGTCAGAACAGGAAAATATACCTAGTGCGCTACTAGATGGGATTAAGCGCGCAACTTATCGCATCAAAAAGTTGCAGTAATGTCCGCAATCCTTAATTTCGCTCTAAATAACGGATCTTTAAAGCAATTATTAAATTAGCCAGTACACAACTATATCCGAGAACTTTTGTCACACGCAAAATAAAAACACTTTTAAACAACGTAACAAAATTTTATTTTTAATAATATTACAATATTTGAGTTACATACATTTTATTCTAAAATTCATTGATACATTATGTCTATATAAATTACATCACATAATCATTGTGCAAAGCAACGAAATAAAGAATTTAGAAAAAAAAAGATTTCAATGAGAGTCTCATTTAAACTGTCCCTATACAGAAAATATCTATATTTTCAGAAAATTACAGTGGCTCTATAAAATAACCTCACTTACACTCAAAATTGATGAAAGTTGGTATGAGCACGAATACTAAATATATTTATTCTTTCGATCTCTCGGCGTCCTACCTTTATACAGCTCTTTCACTTGTTCGATTTCTCAGCGTTCTGGGGCTTTGCCGATTTTATAACTCTATACTTTTAATGAGTTGAAGGAAGATAAACATATTTTATTAAATTGATTAGAAATATTTATGTTGTTTTTTACTTAGCGGAAAGATCGTGAACTTTTTCGATATGATGATTTTAATAAAAAGAAACATAGATAATAAACTCGAAATAAATATTATTCAGAGCGTGAGCTGACTCAAAATAAAGGCTTTTCATGAGTGCTCTAAATTACATTAATTTCCACCTTACTACTTACTCGCGTGTAGCAAATCACATAAAATTGGCTGTTGGACAAGCTAAATATTCAAGATTGCCAAATCTACGACGACCTAAAATCGTAGAAATATAATCTAAAGCAGGGCTGTCCAGGCCGGAGACGTTTACGGGCCAATACAAATTACGAATTAGACTGGTGGGCATTGTTTTTCATTAATTTATTTCTTACAATTCTGTCAATGTCAGCTTCAATATTACTCGTTGCCAAATGTAGTGCGTGAAGAAGTAACTTATTCCTTTGCGGGCCGTACAAATAGGAGTCGCAGGCCGCGGTTTGGACAGCCCTAATCTAAAGAATACGAAGCGAACCAAAAATAGAAAAGGTGCGACTGGAATACACGGAGCACCTGTAGGTATATCCAGCGTCCATATACGGATGCTCGCTTGGCAGATAGAAAATCGGCAATGTATAGAGACTCAGAAGATAACTAGATGAATATATATATATATATATATATATATATATATATATATATATATATATATATATATATATATATGTGTATATATGGTATATATATATATATATATATATACATATATATATATATATATATATATATATATATATATATATATATATATATATATATGGGGTGTTATGGAATTCACTACATATATTGGAACTGGTGGGTCCTTTTAGCAAGACTGATGGCAGAAAATTCACCTTAAATGACGGATCTCAATAATAAAGGAAAAATCTACCCTAAAGAAATGATTACATGAATTTCTTTTTAACGCAGCCACTGGTGTACCATACAACTCCATAATGAATAGGTTTTTCCTAAACAAAATAAAAAAATATATTATATTTGTTACCTGTTAAAATAATTGCTTCCTGACACCAAATTTTAATTACTCAAGGTTTCTATTTCAATATTTTTTTATAATAAGTAAAAATTTTAACACTTGTAGTCCTCTAAAGTTTTATTTGTTTAATTCTAAAAATAGCCTAATAAATAAATTATTCGGGTAGGTTTTTAAAGTCATTGGGCTTTCTTCTAAAGTCTCTAAAAGATCTTTTGTCAAACGCCGAAAAGAAATCCTTTCTTTATGACGGCGGGCGATGCCGACATCAAAGGGTTATTTGCTCATAGCTGTTTAGTTTAAGTTGATAGAGAGTTGGATAAATCGTATTATTTTTGTTATTGGCATTTTTCTTTTTTTTTTGATTCGTTCTCTTCTTAATTGATGCCTTTATCTTTTTTAGTTGTATTTTTCCTCTATTTGGTTGGTGATGATTCTTCCAACATATTTTTGTAAGGGCTTGATATAATTTCCACAGTATTTTTTGTAGTATTGGGCATAAAGATTTTACATTTTTTTTTTAAAGCTTTAGGGTTTAATCCCGCAGTAGACAGTTCACACTTAAATGTGGTAATTTATTCGGATACATCAGGTTGCTGAGTAATTTGCTTGTTTTCATTATTAATAATAATAGAAGTCTTGTAAAATCGTTTTCATTAATTAAGCTTATTTAAGAGAGGGAACATTTATATTTTCAGATGCTTTGAACAAATGTTCGAGAAAGACGTTTTTATCCATAGGCCAAACTCTAGCCGCTTTAAATCCGTTCACAATGGTGCCAATGATAGCAGCTCTTTGGTAAGCTTCTGCAAATAAACTTGCAACTTGATATTGCGTTACTTAATAACCTGGATTTGTCTTCAACCATTTTTCTGTAGCTTGTATATAGTAACTGCACATAGATTTAAAAAAAAAATACGTTCAGGTTAGCTGAAGCAGGTGAGTATTAAGGTCTGGCAGTTATAACATTATTACCCCAGTAGCCCTTACTATGTTTAAGGCTTCCAGGTGCTTCGATTGCGTTATATTTGCATCAAGCAGAAGTAACACTTTATTTTCAGGGGTTGGCTTTACGACGTTTATAAAATGTTTCATCCATTTCACATATAAGTTTGAGTTAATATAGCCAGTGCGTGGAATGGTGGCAGCTTTCGAATATAAGCATTGGTAGCACAAACTGCCCAGCCGCACTGACACAACACAAGGCCACTTGTGATTTCGCCGACTTGTTTCTTTCTTTTTAATCCTAAAACTTTTTGCTTTTTTTTCTGAAAATTCACTTTAATTATCGTTAAATATTTTTATAGACGATTTGTTGGGGTTGATTGTCCTACACTCCTCTACTTGAAAATCAGCTGTTAAGGGGTAATGATCCAGTTGTTCTCGGGCATCCCAAGGAATTGTTTCTTTTTAGTGTCAGCCTTTCATGGGTGGACTGATTTTGTAAATGATTTGGTAAAATGTAGTTTTGACCCTTTTTTAAATTTTTCAAACATTCTCGAATTTTAAAAAAAAGTATTGAATGTGCTTACATGACCTCACGAGTTACCCGTTTTATTATGTGCAGTGAATTTCGTAACACCCTATATATATATATATATATATATATATATATATATATATATATATATATATATATATATATATATATATATATATATATAAATTAATTTAAGCTGTGTTTTGCTAGAATAATAATTTTGACATAAAATTTTAATATGTACTAATAACATATAATTCAACTTTGGCTTGCAACAACATTTACTTTATTGCATAGCAAGACTGATTTCAGAAAATTCTACCTTAAATAGAAGATCTCAGTAATAAAGTAAAAAAATCCACCTTAAAGAAAAGATGAAATGAAGATATTGTTGTCGCTCCGCCACTGGTAAACAAAACAAGTAAACAATATGGTCGATTGTTAACAAGAACGTGACATTTACAGTGTTGGTTAGATTTAACTCAGTGCAGGCGCATTGTATGAACGGCAACAATGCGCCTGTGCCTAAGCTAGTTCGTTCAATGGTGGCCTTTCAGGTGCGGGTTGGTTTGGCGATAAAATCGAGTTTTTCTCTTTTTTAAAAAAATTCGCATTGGAAAGAAAAGTTTTGAATGTTCTTCGTTTCAACATATGCAGTGATTTCCATAACACTATATATATATATATATATATATATATATATATATATATATATATATATATGTATATATATATATATATATATATATATATATATATATATATATATATATATATATATATATATATATTATATATATATATATATATATATATATATATGTAAATTTTTATTCAGTTTATTTAGTAAATTATTTTACCAAGGAGCAATAATAAAGTATCGGTAGTTTACGTATTCTACACCAATTAGCTCATTGTTAACTTTCTGGGTCTCATAATCAACATTACAACTTATCTCAGAATAACAAAAATCTTTAAAAAATTACCATTTAGTAAGAAGGTATGGAATCATTATGTTTTTAGCGATAAATATAGAAAATATTTCTGTAAAAAGACATACCCATAATTACAAATTACTGTGAAAAAAAATGCAGAAATAGCCTTATCCTATATTTTTCTATCTATTTTATTAAACAGTGTAACAAATTATATCCTAAATTTGCCTAAACACAATTATTATAAATTCTTATTGTGGAATTTTAGAAGATACGTTTTATATCAGTTGCTTAAATGTAGGTTCAAATATGAATCCGGAACGTTATCAAAGGGATTCAGAAACCTAAGTATATATCGGATTTCGTAGACTAACAACTAAAAACTGAATTTCCAAAATACTATCATTGAAAAATAGTAGTATTGATGTTCATGTACAGCATTTTTTACATACTCAGCGAATTCATGACAGAACGATTATATAGCGAGTAACATTTAAAAAAAAAACTTTTTTTTTTTCCTCTAGTCTCATTATCTTTGTATTATTTATCGAATACACTAAAAAAATGATAAAGTTATTCTAATATATATATATATATATATATATATATATATATATATATATATATATATATATATATACATATATATATATATGTATATATATATATATATATATATATATATATATATATATATATATATATATATATACATATACATACATATATATATATATATATATATATATATATATATATATATATATATATATATATATATATATATATATATATATATATATATATATATATATATATATATATATATATATATATTTAGGGTCATTCGGCAAGTAAAGACCAAATTTAAGTAACTTGAGTAAAAATTTAAATATGGAATTTTTATTTCTAAAACACATTACTTATTATGGACTTTTCGACATAGTCACCACCCAAAATTTAAGCCCATCCGGGAAACCAGCTTCTCTGGTTTCTATAAACCATACACACACACACACACACACACACACACACATACATATATATATATATATATATATATATATATATATATATGTATATATATATATATATATATATATATATATATATATATATATATATAATATATATATATATATATATATATATATATATATATATATATATATATATATATATATATATATATATATATATATATATATATATATATATATATATATATATATATATATATATATATATATATATAATAAATTACGACTCGACTCTTCATATGAGGAATAATGGGTTAAAACAATGTTTTCAGTTCTTCTTTCTTAATAAAAAGTAAATTTTGATAAACGGCACTTAATCAATTAAACTACTAGTTTTCAAAGAACTTATTCTTGTAACTTCGGTACAGATAAATATTCTGTCTCGTAAACCTCATAAAGCGATTAAAAATAGTCTAGGCCTCCAAAAATATAGTAATCGTTGTTCTTCATAACACATAACAACAATTATCTTTTTTTCTGGCTTCAGGGTTGCATAGGGCGATTCCGATAGCATTTCTTTTACAGTAAAGGAATCAGTTTAGGGAATTGCTGTGTAATGTTTGATTTCCTAGATTAATGTGATTTAATTTTCAAAAAAAAAAAGCATAGTTTTGCAGGTAATTTGTTCAGTTACCTTATAGGTTTAAAATAAAGTCAGATACACGATAGCGTATGTAAATTAGAGATAAAACATTCAATAATAATTAATTTATTATGGTCTATTTCAAAATTTCCAATTTTGGCAGTCACACACACGCTTGGCGGTGGGAATTAATTCTTTGCGTCGAGAGTGCAGTATCACTGTTCGCTCATAAGAAAAGAGGATTAGTATAATGAAAAGTGTTATGAACCTTTCACATATTCATTCAGTCCATATTTCTTTATTTGTTTTAAATCTTTTTAATTAGTGAAATTGTCTGCAACTATACAAGAATATACTCCAAGGAGTATAATATTTACGAATGATCCAGAACAATTAAATAATTAATTGTGAATAATGTTTTCATAAACCACGCAGGGACTGCAGAACTGTGTTTTGAACGGCTGCTAAAATTCAAGATATATAATTGTTAAAACGTGAAATTTCTCTTGAATATTAGGTATTTCACCTCTAATTTGCGTACAATGTCTTGCCTGCCTCTTTTTAAATATTTAATATAACTGTGCAAATTACCTTAAAAACCGTTGATTTTTGTAATGTGAATCACAAAAATCTCTGAAACTAGATGTGATAGAGTAGTTTGGTAAATGAATTCATTTTCTGTAAAATAATGCTATTGAAATTGTATTCGATTGGGTAACTAGAGAGTTCAACTTTATATTTCGACTACGATTTAACACTTTTGCATTGTCATATGGAAAGAAATATTAATAATTAGGTTTCAAGGCTGATAAGTTGCATCTACTACCAGGGAGTGATTCAAAGGATGTTAAATAAAAATTCATCGTCCGCTAATCCAAAAAGTTTTATTAAATTAGTATACTTCGAAGGAATCTCTTTGTGTTTTTCTTTGCTTGATGTCAGAAAATTTTAAACGTAATATGTAACTCTGTACAAATGTTTCAAATTCCGGTATACCTGTAAATGGGTACGTTAGTGATAGTGAGCTACAAACAACCGCGAATTTCTTAAGGCCTTCTAATGCTTCCGAAACCACACGCTAATTATGGTTTCATCCATTAATACAGCCTTTGAATCACTCTCCGAATATAAATTGTAAGTAATAAAAGTTGAATATGTGGCCCTAATGTAGTGCATACATAATTTAAATAGTATTAGTAATTTACAACCTAGTGGCTTCTGAACTTGTAGATACAGCATTTTTACTTGGCCCTTCGCTTCGAGAAGCACGTCTTTGTGCGCTGTAGTATCCGAAATTTGGATCTGTAGGACTAATAACACTTTGCCGAGGGCTTTGGAAAAACCTGGCTTCACTAGTATCTGGAAGAGGCGAGCTTGCTTCTAAACATTCACAACTGAGACTTGAATCTGTTAAGTTTTCACTAGAATACTTTGGTACTGACAAGAGACTTTCTGTGGATTTATTTGCCTGGAAGTACCGTCTTTGCGTGTGAGGAGTGTACTGCGGAGCGTTTTTATCCACTCTAACATACTGCATCGTTGTTTGAGGTGTTTTTTGTGCGCTTCTAGGATTTGTGTTGTGCTTTTGACTACATTTACTGTTACCCGATGAATCGAAGTACCCATATCCAAAACCGTATCCCCCGAAAGCCTTGGTTGTTAAATTATCCCAGGATTTTGGTTTTACTTGACTATATTGGACGTAAATAGGATCATGGGAATATGGAGGTTGCTGTGAGTATCTTTGTTGCCCATCGTGCTTAGTAGCATTACTTTTCTGACTCATTTGTCTGTCAACTGAGCCATCCCAATAAAGAGTATCGGTGCTCAGAGAGGTAGTATAACTATTAGCACTACTTTCGCCAATGGTAGTTGGCACGGGATTACTAATTTCACTAGAAGTGCATGAATGTAAGCTACACTGGCTCACTAGTCCTGCTCCGTTATGAAAGTATCGTCTAGGAACTGAAGAATATCCGTGTTGAGTTACGCTAGTAGATGTTTGGGCTATTTGGGAATGTGGTCTTGATCTTGGAATCTAAAAGAATAGAATTCAAGATTTTACTAGATTTAGCAACCTTATCTCAGAAAAAAAACTGAAACGAGAAATTTAAATATAAAAATTGACTGGTTCCAAATAAATTTTTGCCATGTTTATGTATGTACAGGGTCTCTCAAAAACTCTGAACACCTGTCAACTTTTTTGTTTTATTTCGAGCATATTAATTTTTATACTTTTGGAGTATATAGCATCTAAACGGTATATTTTGAGGTAAACCGGCTAATACAATTCAATGCTAGCCTTTAGTCTAAAAATGTGTACTACTGGATGCCAAGAAAGTGACAAAAATCGTCATTAACATGGTAAATAAGGTGTAAATATAGTCTGTCAAGTGAAAACGTGTCTACGATAATTTATGTTTGGTAGATGCGATTCTAGCGATTCAATAAAAAATCGTTAGGGGGAACTTTTTCTACGACGCATTTTAGTAAAAGTATCAGTCAATTTCGAACTTTCGTCGAAATCTCGAAAAATCCAGACACTTGTTTGCGCGTTGGTTCGAGGCAGTCTTTCCTTGCTCCTATTCAAAGGGGCCTAAAATGACACATTCCGCGGCCGCTAACTATATTAAAAAGTCGGTGTCGTTTGTGAAAAAGTGACAAAAAATATCTACTACTTGCCAGAACGTGGCTCGGTAGGTACTCCGAAAGACGAAAAACGTATCGTGTCTTTGTTTTGACGGGACCCGAAATTAACGCTGCGTCAAGGAGCGGCAAAATTAAGAAAATCGGAATCGAATGTGTTCCATGAGACCATTCGACAACATCTCGTGCACATATTATCAAATTCCGTTGAAGAAATCTTTGCTAGACGAAAATCACGTCGCGAAGCGGCTCTCTTGGGCCAACGATAAGATACTAGAGTGGTCCTTACAATCGCCGGACACCAACCATATTGAAAATGTTTGGTTCCTTGTAAAGAGAAAGCCCAGAGGCAAGACTCTGAGGACATCGACTCAGTTGTCTCGCGAGATTCGACAAATTGGCAGAGTATGCAGAGAATCTCGTTGAGATCATACCTCGAAGATGCAAGGCGATTATTGATACAGGAGGCGATTGGACAACTTATTAAGATAATTGCGCCGTTGTTAGCACACCAAAGAATACATTATGTTGGGAATGTGGAATCTTTGACACAATGATACTACTCAATATATATCACCACTACACCAAACACTTTATTTTTGCGCTCGACGCGCGTGTCGCTAACCATGTTAGCTTTATCAGGAGCGATGATTGACAGTGAATCATCTCTCCTGATTTCATACAGATAGAATAATTATCTAAAAAAATCATATGCAAGTTTGAAAACAAAGTATCTGTTTAAATCTGTTACCGAAAACGTTTTCGAAAATTGTCAAGAAAGAATAAAAAACATTGACCGCCGGTAATTTTCAAAACTAGTCGGTTTTTCTTGTTTCCTGATGACGACAATTCTTTAAATCATTGAGACATTTTCCTTTCAAAAGGGAACAATTCAAAATATAGTTTAGGGATCCATTTTTATTAATTCTCTACTTCTTTTACGGAGCTTAAAAACATTGATTCATACCAAAGAAATTACTACTTAGGTATAGAAGTACTACTTATAAATTCTACTATATTATTAATAAGGTTAACAAACAGCAAATTGAAATTGTTGACCATTTCTTGCAAATCAGGAAAACATTATTAATAATCCGCCAAGTTACTGTATTTTTATTATAAATTAATCAGATTAATCGCAGAATTTTAATTTTGACCTTGATCTAATAAGTAGGCTGAAAAGTTTTTGGTCTGACACATAGATGTCGCCCTCTTCAAAAATATCCATATGATTTTAGGAAGTACCAACCTTCAAACGATACGTCTCAAAATTTCATGACATTTCGACGATTAGTTTACAAGTTACAATGGTTTTAGTGACACTACTTTTGATATTTTCAAAACAATGGAAAAAATCGAATTTCATGTATTGATGAAACACTGATTTTTGATGAGAAAAATACCATTCGAGCAACGCAATGGCTTGATAAGTATTACGGGGACTCTGTTCCTACAAAATCACTCATCGTTTACTGGTATGTTGAATTTAAACGTGGTCGTACCGACACAAATGATGCTGAACCCTTTGAACGCCCAAATGAGGTGTTTACACCGGAAAACATCAAAAAAATCCACAAAATTGTTCTGGATGACCGTAAAGTGAAATTGCGTGAGGTAACTGACACCCTAAAGATATCAAAAGAACGTGTTGGTCATATTTTGCATGAACATTTGGGCATGAGAAGGGAAAAACCATCAATAGCGAATATTATATAAAGTTATTGATGCGTTTGAAGGCAGAAATCGCAAAAATGAACGAGAAAAAAGTGCTCTTTCATCAAGACAATGCACCGTGTCACAAGTCAATGGTTACGATGGCAAAATTACATGAATTAAAGTTCGAATTGTTTCTTCATCTATCGTATTCTCCAGATTTGGCCCCCAGCGACTATTATCTATTCGCAGACCTCAAAAAAATGCTCACGAGAAAGAGATTTGATTCCAATGAAGAAGTTATCGCCGAAACTGAAGCCTATTTTGAAGGCAATGACAAATCCTTCTACAAGAAAGGTATAGAAATCTTAGAAAAGCGTTGGATTGATTGTATCGCTCTTAAAGGAAAAGGTGTTTTAAGTGGCTAGACCAAAAACTTTTCCGCCTACGTGTTATTTTTTGTTCCTTTCCTTTCTTTAACTTAGTGTAAACTTGAAAGGCAATAATAACGCGATAACTTTAAAATATATTATCGAAATTGGTGCGTGTTATTGTTGTTGAATAAGTTTTTAAAAAGAAGTACTACAATAATAAATTATGAATGCAATTGTATCTGGTATCATTAATGGAGTTTTAATATGCATCAATAAAAAAATCTCTATTTCTTTAATTGTTTCTCTAGTCTGCTACTCGCATCGGTCACGGAGATTCGTCCACGAAAAATATGGCGTTAGACAAAGAGATATTTAGTACATTTTTTCATCAGAAAAAATGTAACTTGTGGGAGAATTATGAAACTATTGATATCTGAGAATAATTTGTCATTGTCTACCAGATTATACTTACTTGCTGAGTCTGTTGTGGAGGTTCAGTCTGTGTCTCTTCAGTCTTTGATTCTCTTTTCCTTGTATGCGAGTCTTTTTGACTTCTGGATTTTCTTCTAGCTGGAACACAGTGGGGATCACAACAGGGACTTGCGAGATCGTATGCTTCTAAACTTGTATTATCCCCTTAAAAGAGGTACGAACAGAAATCAGAATATAATATTCAATATTTAATATGAAATCTTATATTATAAGAATTGAATTTCAATAGATGCAAGTCTTGGTAATATACCACTATATCACCAATAAAGTACGCATAAGATTTATTTTCTGTTCTTTAGCTGAAATTTTTCAATAATCATTGTGCCAACAGATATACAGGCCTATAAGCAGACAAACAAACTGACATATGCAATAGAGGACTATGTTTTTCGTGATTTAGTAACCATGAAAGTTAAAGAAATGCGAAATGCAAAAATCTCGGAGGATGATTTTATTACGAGTATAATTTAAAAATCAGGAAGCGAAAGTACTTAATAAAGTTTTTCTACGCAAATTATAGTTTTCGAGCAAATTAAAAGGAAAAACATTTTTTAGATATCATATTAAATCACTTAGGTAAAGTAACAAATCATATAAAATAATTTTAATAAGCCTCTCGGCGTGGATTTTTATGCCCTTTATAAATATTACACTGCTTTACAAAAATTTTTTTTTTCTTTTACAAAGGCTAAATTAACTGAATATATTTATCTTTTCCGTGCTGAGTTTAAATATGTTCTCAGATTTTATCCATCAGGCAGGGTTTTTTGTGGCACGTGTTTAAAGTTTTAAAATAATTAGTACTTACAAAACACTGAGTAATAAATACACAGCTAATTTTGTCTAACCTAAAAAGTTTTATATGATGATTTTCGGTCATATTCTGCCTTCGGGATGTCTCTTTTCATGGTCCAGCAGTAGTCGGTCAGCATACTGGGATTCCATTTGTCTTGGTACCTCTTTTCCATAGTAGAAATTTGCTGATCAAAACGCTCACAATGCTCACCAGAGCCACCCTAAGATTTTCAGGGAAGAAGTCTAGGTAGGAGTCCAAGCAGTTAATTTTTTAAAGACATGTTGCAACCCATTTCTTTGTATAAAGTCAGAAGATCACTCACTATTTCACTATAGCTTTCTTCTTTATTATTGCCAAGAAATCCATAACAGATATTTTTGAATGATTTCCACTCTGCTTTTTCCGGTGGATGTAATAGTTCCTCAAAATGTTCGTCATCCGATATTAATAATCTCATTTGGGGCCCTATAAAAATTCTTTCCTTCAATTTTGCATCACTTTATTTTATGAAATTTAGATTTCAAATATATAAACCCTCAGTTTTATGTGCAGGGGAGGTAAATACACTTTTTCGGGATCTACTAATGGGGTATTTGACATATTTTTATGCCCAGGAATAAGAGATTCACGTTTAGGCCATTGTTTCCTTATACATGGAGACTCCTTATCCCTGCTATCCCATTCACACAAGAAACAGCAGAATTTCGTGTATTCAAGTTGCAGACCTAACAATAAAGCTATAACCTTCAAATTACTACAGATATTCCAGTTATATTTAGTATACTGAATTTTTTCTAACAGCAATTTCATATTTTCATATGTCTCTTTCATATCACTGGCATGTGCGACAGGTATTGATGGCAATTCATTCCCATTATGGAGTAGTCCAGCCTTCAAACTGACTTTCGATGAGTCTATGAACAATCGCCACTCATCTGGCTGGTGTTGATGTCCAAGAGCCTCCATTACTACACGAACATCATTACAAAAAACTACATGGCCTTCTTTAGAGAAGTAGTCACTGAAATCACTATGGCGTCCACGATAAACGCATATCCTTGTTTCTTTTTAGAGTGGATTCCAACCTTTGAGCCTGGAACTTAATAGCTCAGCTGACTGTTTAGACAAATTTAAATCCCGTATAAGATCACTAAAATCTTCTTGAGAGAAAAAGTGAGGTTCTGATGAACCATTTGCTTCAAATATAGAGTCACTTCTCTCGCTTTTTCCGTCTTCAGTATGAAATGGGTCGGAGTTGGAGTTATCACTTAAGGTCATGAAATCTGGAAACTTTGTTACACAAACTGATTGGCACAGGTCTAATTGCAGATACCAAATTGCGGTATTTAACTGTATATTTTGTTTTGGACGTAATTCCTTTAATGTTAGTTAAGAAAAAATAACATTCAGTTAAATGGTTCTTCTGTTCCCTCCAAATCATGAGGACTGAAAACGGCATATGATGAGTACCATTTTTCCAACCAGTGAAAAGCCTAACACATGATACACAACATAAATTTGGGGCCCAGTCTTTATCAAAATCACCAACTTTACACCCAAAATAAAGCTCATAACATTTTTTCAGTTCAGTTCACCACACACGTAACAGAAATTGTTTAGTTGATTTACACACTTTCTTGGCATTTTGAAACGTTTATTGAAAAAAACTTACAAATAAAAACAATAAACAGCACAAAAATAAGTAAGTACACTTGTTACCAGACTCACTACAATTACAATGCTGGCTACTGGCCCTCTGCTTGCTAAAAAAGTGCAATATTTGTACAAGATAGGATAGGTTTGAACATTATTAAGCTTGGACAAAGTTAAAACATGTTTCAACCTGAATAAGTCTGCCTGATGCCAAATTATTCTGAATACAAATTCTCACTTCTATATTTTCAAGAATTATAACAATGAAATCCTAATATAGAGAAGTATATTACACAAAAATGACTGTCACAAGAAAACTCTGCCTGATAGAAGAAATCTGATAACATATTTGAATTCAGCATAAAAAAACTGAACTAGGGTATCCATTCAGTTTCCTTGTGAAAAAAATCATGTTGACCAGTGATTATTATAAGTTACAAAAATAGTTTTTAGTCACATATAAACTTTTATCCAAAATATATAAATATTTTATGGTAAATTAAAAATAAAACATCCATCCAGATTACATTTACTTTATTGGGGACACTGTATATTGTC
This sequence comes from Pachyrhynchus sulphureomaculatus, assembly GCA_019049505.1. NCBI lineage: Eukaryota > Metazoa > Arthropoda > Insecta > Coleoptera > Curculionidae > Pachyrhynchus > Pachyrhynchus sulphureomaculatus. The sequence goes on along the minus strand of CM032453.1, from coordinate 74,687,451 downwards.
AAAAAACACGCTCGAGACAAGTTTAATTAGATTAATTCCGTTTAGATTGAGAGAAAAATGTGTCTGCTTCAATATATTGTTGACCTGTAAATTACATTGTTCTCTTTGCATGATTTTTAATTTTGTTCGCTAGCAAGAATATTATAGGCTAATACCAATAGAAAATTAATTGAAGGGCTAATCTAAAAGTACTAATGATTTTTGTTTCAAATTCTTTCAGTTTTAAACTCCTTTGACGTTGAGTAAATTTTTATTATTCTTTGATACAGTAAATTTGACCAGGAAATTTGGTCTCTACGAAAAATAAAAAAAAAAAAATCTGAAATACAATATTAAACATTGATAAAAAAATATTACCTTCTGATTTCTCATCGAAACTTAAGTGAAATTTTCAAAACCCATTTCTTACCACATCAAACCAAAGTACAGATAGCTAAGAGTAAATTATAAAAGTTAAAATTTAATTCAAGCTTTAATTGGTTTTAGTACACTTTTCCTTTAATATCTATATTAGTAAATAATTCAATTTAACTAACTATTCCTTATCACTTGAACTAGAAGTATAAAAATCTTCTGGTCTTCACATAAAAATACATACTAATATTTAAAACATAGAAGACATTTATTTTTTAAGGTCTTAGTTTAAGCCAAATAGTATTATTAATACATTAACTATAAGATTCTCAAAAATAACATATTTAAAAATAAAATAAACGTATGGAGCTAATTAGTGTTCCGTACGGAACACTTATAAGATCACTTCGGCGTCTGTCTGTCTGTCCGTCTATCACACCCGATTTTCTCCGAAACTATTTGTCATAGAAAGTTGAAATTTGGTAATAATATAGGAATTGATGGCCTCATCAGAGCCATGTAGTTTTGAAAGTTAAATTTTGACTTAAGGGGTTAGTTTTGGGGGGCGAAATCGGAAGTGAAAAAAAAAAATTTTACTAGGTAATCGAGTGTGGTCTCAAATGAAAGCTTGTGAAAACACAAGTAAAAAATATATATATATAATGTAATACTTGCGCGCACTTTTCTTTGTATTATTTTTAAAAAGTCGCGAAAAATCGCTGTTCATCCGCCTTATCTCGAAAAGTACTTATCAAAAAATTTTGAAAAAATTCTGGAATATTCTCCATGGGGTGTAGATTGAACGAAAATTATCACGAGTGCATTACCTGTAATAATTTATCTGGTATATAAAAAAAACAGAAATTTCAAGGTCATCAATTTTCAGTAAAGATTGGAAATAAACTTTGTTGAAAACTCATTTGGGGTGTGTTTTGTAAAGTCACTGATCCTTTTATACTTCCGTTACAACATTTTTTTATTTTAAAAGCAATCAACGTACGGAACACTAATTGCGCAAGTTCAACTTGCACTTGACCGGTTTTTTTTATTTTAAGGAGATTTAAATACAAGATCTAAGAACTACAATTGTTTGAAATCTCTTACCAGGTGAGATAAAAGCATACATAAAAAGAGATCTGTTAAATACAAAATGCTATTAAAAACCACTGAATATTGGCGTAGAAGGTAATTGGGCGTTGGAATTTATATCCTATATTTTTATTAGACTAAGCCAAGGTGATTTTTAGTTTTCCGTACGAAACACTTATAGGATCACTTCGATTTCCCTCTGTCTGTCTGCTCGTCTGTCATACCCGATTTTCTCCGAAACTATTTGACATAAAAAGTTTGCACAACTATAGGAATTGATGGCCCAATCGAAGCCGTGTAGTTTTGAAAGTTAAATTTTGATTCAACGAGTTAGTTTTTGGGGGTGAAATCGGAAGTGAGAAAAATTCTTTTACAAGGTCACGAATAGGGTGTAAAATGAAAGGTAATGAAAATACGAGTTCAAATATATATATATATATATATATATATATATATATATATATATATATATATATATATATATATATATATATATTATTTTTTTAAAAAATGGTCAAAAATCGTTGTCCACCCACCCTGTCTCAAAAAGTACTAATCAAAAAATTTTGAAAAAATCCTGGAATAGTCTAAATGAAGTATAGATTGAGCGAAAACATCACGAGTGTAATACGCTTGATGATTTTTCTGGTGGAGGTTTGCTAATATACTTTTTTGTGCATTATTGGTCGCTTGTTGCTACTGTATCAAGACAAAAGAATTTCATTTTATTTGTTTATAAATAAACAAATATTTAAGTAGTAAATATTTGTTTTACACTTTTATTATTAAATTCTAGATTGAGCTAGATTGATTTATTGGCTATTAAGTAGCTAAGATGCTATCACTATTATACAATATTGATTAAGAAAAAACCTGAACATGCATATTGGATCTTAAGATATATACATGACATGGATCTTATTAACTTAGCTTACGTAAGGATTTTATTTTATTTTAAAAGCAATCACGGTACGGAACACTAATTTCGTAAATCCAACTTGCACTTGACCGATTTTTTTTATCATCTGCTAACTTTGATTCTATTTGATATCTAAAGGCGTAATTTATAGTAGACGTAATTTATAGTAGATTTATTTAGGCAATCCATCAATAGGCCCATCAACCTCCTTCCATGCTATGAAAAAGTCGCAGTAAAAGTCACCCTGGACATTAAGAGAAAAAAACAGAAATGCAATATATCCTCTCAGAGGAACAGTATGGGCACCAGCTAAGATACACAACGATGCAACACACAAGGAATTTGGCACAAAAGATAGTCAACTCTTTCAACAAGAACGGGCATCTGAGGACACAGTATTTGAAATGTTAAAAGCTAGTGTCAAAATAACCTAATATTTCCATATTTTTTTATCTATATAATCAACTCCTTCAACAAGAAAGGACGTCTCAGGACAATATACTTGAAATGTAAAAGCTCATGTCAAACTAACTTAACATTTTCATATATTTTTAACTAAAAATGTTCTAGACAACTAGTCAACTATTCCGAATATCTAGTAAAATTTATACAAAATACACTCACTTTACCAACGCCATAAGAGACAGATTATTGCAAAATCTGTAAATAAGTTACTTTACTAAATAATTGTGTATTTAATTTTATTTTGTTAGGTTTTTATTTTATATACTAGGTCATATTGTCTCATAAATGGATGTAATCTGTTAGACAATAAAGATTATAATTACACAGGACTACAAAAAAAAGTTTTGTAGTTGAAAGGTGAGATACCATACCATATGTTTTTTTGGTGTGCTAAAAACGAATCCGAGGTCAGAATGTACTCATCACCCAAGAATTTTGACAGTCAACTATTCCGAGAATATCTGGTAAAATATATACAGAATACATGAAAAGAAGATAAGAAAGAATCGTCCCCCCCTGAACACTCTGAAATTGAAAAATAAAAGAATATGAAGATGCCATAGAACAATTTATGGGATAAAAGACGCCCAACACTACATGGACGTCCATTAAACTGGACAAGTTGACAATAAATACAACACGAAAAAATAACCTAACGTCTAATAAACATGAGTGACTGTTCTTAAATCTTAAAATAATCATTTTATCACATAAGTCATTTATATATCTTGATATTTTAATCACTCAGGTTATGGTAAGTGAATGTCGATTTTCAACTGGGAGAGAGGGTAGAAAGTTTACCATTTAAAATCTTAAGCCTGTACCATATATCGTTCTTACGGGTGAATCTTCACCTTTATAATAAATATATTTTATTACCATTATTTGTATTGACAGTAACACATGTGTTACAAAGATGGCCTCCATAACTATGACATGGTCCGTGACCTTTCTTCGGTTTTTCTGCGCTTTGCTGAGATCTAGTTGGCTGTTTATGAGGTGTAGGATCACAGGGAGTTTTAATAATGAAATTCTGATCCCTTTGATCCCGATACCTAAACAGGAAAAAAAACTACTTAGAACGTTTTATTTTTGACTCTGCGCCTTTTCTCACTATTATGACAACGCCTATATTTTAACTACCCTAATAAATTGGATAATAGAGCCATGAATATGAAAATAACACAGGTCTGCAACAAAAATGCTGTCTGGATGTTTTCAACTGATTTCTATGTATTTAGGTGTTCTGAAAACTAAAAAAATACTCAAAAAATTCCAGAACGTCAGGTTATTTTGCAAAACGCAAAATTTTATTATAAAAAAGGGTTTTTTTGGGCTAACTTGAAGTCATAAATAAATAGGTACAATTTTATTTTGATTACTGTTTTTAAATGTATACAGGCCATAACTATCATTACTTTCTAAATAAAGAACGCCCTGTGTGAGCTAAATTAACAAACATAAACGTTGTAACCAGAACGTGCGCGCACCGATAGTGTAGAAAGTGGCGCGGTACAATTACGTGTTAACTCGTCATTGTTTTATAGATCTTGGTTCAATATAGTGCAATGTCATCTGTGCGGAAGGGTGTGAATTCGTCTGACAGTTTCTGTTATATTTGTGGCGAATATATGGTATTAAAGCAACAACTTAATATTACGGACTTTGTAAAAAAAGTATACTTCACGTATTTTGGCTTAAAACTTGGAGATCAGGATAAAGTTTGGGCACCTCATAAAGTCTGCAAACCATGTGTTGAACACCTTCGAAATTGGTTTAAGGGCAAGAAAAAAGCTTTCCGATATGCGATTCCTATGGTATGGCGCGAGCAAAAGAACCATAGTGATGATTGTTCGTGTAATGTGAAAGGGTATAATTCAAAATGGAAGCAGTCCATTTCATATCCCAATCTGAAATCAGCTATTCGTCCCATCCCTTATCGGACCGAAATACCAGTGCCCAAGGCCCCTGCTACATTAGAAGAGATTCCAAGTTCTGACGAAGATGATGCTGTACCTGAACCCGATGACAAGTCAAGTTTTCAATTTGAATATGACAGCAGTCCGAAATTGTTTTCCCAGGGCGAGCTAAATGATTTGGTAAGAGACTTGAATCTTCCCAAAAACGCTGCTAAGTTGCTTGGATCAAGTCTCAAAAGTAGGAACTTACTGGTTTAGATATCGTGAGAAGCAGTTCACTTCCTACTTTGCCCAAGAGGACGAGTTGGTTTATTGTACCAATATTGAAGGTTTGATGGATACATTTAAGATCTCATACGACCCAGCACAGTGGCGTGTTTTCATAGATTCTTCAAAAAGAAGCCTTAAAGCAGTTCTGCTTCACAATGGCGGTTTCTATGCTTCCATTCCTGTCGGTCATTCCGTACACCTCAAGGAAACCTACAAGAACTTGGAATTGGTTCTTTGCAAATTAAAATATAAAGACCACGGTTAGCAAGTGTGCGGTGATTTAAAAATCTTGGGCATGTTGCTCGGACAACACAATCTGGGTTTACCAAATTCCCTTGCTTTTTGTGTCTATGGGATAGTAGAGACCGAGCAAATCACTGGACCAAAAAGTGTTGGCCTCCGGGGGAGCTCAAAGTTGACGAAAAGAACGTCCTGCATAAAACTTTGGTGCCTCCTTATAAAGTTCTTCTACCACCAATTCACATAAAGCTGGGATTGATGAAGCAATTTGTAAAGTCACTTCCAAGAGATGGAAATTGCTTCAAATACTTAATATATAAGTTTCCAGGCCTCTCGGAGGCAAAGTTGAAGGAAGGTGTTTTCGTTGGACCAGATATTAGACGGCTTATGGCTGATCCATAATTCATCACAACCATGACGGATCCTCAAAGAGAAGGGTGGATTGCCTTTAAAGAGGTTATAGAGAAATTTTTAGGCAATAACAAAGACCCTAACTACAAACAAATCGTCAAAAGAATGTTAAAAGCATTTCAACCTTTAGGTTGCCTAATGAGTTTAAAAGTACATTTTCTTCATTCCCACCTTGATACTTTCCAGAAAATTTAGGAGATCTGAATGAAGAGCAAGGTGAACGATTTCACCAAGATATTAAGGAAATGGAAAAAAGATACCAGGGAATATGGAGCGTCTCAATGATGGCAGACTACTGTTGGACGCTTCAGAGAGACCTTCCAGATGCTTCCTACAAGCGAAAATGTATCAAAAGGAGTCTCACTGGAAAAAAAAATGTGTTTAGTGCTTACTAATGAATGTATTTTAGATAAAAAAATAAGTTTTGTTACGCAATTATAAATTAAAAAAAAATTTTTTAGTCTTTTAACTTTTATTTTAAGATGATAACTTGTTTAACATAGATACCTACATTGTCAGAAAACGTGATGTTCTATGACAAAATGAAAGTAATTTTCGGATTCAGTACACCCAAAAACATAAGAATTACGCAAAGAAACCAAAACAGCTCTCAATTTTTTTTTTGCAGACTTGTGTAATGAAAGGAGAATAAAGATAAAATATTTTGAGAAGTTATTTGAATATTAAAATATAAAAAGAGCTAATATATATATATATATATATATATATATATATATATATATATATATATATATATATATACATATACATAAGGGTACCTTTGAGGTTCAAACGTAAGCAAATATTCCCCACTCGAACTGGTAGAAGGTTGCAACATATATCGATAAGTATTGTCCAAGTACTGATAAGCAAATACTAGAGGGTGTGTAGGCTGAGGTTTACACTGCGCCACTTTGGCAACATCTTCTGTTGAAACTGTAGGTCTACAGAAGGTGTAGTAGCCTACAAGGAAAAAAATACTATTAGCCAGAAACTAACAAAAAAATTAAACAGATTTTTTTTCTTGTATCGGTAAAAACGGAACGGTATGACTACATATCTCCGTACCTTTGTTTGATACAGTTGAACGTAACCTACTACAGCCACCAAATCATTGGTGTGTCTAGTGGGTTACATTCTGGAACATTTCTGCAATTCGTAATAATTGTTATAAAAATCAGTTAGTTTATTTAAATGGACAAATCTTTGGATTAAGAGAAATTGAGGAAAATATGTTAAGTGGCGCTCCTCTCTAAGTAATAAGAAAATCGACCTTGAAGATTTATGCTAATGGTTGTAGAAAATAAACATGTCAAAAACAATTGTCTCTTAACACTTGAGTTGCAATATTGCCATTAAAACTTTATTATATTATGACAGTCAGTCCAAAAAGTCTCTATACACCACCTGCTTTCTATACTATTTTTCTGATATGTTTAATTAATTAATTAATTGGAACTATGAGAAAACTTGTTTAAATTAATATTTGAAACTTAACCAACGACGAATATTATTAAAAAAAAACTATGGAACATTTTATTTAGAAGTTACATCATTGTTGTAAAAATGTAAACAAAATTATTGTCAAAAAAGACTTCATACACTCAAGAACTGCATTGAAAAAAACACGTTATAATCAGTCGCATTTTATCAAGCTATTTGTTACTTGCTAAACTGAAAACAAATGAAGTTGTGAAATGCCATTTCAAGCTTGAAAAATCAAAATTGATTTGATTGATAGGAAAAATTTGTTAGAAAGTCGCATACTACTGTTAAGTACATTATAAACCAATATAAATCAACGGGTTCCTATAAAATTCCACCACACTCCAGTCGTCCCAAAAAACTGACTCCACGTGAAGAGACCAGTATTGTTATACAAATAATTATAGATCCCAAGAAAAGTGCACCAAAATTAAAAGAAGAAGTACTGGAACTATTTTCGAAAAATGTTTGTTCAGAAACAGTGAGAAATTGTTTACATAGAGTAGGCTGTAAGGGGTGTGCAGTCAGGAAGAAGCCGTTAATTTCGACAGCTAATCGCAAAAAGCGGTTACGTTACTAAACTTCCTGAATTTTGAGAATCTGTAATCTGTAGTGATCAAACTAAAATTAACCTTTTTGGGTCTGATGGCAGAACTAAAGTTTGGAGAAAGAAGAATACCGCATTCGATATTAAAAGCAGTTGTTCCACGGTGAGGCAAGGGGGTGGCAGTATTTTGCTTTGGGGATGCATGTCCGCTGGAGGGGTTAGAAATTTACATTGTTTTAATGGTACCACGGATTAGTATATTTATCTGAATAACAAAAATTGGCACTTGAAAAAAGATACATTTTCCAACAGGACAATGATCTGAAACATACCGCAAACTTGGTGCGAGAATAGTTGATCCATAATGTGCGACAGCAGCTTCATACACCTCCGCAAATCACTCGATGTTAACCTCACCGAGCATTTATGGGAGGAATTTATACGGCGCGTCCGCAAACATAATGTTTCAAATAGAGAATTAAAAAACAGGATATTGAACGAATGGGAGAACATATCAGCAGAAATTACTAGGAAGCTGGTTGCAAGCATGACAAAAAGGTTATAGATGATTATCAAAGCCAACGGCTGTCCCACTAAATATTAATTTAAACGAAGTTGTTAACTCCGTTAAACTATTATTGGTAATTGTTAAGTGTATGGAGACTTTTTTGACATTAATTTTGCTTACATTTTTATAACAATGATGTAAGTTCTAAATAAAATGTTCCGTAGTTGTTTTTAATACTAATCCTCGTTGGTAAAGTTTCAAATATTAATTTAAATATGTTTTTCTCATCGTTCCAATTAATTAGTTAAACATAACAGAAAAATAGTATAGAAAGCAGGTGTATGGAGACTTTTTGGACTGACTACTGACCACTACACCAACCACTTTATTTTTGCACTCGACGCGCGTCTCGCTAACCATCAGGAGCGATGATTGTCAATCATCGCTCCTGATGAAGCTAACATGGCTAGCGAAACACGCGTCGAGTGGGTATTTGCAGTATTTGGTGTAGTGGTGATACATACTGAGTAATATTATGTATAGTACTCAGTTTGAAAAAGCTTCTGATGTTGCCAACTGTTACATTTAAATTTCCGTTTTTTAAAAGAAATTATCCACGAAAATAACAGAGACGACTGATTTTCTATCTGAAACGGAAAAACCTATAGTCACTATGTCTCTGTTAAAACATTTTTTTTTATTACAAATTCATTATTGATACAATAACTCAGTAAACAAAAATTCAGGATATAATTTTTTTATTACGAACTGCTAAAATCGAGGTTAAAGTTTTTTAAAAATACTCGGCAGAACACACAACAAAAGTCTCAACTCTAGAAAACGCAAAATGCTACGCGAAATAAGTATTTGATTGTTTATGAAATGACAAAATTTGTAGCTATTTAAGCTGTAGAAAGCTCCAATTTGAAAAATTGTGTATAGTCCCAAAATTTAAACAACTGTCAAAACATGTCAACTGACCTACCAAAGAGCTAGTAGTATCTTCAGTTCTGCTGCACCAGTACTAACTCCTTAGGATATCATTTGTTAAACTGTGTGTGACGAATTTTTTATTGTACAGTGTGTTATTTTATGTTTTCAACATGAAAATTCGTTTGCTTTTTACAAAATATTGTTGTTCCAAAGGATATGTTACGAGTGCTTTAAAAAAAATAAACATTTTTTAACATTATTGTATTCTAAATTACAGATTTCTGAAAACTCTGGTAAATAGGAATAGATGAAAACCTCTTTAAAAGGAATTTCTAGAAAATACAGGTTCTAATCTTTTGAGACTCAAATTATATCTAAAAAAATTATCACCATGGCAAGAATAAATTAATTTATATACACTTCCAGATTAATATTTTCGAAATTACTTTAAAAAATATTACCAAAAAAATGTGAATTGTGAAAAAATTTTGAGGTGTATAGCCATACGTCCAGTATACATGGAGTGAACTAATATATATATATATATATATATATATATATATATATATATATATATATATATATATATATTGGATCTAGCACACGTGCTGCAGGGAAATCTCTGAAATCTGCAGGAGCGACATGTGTGCGGAAAAAGCGATTCACGTTCCTCTTGAATCATTATAAATTTTACTCGGTGGGAACACAGTCCTGGGCAAATTATTCCAAAGGGATGATATTATCCATATAAAAGATTGCTTGAAAAGGGTTGTACGGGCTACATTCATCGAACACTTTCCACGAAAATACTTGTAGAATAGAGACAAGTCGCCAACCGTTCTTCGATGTTCCAGCGAATCAAGGCCACCGGTCAGTTCCGGGTCTCCAATCAGACGAATTGCTTTTCTCTGAACAGAATCCAACAAATGCATTGTATGTTTGGGAGCAGAGCCCCAAACATGGGAGTAGTATTCCATAGTTGGTCGAATTTAAACTTTCTAAAGAATTAACAGTTGTGAAATGTAAAGCTTTCTGGTTCGAAATAATATTCACAACTTTTTAAAAGCTCTTTTTCCTATGCTTGCAACATGGTCATGCTAGGACATATTTGCTTCCAAATTAACTCCCAACAAATTGAGTGACGATGTTAGATGAATGGAGTGCCCCTACATAACTATGTCGGGTTCAGAAACGTTAACTTTTGTAGAAAAAGCTACCGCTTGGGTTTTTATAGTGTTAAATTCGACTTGGTTACTATCACCCCAAGATAGAATTTCTTCCAGGTCTTTGTTAAGTTGCTGCTTCTACTGCTGTCTGCGGATATTCGTCTGAGTAGTCGATGTCCGAGCGTTCAAAGTGAATGAAGAGATAAGCGTACTATCATCGCAAAGCTGTAGATTAGATTCCCGGTCGTTTCCAGCAAATCGTTAATGTAAATGAGAAAGAGAGTAGGAGAGAGTATGGAGCCTTGGAGCGTACCGGCGTTAGGTTCTTCCGACCATAAACTGCTTTCGACATCGTGTACTTTACCACTCAGCGACAGAGGAGTGCCTAAACCGCGCAAGATTTGGCACTACAAATCTGCTAAATAGGAAGAAGTCATGAAATATTTTCAGATTTCCCCTTGGTTAAACGTTTGTTTTCGATCCGACGACCCATCTGACTGCGCCAAGGAGGTTTCCGATGTTATTTTGACTGGTATGGAAGCTTACATCCCTTTTTCGAAGAAATGCACTTCCAACGGACTGAAAATGCAAAGAAGCTGTTGCTTCTAAACATCTTGCCTATCGACAATGACGTGCAAATCCTAACGTCATAAATCGTAACATCCTTGTTTGAGCCAGGAACAGATGCAAAGAAATTATCGACGAAACCAAGGAGGCACACAATCAACGAATTAGAAACAAATTTCTTGCTTGTCTCAACAATTCCAGGTCCTTTTGGTCAGTCACTAAGGCAGTTATTCAAAATTTCACCAAATCCACCATACCACCACTCACACGGCCAGATAATTCTATTGTAACAACATCTATTGAGAAAGTGAACTTGTTGGCTGAAGTCTTTGCTTTGCATTTTACTGTCGATTTCCAAGGAAAAACACCACCTACTATTCCCATAGTGCAATCAAGGATGCCCGATATTGTCTTTAAACAGCGTATCTTAAAACATATTTTAATGAAGTTAAACACCAAAAAACCTTCTGGCGCTGACGGAATACCTGCCATAGTATTCAAAAACTATGCTAGGGAACTCATGCCAGATTTCTGTAGACTTTAACCTATCCTATAGAAAGGAGATATTTCCTTCTTACTGGAAATGCACCACAGTTCAGCCGATACTTAAAAAAGGCAAAAAGACCTTGCCAAATAACTACCGACTAGTCGCACTGCTGTCAATAATATCAAAAGTCATGGAAAAAGCTATCAATCAGCATCTTCTAAAATATCTTCAACATTATTAGCAACTATCAATATGGCTTTAGTAAACATAAATTAACAGGAGATCTTCTAACTTATGTAACACATGTTTGGAACAACGCAATTGAACACTTTGGGGAATCTCGAGTGCTTGCTCTTGATATATTCAAGGCATTCGATCGTGTTTGGCACGATGGATTGTTGGCTAAGCTACGACCTTCTGGTATGTCTGAAAAATTCTGTTTGTGGTTCTCATGTTTCCTTAAAGAGCATTCTTTACGAGTGGCAACCGACGTGTTTCTTTCTAACGCCGTAGTTCCCCGGGACTCCATACTATCTCCTATTCACTTTCTCATTTACATTAACCATCTGCTGGAAAAGACCTGGAATCCAATCTACAGCTTTTCAGATGACAGTACGCTTATCCCTTCATTCACTTTGAACGCCCGAATATCGGTTCTCAGACAAATATCCGCTGACAGCAGGAAGTTATTCAACTTAACAAAGACCTGGAAGAAATTCTATCTTGGGGTGATAGTAACGAAGTGGAATTTAACCCAACATTGTTGTGTCGGGGCACTCCATTTCTCTAGCATCGTCACTCAATTTGTTGGGCATTAATTTGGAAGCAAATATGTCTTGGCATGAACATGTTGCAAGCATAGCAAAGAGAGCTTTTTAAGAGCTGGGAATATTATTTCAATCCAGAAAGATTTACACTCCACGACAACTGTTAATTCTGCTCGAATTCGACCAACTATGGAATACTGCTCCCATATTTGGAGATCCGCTCTCAAATATACACTGCATTTGTTGGAAGGGCAGTTCGCCTGATTGGAGACCCGGAACTAGCCGGTGGCCTTGATTCGTTAGGACGTCGAAGAACGGTTGGCGACTTGAGTTGATTCTACAAGTATTTTCATGGAAAGTGTACGAGGGATGTAGCCCGTTTAATTTCTCCCAGAGTGGTGCATGCTCGAAATACACGTCACACTGATGCTTCACATCCGTATGAGGTTCAGCTTGTTACTCCTCGTACAACCCTTTTCAAGCAGTCTTTTATATGGAGAACCTCATCCCTTTGGAATAATTTGCCCAGGATTGTGTTTCCCACCGAGTACAATTAACAGCGATTCCAGACCAACGTGAATCGCTTTTTCCGCACACGTGGTTTCAACAGTACTTTAATAATACAGCATTTTTAGGCTAAATAAGTAACTAAAATAAGGAGTTTAATTATAGCAAGACCAACGTAACCAACATAGACTATTCAGTAAACTTTAGTAATAAGCAGAAATGGCTATTTTAATTTAGGTATAGTGTATGTAGATCCGATACCTTTCTGAAGTATGAGTATCACCAGCACTTAACCACAATAAAGCCCAGCGGCACAGAAGTACTATAGTTATTGTACAAACCGATACCACATAAGTGCTCGATCATTCATCTGATCGCACTTTACATGGATTTCTAACAGGAAAATCACAGCGATAGGATTTGGGTAGAAAATTCTATCTAATCCTCTACTGATTTTTCACGCAATTACATGGTCCTAGAACTCGATTATTGAAATTGTATATTGACTGTAATTGACTGTATTTTCCAAGACTAATAATAGTGCTTATGTAAAACGGTACTTAACTGGTAAATATAGCAAGCCGCATACTTTTTTATTATCTCCATGCGTACATATACTAGATATACAATAGGTAGGTTTGGTACATGTGATTCTAGAGATTCAACAAAAAATCGGTAGAGGAAACCTTTGTCTACGACGCATTTTAATAAAATCAGTCGATTCCGAACTCTCGTCACATCACATAAAATCCAAAATGAGTCACTTCTTTAAGCATTCCTATTCAAAGGGGCCTAAAATGACGCATTCTGCGGCCTCTTAATATATTAAAAAGTCGGTGTCGTTTGTGAAGAAGTGAGTTAATTGTTTTAACAAGGCGAAAAATGTCGACGACTTGCCTAAACGTAGCTCGGTAGGCAAAGTCCCTCCGAAACTCGAAAAACGAATCGTCTTTGTTTTCACGGGACCCGAAATTGACGCTGCGTCAAGGAGCGGCAAAATTAAGAAAATCGGGTTTGAATGTGTCTCATGAGACCATTCGACAATATCTTCCTGCTCATGAGGTCAAATTCCGAGGCACGTTGGAGAAACCATTGCTGGGCGAAAATCATGTCGCGAAGCGGCTTGCTTGGGTCCACGATAAGATACTATAGTGACCCTCACAATTGCCAACCACCAACCTTAATCAAAACGTTTGGTTCCTCGTAAAGAGAAAGCTCAGAGGAAAGACTCAGTTGTCTCGCAAAATTCGAAAAATTTGGAGGTCATTGCCGCGCGAGAATCCAGAAAATCTCGTCGACCGCATGCCTCGAAGATATCAGATGATTATTGATGTAGAAGGCGACTGGATAACTTACTAATTGTTGTTAGCATATCAAAGAATACATCGATGGCAAAAATTTTTCCAGAAACACATATTCCCAAGAATACGAGCGGTCACGTTCTTACTTGACCGACTGTAAAACAATGATTTTCCTCATTCTAACAACCAACAATACTGTCACTGAGGACGGTTTATTCCAGACAAAGGGTACTAACATATCCTGATATCACAGTTTAGTTGAGTCATATGGTACCTTGACTAGTATATTTTATAATGTACCTTGGGGAGTAGGAGGACCACTGTTGTTACTTTGAGAAGCCTTTTTTCTTGCAGGGAGGCTATGCGTCTTCCATTTACCTTCCAAAAGCTGTCTTTCTTTTATACATAATCGTTCTAACTCTTCCATCTTACTTTCCAGAATATTTTGAAGCTTTATATACCGCATATGTAATTCTACCTAAAAAACATTAGAACAAAAACGTTTATGATAATAGAAGAAAAATGTCTCTTAAAGTGCCATTGCATCGTAACGTGTCAATTGACAAGTGTTTCAAATAGTAATCATACCAACATTTCTATCTTTAATAAGCACTACAACCTGACAATGAGTGACGGTAGAATGGAAATTCAATAAACGTATTTTTCGAGGAATATTTTTATAACTTGGTTAGCTGTGAATAATCCAAAATATAATTTGATGATATGATATATCAGTAAATTAAACTTTCATTTTTTTTAAATAAGAAACAAACAACGATTGAAGTGAAGTATCTTGTTTGGTGAAATTAAATTCTATGAAAATTTACCAACCTTCCTCACACAATCTTCAAACAGCACAACCATTCTCATTCTAGATTCGCAGTTTTTAATGTAATTTACCAAAGTTTTGTGATCAGCCTTTTCCATATCAGTTCCATTAATGGATAAAATGACATCTCCTTCCCTCATTCCAGCCCTGAGAAAAAAAGGTTAATTTAAAAATGTGCGTATCTGTAGGAATCAAATACATTTTATTACTTTCCAAATAATAGCTACGTGTTGTACTAAAAATTAATTAAGAAATTGTGTTTCTTTGGATTAGAATCATAAATTTGCAGTAACTTTCAGATGTTTTGCATACAGTAGTACTTCAGGTGTCTTTACCCGTCAAGATTAGAACACTAAATGACATTCATACTGTTTTAATCTTGAAGAGTATCTCTGAAAATGAATTATGAAATCATAGGCAAAACGTCAGAAATATATTCAAAATTAACAATACCCAATCCTAAGAACCGCAAACTCTCGTCTAACCAGAACGTGAAAGCTTCCATTCTATTTAGTTAAAAAAATTTTTTTGGCAAGTGGTAAAACTCTATTTTGATTTGTGTATTAACCTCTCTATAATCTGTATGACCACGGCAAATTTTTGCCAAATATAGGAATTTTTAAAAACGTGGAAATTTCTTGTGTTCTGAATCTAAGCAACATATCAAAAGTGATCTGATCTTGATCACTGTAGAATAAAGATCAGGTTTCTTTTTTTTAATAAAATATCTTTTTGAAATCAAAAAGTATATTTCAACTTGTAGATCCACCCATTCCCTTTGACAATATTATTTTTTTTAAACAATTATAAAAATATTTTTAAATATTTTAAAACAGCTATATAATGTATGTGTTGTTTTTAAAGGTACAACAACCGCGTTCCAAGAAAATTCCTAAATCGCTACTGGTTGAAATTGGCCTTGAAGTGTTATAAGTTAAACATAGTGTTGGACAGTTCATTCCTAACAGTGTTCAGAGAGTTTTTCAAACGGGTAAGTATAAGAAGTGCCAAGCTGGTTGGTTGGTTGTAGTCGGGGTAAGCGATTGAGGCACTGCAGCCTATTAAGTTATTGTAGTCCCCTGTCTTGATCATATGAGCGTCATCCCTTTAAGAAGGTTTAATAGCTTCTTTCTAAACCCTCCACGTCATAATTTATCGCCACAATATAAATTTCCGAACAATTTATGTCTGTTGAAGCCGCACACTCATATATGATATTTATAGAGGTTCCTTTTTCTTCGCCACATAGTCTGCATGACGTAGGACCATTGTAGATACCCATTTTCTCTAAACGTTTCCTCAGATGACAATGGTCAGGATGTGCGAGACAACGATCTAGTGGTCTCTGATATGACCATTCTCATTTTTACCACCTGTTTTGCTATAACAAAAGCTGGTTCTGGACACCTGTATAATTTTTTAGCTCCGAATCTTGCTAATTCGTCCGTTTTCTCACTGCTCTTTATCCCCGAATGTTCTGAAACTCATAGTAGTTCAACCTTGTTGTTTCTGGAAGGTAGTTCTAATAGAACTTATTTACACTCTATAGTGATCTGATAGGCATCTAAAGCCTTTAGAGCAGCTTGACTGTCTTTGAGAATATACAGTCAGTCCAAAAAGTCTCCATACACCACCTGCTTCCTATACTATTTTTCTGTTATGTTTAACTAATTAATTGGAACTATGAGAAAACATGTTTAAATTAATATTTGAAACTTAACCAACAAGGATTAGTATTAAAAACAACTACAGAACATATTATTTAGAAGTTACATCATTGTTATAAAAATGTAAACAATTAATGTCAAAAAAGTCTCCACACACTCAAGAACTGCACTGAAAAAAACACGTTATAATTAGCATTTTATCAAGCTATCTATTGCTTGCTAAACTGAAAACAAATGAATAATTTTCAGTCATACTTTATACTCTGTCACTTGTTGCTAGTAATTTTGCAGTGGGTTTTCAAAGTAGTATTAAAAATGAGAGAGAAAATTGAGAAATTCTATTTGGAAAGATGGAAAATCGTACAGAAATATAGGAAAAATTGTTAAAAAGTCGCTTGTTACTGTTCAGTACATTGTAAACCAGTATAAATCCTATAAAATTCGACCACGCTCCAGTAGTCCCAAGAAACTGACTCCACGTGAAAAGGACAGTATTGTTACACAAATAATTGTAGATCCCAAGAAAAGTGCACCAAAATTAAAAGAAGAAGTACGGGAACTATTTTCGAAAAATGTTTGTTCACAAACAACGAGAAATTGTTTACACAGGGCAGGCTATAAGGGATGTGCAGCCAGGAAGAAGACATTAATTTCGCTAGGGAATACGTTACTAAACCTCCTGAATTTTGGAAATACGTAATCTTTAGTGATAAAACTAAAATTAACCTTTTTGGGTCTGACGGCAGAACTAAAGTTTGGAGAAAAAATACCGCATTCGGTATTAAAAACATTTGTTCCACGGTGAGATAAGCAGGTGGCAGTGTTCTGCTTGGGGATGCATGTCCGCTAGAGAGGTTGGAAATTTACATTATGGTAATGGTACCATGGATCAGCATGTTTATCTGAACATTTTGAGAGACAATTTAAGAGAAAGTGTCCAAAAATTAGCATTCGAAAAAAGATACGTTTTCCAACAGGATAATGATCCGAAACATACCGCAAACTTGGTGTGAGAATGGATGATCCATAATACTTCAGCTTCAGCAGCTTCATACACATCCGCAATCACCCGACGTGAACCCTATTGAGCATTTATGGGAGAAACATAAAAGGTGCGTTCGCAAACATAATGTTTCAAATAGAGAAAAATGAAAAAATAGAATATTGTACGAAAGGAAGAACATGCCAGCAGAAGTTACTAGAAAGCTGGGTGCAAGTATGACAAAAAGGTTACAGGAGATTATCAAGGCCAACGGCGGTCCCACTAAATATTACTTTAAACGAAGTTGTTATTTTCCGTCAAACTATTATTGGTAATTGTTAAGTGTATGGAGAATTTGGTTTACATTTTTATAACAATGGTGTAACTTCTAAATACTCGTAAAATGTTCCGTAGTTGTTTTTAATACTAATTCTAAGTTTCAAAATGAATTTTTGCAACATACGAGGTTTAAACACGATCATAAATTCAGTGCACCAATACCTGCAATCAAATAAACCTCATGTACTTGCTCTCTGTGAAACTAAGGTCAGTTCATCGATCAGCACAGTAAACTATCTTTATCCTGGGTACGACTTCTATTCCCGATTTAGGCGTAACTTTGGAATCTGTCTTTATGTCAGAAGCGACCTCTCTTGCCAACGAGAAGAGGTTCTGGAGCCCCAAACTTTGATGTTATGTGGTTAAAAATAACGACTCAACCAACCACAAGGTTCATCTGTATCCTCTATCGACCACCAAGTGATACCAACTTTAGAACACTTTTCGCTTCCCTTGCAGACACCATCGATCATTTACAAATTAACTATCCAAATGCCGAAATTGCCATCCTGTGCGATTTTAATGTCCACAACATCAACTGGCTTAAATATTCAAATACTACCGACGAACAAGGTCGTGAAGCCGAATCATTTTCAATCAGTTGTGGCTTAACTCAGCTTATTGACGAACCAACACGGATCCCTGATCGAGACGGAGAGTTTGCCAGTCTTCTTGATCTCTTTTTAACCACCAATCCGGAGATTTACGCAGTCAGCTTAAATCCGCCGTTAGGTTCTTCCGACCATAAACTACTTTCGACATCAAGTATTCTACCAATCAATGACAGAAATTGGGCGCCAAATAACCCTGTAGTTGACGCGCCCTCAAATCAAAAATCAAATCAAAATCAAATGACAGAAAGGCGCCTAAACCGCGCAAGATTTGGCACTACAAGTCTGCTAAATGGGAAGATCTCATGGAATATTTTCGAACTTTCCCTTAGTTAGACGGTTGTTTTCGATCCAACGACCCATCTGACTGCGCCAGGGAGGTTTCCGATGTTATTTTGGCCGGTATGGAGGCTTACATCCCTTTTTCGAAGAAATGCCCTTCCAACGGCAAGTCTTGGTTTGACCGAAAATGCAAAGAAGCTGTTGCTTCTAAACAACTTGCATACCGACAATGGCGCGAAAATCCTAACACCATAAATCGTAACACATTTGTTCGTGCCAGGAACAGATGCAAAGAAATTATCGACGAAACCAAGGAGGAACACAATCAACGGATAAGAAACAAACTTCTCGCCTGTTCCGGCAATTCAAGGTTTTTTTGGTCGGTCGCTAAGGCAGTTAGTCAAAATTTCACCAAATCCAGCATACCACCACTCACAAAGCGAGATAATTCTGTTGCAACGACACCTGTTGAGAAAGCTAACTTGTTGGCTGAACTCTTTGCTTCACATTCTACTGTCGATTTCCAAGGAAAAACACCACCTACTATTCCCATAGTGCAGTCAAGGATGCCCGATGTTGTCTTCAGACAGCGTATCATAAAGCGTATTCTGATGAAGCTAGACACCAAAAAGGCTTCTGGCGCTGACGGAATACCTGCCATAGTTCTTAAAATCTGTGCGAGGGAACTAACACCAGTTTTCTGTAGACTTTTCAACCTATCCTACAGAAAGGGAATATTTCCTTCCTGCTGGAAATGTGCTACAGTTCAGCCGATACCTAAAAAAGGCAAGAAGACCTTGCCAACTAACTACCGGCCAATCGCACAGCTTTCAATAATATCGAAAGTCATGGAAAAGGCTATCAATCAGCATCTTCTAAAATATCTTGAAGGATTCATATCCAAGGCGTTCGATCGTGTTTGGCACTATGGGCTGTTGGCTAAGCTACGTTGTTATGGTATGTCGGAAACGTTCTGTTTGTGGCGCTCATGTTTCCTCAGAGAGCGTTCTTTATGAGTGGCAGTCGACGGATTTCTTTCTAACACCTTCACTATCAACGCTGATATACCCCAAGACTCCATACAATTTACATTAACGATCTGCTGGAAAAGACCGAGAATCCAATCTACAGCGATTCAAGTACACTTATCTCTTCATTCACTTTGAATGCTCGGATCATCGGCTACTCAGACGAATATCCGCAGACAGCAGGAAGTCATTCAACTTAACAAAGACCTGGAAGAAATTCTATCTTGGGGTGACAGTAACCAAGTGGAATTTAACGCTACAGAAACCCAGGCGGCAGTTGTTTCTAAGAAAGTTAACGTTGCTGAACCCGACATAGTTATGTCGGGGTACTCCATTCCTCTAACATCGTCACTCAATTTGTTGGGCGTTAATTTGGGAGCAAATATGTCCTGGCATGAACATGTTGCAGGCATAGCAAGGAGAGCTTCTCAAAAGTTGGGAATATTATTTCGAACCAGAAAGCTTTACACTCCACAACAACTGTTAATTCTTTACAAAGCTTAAATTCGACCAACTATGGAATATTGCTCCCATGTTTGGAACTCTGCACCCAAACATACATTGCATTTTTTGGATTCTATTCAGAGAAGAGCTGTTCGTCTGATTGGAGACCCGGAACTGACCATCGGCCTTGATTCGCTGGAACATCGAAGAACGGTTGGCGACTTGAGCCTATTCTACAAGTACTTTCATGGAAAGTGTTCGAAGGATGTGGCCCGCTTAATTCCTCCCAGGACGGTGCATGTTAGAAGTATACGTCGCGCTAATTCTTCACATCCGTATGAGGTTCAGCTTGTTACTCCTCGTACAACGCTTTTCAAGCAATCTTTTATATGGAGAACATCATCCCTTTAGAATAATTTGCCCAGGACTGTGTTTTCCACCGAGTACAATCTACAGCGATTCAAGAACAACGTGAATCGCTTTCTCCGCACACGTGTCGCTCCTGTAGCGCTTTAGGGACTTCCCTGTAGCACGTGTGCTAGAGCCATAAAAAAAAAAAATAATAATTTAAATATATTTATATTAACAGAGCAGGTAGTGTATGGAGATTTTTGGACTGACTGTATATTTCTTGGTTGCGATAGTCCTGTCTAATATTTTAGTGAACACAGGCTTGTATTGGATGAATTTCTGCCCGGAATATTATTGCGATTTGTCTCTAATGGAATGCTTAGGCTTTTCTGCATATATGGGCGTTTTCACTTCTGTCGACACGACACCGACACGGTGCCGAGACAGCAGAGATAACGATGCCGGTGGACTAGAAATAACAATTAAATAAATAGGAATGGTTTCACACTCAACGACAAGTCGATGCCGTCTCGTTGCAGTCGCCGGCTGTCGACGAGGAGCAGTGTCTCCACTCGTGTCGCCCCGATATATAGAAATTTAATAAAAGTACTCTCCCAGCTGGTACTACGGCCTTCAAGTTTGATATTGTCGCGTTAATTGAACTTGCGGAAATTAAACCCTCTCTTTGGGATTAAACCAATGAAAATAATAAAAATAAAATTCTACAAGAGAACAGTTAGCCAGAAATATTTCAATATTTAGAGGACGAATATGAAGAACACCCACAGGCAGAAAAGAAAAATAGAGGTTAGTACTCATTGATAATTATGATAATTATATTTCATGCATTGAAACATTTTTTTAAATTTCATATTAACAAATCGGTTTTATTACACTTTGTCGTTGCAGATGCCGTGTCAGTGCCTTTGCTGGTAGATGTGAAAACGCCCTATGCTAGCGCCTACTTAAATTTTTTAATCTGTCTGTGTAATAGCCCAGACCCGTTGCCTTCGTCGGAATCTCTATCTCCATCCACAGATTAGGATCGCATCCAATTCTATATGGTTTTTCGAAATTATGCGACGTGTAAAGCTGACCCCCAGCGGTCTACAACTATGGAAGATTTGAACATTTCCCATAAAAGTGTTATGTGATGTATATATATGCTCTTTAAAAGGTTTACACATTTACTGTAAATGTAACGAGAAATATATACTGCAATTCAAACTTTTTAAGTATCACAATTTAACTTAAGATATATATATATATATATATATATATATATATATATATATATATATATATATATATATATATATATATATATATATATATATATATATATATATATATATATATATATATATATATATATATATATATATATATATATATATATATATATATATATATATATATATATATATATATATATATATATATATATATATATATATACATATATATATATATATATATATATATATATATATATATATATATATATATATATATATTTATCTAATTGAGGTCTAATCTTTTGATACAGAGAACTTTTTTAAATTATTTATTTGCAATTGATTTTTACCTGTAAGCTGGCCCATCATAATCCACATAATCAACATAAGTAATCATTTCGATTTCCTTTTCCTTTTTATAATGTATTCCGTAACTCTGGATAGTAAATCCAAAACTTCCATTCTTTTTTTCAACAATAATCGTACGTCTCCTTCGGTCTTCTTCTGGTTTTGTAACGATGACTTTATCTGACTGAACTCTTTCCAGAATTTGAGCCTAAAAATAAAATACACCACAAGTTGAAATCATTTTCCGATTCCTTTACCGAAGGAAGCCTTAAAAGGGAAAATAACACAATATATATTGAGTAAAACCTTATATATACTTCCTCCTCAATCGTGACCTTGTTCTTGACCCTAAATAATTGAAAAAATAACAAGTTTTCAGATTCTCCTACTTCAGCAACCCTCAACAGGACTTGTATCATGGTATATATAGAGCAGTGATTCCCAAAGTGGTTCAGGTGGACCCCCAGGGTCTACGGAAGACTCGTCGGGGGTCTACGTTGGCGTGAAAAAAAAAATGGGGTTCACAAGTTGTAAGTGGGGGGGTCCACGAAAATTTATCTGGTTTCGATAGTAAAGAACAAAAATGTTGGCTTGGCTTTACCTATCAATGTAGGCAGATAATACACTACTCAAAAAAATTAAGGGAGCAAAAAAAAAAAATCCAAATTTTTCGGTGATTTTTGACAGGCTGTATTTCGATGAAAAATGGTCGTATTGAGACTTTAAAAAAAAGCATTTTAAAGCTTTAAGATTCTAATTTTCAGATTTTTTGGCTAAAATTTTTTAGGAGCTACGGTTCTCATGCAATCCTAACAGATAGCGCGAAAAAATAATATTGCAAATATTTTGCTTTTTTTTTTGGTCCACGGGCTTGAAAAAAATTTTTTCAGTTAGGCCGGCATATGGATCAGATAGCCTGTTTATTTAGCATTAATTTCCTTGTTTTAAAACCTCCCTTAATTTTTTGAGTAGTGTATTTTAAGAAGGGCAGCGACTGTTACTTGTAAAAACTTGCATATTCGATATTCAGTACAACGCGCGTCGAGACTTGCAAAGCGCCGCCCGCCCGCTCGCAACGCAACCCGTTCAGACGTGCAAAGGGACGAAATACGACTTGTGCTGTGCTTGTAATCTTGCATGAACTTGTCTGATTCTTCACCAATATAAATACGAAAGCCAAGGACAAACGTTACTCATTTGTTTCCCAAATTCTGAAAAGAAAAGTGTGAGTGAATCGATGTCAGTATTTGCCAGTGCCGGAAAAAGTAAATACCTGCCTATTTGTTATTCATACTTTTATTTTATATTGTAATAATATTACATTTGTTATGTTTGCGTGTAGTAGATACGTAATAAAAAATTAAATACTGAACAGGACCATTATTCGATACTTCTATAAAAGAAGAGAAAGCCGAGAAAGATTGTACTTTTAGTACTTTTTATTATAAAATTTTTTATTTACCCGACTATGGTGATTGACTAAAGGAGAGATATATGATTGACCTGCATGTTTGTACATATTTCAGTGCCCTCGTAGTTGCTAATGCTAAATGACTAAAAATATTTTCATAAATTGTACGTGTCTTTATGTACCACTCGTAACGTACATCAAAGTAATAAATAAATCAGTAAAATCGCGGAGTTTTGATGTCAAAATATTCTTTAAATTATTTTCTCTCGAATTTACAGAAATGTATCACAATATAATTAATCAAAAAATATTTTATATTACATTAAAATAGGTTCAACCGTTTTGTGAAAACCTCTATATGGGTCTTAGCAGTTTATTGCTTTTAATAATTAAAATCAGTTTTGCCGCCAGCATTTTGGTTTTTTCATTTCAATAATTCATTAATCCTATTTTATTCTGTTAAAATAGCCATATCCTATTAAAGTCGCCTTATGATTACTAAAACAAACATTTTTTTCTTTATAGGTAGGTAACTGATACGAAACATGGCTGAATCTAAGAAGAAATGTCGACAGTACAGTGTTGATTATTTGAAATTTGGTTTTCTTCCATCAAAGGCAGACAAACGAACAAAGTTTTGAGCAATGACTTTATGAAACCATCGAAGCTCGAAGATCATCTAAGCAGGGGTCATCCTGATAAAATAGGTAAAGATTTAAAATATTTTCAAACATTCAAGGAAAAATATGAAAAGAGACCCACCGTGCACAGTATGTTCGCTTCAACGTCTCAAAGTAACGATGATGGCTTGCGGGCATCTTAGAATATCTCATTGCTTATAGCGAAATCTGGAAAACCGCACACCATCGGAGAACAGTTAATGTTACCCGCTGTTGAAGAGGTTTTAAAAACTGTTCTGCACAAACCTCCATTTGACGTACTGAAAATAATTCCTTTGAGTAACAACACTGTACAAAGACGTATTGATGAAATGAGCTCTGATATTGAAAGCTTCTTGTGTAATTATCTGCAAACAACTCATTTTTCTATTCAACTGGACGAGTCAACTTTACCTGGTAATGAAACATTATTATTGGCATATGTTCGATTGCGAAGAGCTGCTATTCGCGAGAACTTTGGAGACGGACACTAAAGGCGAATCAATATTTAATGTCCTGAGTGATTTTTTTAAGGAAAAATCGATTCCATATACAAACATTATTTCGGTGGCAGAAGATGGAGCTCCTGCTATCTTCGGGCGATATCGTGGGTTTATAAGCCATCTTAAAAGAATTATACCAGGAGTAACTGCAATTCACTGTGTCATCCACCGACAACACCTGGTAGCGAAAAATTTGAGTGATAGATTGCACCAATCGCTTCAATTTGTGATTAAAGCAGTTAACAAAATAAAGAAGCAATGCGTTGAATACAAGTTTATTTGCACAATTGTGCGAGGAAAATGATGAAGACTTCCAACGATTGCTCTTACATACTGAAGTACGCTGGTTGTCGAAAGGTGCATGTTTAACAAGATTTTACTCATTTTTTGAATCAGTTTTAGAGTTTCTGGAAAGTAAAGATCCAGATTTAAAAGAAAACCTGATCAAATTGAAAGCAGACATCGCGTATTTGACAGATTTGTTCAAAAAAATTTAATGACATTAACTTGCAGTTACAAGGGGACAGCCTAAATTTAATAAAAACAAAGGGTGTAATTTCAGCTTTTCTTGGAAAATTGAAATTTAGGAAGAAAAATATTAGTCGGCGCGAATTCTCCCAGTTTCCAAACTTGTCACAGGCAGAATGTCTTGATGAGGATATTCAGACATACGTTCAACATTTAAATGCCCTACATGATGACTTCAAAAATAGATTTGAAGATATTCTGACGATGGAAATACCACCATGGATCATAAATCCATTTGATGAAACAGAAGTGGCGAATGTGGTATTACAAGAGGAGCTACTCGAGCTTAGCACCAATGAGGAGCTGAAGGTGAAATTTAAAAAAGGCTATCAAACATTTTGGCTGCAGGCAGAAATACCCGAAAAATATCCTGGGCTGTGGGAAATTGCGAGAAAACTTTTGATAGCGTTTCCCTCGTCATACCTTGTCGAAAAAGTTTTAGTGTCGTTACAAACCTATTAACAAAAAAAAAGGAGCAGATTGAACATCACAGGACGGTGAGATTTGCGGTTATTTCTTACAAAACTGAAGCCAAATATTGATAATTTGCTGTCAATCCATCAAGTACATCCCTCCCATTAAAATTATTACTGTTTTTTTTTTTTAATTGTTGATTTGCATTGTTGAAGTTATGGTACGTTATTAATGTTTAATTTTAATTCTACTAAGTCTGTAATCATATTATTTTAATAAATAGAACACAATAAAATATATTATTTTTCTTTTTATTTTTACCACTCCGAATTTAGGGTTGGAACTCGGCCACGACGCAAATTTCCATCGTTAGATCTAATCTTCACATTTTTTGACGAGTTTTGGGAATATGGTAGAAATGTAGCAGCAGGGGGTCCACCGAAACCAGTAAAATTTTGAAAGTCGTCTACGAGAAAAAAAAGTTTGGGAACCTCTGATATAGAGCAACTTCTCTAGCTTATTTCTTCATCCTATTAAAGTCTTTATATGTTTGATCATAGATAGTTAAAAATAATGAAGGAATAACAGAGCTTTCGAATTTCCTTTACTTCAAGAATTCTAAAAAGGATATATAATAGGATATATATGAAGTATTCCCTCCCATCCTTATTCCCTTAATCATTAATGTAGTAATGAACAAATAGCTTATCCTCATATTTCTCAATTCCAAGATTCCTAAAAAGGATGTATAACACGATATATACTTAGCAAACTCTTCAACCTTCTCCCGGTCCCATTTCATACCTTATATATTTGACGAAAAGTGATTAAAAATATTGAAAAAGTAACGCAATTTTTAGATTCCTAAACTCTAGGAACTCTGAAAAGAATATACGACACGCCATATATGGAGTAACCCCTCTAATTTCTTTTCCCATGCGTTTAATCTTATACGTATTTGGCTATAAATAACTGAAAATTTTGAAAAAAAAAACACACACAGCACAGACGTGTAACACGAAGAATATAGAGCAACCATCTAACTATCTTCCTCAACTCTTCAACCCACTATATGATTGATTGTAAATAAGTGATGGAAACAAATAAGACAATTTTTGAGATTCCTCCGCTCCAAGAACCCTGAAAACATGATATATCAAGCAATTCTTCAAACCCCATCTCCTTCAACTCTTTATATATTTGACCACAAGTAATTAAAAAATTAAAGAAAAAAATAACACATTTTCAGATTTCTTAACTCATAGAACCCTAAAAAGAATGTATGTCTTCATATATATTCCCTTTAACCCTTTACATGCTTGACTAAAAATAATTAAAAATAATGAAAAAAAAAAACAAAAGTTTATTTCGATCTTAAAAGAAACCCTGAATCGGGCTTAAAAACGGGATATATTTGAAACAACTCCTCTAACCCCTTCTAATTCTTTTAACTCTTTATTTCTTCAATTACAAATAATTATGCTTAACATTTGTTTATCATCTCCAACAAAATCAGGAGACATTCTCGTAACAATGTAGAAAATATATAAAACTTATCGACACTCAATTCCGTTCATCCCTTTCCTGTGAAGCTTGCTCATAAATTACAAGTTCCATTCTCCCTTTAAGTGTTATTTATATGTATACCAAACTTGAAATTGATATCTCATTCCGTTCGATAGTTATCATGCCAATAGACAGAGAGGTAAACAAACCGATTAACCTAGGGAAACGTTATCAGGGACCTGAAATTTGAAGAAATGCAAAAATTTCGGAATGTAATTTTTTCATGAATACAATACTGATAAATAAAGTTTTTAACGGAACTTTAATTTTTTTTACATTCCTTATAAAATTGCAATTATTTAAAACGTATAGTTTTGATTTATGTTTTCGCACAGCAACAGTTTTGAGGACGGTTGTTACTAATAATTAAAAAAAAAAACAGATTATTTGGAATGTAATAAAAGGATATAACTAAGGAAAATTTAATTACTTTGAAAGTAATTCATTTACTTGGAAATAGTTACCACAGTATTTCAATTATTGCAAAAGTAATTCAATTAGCCAAAAAAATTACCAATTACTAATTACTTTAGTATTAGTTGTCAGAAAACAAATTAGAATGACCCCTTAAAAAATGCAGATTAATTAAACTAACTGAATTACCAACAGTAATTCAATTACCGCAACTGAATTAACGACCGTTAATTGGTTGGATTTTAATAATATCTTTACCTTACATATTTAAAGAATACATGGTGTCCGGAATTAACTTTCTTATTTTGATAGCTGTGTCTAGAGTTAAAAATATCAAGAAAAATTTACTTAGGCCCGAAAATGCTTACCCGGGAAGCTACAGCCCTTTAAATGTGGTCCAAAATGCAGTTTTTAGGAATGGAATAGCAAATGGAAATTCAATTTTATGGCCAGGGAGGTAAATAATAGAAGGAATTTTACTAAAATGCTCATAAAAAGTCACTCTATTATCTAGGTCCCTGGCTAATTTCAAGTTTTTCCGCAAATTGGTTAGGAAAATAATAGATAAAAATTAATTTTAATAATTACACGTGGTAAACTATAGCTCCTCTGGGGAACATTTTCGGACCTAGGTTGTTAGGAAATTTTCTTCATATTTTTTACTCTAGGATCATGTCTCAAAACGTTATTTCCTGACACCCGATATAACGTGTATCTTATAAACTGTTTTCTTGTAACTGAATCTTTTATATACAAGGTGTCCCAAGAATAGGTGACAGACTAAACTTTTATTTTTTAAAACAGGATACACATAAGGTAAATTCTTAAATTTTTCGTTTCTATGATCGATTCAAAACACTCTTACCGGAGATACACTATACCAAAATTAAATAGTTTGCGGACATGTTCGTAAATATTAATATATTGGAAATATTATGACCTACGTTCTTGAAGTAATCGTAATTATTTCTATCGCTTATCAAGCCACAATTGTATATATTATAGAGATTTTGCAACGCTAATCTTGACACGCTTTTGCTGTTATAGTTATTTGAAGCATGCGCAGTTGTAAAATGATGAAATTATTCCTCTAGTTACTACAATGAATGCTGTAATTTAAAAGATAACAATGACATCAAATTGGAATCCACGTTTACAGTTTGCTCAGTATTAGAACAAAATAATCTATTAAGAATAACAATCTTCCTTATTAACGAAGTTACAAGTAAGCTTATTTAAGAGGTTCGTTATTCTAATTGCCATTATGATAAAGCTTTTTTTTTCTACTTGTATGTATACAAGGTACTAAGAAAATTCACTAAAATTAAAATTATAACCTTTTATAACAAATAGCACTAAAACACTCAATTAATATTAGGGTTATAGTGGGATTTTCGAATCGTTGGCACATTTTATTTTTATGCCCGACAAGCGTCTATCCAACCCGGTTAGTTGTATAGTGTTAGGATAATATTATTTTTATCTGCATAAATAATTTTGGAAGTAAACTCAAAAATTATTATGTGGGTGTGGTAGAGTAAAGCATTATTTCTCCTTTACTTTTAACACAAATGTAATGAAATGTAAAATTAGATATATGTTTATAGGGGCTTTATAGTTTTCATGAAAAATATGCTAATTTCCATCTATATTTTATCATTGGACATTTAAGATAACTTGGAAATATCGAATGAAGTGGTTAATTTGGAAACTTTTCCCGTTGTCCTATCAAATACTAATAACCGGGGTGCTAATCATTCTCGTTCCACAAACATAGTCGAGTGGTATGGGGAATTAAAAAAAATCCATTAAATTTATAGATCTACACTAACCTAACCTTACTTTGTTTTGTTTTTTTAATGCGATGCTGGCACATACTAAGAAAGTTTAAATTTAAGAGTTTGCATATTTTTAATGATATGTGTAAGTAATATTTTTAATTGTATCAACTGAATAATTTTCGTCATCTTAAATGGCAGATGTACATCGGTTTAAGCACCCCAAAATAGGTATGGATATGGTGGTCCGTTCATTTGAGTTTTTAATTTACTTACAGGTGTATTTCTGACCGTTTTTGAGGTGTTTTTGAGGGGTTGTCAAAATGCTAATGTGACGGATAAATTCTAGTCTTAGATTCGATTTCAGCTCACAAAAATACGTGTGGTTTACTTTATTTGTAAAAGTATTTTTAGTCATTTTCGAGGTGTTTTTTGAGGTTATGACAAAATTCTTGGTGATGAGCCAATTCTGACCTCAGATTCATTTTTAGCACACTAAAAAACGTATGATATGGTATTTCACCCTTCAACTACAAAACTTTTTTTGTGGTCCTGTGTAATAGTATAATCCTTTATAAAAAAAAATAAAATTTTATCTTTTCATGCATTTGCCAGATTACAGTGAATTGGAAACTTGGGAAAAGTTAACGCTTTTGAAATGTGGCTGTACCGTCGCATACTGAAAATTCCCTGGACATAACACATTTGAAGATGTCCGCAGGAGAATGCGTAGATATATGGGATTGGTCTGTACATATTCCAGGGCAAACTTGAGATGAAGATAGGTCCAGTTAGACGACGTCACTCTTGGATCAAGAATTTACGTTACTGGTTCGGACTTAGCTCAACTGAACTTTTCCGCATAGCCACAACCGAAGTGACAATCGCCATGATAATCACCAATTTCCGGAACGGATGAGGCACATTGAGAAAAAAACAATTAAGGCATCTTGAAAATAAGTGTTGCAAAATCCTTTTATTATTTATTTGTTTTACTTAAATATGGCAAATTTTATTAAAAATTTCATCATCATAACTTCTTAGAATTATTATTTTAAGAGATTTTTAAAGATAAGATGCTTAATTTTTTTTTAATAAAAATTCCTTTTTATTTAATTTTAACGAATAAAGATTCACATATGCTTACTTTAGATTTTATGACCATGTGAAAATTTAGATTATTAAATGTTTTCCAAATTTAGGCCTTAATATCTTAGATGGTTCCCCATTCAAGATTTAGTTTCTTCATAAAAAAATAGTCCTGCATAATTAGTACGTCAGCAGGATTAACTTTCAAAACTACACAGCTCTGATGAGGCCATCAATTCCTATATTAGTACCAAATTTCAACTTTTTATCTCAAATAGTTCGGAGAAAGAAATTAAATAGCCGGCCAAGCGCAAGTGGGACGTGCACAATTAGTGTTCCGTAAGTTGATTGCTTTTAAAACATTGACTTAACAGAATACACCTTAGTTTTTTCCGATCTTTAGTGAAATTTGATGAACTTGAAATTTTTGTTTTTTTTTATATACCAGATAAATTATTAAAGATAATGCACTCGTGATAATTTTCGTTCAATCTACACCCTGTGGAGAATATTCCAGAATTTTTTCAAAATTTTTTGATCAGGACTTTTCGAGGCACAGCGATATTTTGCAATTTTTTAAAAATAATACAAAGAAAAGTATACGCAAGTATTGCATTACATATATTTTTGAACTCCTGTTTTTACAAGCTTTCATTTGACACTCCATTCGATGACTTGGTAACAAAATTTCTTTTTCAGTTCAAATTTCACCCTCTAAAACTAACCTCTTATGTTAAAAGTTAACTTTTAAAACTACACGGCTCTGATGAGGTCTATATTAGTGCCAAATTTCAACTTTCTATGTCAAATAGTTTGGGTCTGACAGACAAACATCGAAGTGATCTTATAGTGTTCCGTACGGAACACTAAATGGAGACTCATGATGTGTTAAAAATAACAAAATTATTTTTCTTAATAAGAAGTGCTCTGCATTTATTTAGCATACCATACCTTTTTCTTGAGTCAAGAAAAAAGGACCCCTCGAGCTAACATCGATTTCTGCCCATCATTGAGCGCAAGTCGTACTGAACTGGCTAATGATACTGTACCACGCCTACGGTCCTGCCGTTCACGTCAAAAATGGCATATTCGAATTGGACCTTATTGGATAATGGACGAGTAACGACGGCCCAAAATATTGGGAAGGTGAACAGTTTCTGTGCCAAATGAACCTATCCAAGAGGCACATTGCTACTACCCACGCCACTTTTTTTCCCATAGCTCTTGGTCTATAAATATAATCATCTCGCCAATTAAAACCTATATAAAAGGTTTAAAAATACCTTTAAATTTGTAAAATCTACCTATTCTGCCCTAAATAAGGGTTATAAATAAGGACACCCAAATATGTAAAGCGAATATATTGCATATTTTGCATATTATATGCATTTTTCTAAATATTTGCATAAATGCTTTAAAAATAGCATATATGTGCATATTTGAAGGAATTTATAATAATGTAGGTCTTTGGCAGGCGTTTTCATTCATTTTTCGGAATAAGATCAATGTTTAGGCCGCCGCCGCCACGCCGGTGGTTTTTCCCAAATAAATTTTATTATTTTATGGTCAGTGAAAACCAGTCAGTAAACCCCAGAC
Source organism: Pachyrhynchus sulphureomaculatus (assembly GCA_019049505.1). Taxonomy (NCBI): domain Eukaryota; kingdom Metazoa; phylum Arthropoda; class Insecta; order Coleoptera; family Curculionidae; genus Pachyrhynchus; species Pachyrhynchus sulphureomaculatus. Next base: position 74,655,439 of record CM032453.1, on the reverse strand, counting down.
GACCATCAGAGCATACTTGTATTATTAATTTTCTTTTAAAGTGGTTACGTCGATTTGTGCTTTTTATCTTGTGAGTCGTATTTTACACACACACACACGTAGTGTGTCAGTGTAGATTAAACCATACAAAGAACTAAGAATAGATATGGGAAAAATCTACTATTCTGCATATGTTAAAATTGTAAGTATAATTTTTGAATACCTATTGAATATACATGGTATTTCATTTTCGTTTAATATTTAAACATAACGAAATTTTTGTCAGGATTTTGCCGTTGATGCTACTTTCAATGTTATTTAAGTTAGTTTTGTTCCATTTAACGAACAAAATTTCTATTTAATGAAACCACGAAATAGACATAAACGTATGTATTTCTAGGTAATCTAATAAAAAAGGTACAAAGCAGAATTTTAATTTTTGCCTGCCCTAAGCACCTAGTTTTCTATTTAACGAAATTTCTATTTAACGAATTTTTTCCTTGGGATTTTAATTAAATTTTCTTTTTTTTATTGCAGCTACCATGCGATAAAAAATTTCAAAAAGAGTAACACGTGAAAACTGCTTGCCATATTGCCAAATTGAGTAAGACGAAACCTGGAGATAGGCCACAACACACATTAATGCAATGTTTCCAACCATCGTACAAAAATAAAGAGCTTTAAAATGGGTTTTTATTGCTACATTTGTATAGTACTCGTATCATCTAATGTGAAACAATAAATTTACATTTTTCAAGTCTATTTCGATTTTTTTACTGCATATTTACAACATGTATGTGCATATTTTGAGAAAATTATTTGCATATTTATGCGCATATTTTAAAGTTTTTCACTTACATGTTTGGGTTTCCTTAGTTATAAATATAACACTTTATATTAAATTATTGTTAAAAAATAGGATTAAATCACTTTACGACTTCACAGTATTATTTTGTCTTTTTAGACTACCTTCATTCTTTCGCAAACTTATGTCTGTACAAAACCTAACCTCGGTTCGAAATGGTATAATCGAATACCATACTATTAGAAACTTTTATTCAACGCCATTGAAAATTTAAGAATATATTAAAGTAAATTATTGCAAAGTCTATCATACCCGATTTTCTCCTCTTCTCTCTCTATTTAACATAGAAAGTTGAAATTTGATAGCCTCATCAAAGCCATGTAGTTTTGAAATTTAAATTTTGACTTAAAGAGTTAGTTTTGCGAGGTGAAATCGGAAGTGAAAAAAAAATGTTACCAAGTCATCGAGCAGGGTGTTAAATGAAAGCTTGTAAAAATACGAGTTCAAAAATATATTTTAATGTAATATTTGCACACACTCTTCTTTATATTATTTTTAAAAAATTGCGAAAAATCGCTGTCCCCCCTTATTTCGAAAAGTACTGATCAAAAAATTTTGAAAAGATTCTGAAATATTTTCTCCAGGGTGTAGATGGGACTAAAATTATCACATCAGTGCATTACCTTCCATAATTTATCTGGTATATAAAAAAAAATAAAAATTTCAAGGTCATCAGTTTTCAGTAAAGATCGGAAAAAAACTTTGATGAAAACTCATTTGGGGTGTGTTTTGTGAAGTCATTGATCATTTTATACCTCCCTAATAAAAAATTTTATTTTAAAAGCAATCAACGTACGGCCCACTAATTGCGCAAGTCCGACTTGCACTTGGGTGGTTATTTATTTTTATACAGTAAAGTATTAAAATTTATAAAATATTTGTTTTAACATATTAATAGATTAATAAGAAATCATGGTTCTTAGGATTGGAGTTTCATCTACGATTATATGCAGTATCTTCAGGTACATATAGTTCCTTTTCAATATTAAATCAAAGTAATAGTTTCTTTGGAGGAAAATATTTAAATTATTATAGCCTATAAATATGATAAATCCTATTATTTCATAAGTTAATAGCATTTTTAATTCTATTTCTTTTTAATAAGTTGTTCTTTGGTTTTCAGTTAGCTATTTCTTTGAATTTTTATGAGTTATTTGTATTAATTGAAGGAAACTTATTAGAAAACAAAATAGTGGATGTTCCACCCTAAATGACATTTGTTAAACATTTTGACTATTTCGAGTCCATGAGGTATGAGATATTTAGTTAAATTTTTTAAACAAAAAAGGCAAAGGATAAGGACGAGAAAAAATCCAAACTCGAAAGGAAACAATGTACGTGGTGTGAACACTAAATCGTTGATAGCAACATTTTTTGGGACTGCGAAGGAATTTGCTGACTTCATATATGAAAAAAGTGTAAGCAATTAATAGAGAGGCTTACAGAAGGATAATCCAAAATCGGAAACATACCATTAGAGGAAGACCTCCGAATTCACGGAGAACCAAAACTTTTGTGTTGCACGACAACTGCCGCAGCGACGAGGTTCGCACAGTTGATCTGATCCTGCGACTTCTCTTGTTCAAATATCTACGGAAAGACCTCAGCAGCCGAAATCTTTTTAAGATAATAAGTTAAAAATCGTTGTAGCGTCGTTTTCTTGTTGTGCAAACACGATTTTTTTTGATGGAATGAAACAACTCATATCTTGATAGATAACTTAAAAAACACCCTCGTATATACGTTGAGACTTCGAAATCTTTGGCACAATGACACTACATAACAGTTATCACCATTACACCAAACACTTTATTGTTGTGCACGACAAGCATTTCGCTAACCATGTTAGCATCATCAGGAGCGATGATTGATTAATCTAAGACCTAATACCATTGATTGAATAAACTAGGTAGGGCTATGCCATATAATTACTCTTAGATGGGCTGATCTGAAAAGTATGATTTTCGATCTTCAAATATTTACAGGTCAGTAAGGGTTTTATATAAATGAGATAAAAACATAAGATTTTTGAGACTTTGTGATATATCAAGAATTATGGCTAATTTAATATTAATCCTGGTCTTGGGAAGCGAGTCCTGTTGTTGACCGGAGAACCATAAGTATTTCTGAATGTGGAGTTGAGGTGGTAGGTGGCTTTATTCAGGAATCTGCCCTGATCGTTGCTCATAAATTCCAGCACTGTTGGCATCTAGAGGTCATAGTGAATTCGGGTATTGCGAATGAAGCAGCAGGGGGCCTTAATGATGATACACAGAGCCTTGTTTTGAACGGTCTGGAGGGTGGATCTATGGAAATGTGACATTTGGCACCATGCCAGACTGGAGTAGGTGAGGCCCTAATAATCATTTTATACATTGTCAACTTGTTGCATACTAATAATTTACTGTACTTGTTCAGGAGGGGGTAGAGCTTGCTTCGAAGCTGGTTAGTCTTCATGGTGGTGGCTGTGACCTAATTCTTCCATCTCTCTCTCTCTCTCAATCCTTTCAACCCAATAGGAGTATCGGTGATACTATGCAGTTGCTGTCTCGATAGTCATTCACCAGGCATCTCGATATTGCGCGACCTGACTTGACTCGTACCAAGAGAGAACTTACTTGGTCAGACTATTTTGTTGGAGACCGTATCCTTGACCTTCTACCTGCTACCTTCCCCGTTATTACAAGCTTTTCCATGGCGTCCACTTTCCTCATAATGTGACCAAAATATTTCAGATACTGTCTATTAATTCTATTCGAAAGTCAGTCATTTAAACTAAGCTCTTCAAGAATAGATACATTAGTACGGTGTTCCGTATATGATACTCTGAGGCAGGGGTGCTCAAACTTGAACTGCTGGCGATCTACCTCAATATTGTTAGACTACGATCGATCGACTCTGAGAGGCTGCAAGTAAGTATGATGCAGGATTGTCGTCTGGGTAGGGTGTATCGTGGCATAGATATTAGTTTTTCGCAAAATATGCATTTTTTTAATCAAGGTAAGTGTAGGTCTGCTCTAAAATGTCAATGAAAAAACTCATAATTATTCAAAATTGCGAGTTTATTGGTTCTTACAAAACAAACGAATTCTAGTGTCTAAACTTAACTAAAGAGTGACTTTGGATGTTGAAGCGTGGCACTGCATGTTCTCAGCATACTTTTCATAAGATGGTACGTAATTACCGAGTGCTAATCGCAAGCATGATGACATATGTGCGTCAGTAAGTCGAGTGCGATATTTTGACTTAATTATCTTCATTTCAGAAAATGCAGACTCGCACAAGTAAGTTGATCCAAACACTGCCGTCAGTTGAAGGGCAATTTGCCTTAGATTCGGATATTTATCTTCAGATATAAAACACCAGAATTTTGTATCAGATGCTGTGGCTTTGAGATGTATATCTGATATAATCTGCACTAACTCATTTTCAACAGAACATGAGTCCATGTTAAACTGACTTGCTATTTCAGTAGCTAATTCCTCAATGTTTTTACACGAAAAAGGATAACTCATCAATGGTGCGATATTTGCCAATTTACTAAAATCGTAAAAACGTATTTCGAATTGGCCCAAAATATTTGATAATTCTGCCTCATAAATATCATAATTCAACTGAGGAATCCTTGCTTTCAAAGACGGAAAATTTTTCACATCCTTTCTTTTCAGTTGATCTATCATAAGTTGCAATTTACTTTTGAATGCGTTTATTGCGCTAATCATCTTAATAATAGTTTTTCCTTTACCTTGAAGCTCCAAATTAATGGTGTTTAAATGCATTGTGATGTCTATCAAAAATGCCAAATCAGTCAGCCATTTTCCGTTTTTCAGCATCTGAGTGTCATCACCTCTTTCGTCCAGAAAAGCTGTTATTTCGGGAAATAATTCTTGAAACCTTTCTAGGAATTTTCCGCGACTCAATCACCTGACGTCCGTGTGAAGAACTAAATCAGTGTGTTCAGCTGACTCACTATCTTCCAACTGCAATTTAAAGAGCCGTCGTTGCAAGCTACGTGCACGGTTAGAATTCACAATTTTTATTGAATGCCCATAATCTCCTCCATGTTTAGAACTTTTGAACACAAAACTTGTTGATGTATAATGCAATGGAAGGAGAAAAATGAAGGGAAATCATCATTAGCTCGACACAATGCCACAAAACCGTTTTTGTTTCCAGTCATTGCTGGTGCTCCATCGGTTGTAATGCATACTAGTTTATATATTGGTAGCTTGTAGTTTGTTACAAAATTGAAGAAAACGTCATATATATCTTCGCCACGGGTCTTTCCTTTCAGAGGAATCATTGTCAAAAACTCTTCCTTAGCCGCCATGTCACTGAATACCATTCGAATAAAAATACACAGCTGGGCAGTGTCTGTCATATCGGTGGATTCGTCGAACTGTAAAGAAAAGTATGTACATTCCATGATATCATGTTTCAGTTTATCTTCCATGTCCTGACTCATGACTTCAACACGCCTTGTGACAGTCGGACGAGATAACTGAAGTTCTCTAATAGCAGACATAATCTCTGTTTTATTTTTAAAATCTCCAAATAAAGTCTCACCCGCTTCAATAAATGCTTTCTTCACAATCAATCCATCATCAAATGGTTTCTTGTGTTTCGCCAATATATGAGATATTTTAAATGACGCGATCGTTGCAGTTTTTGATTGTTTGGCTGGTCTTGTGAACATGGTTTGTTGTTTTTTCAAACAAGTTATCAAATCACGTACTTTTCGTTTTCTTAATTCACTCTGTGACGGAAAATCATTTTCATAGTTTTTATGAACCGTTTTATGATGCCTCTCTAAGTTCCCACGCTTAGGTATTGCAACTGACGTACGGCAAATGAGACAAATGCACTTATCCTTTACCATACAAAAGAAAAATTCTTCCTCCCAATCGTTGTTAAAATGATAAGTTTTACTTTTCTTCGCCGCACTCATTTTGGACTATTTATTAATAAACTTTGTATCGATGTATCGCCTTCAAGTTACAACTCAGACTGACTCCTATTCCTGCAGGCGCAACATTTATATCGGCGCGAACGAAGTCTCGAATGTTCCCGTCAAACACGCCGCCCGAAGTTTCTAGAAAAATCGGCGGGAATCAAAAACGCGGTTTTTCTTTGACAAGTACCGCGCGTTCCTTTGATAAAGCCGCCTTTTGCCGCTAGCAGGGGGTTATTACGATAAAAGAAAGTGATGAGGGGGTTATTCTGGCCTAATTGTGGATCGAATAAATTTTAGTAGTTTACTCATTACATTTTGTTTTAGTTACCTAAAACAAAATCTGTGAATAGTTCTATATCGGAATTTTTTTCTCGAGATCGACTCAAAAAGCACTCGCGATCGACTTGTCGATCGCGATCGACCGTTTGAGCACCCCTGCTCTGAGAATTCTTCAATGTGCCCACATCTCAAACACATCGATTTGTCTTTTGGCAGCTTGTTTAATGGTCCATGTTTCCGATACGTAAGTTGCTATGGGAAATATAAGGCTGGATAGCAATCTTAACTTTGTGTTTCTTGTGACAGCAGAATCTTTCTAGACCTTAGTGAGTTTGATCATTAAGTTTCTGGCCATAGCCAAACGTCTTCTTACTTCCGCTTCACAGCCACCAGTGTTAGTTATGAAGGATCTCAAATATGGTAGTTGGAATGGTCTACAACAGTGAAACCAGTAATTTCATTTACGTGTGACAAATCTTCATTACGACTAACAATCATTATTTTGGTTGGTTATTAATAATTGTCAATCCATAGTTTTTGCTAGTGATTTCAAGGCGCTCCATAATTGATGGATTGGTCTTGGATTGACGTTGTAAGAATAACAGTATCATCAGCATATCTAAGGTTACTTAGCTTTTTTCCACCGATTGTCACACCCCTACTCCAGCCATCCAAAACAGACCTCATTATATGTTCACTATATATGTCAAAAAGTAAGGGTGATAGGTTAAAGGTATCGGAAAAAGAATTATTCAGTTAAATTCTGCCATTTGTGTTCTCATCGGATAAGGTTTACAAGATATATAGGTGTTCCCATGCTAATTAGAATCGACCAGAGTTTGTTCCATACTAGCCACTAACTATAAAAATGTAAACTAGACATACTAGACTTGGGGTTACTTGAGTGGTACTAATTATACCCAGAACATTAGGCTCTCGGTCCTTATTTGAACTATTTTTCATACCCAGTTCCCTTTACGGGTTACTCGACCGGTACTGATGCTCCGGGCGTAATTAGTTCCACTCGAGTAGTTCCAAGTTTAGTATAAATAGTCTAGTTTTTATTCCTAGATTTAGTCATCATCGCAAGCGTCGAGTGCAAAAATAAGGTGTTTGGTGTAATGGTGGTAATTGTTGCATAGTAACCTCCTATATTAATAAAAAAAAATTCGAAGAAACACTTCAAGACCCTGGCTCACCAAATTTAACAAGTCTACCATATAATCTTGGCAATTTTTGGAACTGACTTACTTTTTTTTTATGGGTCTAGCACACTTGCTGCAGGGAAGTCCCTAAAGTGCTCCAGGAGCGGCATGTGTGCGGAAAAAGCGATTCACGTTGTTCTTGAATTGCTGTAAATTGTACTCGGTGAGAAACACAGCGCTGGGCAAATTATTCCAAAGGGATGATGTTCTCCATATAAAAGACTGCTTGAAAAGCGTTGTACGCGGAGTAACAACTAATAGTACAAAAATAGACTTCACTACCGGTATAAATAAAATAAATTATTTATTGAAAGGGTGTGACTATTATAGTCTTTCAAGTAAGAACGTGTCCGCGATAATTCATTTTTGGTGGATACGATTTAACAAAATATCGGTAGAGGGAACTTTTGTCTTCGACGCATTTTAAAAAAAAGTATCAGTCGATTCCGAACTTTCATCAAAATCACCTAAAATCCAAAATGTGTCACTTGTCGCGCACACACGCGTCGGTTCGAGGCAGTCTTTCCTTGTTCCCATCCAAAGGAGCCTAAAATGGCATATTCTGCGTCACTAAATATATTAAAAAATCGGTATCGTTTCTGAAGAAGTGAGTAAACCGTTTTAACGAGAAGAAAAATGTCGATGACTTGTCAAAACATGGCTCGGTAGGCAAAGTCACTCCGGAAGTGGAAATACGAATGGTGTCTTTGTTTTTACGGGACCCGAAATTGACGCCGCGTCAAGGAGCGGCAAAATTAAGAAAATTTAAAATTTGGTTTGAATATGTCCCATGAGATCATTCGACAACGTCGTAGTGCTCATAATGTCAAATTTCGAAGCAGATTGAAGAAACTTTTGTTGGGCGAAAATCATGTCGCGAAGCGGCTCGCTTGGGCCCACGATAAGATATTAGAGTGGCCCTCACAATCGGTGGACGCCAACCCTATTGAAAATGTTTGAGCACCTGTAAAGAGAAAGCTCAAAAGAAATACTTTGAGGACTTTGATTCAGTTGTCTCGAGAGATTTGAAAAATTTGCTGAATATGCAGAAAATCTTCTTGACACCATGCCTCGAAGGTGCCAGGCGATTATTGATACAAGAGATGATTGGACAACTTACTAAAGTAATTGCTCCGTTGTTCGCACACCAAAGAATACATTGATGGCAAAAATGTTCTCGAAACACATTTTTTTCAAGAATACGAGCAGTCATATTCTTACTTAACAGTCTTTATACTCAAATTTCAAATATTGTCCGCCAACTTTCGACTAAAAGAGATTGTAACTAAATTCATAATTTCTCTTATTAGTAAGCTATAAATATTTTGGAGCTATATTTGGCTAATTTTAATATTCCATAAAAATATAGTGGTATCAGTAAAATTTAGGGAATTCGGGATAAAGGCCTACAGTTTATTATACTTGCTTTTTTCGCATTATTATTTTTAGTTGACATATCTTAGTTAATCCTAGAAAGTTGAGAGCTATAGTTTCTATCCACTTACCTTTTGTTACGGAGGTATAAAATCATCAATGACTTCACAAAACACACCTCAAGTGAGTTTTCAACAAAGTTTGTTTCCAATCTTTAATGAAAACTGATGACCTTGAATTTTTTTTTTTTTTTTTTATATACCAGATAAATTATTAAAGGTTATGCACTCGTGGTAATTTTCGATCAATCTACACCCCGTGGAGAATATTACAGAATTTTTTCAAAAATATGGACTTTTCGAGATAAGGCGGGGAGACAGCGATTTTTAAAAAAAAAAATACAAAGAGAAGTCCGCGCAAGTATTACATTTTATATATATATATATATATATATATATATATATATATATATATATATATATATATATATATATATATATATATATATACAGTCCCTGGCCAAATTATTAGACGCACTGTATTTTTTTTAGTAATTTTATGTTTCTTAAGAGTTTTTATGCAATAATGGTATATTTAAACTACAATATTATTGATTTTTATTTAAAAGAATTGTTGTAGACTACATATTTGTATTTATTTTTAACATATGGCAACACTGTGTTGACAAAGTGATACATGAACGTAAACAAGTACAAACCTGTATCAGGCGCGATCGGAATCGAGTCAGGTACGGACGTGTTTCTGTGGCTTTATGGACTGTGATTGTTTGTTTAACAGTTTTATACTACTCAGTTATTAGTTTATTTTGTATGCAGTGTTTTAAAAAAGTAATTGGACTATTTTCATTATGGGGAGAAAAGGCGATCTTTCACCACGTAAAAAAAGCTGAAGTGAAGGCCCTTGTGATTGCGAAAACATTTACAAACCGAGAAATATCACGAAGATTGGAGGTTTCTGAAGCTAGTGTACGACGCATAAAAAAGAAAATTGAGTCAGGGAAGGAATTAAGCCCGAAAAGAAAGAAAAGATGCGGTAGAAAATCAATTTTCACTCCACGGTCAGAGAGATGTTTGAAGAAAATTTGTGTAGAAAACAGATTTGCTACCACAAAGGTAATAAAATCACAACTCCAGGATGCTAGCGTAAATACTTCTGAGCGCACTGTTCGAAGAAAATTGAAAGAATTAGATTTTAAGGCCTGTCGCCCCGCCAGGATGCCCAAGTTAACAGCTGCAATGAAAGCAAAGCGCCTGAAGTGGGCCAAACAATGGCAAGACAAAGATGTGGACTTCTGGAGATCGGTAAGATACAGCAATTTAATCAATTATTGATACATTATTATCATTTTCAGTTAAATAAAGCAAATAAACATGAAAGTTTATATATTTTTCCTATTTTTGACAGGTCTGCTTCAGTGACGAAAGCACATTCGAAATTTTGCAGAATAACGCTCAGTATGTGCGTCGTCGTCATGGAGAAAAGTTTCATCCTGATTGTGTCGTCCCGACGGTTAAACATCCCACCAAAGTGATGATTTGGTCAGTCATCAGCGGCAAGGGCACTGGACGTCTGTACGTCGTCAAAGGAATAATGAGGCAAGATCAGTTCAAAGAAGTATTACAAAATCGGTTGATTCCGCAGCTCAGAGAATGGTTTCCAAATGGGGAACCATTCACTTTCATGCAAGATGAAGCTCCCTGCTACACTGCTCGGTCTGTTAAAGCTTTTTTGGCAGAAAAAAATATCCTCTGTTGGATTGGCCGGGTAATAGCCCTGATATGAACCCCATTGAAAATGTGTGGGAGCTGATGAAAAGAGAAGTGGCTAAAGATGTGATTACCAACAAAACCCAGCTCCTAGAAAAGATTATTCATGTGTGGAATCATCATCCTCAAATGCAGGAGACAGTACAATCTTGCATTGATAGCATGCCGCGCAGAATTAAAGCTTTGATAGCGGCTAAAGGTGGCTCAACTAAATATTGACTTTTACTAACATTAATTTCACTTTTCTTTAAAACTTAATAAACTTATGCTTTTCTAAATTAATGCTGTTTTATTTATGTCAAATAAATAGGTAATTGATTGGATAATATAAAAAATAAAAAACAAATCAATTTAAAATAATAAAACGGTACAATATCACTCGGTAATTAATATTTTACATGAAATCTTGCAGTGCGTCTAATAATTTGGCCAGGGACTGTATATATATATATATATATATATATATATATATATATATATATATATATATATATATATATATATATATATATATATTACTCGTGTTTTCACAAGCTTTCATTTGACACCACACTCGATGACCTAGTAAAAAATTTTTTTTTTCACTTCCGATTTGACTCCCCAAAACAGTTAAAATTTAACTTTCAAAACTACACGGCTCTGATGGGGCCATCAATTCCTATATTAATATCAAATTTCAACTTTCTATGTCAAATAGTTTCGGAGAAAATCGGGTATGACAGACAGACATACAGACGGAGAAACAGACAGACACCGAAGTGATCTTATAAGTGTTCCGTACAAAACACTAAAAAAAAAAATAAAAAAGGAATAGGACTTGTGTACCAGCATAAACAACTAAAGAAAGATAAGTTTCATACACTCTCACTTATACCGATAAACTGATCAATAAAACTTAATATTTTTTCCCTAAAAATCACGTAATCATTGCTTTGCGTACCAATAACATATTAGTTCCACATATTAAAAATAGGAAAAGTAAAAGAAAATACAAAAAAGTGCAAGTTGGACTTTCACAATTACTGTTTCGTACGTTGATTGCTTTTAAAATAAAAATTTTTGTTACCGAGGTATAAAATGATTCACAAAACACATCCCGTGTAAGTCTTCAAGACAGTTTTTTTTTCCGACCCTTACTAAAAACTGATGACCTTGATTCTTTTTATATATGTCAAATAAATTATTAAAGGTAATGAATGCACTCGAGACAATTTTCGTTCAATTTACACTCCGTGGAGAATATTCCAGAATTTTTTCAAAATGTTCTGATCAGTAATTTTTCAAGATAAGAGGGGAAGGGACAGCGATTTTTCGCATTTTTTAAAAAATAATACAAATAAAAGTGCGTGCAAGTATTTCATTATATATATTTTTGAACTCGTGTTTTCACAAACTTTCATTTGACACCCCACTTGATGACCTGCTAAAAAATTTTTTTTTCACTTCTGATTTCACCCCCCAAAACTAACCCCTTAAGTCAAAATTTAACTTTCAAAGCTACACGGCTCTCAGTTTCTATATTAGTGCCAAGTTTCAACTTTCTATGTCAAATAGTTTCGGAGAAAATCGGGTGTGACAAACAGACAGACGGACACCGAAGTGATCTTATAAGTGTTCCTTACGAAACACTAAAAAGAAAATAAAACAGGAGTTTACGAATTATGCTGTGTCACTTGTAATAAAACCTACTTAGGACAGACAGGCAGAAGTTATAGAATGAAAAATAACATATCTCACTACGCTAAACATTTAAGAGATGAAAATCATACTTTCAATGAAGATTTCAGAAGTTTTTACAATGAAAAGAAAGGGAAATTACTGAATTATTTAAAGCAGGTAGAGATTAACTAAAATTCCCAGGTTTATTACTCAACGATCAGTTAGATAGGAGTGGGTCTCCTTTATTGTACTTATTCTAGGTATTATGGTGAATATTGTTAATTAATTTAGCACTTATAACCAGGTAACTTATATATTTACACTGTGTGTCGAAACAATTACAATAAATATAAGTGGTGATCTTGAATAGTTGCTTAAATTTTCGTTCCTAGTTAATTTTATATTATTCTGTGTATAAAATATTTTTATGGATTCTACCATAAACAGCATCTCCTTTTATGTTTTATTGGTAAACTATTGTATTCCTCGGCGAGTAGAATATTTAATTAACAAAAGCATGAAAGTGAAACCCACAAACCTATTAGATGTGTGAATTAATTATTTAGCAAGGTTTTTCTACGAAATAAATAGCATTAGTTCCATTTTTTTTGCTTAATAAATTACACTGCTATTCCTTTCTATGTTACTTAAATAGTATTAAATTGGAATAATAATTTATTTACGTAAATTTAACAGTAAGCAGCAAAGTTCGTAGGTTAATCCACACTAGCACAAGTAGAATGACTGCTCAAACTAAAATAACCGGTCAAGTGCAAGTTGGACTTGCGCAATTAGTATTCCGTACCGCGACTGCTTTTAAAATAAAACAAAATCCTTACCTAGGCTAGGATAATTAGGTCTCTGACATGTATATATCTTAAGATCCAATATGTATTTTCTCGTTTTTTCTTAGTCAATAATATAAAATAGTTATAGCATCTTAGTTATCTAATAGTCCATAAATCAATCTAGCTCAATCTAGACTCTAGTAATAAAATTATAAAACAAATAGTAACTATAAACCTAAATATTTAATTATATACAAATAAAATAAAATTATTTTGCCTCTAAAAGAGAGACGCACAGCAATGTACGGAAAATAATCCACCTCCACCATTTTGTAAGGAAACATAGTTCTCAGTATTTTTTTTTATACCAAATACATTATCAAATATAATGCGCTCGTGATAATTTTTGCTCAATCTATCTATAAAGACCATTCTAGAATTTTTTCAAAATTTTTTGATCAGTACTTGTAGATGGGTGGACAGGGTCGTTTTTGCCATTTTTTAAAAAATAATTAAAAGAAAGGTGTGCGCAAGTAGTACATTATAGATATTTTTGAACTCGTGTTTTAACAAGCTTTCATTTGACACCCCACTCCACGGCCTGGTAATTTTTTTTTTCTGTTCCTCCCCAAAACTAACTCCTTAGGTCCAAATTTAACTTACAAAACTACACGGCTCTGATTGGGCCATCAATTCCTATATTTGTGTCAAATTTCAACTTTCTTTATCAAATAGTTTCGGAGAAAATCGGGTGTGACAGGCAGACAGACGCACAGAATAGACACCGACGTGATCCCATAAGTGTTCTGTATGGAACACTAAAAAGAAGACCTAGACATATTTACGTGAGACATTTTCCAATTCTGTATTTGGTTGAATTTCGCCAGTCACAAAGCTTGAACTTTGATATGTATTTTTTCGTTCCGGTTCCATTTCCCTAATCTTTCTTGGTATGAATCCACCAACACTGCTAAAATCTATCAAAATTCATGCCACTTAGCTGCCTATTTCCAATTAGTATTTCCGCTATTTAAAATATAATAATAAGAATTGGTAAAGTGATTAACCAAGTAATTCCCTTCCAACACGTAGTTCTAAAATAAATACTGAACTTAATTCAAAGACTACCAGCCAACACTTTAAATGATGGTTACTTTATGCTAAAAATTTAATTATAAAAAAAAAAATTGCAAATTCAAATATATTCACAACTTCAACCAGACATATCCCTACATACCTTGTCCGTGAAAATTAAAAATAATTAAAAAAATAACATCTTTTTCAGATTTTTTGTCTGAAAAATTCTGAAAAGGAAGTATTATATGATATATACGCAGCAACCCGTCTAACCCCCTCCCTGACCTCACTAACATCTTACATGTTTGGCCAATTGAAAATAACGTAAAAAGAGCATTACTCAGTATATATCAGCACTACACCAAACGCTTTTATTTTTTCACTCGACACGCGTTTCGCTAACCACGTTAGCTTCATCAGGAGCGATGATTGACTAGTCAATCATCGCTGTTTGGTGTAGTGGTGATATATACTTAACTTAGTTAAAAAGAACATAATTATGAATTCATCAAATGAAAAATCCCTGAACAGGACTTATAACACCATGTACATATATTTAATAACCCTTCTCCCTTCTCTACCTCATTAATTCTTTACATGTTTGAACGATGAGAATAAAATCATATATCATAAGTTTCAGATTCTTGGGCTTCAAAAATCCTGAAAAGAATGTATAAAATGTGTATGCGAAGCAACCTCTCTAACCACCCACCTTATTAACCTTAATCTATTAGAGGTATTTAAAAAGAATGAAGATATAACACGAATTTCAGATTCCTAGACTTAAAGAAGCCTGAAAATTACAATACAATGAAGAAAATCCTCTTCCACCTCTTTAACCGCCAACATGTTTTAGACTAAAAGGGCGACCCGAAATTTTGACATATCGACTAACCGTCTGCATAATTGTTCATTCTATTGGGTGAGTCGAATAAAAGCCTTTAACGTTGATTTTGTGGCCCCCGTGCCCTGAAAAGCCCGGATAAGGCCCAATGCTACATCCAGAAATGGTCTGTTGTTTAACCACTTGAATCAAGTACCATAACATTTGTTGACACTAAAAAAATGGAGCGCCCCAAAGAGCCAACGCCGCTGAAACCGGACTCAGCTTTAGGGCCAAAAACGTCTATTCAAAAATGGACTGTCATTTAACCATATAAAATCAATAAATTTAGTTTGTTCTTGATAAAATAATAGGGAACCTGCAAAAGGCAGACGACGCCAATACCGGAGGATGAAGCTGGACCCACTTTTTCCAGCTAAAAAGACCGTTTGTGTGACATTATGCCGCAAGACTCCGTAGATACAAAGAATCAAACGAAGGAAATACACTAACCTTTTCCGAAGAAATGAAAAACAGTTCTACCGGAAAACTGTGTACAACAAACAGACAGCAGTAACTGAACCACAAATAAGAACCCACAGATTATTGGAAAAGTATCTGGTCAGAACCGAAACTACACAATAATAACACTCCCTGGATCAAAGCCGAAGAAGACAAACTTAAACATGTGACAGAACAGAAAATTTCCACATTAACTACTGTGGGACCAAATAGCATGATGAGGCTGTTCGGATCTCCGGGTGGGGGCTGGTTCAGGGGCGTCGACATGTAGAGATCATAATATTTTAAAATAGATTTTTGCAACATACGAGGTTTAAACTCGAACATAAATTCAGTGCACCAACACCTGCAATCAAATAAACCTCATGTACTCGTCCTCTATGAAACCAAGGTCAGTTCATCGACCAGCACAGTCAACTATCTTTATCCTGGGTACGACTTCTATTCCCGGTTTAGGCGTAACTTTGGAATCTGTCTATTTTTCAGAAGCGACCTCTCTTACCGACGAGAAGAGGCTCTGGAGCGTCCAAACTTTGATGTTATGTGTTTAAAAATAACGACTCAATAAACCACAAAGTTCATCTGTATCCTCTATCGACCACCAAGTGATACCAACTTTCGAACACTTTTCGCTTCTCTTGCAGACACCATCGATCATTTACAAACTAACTATCCAAGTGCCGAAATTGTCATTCTGGGCGACTTTAATGTCCACAACCGAAGATTTATACGGTCATCGTAAATCCGCCGTTAGGTTCTCCCGACCATAAACTGCTTTCGACATCGAGTATTCTGCTAATCAGTGACAGAGAGGTGCCTAAGCCGCGCAAGATTTGGCACTACAAATCTGCTAAATGGGAAAATCTCATGAAATATTTTTGAAGTTTTCCTTGGATGGACGTTTGTTTTCGATCCGACAACCCATCTGACTGCTCCAGGGAGGTCTCCGATGTTATTTTGGCTGGTATGAAAGCTTACATCCCTTTTTCATAGAAATGCCCCTCCAACGGCAAGCCTTAATTTGACCGGAAATGCAAAGAAGCTGTCATTTCTAAACATCTTGCCTACCGACAATGGCGTGAAAATCCTAACATCATAAATCGTAACACCTTTATTCGTGCCCGGAACAGATGCAAAGGAATTATTAGAAACAAACTTCTCGCTTGTTCCAAAATTCCAGGTCTTTTTGGGCAGTCGCTAAGGCAGTTAGTCAAAATTTCACCAAATCCACCATACCACCACTCACACGGCTAGATAATTCCATTGCAACGATATCTGCTGAGAAAACGAACTTGTTGGCTGAACTCCTTACTTCACATTCTACTGTCGATTTCCAAGGAAAAACACCACCTACTATTCCCATATTGCAGTCAAGGATGCTCGATGTTGTCTTCAGACAGTGTATCATAAAGCGTATTTTAATGAAGCTAGACACCAAAAAAGCTTCTGGCGCTGACGGAATACCTCCCATAGTTCTCAAAAACTGTGCGAGGGAACTAACACCAGTTTTCTGTAGACTTTTCAACCTATCCTATAGAAAAGGAATATTTCCTTCCTGCTGGAAATGTGCCACAGTTCAGCCGATACCTAAAAAAGGCAAGAAAAACCTTGCCAAATAGCTACCGACCAGTCGCACTGCTTTCAATAATATCGAAAGTCATGGAAAAGGTTATCAATCCGCATCAGAATATTATTTTGAACCAGAAAGTTTTACACTCCACAACAACTGTCAATTCTTTACAAAGCTCAAATTCAATCAACTATGGAATACTGCTGCCATGTTTGGGGCTTCGCTCCCAAACATACACTGCATTTGTTGGATTCTGTTCAGAGAAAAGCTGTTCGTCTGATTGGAGACCCGGAACTGACCGGCGGCCTTGATTCGCTGGAACATCGAAGAACGGTTGGCGACTTGAGTCTGTTCTACAAGTATTTTCATGGAAGGTGTTCGAAGGAAGTAGCCCGCTTAATTCCGTCCAGAGCGGTGCATGTTAGAAATACACATCGCGCTAATGCTTCGTATCCGTATGAGGTTCAGCTTGTTACTCCACGTACAACGCTTTTCAAGCAGTCTTTTACATGGAGAACATCATCCCTTTGGATTGTTTCCCACCGAGTACAATTTACAGCGATTTAAGAACAACGTGAATCACTTTTTTCCGCACACATGCTGCTCCTGGAGCAGTTTAGGAACTTACCTGCAGCACGTGTGCTAGACCCATAAAAAAAAAATATATACCCAATCCAGCCATTTCAGTTAACAAATGTTATGGTACTTGATTCAAGTGGTTAAACGATAATCTATTTTTGGATATAGCATTTTGGGCCTTACCTGTGCATTTCAAGACATGGGGGCCGCAAAATCAACGTTAAATTTGACTCACTGATAGAATGAACAATTATGCAGGCGGTTAGTCGACAGATCAAAATTTCGGGTCACCCTTTTGGTGTAAAACATATTGAGGGTTAAAGGTGATAGAATGAATAACTCTAGGCAGACGGTTAGTCGACAGGTCAAAATTTTGGGTCGGCATCTTGGACTATTTGATTATAAATATTTATGTTTAAATTTGTTTTTTATATCAACCAAAACCCAAAAAAAAAATTCTCATTATGGTATAGAATTCCCCTTAGCAAGGGTAGTAAAAAAAATGGCTCGTATTTGTTTTCGACAACTACCTAGCAAACAAAGTGATGTCGACCTACCATGATATGGCATTTTCTAATTTTAGTTTCCGTCAAACGTAGCTCAAATGCTACTAAACAGAAAAAATATTAAAAATTTAAAAAAAAAACAGTATTCAGCAAGATATACGTTTTAAAACAATGCATAAGTTTCGCAAAAAAATTTTTCTTTCCGATAAACAAAAGTAAAATGTAAAAAATATATAATTGTTTAACGTTTAATGAAATATCCTCGAAAGAACTTGGAAAAAATAAACAAAATTTGAAGAAATTTGTTCTCCCAGTAATTTATTAAAAAAATTTGAAAAAAATGACAATTCTTCAAGAATGCATGCCTCATATCTGAAAAAAAAAACGATAAAGTGATTTACTCAGTACTTTTCTTTCAAACACGCAGTTCTCAAATAAACAATGAATTTGATTTTCTCATACTAAAAACAATCATTACATTTAAATTACAACTCGATATTTACACGTTATGTACTTTATAGTGAGATTTAATATAAAAAAAAGTAAGAAGAGGTAGAATTTCTAATAAAGTTGAAAATAGAGAAAAATAATCGGTAAGTTGGACTTTCAACAAATTCCTTTTCCGCGCAATCAATGACTTCACAAAACACTACCCTAAGTGAGCTTTCAACAAATTCCTTTTTATCGCGATTTTTACTGAAAAAAGAAACGTGAAGTACTTGTTTGTTTTCATTTGACACTGCACTCGCTGACTTTTTGTTTTTTTTTCATTAGAACCAAATTTCAACTTTTTAGAACCAAATTTCAACTTTGTCAAATAGTTTCGGAGAAAATCGGGTGTGACAGACAGGCGGACGGACGGACAGACGGACAGACACCGAAGTGATCTTATAAGCGTTTTGTACGGAACACTAATAATGTAATTTTTAGATTATAAAGTGGATATATATTACAATGTATACGCAACAACCTCTCTAACTCCTTCTTCGGTCCTTTTAACTCCATATTTCTTTTACTATCATTATCCTCAAATTTTGGTCGATCTCGCAACCAAAAACTAGGAAATGTTCTGATAATATTATTGAAACAATACAAATTTCAAAGATCGCCATTCTCCCACCTTTTAGAACAAGAAATAATGAAAAAATAAAAATTTTAAATTCTTCGATTATACGAAATCTGTAAAGCTGTATGACACTACATTTATGCCGGTACCACTCAAATCCCTTTTTCTCACGATTTTAACTACTTATATGTTTTACTACATTATATAATATATTTATGCTTGAACCAAAAATCAAAAATTTCTATTACTATTGAAACTATAATATTTTACAGCCCCTTAAAAATAATAAAAAAATGTTAAAATGTCTAAATTACGTGATTCCAAGACCTCTGAAAAAGATCAGACCATAAATACGAAACCACTCTTCTAACTTCCTTCTCCACCCATTTAACCCTTTATATATTCCACTATAAATAATTATGCCTAGAAGATTTCTATTTCCTTAACCAAAAACCAGAAATAATTAATCCTAATAATATTGAAACTATAGAATATTTAACGATCCTCACCCCTTTCACTCTCTTCCCCTGTTGACACTGAAAGTTATAAAAATAACTACATTTTCATATAATACGATATATATGAAGCATCCCCTCTAACCTCCTCCCCCACCCCTTTAACCTCCTATACGCTGTACTATAAATAATTAAACATAATATTTGTTTATTATATCAGCAAAAAAGCCTGTGAAAATTCCCATATTAATATTAATACCATACAAAATTTATATAAACCCACACTTTTCACCCCCTTTCACTAAAACTATCTTGCTTGAAAGCTAAATGTCCCATTCTACTTTAAGTGTTAAATATAGGGTGTCATAGAATTCATCGCCTATATTAGGGCTGCCGCTCCTTGCAGCAAGACCAAGTGCAGAAAAATTCACCTAAAATAGCGGAACTCAATAATAAAGGAAAAAAATCGATCCTAAAGAAATGATGACATGAACATATTTTACAGGCCGCCATGGTGAACCATATAACTCCCCAAGAGTTTGTTTATTTATAGCGAACGTTTACAAATTTTGCAATGTCATTGATAAAGTGAGGTAAATATTCAATGTTATGGCAGGTTTTTTAAAGATACTTATAGACTAATATAGAGGTGTTAATTAAGAAATTTGTAAGAATATAGCAGCAAGTGTGATAATTCGTGTTTTTCGGTACAGTTGATTTAGTTACAAATATGTCACGCACAACCTAGGCTATTTTATATGTAGATCGACGAAAATTTAAGGCACATAAAAATAATAAACCTACTTTGTTTTTTCACTTTAGCACTAAAAAATCTTATGTTTCTTGCAAGAAGATCGTTTATATTTCGGTATTAATTTTGGAAAAGTTAAGAGAAAAATCTATTTGAAATACTGTTTTTATTTTGCCCAAACCCAAACAGCTGTTAACATAAAAATCAAAATCAGCTGTTAAGGGGCAATGATCTAGTTATTCTCGCGAATTACCAAATTATAGTTCAATATTATTTTTACTAGGGTATATTATCTAATATTATCTTCATATTTTAGATAAATTGTACCTAAAACTACAAAATCTGCAATTGTTGAAAAAAATCGTTTTAGCAACACAGCTTTCAGGTGAGGGTTGGTTTGGCGGAAAAATCCAGTTTTTGTTCTTTTTTAAATTTTTCAAAAATTATCGAAACTGAAAAGAAAAAACCCGTTTCAATATATGCACTAAATTTCATAACACCCTGTATATACCAAATTTAAAATCGTTATTTCACTTCGTTCAAAAGTTATCACTTTTTCATAAAAAAACAGATGGACGGTCGGACAGAAAGAGGACAGACAGACGAAGGTAATGAGTAATTATGTTTTTTGGTGATTTAGGAAATCTGAAATGTAAAGAAATCACAATCTTGCATTGTGCTTTTTTTCAGGAAACCAATATTTCTCTTTAGCAAGGGAAGTAAAAGTAATTTTACTAACATTTTTCAGTGGTTAACCATAGTATAAGGATAAGGCTAAATCGTATTTTAAAACGTATACATTATATAACATTATTTTTAAATTCTATTAAGTTAATGACTTCTCAAGCAATTAACAGGTGAATTAATGATGAAATATACACAACATAAACGAAGTTCATTTTACTAGGTTTGTTACTAATCTATATTTAGCTGTTTATTTCATCATTTTCAATAGTAAAGTATCTTGCATAATTAAAAAAAAAAGTTCTAGCATGGAAATGTTGCCACATAATGTGGTCCTTTTGTCTACGAGCAAACTGAACAACCGTCATAAAAGGGCCAATAGAAAAATATTTTTAAACTATGATGAAATAAAAAAAACACGAAAAAATATTTTCAAAGTTATTTAATTTCATTGCATATATATATTACATATATATATATATATATATATATATATATATATATATATATATATATATATATATATATATATAATATATATATATATATTTATATATATATATATATATGCATATATGTATATATATATATATATATATATATATATATATATATATATATATATATATATATATATATATATATATATATATATATATATATATATATATATATATATATATATATATATATATATATATTTCACCACATTCAATACGCTCAGAAGATGGGCGAGAAGGACTTTTACTGTAGATCAGTCTTACAAATATTTATTAAAAATATTATATATGACAAATACGTACTTTAATTTACATAATTCTTCTTCCTATAAGATAAGGTCTTGGTTCTTCTGTTTTTAAGCCTCTTGTGACGTAGATGCTTTCATGCCATGGTCAACCGGGAAGTCTTCTTGTTTTTGGTATTTCATTTTTTGCCCATCTTGGCCAGCTATTAGATAGCATCCTAGTTACGTAATACCTCCAATATCGACGTCTTGATCTGACGAAACGGACCATGTCTTGAATCTTGAGTTCTTCTCGTATAGTTGTCCTTAGTACTTGATCTCGCAGGGATATTCCTTTGATACTGTGCAGTGTTTTCATTTCTGCTGCTTTTGTTTCATCTGCATACGTTAGAACCAATCTTACCACGGTTCTATATATACGCACTTTGCTTTCTGTAGACATGTAGACATTTTTCCATATTAAGTTCCTCAAACAACCAAATATTCTCGATGCTTTATTTGCCTGATTGATTACTTCTTTATAGATTTTGAGCTCGATAGTTGTACTCTCAGGTATGTGCAGTGCATGTTCTGTGCTACTATTTTGTTGAAGGCGGCTAATTTACATCTAATGGGGTCTTGAGCTAAAACCGTTGGTTATATTTTTTCCACTGATATTCTCATATTATAAGTTTCTGTTGTGGTTTAGAAACGATGTATTAGTCGATGTAAGCCATCTTCATTTTCTGCTGTTACTATTGCATCATCGGGAAAGCACAATATTTTTAGAAATTTTCGTTCCATTTTGTATCCGCTATTGACCTCATTGACACTATTTATTATTTTGTCCATTATTAAATTAAAAAGTGTTGGACTCATGCTGTCGGCTTGTCGAATTCCAGATGATATTGCTATTTTTTCAGTCAGTCCTTGCTGTGTGAGCTGTTCTATTATATTGAAGTAATAACCTCGTAAAATTTGTAACACGTAAACTGTGTCCTATTGAATGCTTTTTGTAGATCAACTAAGCACAGAAATAGAAATTTATTAAATTTTAATGATTTTTCAATCAATTAGCGGATTGTAACTATAGCATCCACTGTTGATTTATTTTTTCTAAATCCTTGCTGTCTCGCTTATTTTGATCTTTTTTGTTATTTTTACAGTCATTATCTTGGTTAGTAATTTACTAGTGTTATTTAATAGGGTAATGGTTTTATAATTGTCTGGGTCGTTTTGATTTCCTTTTTTAAATATTGGGATCGTAATACCGTTCCTCAGTCTTCAGGAATTTTCCTTACCTTTTGAAGTAAGGTTGTTAAGACTTTTCTAATATCATCATACTTGCATTTCGTTGGAGATGTCATCATGCCCAGGAGCTTTTCTATTCTTTAGTTTTTTCAGTGCTTCATGTACTTCCTCTTGAGATATATTCTCTTGTTGATCTAACAGCTCTTCTTCGCCATCTGGTTCCACCTGGTCGTCGTCAATCTCTTTTTGCTGGCTACTGAATAGATTGCTTATGTAGATTTTCCATTTGTTAGGTGATGTATTTAGTTGTACTTTTTCGTTGCCGGCTCTTTTTATATTCCTGAGTACATTGCAGATTTTGTTTTGTCGTGTCGTGTTGTGGAAAATTTCTCCCAATATGTCTTCTTTATGTTTTTTTATTGCTTCGCTGACTCTATTTCTAACCTGTTTGTACGCTTCATATTCTTCTGCTGTTCTTATGTTCTTATACTGGTTATACGCGTGTTTCTTTTATTTCGCTAATTGTTTTGAATTTTTTCAACCTATAGTCTACATTTTCACCTTCTAAAATGGGATTTAATGCTATTTTTTCTTCCATCCTGTTCTTGTATAAGATTTTTGTTCTTTCATCTTTACTATGTTAAATTTTTCAACGTAAAGAGAATATTTACTTTTATACGCTATTTACAAAGAACCAATCCATGTTCAGTTCTCACATTTGCGGATGTTCGAGTTCTTACATCTAGGATTTGACTTGGGTGTATTTCTCCATTAGTTATAATATAATCAATGATTGAATTTTGGTTTCTTGTATTACCAAATGTGTATTTATGTTGTTATTTACGGTCATAGAATGTGTTTATTTATTTACATAATTGAAGCTGAAAAATCATAGCAGCACAGCCACATTCTTATAATAAATATGTAGTGGCATAAAATTTTTATTTTTACCAATTGGGAACAGACTAAAAAAGTGATTGTGATTAAATTTATATCCTAAATTGTTGAAATAGGATACTTATAAAAATAGGATTTTAAACATGGAAATATTACTATACAAAAGGATTCGGAGGTCTATGAACATAAGTACAATAGTCAAGCTATTAAAAGTATAAAAAGCAAGGTAAGCTGCAACGCTCCACAATTTTTGATTTACTGGACGACATACAACCTTCTTACCTAGAACCACACTTTCATTTACTCTCATTGTGCCAATTTAAAAGGTAGTTCAGGTTAGTTCAGGTTGATTTATTAAAGGGCATAATTTCGGGAAAAGAAAAAAAAATGATACTGAAGGCATTGTGGAGAGGCTCACAGAAGGGGCGCACCAATCAATAAATTGGGAGGGGGAGCCAAATGACACCTCTTGATGAAAAAAAAACTCTTAATAAAAAACCCTACCGAAGTTTAAATAAACCGGTTCAATTTTATATAAAACTCAAGCAGGGGACTAAAGACATTAATGAGCAATGCAAGCATGAAGTGCGTTCTGATGTTAGCTCTCGAATATCCCAATCTTAGTACACAAACGATTGGCCCAGGAATTCGTTACAACTCATTCTTCGTAAATATTTCTATTTGTACCCCTACAGCTGGTGCAAGAATTAAGGCAAATGATATTTTCCAGAAGCCGAATTGTGTTAATTAAAGATTTACACGTTTTTCAACGTTTATTAACATATTATTCTTAGATGAGGCACATCGTTAATTTAAAGGTCACCCCAGTAAACACATTTGAGTTATTGGAATCTGGCATATTAAAAAAAAACATAAAGTGACAGCTTGAAACACAATGTCTACAAGTGCAGTAATCATCCCATACTTCTTTAAAGATGACAGAGGTGCAACTTCTAGGAATATGTGAAGATACTTGGGGACTTGCCGAAAAAGCAAAAGTTAACATCAAGATTACATTTTTTTTTAAGAAATAAATTTCTCATATGTATTTTTGCTGCGAATATTTTAAAATTAAACTTGCTTATCGGACACCGTAAACCATATAAAATTATTTTAAACTTTATTTTTGTGCTACTTCACACTGTCTGTTACTAAAAACCATTTAAAAAGAGGAATTTTGACACTAAATGCATGTGTTGACGGCTCTTTAGATGAATAGGTGGAATTTTAAAAGCTTCTACGCCCTTTCCAATATAGCACACTAAAAATTGATGACCGAAGGAGGCAAAACTTTTCTTAAAAAGAACCTTTTCCTAACGCGAAGCTGTAAAAACATATATACAATTTAATAATCAGTGACCAGAAGGCGAAGATTTAAAAAAAAACCCTGGTTACTCCACAGGTTTTCAGAAACTAATATATATTATTTATAATTTTTGTTAGTGTGTAACTACCTTTATAGTTAGTTTATCGCAATTTTCATTAATAATATTAAGTAATATTTTTAGTGTAGTTTATACCAAATACTAAGCCGCAGTTATTAAATATACATATGATTAATACTATGACTCAACTGATCAAGAGACAATGAATTATATTAAAGTCATTCGTGTAAGCGTGATTAAAATATTGAAGCGACTGCCCTAAAATATAAAACAATAGGTATATGTACAAAAAACAAATAATAGAGGTTAATCATAATCACAGTTGCTCTACCTAAAATTAAACTAAACGAAATCAAGTTCTTAGAAGAAAATGCTAATGAAGAAAATGTCAAAGAAAACTAATTTGCAGCAAGATTGAGATATTGTGACTTGTTCAAGTGCTGTGCAAAAAATAGTACCAAAGATTTCTAAGCAGCGACATTGAGCTTTCGCGTCATGAATATTCTGGACAGTGCCGACCACACACGACCAAAATGACTTAAGATTTTATTTGTCCTCGCAATAAAAAGTTCTCCCTCAAGCGGCATATTCTCCGGACATGGCCCCGCATAATTTGGGTCGCCGCAAGATGCCGTCGATCACTTTATCGAAGGACGTTAAAAAGGCATAACCTAATTCATCGACTGGAAATCACCACATTTTTTCGGAGAGGGAATCCGCCAGCTGCTTGAATAGTAACAAATTATGTGGAGTATAATGCGCACATTTTTCTTGATCGAGTAGCGTTCTATTCATAAATTAATAAGCATTTTGTTTACGCAGATAAAGTTTCCAAATAATTTGCACATCAAATATTTTGTGGTACTAAATTTCTCTCTTTCTCTTCATATACTTAACTTAATAACTTTTATAACCAGATCTGATATTCATAATACCACCATATTTTAGGATAATTAATTCACAGGAAAGTTATTTTGTTTGGTGATACGATCTATTACTATATCACTATAAGCCCAGTTCTATCAATGCTGGATATAGGTTTTTCTCCTGAATTTTCATCTCAATCTGTTTGCAGCTGTTGTTATCCATCCAATGCCCGCGACACTCTATATAATATCCCGCCATCTTGTTTTGGGACGTCCTACGCTTCTTTTCTATTCTCGTGGTCTCCATTCTAATGTTCGCTTGTGCTACATATCCAGCCAATTGCCACTTTCTTTCTGTTACGTGCTCTGTCATATCCTTTCATTTCGCTTCTTCCCGTATCCACTTGTTTCTTCTTCTATTTTTAAGTTTTATTCATCTATCTTTCGTGTGCTCTCTGGGTCCGAACAAGTTTTTGTATATCGGCTTTATTCAGTGTCTAAGTTTCAGCGCCATATGTAATTACGGGTAGGATGCACTGGTCGTAAACATCGGCCTCTAACTTATTTTGGATGGCTTGATCTCTGAATATATAACTTAATTTCCCGAATGCGCACTATCCTTGCCTAATTATTCTTGAAATTTCATGCGAGACACTGTCTCTCGTCGTAGTATTTTTTTTTGCCCCAGATACGTATAATTCTTAACAATCTCGAAAGCTGTTCTTTCCAAATTTATAAATGTTATTATTAGTGTTGGTTAATATTTTTGTCTAACTTTTATTCATCTTGAGAGAAAATGTCTTTGAATGATAATTTAACTCATTTATCATTTCTTGTAACTCATGTGGATTACTACTGTAGACTACAATATCGTCTGCGAACCTTGAATGACTCAGATACACATCATCTATCTTTAGGCCCTTCTTTGTCCAATCTAGTTGGCGAAATATGTCTTCTAGAGCTGTAATAAATAGCTTAGGGGAGATTGTATCTTCCTGTCTTACAGTTTTTCTTATACGTATTTGTTCTGTATTAGGCTTTATGTACATCTTTGCAGTTTCTTATATATCTTTAATTAGGGTAGTATATCTAGAATCAATTCTAATGTTGTTCAAGCCATTAATGATTGCTCACATTTCGACAAAATCAAAAGCTTTCTCATAATCTATGAAGGTTATGTAGAGGTCTAAATTGTATTCATTGCTCTTCTCTAGGATACTTCTCATTCTCTGTAAGTGGTCGGATGTGCTATAGCCAGATCTTAAACCAGCCTGTTCGCATGGCTGGTAGGAATCTAAATTATTTTTTAATTTACGATATACGATCTATGGTACCCAGATATTATTAACTCTCATAACTGACATAATTTGAGGTCATTATTTTGATTTCAAAGTAAAAATATTCTTTCAATCAGTGTTCATTCAGTGTTAAAATAGTATAAGACAATGGACATTTTTGGTCTCGAATTCGAAAACAACCTAGGGCAAGAGAAATGCTAAAATACTATAGGTGGCAAACAAATACATTACTGAGAAGAACTAATCTCTATCTTTGGAGATAAAGTGAGTGAAATTTTTCTAGTAGGTATCAATTATTCTTTTAATTTTATAAATTTTAATAGTATCGTCCATACATTAATATAGTACGACTAATAAATATTTGTTACTTCCCTTTTTAAAAAATCACGGAAGACTATAGTCCACCATTTCCGTAGGTTTGTAGGTCTGTCCGTCTATTGGCATAACTCGAAGTAGACATATAACCTATAGTTTGGACCTATATAGCTTTAAAAGAAGGAAGTGAAATAGATGGAGTTCGATGAATTTCGTATATTTTTAACACTATTATGATAGTTTTTTTTTTGATTTTTGGTTGGCATAATAGACAAATTTCAAGTATCAATATCTATACTCAAACACATAAGTGCGTCAGGGTGGTATTTGTCGCCCATGTTGTTCAACCTCTATTCGGAGGTGATATTCAATGAAGCACTCACTGGTACCACTGAAGGAATCAACATCAACAGCGTTAACATAAATAACATCAGGTACGCCGATGATAAATTAATTATCACTAATAACGGAAAAGATCTACAAAAACTTATGGATCAAATAACTGACACTTGTACACAGTTTGGTTTAAGACTCAATACAAATAAAACAAAATATATGATTATAAGCTTGAATATTGAAGATGGCGGTATTACAATCAGTGGCAAAAACATAAAGAGAGTTAATAAATTGATGTATCTCCGTAGCAATATCAATGACCACTGGGACCCGACTGTGGAAGTTAAAATTCGAATAGAGAAGGCCCGAGCCGCATTTATGAAAAACAAAAACTCTTAGGTAGTCACACCCTTTCCATCCTCTTGTATGAAGCGTCGACGCTAACTAATGCAATGCTTAAACGCCTGGAGATATTCGAAATATAGGTGAATCGACGACTGCTGAAAATCAGTCAGGATGGATAGAATTATTAAAACAGCGTTCTCATTCGTATGGACAAGGACTTGGTGGGGGTCACGACCATCAAGCGACGCAAATTAGAATAATTTGGGCACATTATGAGACCTCCAAAAAAATATGAAATCTTGCATCTGATTATAAAGCGAAACATTCCAGACATACGTGATGCAGTGAGAACGATAACATCGTGGTTGAAAAATTTGAGGCAGTGGTACGGAAAGTCTACGGTTCGACTCTTACGAGTGACTGTCTGTAAAACGATCATCATCAACTTGGTAGCCAACATGATAACCAACAATCGTTGAACGGTCTTGGTACCCGAAGAAGAAAAAGAAACACATAAGGGATTAAATAAGCTAGGGGGTTAGAGGAGTTGCTCTATATATATTGTGTTATATGCCCTTTTCGGGGTTCTTGATGTTGAAGAATTGGAACATTAGGTTATTTTTTCATTATTTTCAGTTATTTTTGGTCAAATATATAAGCATGGGTGGAGAACGAAGTCAGAATAGTTGCTTCGTATATATGATTTTCAGGGTTGTTAGAGTCAAGAAATCCGAAAACTGTGATTGTTTCAATATTATTAATTATCGTCAAACATATAAGGAGATAAAGGAGTAGGGGAGGAAGTCAATCATCGCTCCTGATGAAGCTAACATGGTTAGCGAAACGCGCGTCCGAGTGCAAAAATAAAGTGTTTGGTATAGTGGTGATATACACCGAGTAGTATCATTGTGCCAAAGATTCCACATTCCCAACTTAATAGGGGAGGAAGTTAGAAGGAAGCTATAAATTATTTTCAGGGTTCTTCGAGTCGAAGAAATATAAACATGTCATTTTTAATGTTCCATACGGAACACTTATAAGATGACTTTGGTGTCTGACTGTCTGTCTGTCCATCTGTCTGTCACACCTGATTTTCACCGAAACTATTTGTCATAGAAAGTTGAAATTTGGTAATAATATAGGAATTGATGGCCTCATCAAAACCGTGTAGTTCTGAAAGTTAAATTTTGACTTAATGAATAATTTTGGGGGGTCAAATCGGAAGTGAAAAAATTTTTTTTTTACTAGGTCATCGAGTGTGGAGTCAAATAAAAGCTTGTGAAAACACAAGTTATATATATATATATATATATATATATATATATATATATATATATATATATATATATATAAATGTAGTACTTGGACTCACTTTTCTTTGTATTATTTTAAAAAGACGCGAAAGATCGCTGCCCCCCCACCTTATCTCGAAAAATACTGATCAAAAAATTTTGAAAAAATTCTGGAATGCTCTCCACGGGGTGTAGATTGAACGAAAATTATCACGAGTGCATTACCTTCAATAATTTATTTGGTATATAAAAAAAAACAAAAATTTCAAGGTCATCAGTTTTCAGTAAAGATTGGAAACAAACTTTGTTGAAAACTCATTTGGGGTGGGTTTTGTGAAGTCACTGATTACACAGGGGAGCAGCTGTTTTGGTGTCGAAGTTTTTTGAGCTGATTCTATATCAATTTGATGTCCTGAATTCAAATAACTTATTCATTTGTACCTAGGAGCTCAAATTTTTAAGATATACAATTTTAGAGAAATATAAGTTACATTATTGTAACTCAAATCTGTAAGTGTAGTAAACAAAAGTAGATACGAAATTTTTATTTTAGTTATACAAAATACAATATTATGTCGTACTTACAAACAAAAAAAAAATTGAAGAAATGAAATAGTCACTCAACACTTGGAAAGCTTCTTTTCCGCGACATTCTTGAATGTTTTTTTAAACAGTCCCTTTTTAAACTCCAGCAGTAATCTGCCATCATGTGCATGTCCCATCTTCCTTGGTAGCGGTCCTCCATAACTTTAATATCTTGGTGAAATCTTTCACCCTGTTCCTCACTCATGTCTCCTAAATTTTCTGGAAAACGGTCTAAGTGGCTGTGTAAATAGTGTATTTTAATACTCATATTGCACCCTAAGGATTTGAAACTATTAAGCATCTTGTTAACCATTTCAACATAGTTTTGAGCTTTATGTTTGCCTAGAAAATTTTCTACAACTGCAACAAATGATGTCCAAGCTTCTCGTTCAACTTGATTCATTGAATTTATGAAAGCAGGATCCTTAATTAATTGTCTTATTTGTGGGCCATCAAATATCCCTGCTTTGAGTTTTTCTGTGCTCAACTGATGCATTTTTACCCCTATATATGCAAAACAAGACCCATTCTTATCAAGAGCCTTTACAAATTGCTTCATTAAGCCCAACTTTATATGTAACGGAGGAAGTATGATTTTTTCTCTTTCAACCAAAGCGTCGTTAATGACATTCTTTTCCCCAACGTCCATGTTTTCTCTCTGAGGCCAATCTTTTCTAACCCAGTGGTGTGTTTTGTCCCTACTATCCCAGAGGCACAAGAAACACGGATATTTCGTGTAACCACTTTGCTGCCAAAGAAGAAAGTTTACCATTTTTAAGTCTACACAAATCATCCATTGATGTTCGTAATACTTTATCTTCTGCAAGACCAAAGCTATGGTATTATATTCTTCTTTCAGTTTCGTTGAGTGAGCTGGTGGTATTGAACCATATTTATTCCCATTATGTAGAAGGACACATTTTAAACTTCGCTTTGAACTGTCAATAAATAGGCGCCAATCATCTGGAATATATTCAGAAAGTCCCATTTCTTTGATGAGTCCCCTAATTCGTGACAAAATACAAGATTGTCTTCTTGAGAAAAGAATGGTAGCAGATCTTTTTCTCTTGTACGGTAAAAGGTAATTTTGGTTCCTTGTTCCAGTAAATTTTTGTCGTTCAACCTAGAAGCCAGTACTTCAGAAGCTTTTTTCGATAAATTGAGATCCCTGGTGAGATCATTTAATTCATTTTGATTGAAGCGTTGAGGAACTGATGACGTCCTCTCATAGTCACTGTTAGTTTCATTAGCATCAGAACTTTTATTAGCATCAGAAGAGCGATCAGAGGGAAAATATTCGTCATCAGAGATATGTGGTAGCTGATGAAATGTTGGAATCGGTATTTCATCTGAGTGCGGGATAGGGCGTATTGCCGAGTCTAAATTGGGATAAGTCCATTTACTGCGGTTATTTCGATTGATTCCATTAGTATTTACTAAACAGAAATAACAATCATTGAAGTGGTTTTTTGGTTCTCTCCAAACCATTGGTACGCCGAATTTTAGACATTTTCTTTTCCCGGTAGTCCACTGCCGTAAATGCTCTGTACAAGTTTTACATACGAGATGCGGGGCCCACGTGATGATACCAAGCTTAACTCCAAAGTATCCAAGATACGCTCGCTTTACAAAGTTAGTAATAGTTTGTCTGTTTTGTTGAAAGATGTATTCTCCGCATATATAGCAAAACACATCAGGTTGATTTACACAACTTCTTCTTGAATTGGAACCTGAACTCATTTTAATTCTGTTCAATAACACAAAAACACTCTTTTTTCTTAACATAAAATAACACGCCGAATTCGATCTACTCTCATTAGTAAGAACGCACAAACTGACGAGACTTACCCGAGTTAGGTGATTAAAAGGGTCAGTTCAGGTACCTGATAGGCAATGGTTTCACTATTTATAGATTTACCTGGAATTTACTCAATTACAGACTGACAATAAAACCATTGTACCTACATTAATGAATATATAATAATTTTAGAACTCTCATAAATGAATATACTGAATAAAAACCACATTGGTAAATAAGTTGATGTATCTAAAAAAGTAGAGCTGATAGAGAAAAACGGATTGCATGTATAGATTTAGCGTCCCAAATATAGTTAAAATCATCTCTAAAATCCCAGGCACGAAAACAAAAATATTTTTTTGTTGCCCTGTGTTATTTGATACCACCGTAACAACATTTTTTATTTTAAAAGCAATCAACGTAAGGAACACTAATTGTGCAAGTTCAACTTGTACTTGACCGGTTATTTTTATTATTTTAAATTTAACAGGAACTGTATGGGGAAAGAATGTTGTAAAGATTTCTGTCCGTTCGCTACTCATATGTGAATAACATCTCACCATAACGTGCCTATCATTTAAAAAGATCGACTAGCAATATTTAGATTAATTTGTTCTTTAGTCTGAAAAGGTCAAATTCAAAAGTTATTTTTACATGCAAACCTTTAACATATAATATTAATGACATCAGTCGCTGAGGGAAATATTGTATTTGTAAAAAAGTTACCGCTTGGGAGCGTTTGCGTCATGAATAACGTAGTTTTCAATTTGCGTCAGCCATTTATAGTACTAGCAGGAAGAAGTTTATTATAGTTTTTGACGGATATCACTTTAGGTTTTTTCAATTTCAATTTGCCTTGTATTTGTTTGAAAAAATGAAGAAATTTTAAGTAAAAATATGTATCCTCAAGTTAATATATGCGGGTAACGGAAAGGATTTAGTATTTCCAATTTTAATAGAAGTAGTTTGCAAAGGAGACTAGAATGTGATTATAAGTGATCTAAAAAAATGTCACTACATTGGAGTTAATACTACAAAATGTTTATCGAAATTGCATCAGCAATAGGTAATATGTATATACTGCCGATGAAATGAAATGTTTTACTTCACCTGCTAAAGAAAAGTATTGTATCTATAAAAGAACCGGTCGAGTGCAAGTTGGACTTGCGCAATTAGTGTTCCATACGTTGATTGCTTTTAAAATAAGAATTTTTGTTACGGAAGTATAAAATGATCAATGACTTCACAAAACACACCCTAAATGAGTTTTCAACAAAGTTTTTTTTCCGATCTTTACTGAAAACTGATGACTTGATTTATATATATATATATATATATATATATATATATATTTATATATATATATATATATATATATATATATATATATATATATATATATATATACAGTCCCTGGCCAAATTATTAGACGCACTGTATTTTTTTTAGTAATTTTATGTTTCTTAAGAGTTTTTATGCAATAATGGTATATTTAAACTACAATATTATTGATTTTTATTTAAAAGAATTGTTGTAGACTACATATTTGTATTTATTTTTAACATATGGCAACACTGTGTTGACAAAGTGATACATGAACGTAAACAAGTACAAACCTGTATCAGTCGCGATCGGAATCGAGTCAGGTACGGACGTGTTTCTGTGGCTTTATGGACTGTGATTGTTTGTTTAACAGTTTTATACTACTCAGTTATTAGTTTATTTTGTATGCAGTGTTTTAAAAAAGTAATTGGACTATTTTCATTATGGGTAGAAAAGGCGATCTTTCACCACGTAAAAAAGCTGAAGTGAAGGCCCTTGTGATTGCGAAAACATTTACAAACCGAGAAATATCACGAAGATTGGAGGTTTCTGAAGCTAGTGTACGACGAATAAAAAAGAAAATTGAGTCAGGGAAGGAATTAAGCCCGAAAAGAAAGAAAAGATGCGGTAGAAAAACCAATTTTCACTCCACGGTCAGAGAGATGTTTGAAGAAAATTTGTGTAGAAAACAGATTTACTACCACAAAGGTAATAAAATCAGAAAATTGAAAGAATTAGATTTTAAGGCCTGTCGCCCCGCCAGGAAGCCCAAGTTAACAGCTGCAATGAAAGCAAAGCGCCTGAAGTGGGCCAAACAATGGCAAGACAAAGATGTGGACTTCTGGAGATCGGTAACATACAGCAATTTAATCAATAATTGAAACATTATTATCATTTTCAGTTAAATAAAGCAAATAAACATGGAAGTTTATATATTTTTCCTATTTTTGACAGGTCTGCTTCAGTGACGAAAGCACATTCGAAATTTTGCAGAATAAAGCTCAGTATGTGCGTCGTCGTCATGGAGAGAAGTTTCATCCTGATTGTGTTGTCCCGACGGTTAAACATCCCACCAAAGTGATGATTTGGTCAATCATCAGCGGCAAGGGCACTGGACGTCTGTACGTCGTCAAAGGAATAATGAGGCAAGATCAGTACAAAGAAGTATTACAAAATCGGTTGATTCCGCAGCTCAGAGAATGGTTTCCAAATGGGGAACCATTCACTTTCATGCAAGATGGAGCTCCCTGCCACACTGCTCGGTCTGTTAAAGCTTTTTTGGCAGAAAAAAATATCCCTCTGTTGGATTGGCCGGGTAATAGCCCTGATATGAACCCCATTGAAATGTATACCCTTACCTTACTATTCACTCAGCTCCATTTGCCTAGCTGGGAATTCGATCCCCGAACTCGACTCTAGTCTCCCAGCCATCTCTCACGAGGCTCTAACTCGCACTACCTACATATCCCTCGGTTATTGACAAATCATACAAAACCTTCTGCTTATGTGTACTCAATGCCTCTCACCTTTTTTTTACTCGATACACTTCCAACACCAACTATCTCGTGATCTTTCGATCCACTCTTAAACTCGCTTCGAAACTCAAAAATAGGCGTTTGTTTCAGCAATTACTCTCGTTATTGAGCCAAAATTTTTTTCGAAAAAGCAATGGAAAAGGAGCTGATGAAAAGAGAAGTGGCTAAAGATGTGATTACCAACAAAACGTGGATTATGCCGCATTTATTCCAAAATACTTGGGCCATGACTTTATTGGCAGATAAAGTCGCCTTGGCCTCCTTTGGCTCCGGTTCGCCACGAAAAACCCACTGTTCGGACCGTTCTTTGGTCTTTGATGTGCTGTGATAAATCCAGTTATGAATTGACGCCAAAAATCATTCCGATTGTTCTTTAACATAGCCAAACATTCTTTTGAAGTTGACACACGTGCGTCATTATTGTCAATTGTGAACAATCGCGGCACCCATCTTGCGGAAGGCTTTCTCATATCCAAATAAATTGTTAAAATGTTCTGCACTCGTTCAATTGAGATGCCCAGAGTCTCAGCAATTTCACGCACTTTCTGTTGTGGTGAGCTTATTTGGACGACCTGGATGTTCTTTTTCAAAAATGCTTGTACGGCCCGGTTTGAATTCAGTTGTCCAATATTTTATGGTCGATAAGGAAGGTGAAGTCCCCATAAACTTCCGCGAGTTCCACTTTTATCTCATCACCCGTTTCCTTTTTCAAAAACACATATTTCATTATTGCTCGATATTCAATTTTTTCCATTGTAAAATCACAAAAGTTGCTCTATTGAAATGACTGCTACTCACAAACGAAATCAAGCAGCGACTTAAAAATTTGACAGCATTCTTGTGAAAGGTTATTTTTACGAACAATATAATTTTTTAAATAGTAGTAGCCCTATTTCTGACATAGGCCAAGTACTTATCATACAACCCTCGTAGAATTAAATGTTAGATAAAACGAGGTTGGTTAATTATAGTCCTTATCATCGTATTGTTTGACTAATCGAAATAAAATAAAATTCGAAAAAAGTTAAGTAATCGTTTTGCAAATTAGCAACTAATTTTTATATTTTCTAGGCAATTCAGTTGAAACCAAGATCGAGACTGTCGAGATCGATAACAAAGCCGAGACCATAAAGTTGTATCGGCCACCTAGACTACTACATAGTATCGTTACAGTTTCAGTTTTGCAAAGTGAATCCCTAGTTATTGCGCAAAAATTTAAAATATTTTAAAATAATCGTGCTATAAAATAACGAATGTAGCAAAATGGAGAAACGTATATTGAAAGGATAGGAGGGAGAACGTATTTCTAACCAAATACTGCATCTTCTAACATACAAACCTTTTTCATATAAATTATTTTAAATCTTGGGAATTTGGAATTTTTAAACTGAGTAACGAATGAATATATACTTACAGGGCTGGATGTGGTAGCACTACATTCATCATCACTACTTTGGGTTTGAGACTGGTTATTTTGATGACTTTGCCTTCTCATGTTAAAAAAATTGCGACTTTCTTAAAATAGTCCTCTTTTCATAAAAAAGCGCTTAATCAAGGATTCTTGGACTGTTGAGATTATACATTTTAAAAAGTGGTTTTAAATCCAGTGTAAGAATGGATCTTTGAGTTTTTATATTTGTTCAGATTGTTAGCAATAGCAGCAGTTCTAAATTAGTGATTGATGTATTAAATTATGGAAGTTATAAGAGATATCAAAATTATATAACGGAACAATTTTTGGATAATTGAATTGAATGAAACCATTTTTTTTTAATAAAATAAGAATACCTCATATTTTCGGAGATACTCGTAAAAAAAGCCTAATTGGTTGGTTTTTATTTATTTGGAAGATTATTTTCATTTGTATTCAAAAGAAAAAGTATGTTCTACAAGCACTTTTAGAGTACTATTAAGATAAAATTTTTCGTCACAACGTTTCTTGTTTTAGTAATCATAATTAAATCAAAATTTTAAAAACAGGCTTGGGTTTTTTAATGCATTCTGCAAAAGTCTTAAATACACGCATATATCACATTTAAACCTTGATGAAACTTCCTTATCCTTAATAAAAATATAAAATGTGTAACGTCAAGAAATCGGGACTGAAAGAAGTTTTAAATAATAAGGTAGAAAGCAACGTCGCTATAAAAAAAAATCTTTTTGTATTTTGAGTGCAGAAAAAATGAAACAAAAATTCCTCCCAAAGAAAAGATTGTTCTTTTTTAAACCAGTTGTCTTAAAAGTCTAATTCTCTAAACCGTTCCCGCGTTAATTTATTTTGGATTTCCTATATTCTCAGAGAAGATTATACATCTATCATTAATTTAAGGCACATGATATACAAAACTACATTTCCAACCACATGTTTTTATCATTGTGTTTGACCAACTTAAAGTAGTATTGGAAATATCAGCAGTATTCTACGTGAATTTTATTTATATTTTAATTTTTATAATCTTCAGAATAATAAACCATAATTTATAAGAATACCTCGCACATTTTTTATAATTCTTATTAAATATTCACTTTAAAGAAAAAAACAAACACGTCACATTTCGTAAAAACACCATTTTTATAATTAATACGGTTTCTGGAAGATTTTTTCACTGAAATAAACTAAGGAAAAGTGGAAATGACACAAGGTAAACGATAATTTTAAAAAAAAACTAGCTACAATATATAAATGAATGAAAACTTATATTTTAAGGGACAACAGCTGTTCAATATCACTGTTGTCTATTTGCGTGGACTCATCCACCGTGCGACGCCGTGGGCGCCGGGACGCCGACGCTAAATCGACATCGACGGCGCGGCGCTAGCTTTTGTATAGAGGGACATCAGAAAGTTTATATATGTAGTAAAAATAATATAAACGAGGGTGCCGAAAGAAGTATTGTTTCTGACTACTAAGCCTTTTTAAGTTGATACGATTGCTATTCGATTTGCATCCGCTATTAAAACGTTGGCTTCATTGTAATAATTTAGATTGGTAGCTGCTTTGCTTTGATGATTGCTTAGAAAGCTTGATCACATGGTGATAATTTTAATGACAAACCTAGTATCTTGTGAGTTGGTGATCCTCTTAAACACACGCTGTTAACGTCAACGTTGTTACTAATTAAATAAAAATTCCTACACATTTTATATTATTTTTTCTTAAATTTATAAAAACAACAATTACTAATTCCTAAATATTAATACATGAAATCTTCGTTTTCATTTTATATTATACATATAAATGTAAATTATACAGGGCTATAAATGTAAATTATACATGGAAAATACAAATTTGAGTGCAATATTTTCAAAATAACAATTAATTAACAATTATAGTATTTATAGGAATATAAACTTAGTATTTTTTATATTTTATAAATTTTGCTTTCTGTCACCAGGCCTAAGTTTTTTCTAACTTCTTTACTCATTTATTTATCATTCAGGATTTCAGTGATATTGAACACGAGCCCAGTAACCCGATATATTGTTTC
This sequence comes from Pachyrhynchus sulphureomaculatus, assembly GCA_019049505.1. Classification (NCBI taxonomy): domain Eukaryota; kingdom Metazoa; phylum Arthropoda; class Insecta; order Coleoptera; family Curculionidae; genus Pachyrhynchus; species Pachyrhynchus sulphureomaculatus. The sequence goes on along the minus strand of CM032453.1, from coordinate 74,617,078 downwards.
TGTAAAACACACTACTAAAATAAAATGCCAACTAAATTAAAAAGTATTCATGATACACCCCAAGCCAAACTATGATATGCTATGGTACTCTTCATTTCAGAGTTCGTCAGATAAAAGTAACAATGTTTGACATCTCGCAAACAATATTCTTTCAATTCTTCTTCTTCTTTTAACAGCCCTTCACAGTCCACTCCTAGACATAGGCGTCTCTCACCTCCTTCCATAGTTCCTTGTTCTGAGCTAGTTGGTGTCAACATTTTCCAACTTTCTGTTAAACGTCGGCTAGCCAACCACAGAGGCGAGCGGTAGTTGGGAGTGAAGTCGTCGAGAGCTTCATATACCTAGACGCGTTAATCACCAACGTTGGAGGATGCTCGGATGAAATCAAGAGGAGAATAGCGTTGGCCAAGACAGCAACCAAAAAACTGACAAAAATCTTAAAGGATCTCATAATAACAAAGACGACCAAATTACAACTTCCGTGTATTAATACCCTCATATTTTCGAATGCAATGTATGCAGTCGAGACCTGAATACCAAAGTAAACTAACAGAAAAAGAGTCGAAAGTTTCGAGATGTGGGTATACAGACGAGTTCTTCGAATCTCTTAGATAGAACACTAACGCCTCAGTGTTAGAGGAGATGAACGTAACAACTAGGTTACTCAAACGTGTAAACCAAGCCTACCTCACATATTTTGGTCAGATCAACAGAAGAAGAGACACCATGGTGAAACTGGTGGTCGAAGGAAATGTCAGCGGCGAAGATCAAGAGGCAGATCTCCTCTAAGATGAATAGACCAACTACAACCCCTGAAAAAATTCTGCATGAGGCAGGCCAAATGGCCCTAGATCTAGAGATCTAGAAGGATTAAGTACGAAGTACCAGTTCTTGAGTAGTCACCACGCCCTGCCAAGGGCAATAGGACAGAGAAGTGGTAACTAACGTTTTGTTAATGTGCCAACTTTCCGTTTATGCAGGCAGGGTTTTCAGTGTATAATGTGTTTTGTCCACCCAGCAACACGTCCTACCCAGGTCTATTTTAATTGAACTTTATGGGTTATTTCGTTTTTGACGTCTGGTCTTCGTCTTATCTCTGGGTTTGTGATGTGATATCTAAGAGTTATTCCTAACATCATCCGTTCAATGGCTCTTTGTGTTACTCTAAGTTTATGTGCTGATTGGTTCGTTAGAGTTGTTTTTTTTCACTTAAAATTCTTAAATCCTAACTGTAAGATACAACGAATTGTATCAAGTACGCACTACTAATACTCCATCGTAGGCTGACACAGCAGCCACAAGACGACAGAGTGTTTGACAAAGTCAACACATCAACGCAGGCGTCGCAGTTTTCAAGGGATCTCCCTCAGGTATATGTGGTTTAATGTAAAACTACTGAGAGCAGTCTACCCACTGCTCTCTTATTTGTCAATTCATTCCGAAACGCATTTCGCCATATCACGGCTCACCAGTCAGGCTAGGATCGACAAACAAGAGAACGGAATTTACTAGTCTTTATCCAGGTACTTACGGAACGTAATGGTCAGATACAATAAATTGCACCAAGTACGCACACCTAATATTCAATACAGCAGCCACAAGCCGACAGAGTGGTTGGCAAAGTTACCACTTCAACGCATATGGATAAGAACTAGTAAATTCTGGTCTCTTGTTCGTTGATCCTAGTCGGATTGATACGGCGTAATACGTAAAATGCGTGTCGGGATGAACTGACAAATAAAAGAGCAGTGGCTGGACTGCTGAAATATGGATTTTGTCTCAGTAATTATACATTAAAACTTTTTAAATCTTGACTATTATTTAAGTTGTGTTTTTTGTTCTTATATTTTCTTGATTATCAAGGAAGGTTAATGTCAAGGTAGGAAATAGATGTTCAGGTATATTTTAATATTTATGTCAATAAGAGATGACTAGAAATATTATAATTATTAAATCAGACGTAAAAAAGGATTTGGATTCAATTTCTAATATGATGTTAAGAAAAAGGGCGGTAAACTATTGTTTTAGCGCTCGTTTACCGTCAATACACACAGTACAGTAAGTAAAAAAAGGTCAAAATAATGATGAGATAGACATAGTTTAGATACAGCAATATTATGATTTCATCTTCTCTAGGGTAGGAGTATTGTCCTGACGCATTTCTTGAGCTTAAAATGTGAATAATTCCGGTTATATAAGTCGGATCGACAAACAAAAACCTAACCTCTTCATAATGAAATTTCGACAACAAATCCAAAAACCCGCGATTCTCTACCAGATGTGATAAAAAAATTTTGTATAGTAAATCTCAAGATATAAGATCGTGCCTTTTTGCTTTTTCAATGGGGCAATAAACGACCCTATTATGGTTTTTTGCATAGTTGCTAGGTATTACGATAAACGTATTTTTATTTTGCCTGCTTTGTATACCACCCTCACTTGCACCTGCAATCATATTTTATCTATTTTTACCTATATATTTACTACCTGTCAACCCGGTTTGGGGCCGTTTAAGTATTTGATAATATAGGCCTAATGACCACAATCCCCATTAATATTCGAAAGATACTTTTTATTATTTTTATTTTTAGTTTTATTTACAACTTACAACGTAACGGTTCTATTTTAATTATGTGGCGTCCGTGAGAAAATTGCAATAGTGGCTATCGCAAGAAAAAACATTTATCTCTTGACGCTAAACAAATAGTAAAAAATGTTTACGACAGAAATTTGAACAAACAAAGTGCTTTGCAAGAAACCAGTGAACTAACAAAAACCCCAATTTCTACGATTAAGGGTATTGTAGGAAAACCATCACTCAGGAATAGGAAAAAACGGAAAGATTTTCAAATGCATCATGTAGACGATTGTGAAAAAGACGTCATCAGGAGAAAAATATATTCTGCGTATGAAAAGCAGTTGGTGCCGACACTAGACAAAATAAAATTAAGACTGGTGCAGGACAGGTCCAATATACATTGTGGCCGATCAACCCGTCACAGAATTCTCTTAAGAAGGGGATTTACGTTCCGAAAAGTCAACAAAAGGCATGTAGTGATGGAGTCACAAAGATTACGAATCTTACGACATACTTATTTACAAAAAATTAAAAAGTATTAATCAGAGAATTGGCCAATAATTTACCTTGACGAAACATGGTTCGATACCCATGACACTGTGCAAAAAGGGTGGGTTGACAGCAGTACAAAATGTCAGACTAACGCACCTTCAAATAAAGGTAAACGAATAACTATTTTGCATGCTGGATCTGAAAAGGGCTGGGTTTCAAATTGTCTACTAATATTTGCAAAAAACATAAAAGATTCTAGTTTGGACTATCACGAAGACACGACCGCAGAACTTTTTGAAGATTGGTTTCAAAATTCCCTTTTGCCAAATGTTCCCGAATAGAGTGTTATAGTTATGGACAATGCAAATTACCATAGTCGCCTAGTAAATAAGGTTCCTAATGCAGCCAACACCAAATCGGAAATACAGGAATATATGTTTATTTTGACTCTAGTTATAAAAAAAAGTGATCTTTTGGAAGTTTTGAAAAGACTATAAATTGAAAAAGAAATATGTTTGTGATAGTATGGCTGACAAAATGGGACACACTGTTTTGCGGCTTCCTCCATATTATTGTGTTTCATCCAATTGAACATATTTGGCATCAAGTTAAATCAAAAATGAAGGCACAAAATGTTTCTCCTATTTTAAGCGTGTCAGTAGTAAAAAAAACTTGAAAATGATATACCTTGTGCAAGCTGGAAAAATTCCATTCAGCACGTTGTTAAAGTTGAAGATTCATATATTTATGTAAATAATATAAAACCACTAAAATTTGCCTCAGCTGATGATAATGATAGTGAAACCGAATTAGGCTTAAGTTAAAATATTTTTATTTATACAATATGTCCCCTCTTGTATTCAAACTGTATATTTGTACTTCTTATCCATTTGTTTTTACTTGCATTTATAAATAAACATCTCCAAAAACACTTATAATTTTATTTATTTGCATTAATGAATAAAATCCATCTCTGCAACCTATCATAAACAAAAGGTCAGAATTTTTATATTACTCACTTAAAACGGCAAAAATAGGATCTTATATTTTGGGACAGGCTATAATAGCATCGGAAAGATGGCGTCGAGATCTAAATTTCGAAAAAAAAAAGATCCGTTTTGGACCAGAGGGCATAGAATGGCGGGTAATTCAAATTTTAAATAACAAATTGAACTGTGCTCCCTGGGTTTAATTTTTTTGAACCAAAATTTCAGGGTATTTTTGCTATAACAAAAGGCATATTTCCTGAAAGTTTCAAGCCGATCGATTCACTTAGACGACCTGACCTGTACAGTAAAATGAATAAATAACAGTTTTTGTCGTTTTTTTAAATTTTGTTATTTTATGTATGCACTTGAGCGACTTAAAGTTAACGAGAATTTGTTGGAAATTTCATTACGAAGAGTTTGGTTTTTTATCTGTCTCGATGTGACATATATAATCGGAGTTATTCGCATTTTAAGCTCAAAAAACGCGTTTTGAAAATTTCAATTATTTATAAACAAAAGAGCACAAGTTTTTCGAGGTCCAAAACTCTGGACAATACTCCTGGTGATACCCCAGATAAAATCACAAAATTGCTGTATCTAAACCATGCAATTTCAAATGCTTTTTTACTGCACTACAGACAAACAAATACAGTTTAAGCAATTGATTTTTGTTAAAAATGTCCCAGTAATTTTACATGGGGCAATTGCTTCATATTGTTGCCGTTGCTGCAAACTCAAGAAAACTTGCAGTTAAAGCTTAATAAATATCATGCAGACCCATTTTTCTTCACAGAAAAATCGAGCAAATACTTTTTTTAATGCCTTGGGCTTTATCAACTTTCACTTTCACCACTTAGCTAATTTATCAGTTACTATATTCAATTAATTATAACATTATAATGCTTAATTTGTATTTAGAAGGCCTAATTCATTTCCTGTTTTACTAAGTCAAAAGAATTTATCAGTATTGTTCAAAATGATTGTATTGTTTGCAACCATACGCCATACCTACCTTTATTTTTTGAAAGCAAATTTATTTATTATACTACATATTACTTACATTTGTTGCGTCCATATCTCATTTTTCCATTGTCAAATCACTGAGTTAACATCGGATTTTCCAAAAACAACTATCGCCAACACCGGCATTGTTTTGATGCTCATTTGACCGACTGTATATTTTTAGCTCAGGAATTTACTAAAATCACAAAAATCAAGGATTGTCATCTAATCGCCACACCAAAATAACATTCTCCGTAAATTTCTATGCTGTAGTTATTTGCTGAAATATATTAATAATTTTTTACACTTTCACACTGTTGCTCGCAAAAATAAAATGTAGCAATTATTTTAATTAACAGGAACTACCGAATTTTCTGGTTATTTTTAAAAATGTCAAACTATTTGTTAAACTAAATGCAATGTTTAATGTACTGTAAAATTTCATTTTTACTTCGAACTTGCATTAAACCTTACGCGAAATAGTAAAAAAATGTTATAACCTCCGCGAAACCTTCAAGCGATAGTGAATTGTTTATTATAATTCGTTTTCGTATAAATGTTTAGTATAAGTTAAGTATAAGCTGTTCGATGTCCACCGCGGTTTGACTGATTTAAAAATAAATTATCGAGAATAAATAATTATTATCGTCATTCGTCCGGGTATACAGGACGAACAAAACAAATTTTGCCATATATTAGCATTTTACACAAAAGGTGGTTCCTTCGAATTGATGGACATCGAAGCGGAAAGTGGTGTTAGTTTAAATATGTTCTTTTGTATTAACTGTATAAATTAATTCCCGACCCTTATCTTGCATCGACTACAGAATCTAATCAAATTATTTTCTTATTTTCCTGCTCGACAGTAATTTTAAGATGTGGTTTTCTGCTTTTAAACAAGAACTATAGTAAACGTAACTTGAAAAATCAGTTGTAAAAGCGATGTCGTTCTAGAAGTAAAATTTAAGCGAATTAGAAACAAACTTCTCGCTTGTCCCAACAATTCCAAGTTCTTTTGGTCAGTCGCTAAGGCAGTTGGTCAAAATTTCACCAAATCCACCATACCACCACTCACACGGCCAGATAGTTCTATTGCAACGACACCAGTTGGAAAGCAAACTTGTTGGCCGAACTGTTTGCTTACATTCTACTGCCGATTTCCAAGGAAAAACACCACTTACTATCCCCATAGTGCAGTTAAGGATGCCCGATGTTGTCTTCAGACAGCGTATCATAAAACATATTTTAATGAAGCTAGACACCAAAAAAAGCTTCTGGCGCTGACGGAATACCTGCCATAGTTCTCAAAAACTATGCAAAGGAACTAACACCAGTTTTCTGTAGACTTTTCAACCTATCCTACAGAACGGGAATATTTCCTTCCTGTTGGAAATGTGCCACAGTTCAGCCGATACCTAAAAAAGGCAAGAAAACCTTGCCAAACAACTACCGAACAGTCGCACTGCTTTCAATAATATCGAAAGTCATGGAAAAGGCTGTCAATCAGCATCTTCTAAAATACCTTGAAGGATTCAACATTATTAGCGATCACCAATATGGCTTTCGTAAACATATACCAACAGGAGATGTTCTGAATTATGTAACACATGTGAGTGGTTGCTCTTGACATATCCAAAGCATTTGACCGTGTTTGGCACGATGGACTGTTGGCTAAGCTACGCTCTTATGGTATGTCTGTTTGTGGCTCTCATGTTTCCTCAGAGAGCGTTCTTTACGAGTCGCAGTCGACGGATTTCTTTCTAACACCTTTACTGTTAATGCCGGTGTACCCCAAGGCTCCATATTGTCTCCTACTCCCTTTCTCATTTACATTAACGATCTGCTGGAAAAGACCGGGAATCCAATCTACAGCTTTACAGATGACATTACGCTTATCTCTTCATTCACTTTGAATGCTCGGACATCGGCTGCTCAGGCGAATATCCGCAGACAGCAGGAAGTCATTCAACTTAACAAAGACCTGGAAGACATTCTATCTTGGGGTGACAGTAACCAACTGGAATTTAACACTACAAAAACCCAGGCGGCAGTTTTTTCTAAAAAAGTTAACGTTGCTGAACCCGACATAGTTATATCGGGGCACTTCATTCCCCTTGCATCGTCACTCAATTTGTTGGGTATAGCAAGTAGAGTTTCTCAAAAGTTGGAAATATTACTTCGAACCAGAAATATTTACACTCCACAACAACTCTTAATTCTCTACAAAGCTCAAATTCGACCAACTATGGAATACTGCTCCCATGTTTGGTGCTCCGCTCTCAAACATACACTGCATTTGTTGGATTCTCTTCAGAGAAGGGCTGTTCGTCTGATTAGAGACCCAGAACTGACCGGCGGCCTTGATTCGCTGGAACATCGAAGAACGGTTGGCGACTGAGTCTATTCTACAAGTATTTTCATGGAGAGTGTACGAGGGATGTAGCTCGCTTAATTCCTCCCAGAGCCGTGCATGTTAGAAGTACACGTCGCGCTGATACTTCACATCCGTATGAGGTTCAGCTTGTTAGTCCTCGTACAACGCTTTTCAAGCAGTCTTCTATATGGAGAACATCATCCCTTTGGAATGGCTTACCCAGGACTGTGTTTCCCACCAAGTACAATTTACAGCGATTCAAGAACAACGCGAATCGCTTTTTTCGCACACGTATCGCTCCTGTAGCGCTTTAGGGACTTTCCTGCAGCACGTCTGCTAAACCCATAAAAAAAACTGTCTTTTGGCATTACAATTAATAGAAAACGTTATAGTGTATAACCCGTATAAAAAAGGTTTCAGCAATTTCGAAAGAAAACTTTCAATCTTCAGGAAATTTTTGACAAGAATTCTTACCAAACTCATCTGGAAATATACTCGAAGCAACCTAGCAAACCATTTTCTATTGTCTATCAGTTGGTGAGGGTTTACAAGGTGTTCCGGTAGATCCCTCATGAGGCAGCAGCTACTAACTACTATCTTCTACTTTCCAGATTTAAGAAAACACACGAAATATACCTGGGATGAACATTGGATATCGTACTACAATCATAATAGGCAAGAATTAAGTGTCTTTCCAAATGAGCCATCAACGAGCGCAGCAAAACCGAACATTCATTTAAAAAAAGAGTTGTTTTGTATTCGGTGGAATTAGAAGAACGGAAAGCCTGCTATAATGCTCAAATCTTGCCAGCTGAGCTCTACTAACAACAGCTGCCATTTACTTGCAGTGAAAGAAGACCCGTGATATTGCTGAGAGATAATGCCCAGCTCATGCGGCATATCCTTCAAACTTTTTACTCTTTGAATTATCACTTACTTCGATCTCTGTAACACTATCTGGCTCATTCTTAGTTCGAATCAGCTAAACAGGTCAAGAAAAGCCTCGATTAAATAATCGTACCGTAACAGCCATCATTTTTCATGTCTGGAATCCGACAGTTACTTGAGAGATGATAAAGATATATAGAAAATGAAAAAGATTACATTGATAATTTATTTTATATAAATTTTTTTACAAATAAATGTCAAAATTCAAAGTGTGTAAGAATCAAGGATCAATTTGCATACATAATATTTCGATACTCTTTTATATTTATATACTTAGGAACTAAATTCTTTATATCAAAAGTATTTAGATCAAATGATATATTCTAAAAGTATTCAGAACCTATATACATTTAACAGTATTTAAATTCACCTTTTTGAGTCACTTTTTGACTTACAGTATGATCAAAATAAAAGAACATTATCATTTGTAACTTTTTATTTAGAAATTGTCCTGTTTGACTTGGTGAACATCAAAGATGAAATATTTGTTAGCTTAAATCCTTTGTTCTCGATTTCAGTACTGTACAGACTTTTTGTATTCTAATTCTTAGAAATTAAATTTTTTATATCAAAAAGAACTTAATATTTGATTTAATAAATATATTCTGAGAGTATTTAGAATTTGAAAGCACTTAAATGCATAACATAACTCTATAATTCTAACTTTCTCTAAAATTTTATTTGGAAACTGTCCTGTTGGATTTGGTGAACAACAAAGCTGGAATGTATTTACTAGAATAAACGCTTTATTGTGTAATTTAATTCTAATCTGTATTAACATTCTTAGCAACTTAATTCTTTATATCTAAAAGATTTAGTATTTTATTCAATAAATATACTTTGCGAGTATTAAGAATTTAGTACTTGAATGTATATAGGGAGAAAAAATAGCTTTAATAAGCTAAGTAGGCCCGTCACCTTATTCCATATATCTCGTTTTACTGCCTGTATTGCACTTCTTGTCACTTATCCATCTTATTCTCAGTGCTTTTATAAAATCAGAAATTGTTGGCTCTCCATATAACTCCTTTATTTCTTCTTTGTCCCTTCTCGTCCATCTCTTTCTCATTTTCTTTCTCCCTCTCTCATAACTCTAGCTTTTCCTTTTCTTTGTTGCTCAAAAACCTATGTTTTACAACCATAGGTTACTATGGTTCGTAGAATCGTTTTACACATTTGTATTTTGCCTTTCTAGAGATATGTTTCCACCTTAAACCCACGCTCAAATTCCTACCGCGTCTATCTCAGTTCACTATTCAAGATCTTGATAAACACTGAGTACACAAGAACCATCATTGTAAAAGGCTGCACACTAGACATGGTCAACGAATACGTATATCTAGGACAGATTTTGAAGCTGAGCAAAAAAAACCAGACAGCTAGGATAGTAAGACGAATAAGACTAGCACGGGCAGGATTCAGAAAGCTGGACTGGATACTAAGAGGTCCTAGAATGCTGCAATACTTGAAAAGAGTGCTCGACCAGTGCATCCTGCCAATCATGATATATGGATGTCAGACATTGACTCTCACAAATATGGACAAACTAACAAAGACCCAGTCGTCTGCTGGAAGAAGAAATGAATGGATTAGGAAGACTACAGGGGTCTCGAGAGAATGGATCGCCAGACTAAATTGAGTTTTGCTGGCCACAATGCCAGACGGACAGATGATCATTAGAACGCAGTGATCCAATAGTCGAGCCCTTGATTGGAAAGGAAAGTCAGAGGCCGGCCTCAAATGCGGTGGGGCGATAATTTGAAAAGAGTCAGAACCTGCATTGGGAGCGCATGGCTCAAAATAGAAGGAGATGGAGAGACTTGAGAGAGGCCTATGTGCAGAGTTGACAGAGGGCTAAAGAAGGGGAAGAAGATAATTTTATTTTGTGCTGAAAGCAGATTGTTGTCAGTTTCTTTAGAACGATTCATTCTGAATCGGCATTGATATTCGTCTAAGACAGACTTCGTGTATTCCTGTAACTTATTAGGAATTGTTATAGAAAGGATCTTGTACGTCGTATTTATAGTATAATTCTTACATAGGCTTTTATCGCCCTTTTTATGTAGCTGTATTACATATATCCTTCATTAATCTATTTAATTCCTTTTTCACTCTGTCTCATCCTTTATTAAGTAATTCTATCACTATTTCATTTTTTCTTGGACTTTTTTCAATCTGCAATCATACGACTTGAAAGTATTAAAATATATTCAGTTGTGTTGAAGTTCACCACATGCAGCTTTTCCCGGATTGATTTATAGGATGATCAAAACAAGTTTCATAATATATGAGCGTCTTATTAATTTCAATTTTTTCATAAAATTTTATTTAGAAATTGTCAGGTTCTAGTTAGATTTTCAAGACCTCTACTCTCCGAGCACGAGTCAAATATCTATACTCGTCAGTGCAACAGATGCCCCACACACAATCTTTTTATAGAAAAATCGTGTGGTATGGTGTGTATAGCAGAAACTGGGAGATCGATTCACTAGAATCAAGGAACATGAAAGATGTTTTCAAAAAAAGTAAATTGTACAATCAGTTACACCTGAACTTCAATACTCTACAGGGCCTTCTATTAATGTAAGAGCTTCAATATCGAGTCCATATTAACAGGAATTTACTGAATTAATCCAAATTTGCAAACCCCCTAACAAAATTATTAGAGATTGTAATCTCGAAGAAAAATGATCCCGACGATAGGTTATACAATCATTTGACAGCCTCCAATCTCAAGAACCATCATATATCTATATGAGGATATGAAAAATACTTTTATAAATAGATTTAAAAGCAGCGTAATTTTCTCAATAATAACACCGGTAGAGCATCTTCCTTAAGGCGCATTTACACCGTTCACTTTTGATGATCATTCTGGATGAGTCACTCGGAGTGAAACAAAAAGTGAAATCACTAGTGTGGACGCATCATCCAAAATTGACTAGTTCACTTCAATATGGCAACAAATGAACTTTTCCGTTATGGGATAAATATCATCATTTGTACCTACATACTTAGCAGATGAAGTAAAAAATTCCCTAATTAAAACAATTAATAGAAAAAAAACGACGTTGCTGAGTGAAAAAATGGGTTTTACGCCGTTATATTCTAGCGACCTCAGCAATCTTGATAACGGAATGGACTTAATATCTTCAACCGTCAAGCTTGGAAAGTTTAATTCTGTAATCATGTTCTCAGTAATCTTGCTAACGGAATGGGCTTAATATTTTCTGTCGTCAAGTTTGGAAACTTTAATTCTATAATCATGTTTTTTAACGCTTGATCTCTTTTATTTTTGTTTTTAAATGATTCACATTTACTATTCCACAAACATTCATGGTTTCCTAGCAAACTTAAGAACACAGCAGTGTTTTCTTCCTTCCACTTGAAAACCATTTTTTTAATAACATTTTATAAAAATATCTGAATGAAATAAACAACTGACAGTTACTAAAAACAAGCAGTGATTGTTAAACTGTTAAGAAATGAAATGACAATCCTTGTGATCATTCAATCACTCTGAGTGAAGCATCCTGGATGAACACCCAAAACTGAACTGTGTAAATGCGGCTTTAGTCGGCTTTGGAATTTCTAAAATAACTGAATTTAAGTTCTAGTTGCCGGCATGGTTTTCAGCTTGTTGTTAAACTCTGTGTGGGCCACACTGTACCAAACAATTAAATATACTTTGAACTCGGATTGCCTCATTCCGAAGAAAAATATAGGTGAAAACTATTATTTAAAATCATTAAGAGATTATATGTTTATGTTTAACACGATTAAAACATTAAATAATTAAGATTTTGCAAAAGCTCTTGTTAGCGTCATTTGTTTTATTTGATATGTAAATAATGAGGTTAAATATTATGTTAAGCTTACTTTACAATGATCAAGATTTCAATCATCCTATTGGTTAAATTATTTTGTCTTCCATTTTGACCACATAAGTCAGTAGTGTGGTCAAGAGAGAGGCAGGGGAAGCATATTTCTATACCCATATATATATATATATATATATATATATATATATATATATATATATATATATATATATATATATATATATATTATATATATATATATATATATATATATATATATATATATATATATATGTATGTATATATATATATATATATATATATATATATATATATATATATATATATATATATATATATATCATCACATATCAGCCTTTAGCGTCCACTGCTGGACATAGACCTCCCTTAATCTTTTCCAGTTAAACCGGCCTTGGGCTTTTTGGAACCAGTTACCCGCTATTCTTCTCAGATCATCTATCCATCTAGTGAACCTACACGCTTCTTGCCTAGGTCGCCATTTCAACACCTTCCGGCCCAATTCCATTTCAAAGTTAGAATTTTTTCAACTGCATCTACCACTATCGTTCTGTTCTTAATTTCTTTATTTGGGATTATATCTCGAAGAGACAAACCCAATATTGACCGCGCCATTGCTACTTGAGTTACCCTTATCTTATTTATTGTCTTCATTGTCAAAGTTAGAGTTTCTGCTCCATAAGTAAGCACAGGTAACACGCATTGGTTAAAGATCTTTCGCTTAAGGCAATTAGATATGCCTGATTTCAGCGTTTCTCGTAGTTTGCCAAATGCGGCCCAAGCTAGAGTGACCCTCCGCTGTAGTTCATTAGTCTGATTATCTCTGCCCAACTTAATTTCATATCCCAAATATTTATAAGTCATGAATTGCTCGATGTTTACCCCGTTTACTGATAGTGGCTTCGTAAAAACTAGATTTGTCATAAACTGGGTCTTCAAAAAATTTATCTTTAGGCCAATTTTATGGGACTGTGGTGACATTCGCATGATCGGTGCTATCTGTTAACAGGACTATGTCATCGGCAAATCTCAAGTTATTCAGCATTTCTCCATTTATATTTATGCACATGTTGCTCCAATTTAGATTTTTAAACATGTGTTCCAGAAGGGTGATAAACAACTTTGGGGAAGTAGTGTCACCCTGACGTACACCTCTCTCGATTTGGAATTTGTTTGTTTCCTTATATAATTTAACCGTTGATGTTACCTGATAGTAGATATGTCTTAGGATTTCGATGTATCTTGAATCTATACGGCATTCAGCAAGAGCCTTTAAAATCATTCGCTGAATCGAAGGCCTTCTCATAATCCACGAAGATTAATATTAAAAGCCTGTTGTATTCGACATACTTTTCCACAATTAGTTTAACAGTCAAAAGGTGATCATTGACACCATAGCCTGCTCGGAATTCAGTTTGATCGTGTGTTTGGTAGAAGTCTAGCTTTGAGGTCAAACGTTTTGTCAATATATTTGTGAACATCTTATAAACATGGAATAGAATCCGATAGTTTGATAGATCTTTGGAATGGCCTTTTTTATAGAGGAGAATGATAATAGCGTTGTTCCACTCCGTTGGTGTTATACATAGGTTAAACAGTATTATAAGGACCCTGATGGTAGTAGATCCAGCCAGCTTCAACCACAATACCATCCTCACTTGGAGACTTATTATTTTTGATCTCACTTAAGACTTGACTTGTATGATATGAATATATATATATATATATATATATATATATATATATATATATATATATATGATATATATATATATATATTTATATATATATATATAATTATATATATATATATATATATATATATATATATATATATTATTTATTATATATATGTATATATATATATATATATATATATATATATATATAAAACTCCTGGACAAAATTAACGCAACAATCTGAAAATTAATTTATCTTTTTCTTATGTCAGTTTTAAAGTTTATCGAGTATTTGAATAGTAGGCTATGCATATTTTGTTTCTTTAAACAGAAATCAAAACAAGATTTACAGCTTATAAACTTTTTTTAGAAGATTTTTCTGTAATCCCTTTTTCAAAGTTAATTGTTCCCTTTTTCAAAAGTAATACGTTTTTGTGGTAGACTGTTTTATTTTTGACCCAGCAGAATTAGAAAAATGAATCGAACAAGGAATTTAACTGAACACGAGGTAGTGCGAGCCTCAGTTTTATTGGACGAGGGATACTGTCAGAGTAATGTTGCCAATTTGTTAGGTAAAAATCGTTCCACAATAAGTCGTATGGTAAGACGCTTGAATGAAGTAGGAACTTATTCTAGAAGGCTAGGGCAAGGGTGGAAACGATGCACTAGCGACCTAGATGAACGTTTCATAAGACAATATGCTTTAAGAAACAGGACTGTCACTAGGTCTATAATAAGAAACGAACTCGAAGCTGTTCGCAATGTCACAATTTCTTCTAAAACAGTTAGAAGACGGTTAAATGAAGCTGGATTAAAACAGTAGGAGACCAGCCACTGCGCCCTTGCTTACTAGAGAGAACAGAGTTGCCAGGTTACGTTTTGCTCGAAATCACAAAAACTGATCTGTGGATGATTGGAAACAAGTTTTCTTCACAGATGAAACTAGGGGTAGTCTAAAACATCCAGATGGTCGTGAGCGAGTATGGCGAAGACCAGGAGAGAGGTTTGCTCCTTGCAATATCTCTGCAAGGGTTCCATTTGGGGGTGACTCTGTTATGTTCTGGGGTGGCATCTGCTTTGATGCTCGCACAGAATTAGTTCCTGTCCGTACGAGATCCATGAATGCTGACTACTATCTTGAGAATATTGTAATAGAACATGTGATGCCTTTCGGTCATTTTGTGGGGCCCAATTTCCTGTTTATGCAAGACAACGCTCGACCTCACGTGGCTAGGGAGGTACTCGATTATCTTAATCAAGTTGATATACCGATTATGCAATGGCCACCAAGAAGCCCGGATCTGAATCCGATAGAACATGTATGGGATCACCTTAAGAAAAATGTGAAACGTCATATACTGCACCTAGAAACCCGAGGGAACTTGAAAATGCAGTTATCACAGAATGGGAGCAAATTCCTCAAGATTTTATCTAAAATTTAATTAGAAGCATGCCTAGGCGCATAAACGCTGGCATCCGAAGTAGAGGAGGCAACACACGCTACTAGTGTCCCAGTTACACCATTAATTTTGCTACTAGTGTCTCCAGTTTATTTTTTTCATTATTACATAATTTCAACGATTTTGTTATTAGGTCTTAAGAATAATTTTAATTCGAATCTTATAGAAAAATTTGGTAGCTAATTCACTTTTAAAATATCCGAATAAGTTTTTTCTAACTTTAGTGTAACCAATGTTCATAAAAAATTATTAAAATTAATTCATTATAGAGATTTGTATGATTTCATATGTTAATTTTGGTCCAGGAGTATATATATATATATATATATATATATATATATATATATATATATATATATATATATATATATATATATATATATATATATATATATATATATATATATATATATATATATATATATATATATATATATATATATATATATATATATATATATATATATTATATATATTGTGAGGGTGCGGGACAGAATACCACCTACGGTAAGTCCTTCCTGTCGTAGAAGGCGACTGAGAGATAAATCAGATGTTAGATGCACAGATCCCAGGAGGCATAGTCCAATGTGTTACCATCGCATCGGCTTAGACTGCGAAAAGTTGCTTAACATTTCGTGGCTGTGCCGGTGTCCCCGGATTTCATCTTAGAAAAGATTTTTTTTTATGGGTCTAGCATACGTGCTACAGGGAAGTCCCTAAAGCACTTCAGAAGCGGCATATGTGCAAAAAAGCGATTCACGTTGTTCTTGAATCGCTCTGAATTGTACTCGGTGGGAAACACAGCCCTGGGCAAATTACTCCAAAGGTATGATGTTCTCCATATAAAAGACTGCTTGAAAAGCGTTGTACGTTGAAGTGTTAGCCCGACGGTGTATTTCTAACATGCATCGCTCTGGGAGGATTTAAGCAGGCCCACATCCTTCGAACACTTTCCATGAAAATACTTGTAGGACAGACTCA
This sequence comes from Pachyrhynchus sulphureomaculatus, assembly GCA_019049505.1. Lineage (NCBI taxonomy): Eukaryota > Metazoa > Arthropoda > Insecta > Coleoptera > Curculionidae > Pachyrhynchus > Pachyrhynchus sulphureomaculatus. The sequence continues at coordinate 74,600,715 of CM032453.1, read as the reverse complement.
AGTCGCCAACCGTTCTTCGATGTTACAGCGAATCAAGGCCGCCGGTCAGTTCCGGGTCTCCAATCAGACGAACAGCTCTTCTTTGAACAGAACCCAACAAATGCAGTGTGTGCTTGGGAGCGGAGCCCCAAACATGGGAGCAGTATTCCATAGTTGGTAGAATTTAAGCATTGTAAAGAATTAACAGTTGTGGAGTGTAAAGCTTTCTGGTTCGAAATAATATTCCCAGCTTTTGAAAAGCTCTCCTTGCTATGCCCGCAATATGTTCATGCCAGGACATATTTGCTCCCAAATTAACGCCCAACAAATTGAATGACGATGCTAGGGGAATCGAGTGCCGCGACATGACTATGTCGGGTTCAACAACGTTAACTTTTTTAGAAAAAACTGCCTCCTGGGTTTTTGTAGTTTCTTCCTATATGCATCATACCACACGGACTTCAGATAGCGCCAGTTTATTAGAGCCTGATAAACTTCAAAACACTACTTCTCAACCTAGATCTGTCCACTTCTAAACGTAGGTCCCTTCTAATCTCTTCCATGCTTCCGTGTCTTCTACCACTGCTTGCCCGCTACTACTCTTACATCATCGACTCATCGTTTCTGTGGACGTCCAATGCTTGTTGCTGTTTGTCTGGGTCTCCATTCCGTGATCCTATATACCCATCTGTCTCCGGATGATCTAGTATATATATATATATATATATATATATATATATATATATATATATATATATATATATATATATATATATATACATATATATATACATACATATATATATATATATATATATATATATATATATATATATATATATATATGCTAGTGGGACGTTGTTGAAATCCACGAAACTCGTCTACCTGGAGAAAAGGGCAATATCTTGAAATCAGGCCACTCATTGTACTAAAATAACTCGGAAGATAAAGATCACATCGGCGCCGGCGGGGTAGCCATTATGATCAATAAAAAATTTAAACATACTATCTTGGAATACAGTGCTGTATCCAATATAATTATCTTTATCATAATCGCACTAAACAAAAGATACAGGCTGCAAATTCTTGATGCATATGCCCCTACGAGGAGTGTCATTGTAAAATTCTACGAAAATCTAGATAAGGCAATGCGACAAGCACATTTCATAATGATTACAGGTGATTTTAACACCAACATTGGAGAACGAAAACAAGGGGATACAGAATTCGTTGGACACTTTGGACTGAGCGATAGAAACAATAGAGGAGAGACCCTAATGAACTACCTCAACACGGAAAACTATATTGTTTCAACATATTCTTTAAGAAGCCGAAACAGCGTAAATAGACCTGTTGAAGCCCAGACGGCAAGACAAAAAATGAAATTAATTTTATACTGTGTCATTCTAGTAATATATGTAGAGATATGTCTGTTTTAAATCAGTTTTGTACGGGCAGCGACCAGAGGCTGATAAGGGCAAAAATAACTATAAGCACTAAAACCGAAAGAAACAATCTCTTCAAAAAACAGCGCCACCCAACCGGAGAATTTTTGAAACAAAAAGATGCCCTGAAGAAGATCAAATCATGTAGAAATGCGGAATATTGAATGCTTGTGCGGTAAACCTTTGAAAGATGCATTGAAAGTCCTACTAAATAAATGTTTCTGTGAGGGAAATATACCAAAGAAAGGCGATAATACTGATATCAAAAATTATCTACCCATATCTCTTCTATCGCACTTACATAGGCTCTTCACTAAAATCTTAACCAATCGCCTATCAGCAAAACTAGATTTCTATCAATCTGTGGAAAGATGGGCTTCGGAAACTGATTTAGCACGATCGACCACCTCTACACAATACATACTGTAATAGAAAAATGTACAGATTATAAGGTACCAATACATTTGACCTTCATTGATTTCTGATACTGTTGAAATCTGGTCAGTTCTAAAATCCCTAGCGAATGCAAGAATAGATTACAGATATATAAAAATAATAGAAAACATGTATAAAAAAGCATCTATACATATTAAAATTGACTAGACAACTGTCACTAACAACATACTATTGAAAAGTGGAGTGCGACAAGGAGATACTATTTCACTTAAATTATTTACGATGACCCTTGAAGACATCTTTAAGGAGTTAAATTGGGATGAGAAAGGCACCGCCAGCACTAGACTGAGTCATCTTAGGTTTGCAGATGACATAGTAGTGATAGCTAATAACACCAATGAGCTACAGGAAATGTTGAACCAGCTAAATGTGGTCTCTGCAAGGGTAGGTTTTAAAATGAATTTAAAAAAACTAAATTTAGGAGCCGTGAAGATACCAACATACAGACAGGAAATAACTCCATAGAACGCATCGACTAGTATATCTACTTAGGTCACACTACTAAGATCGGAAAGGAGAACCAGCATGCAGAAATTACCAAGAGAATAAGGCTGGCATGAGCAACTTTTGGGAAACTAGGAAATATCTTAAAAAGTACTACAATACCCATAAACCTAAAAATTAAATTCCTGTGTTCTACAGGTCAGCACATATGGACTAGAAACAATGTGTTTCACTAAAGCATTTGTTAAGAAGCTCGTGACTTCACAGAGAGCTATGGAGAGAAGCATGCTTGGCAGCTGCCTTAGGGATAGAATTAATAACGAGCAGATAAGGAGACGAACCAAAGTCACTGACATAACTCTCGAGGCGGCAAAGACGAAGTGGCAATGGGCAGATCATCTGGCTAGATCATTCGGAGACAGATGGGTATATAGAATCACGGAATGGAGACCCAGACAAACAGCAACAAGCATTGGACGTCCACAGAAACCCTTCTGCGTAGTTTACGTCAAGAAATTAAAGAGAAACGCCCAGAATTACTGAGAAAGAAAGTATTGTTCCAACAGGACAACGCTCGCGTTCGCACGTCTGTTGAGCCTATGGCTCAAATTCGTGATTATGGTTTCGAATTGTTGCCCCACCCGGCTTATTTTCCTGATTTGACACCTTCGGCCTTTCATCTGTTTCCAAACCTAAAAAAAAAAACACCTCGGTGGCCGGAAATTTTCATTAAATGAAGAAGTCTAAGCTGCGGTTAACCAGTATTTTGAAGACCTTGAGGAATATTTTTTCAGGCAGGTGTGGAAGCTTTGGAAAGCAGGTAAAAGAAATGCATAGAGCTAGGTGGAGATTACGTCGAAAAATAAAAATGTTTTTGTACGTATTTTATTTTGTATTCTTGACTAGGTCGTGAACTTTTCAATCCACCCCCGTACATGGAGTTTACGGAGGTAATATAACATTTTCGTTACATTGTCTACTCCTGCCTACTAGTCTTTTGACTTACCTCTCAGTTATTAATAAATACAATGTGTACATCTATTGGTATTAATTACTTTTTTTGGTACATGAAATGTACTGTAGATAGTAGGAAATTTGCTACAAAAGCGAAGTGTGCGGAGAGGTAGCGAATCACATTGGTTTTAAATTGCTGAAGATTCTACTCTGCAGGAAACATTTCAAAAGTATAAGATTCTTCTTATAAAAGTGTTCCGGAAGTGGGTCGGATAAGGAGGAAGTGTGTAGTGTGAGGAAAAGAAATTAATGAGTCGATGATGTGAGAGTAGTAGCGGGCAAGCAGTGGTAAAAGACAGGGAAGCATGATGTTCTTTGCCCTGATGGCTTTCGAATTTTTTTGTAACTTGTTGATATTAGGATATCATTTTCAAGTTATGATCACATTTTAGCCACTTTTTGGTCAGAAATGGCCGTAAATTGAAAATGGTGTATTTAAAGATATTAATCTTACAGCCAATGTATATACATATATATATATATATATATATATATATATATATATATATATATATATATATATATATATATATATATATATATATATATATATATATATTATATATATATATATATATATATATATATATATATATATATATATATATATATATATATATATATATGTGTAGGGTACTGTTTTTTGTTGTTTGATTTACTTTTCTCGAATGAGGTCTTTTTCATTTTCATACAAACCCCTTGTTTTACACACATTTTTTCTCTCCAAACATGGCTTTTTAACAACATTACATACCGTGTATATAGATACTTTTGTCATGCTACTTGCTTGTTTCGCAGCCTCCTTTCATTACTGATTCTCAAATATTGTTTGTAATTTGTTTTGCGACGAGCGATGAATGTTTTCTAGAATACTTAGAAGATAAGGTGTGTAAGTAGGCTTTCTTATCTACTTTTCCAGTGTAACACCCGAATTTGTGAACTTTTTGGGGCCTTTGCCAAAACTTGTAATAATCCCCTAGGATTAAGTACAGGCATTCCTCTGCCAGGCCTACCACTGTCAAGATAGTAAAGACAAGAGTAACTACGACTTAACTGGTATATGTTTGAACGAACTTTAATTTGCTAATTACAAAGGACATAAATTAAAAAAAAAATCATTTCTTTGTACTAGAACATGTGCAACTCGTTAAAGTAGTTCTCAGATATTTTTTAATAAAGAGATATTCTTTAAATCTATTTACCTCACCCCTCCCTAGGACGAGATTGGGAGTATATATATATATATATATATATATATATATATATATATATACGAGACTGGTTTGAAAAGTCCGTGTAAAGTTTGAGAAATGGCACCACCGGCGCGTATCGAGGTCATGTTTAGTTAGTAGCATCTCTTGAATGAACGCACACCAAGTTTCAGCCACATTGGTCTATTTCTTTGTGTTTGGTATTCGTGTGAATTAAGGAAGTCGAATGATTTTCAAGAAATGGACGAAAAAGAATTTCGTGTGGTGATTAAACATTACTTTATGAAACGCAAAACGCCTCAGGAGACTAAAGAGAAGCTTGATAAACATTATGGTGACTACACCGTCGATTAGAACAGTTTATAAGTGGTTTTAAAATTTTCGGACTCGCCATATGGGCACAAGTGACGCTGAACGTTCTGGACGGCCTGTGGAGGTTACGACTCCAGAAATCATTGATCAAATCCATGATATGGTGATGGATGACAGAAGAGTTAAGGTGCGTGAGATTGCTAGTGCTGTGGGCATCTCGACTGAATGGGTACATAATATTTTGCATAAACATTTGGACATGAGAAAGCTATCCGCAAGATGGGTGCCATGATGACTTGACCAAAAACGGAATCGTGTGAAGTGTTGCAAGGATGGTTTGCAGCTGTTCCAGAAGAATCCGGAGGACTTTAAGCGTCGTTTCGTCACTGTGGATGAAACATGGATACATTACTATACTCCTGAGACTAAACAACAATCTAAACAATGGGTTACCAAGGGGGAATCTGTACCAAAAAAGGCGAAGACCGTTTCCTTCGGCCGGCGACTGTCTTTTGGGATTCGCAAGGGATAATCCTCATCGACTATCTGGAAAAGGGTAAAAAAACTATTACAGGTGAATATTATTCATCGTTATTGGACCGTTTGAAAACCGAGCTGCAAGAAAAACACCCGCGATTGGCCCACAAGAAAGTCCTTTTCCATCACGACAACGCACCAGCACACACCTCAGTAGTTGTGGTCGCAAAATTAATGGAAATAGGATTCCAATTCGTTTCACATCCCCCCTATTCTCCAGACTTGGCTCCCTCGGACTACTATTTGTTCCCCAATTTGAAGAAATGGCTGGCGGGACAAAGATTTTATTCAAACGAGGAGGTGATTGCAGACACTAATGGATATTTTGCAGACTTGGACAAATCCTATTATTCGGAAGGGATCAACAAACTAGAACATCGTTGGACGAAGTGTATAAGCCTAAAAGGAGACTATGTCGAAAAATAAAAAAGGTTTACCCCAAACACATAAGTAGTTTTTATTTTTACATGGACTTTTCAAACCAGCCTCGTATATATAGTCTGATCAAAGGATCTTTGCAGTTATGTGATTAACGCGACGTCAAGAATATTCATACGATTCAATTGGCTGTCAATTCAGTGTCGGCGGTTTTAGTTTTAAATGACAATTTCAAAAGTCAAAATAGAATTTAAAATTTTTCATCCGGTTTGGTAGTTAACTAAAACTACGGATATATTAAATGTGTATGTGTAAAACATCCTAGTTCTTACTTGTGAAGGACATTTACCTCTGCATAAATCCAACGTCTAATATCACTTATTTTTATTTTTCAGGTTGCTATTAGATTATTTCGTGAGTAAATTTACTTTATGAAAAGTTTACAATTGTTATCTGTTAGTTATTTGAAGTTTGTGTAATGTTTGTAATGAAATTGTAAATACACACTTAACACATCACTTTTAGATATAAGGCATTATAAAAACTGTAAAAAGTTGCACCGTAGAACTCATTAAATAAAATTTTAAAATAGAGAACTGAAATATAATACTTTTAAACACAGAAAGATATTTCATGACGAGGGTATAAAGTATAAATAGGAGATATAAATTGCATAATCCAATTTTAAGACACTTCCAAAAATTAAACATAAAGTAACCTCAATCCGTCAAAGAATTATCGATTATTTTTATTGACTATAAACTCGGAGGTATTGGCTTCTAAAACATGAAGCTATACCCAAATTCCAGGTTGTTCGCTGTCTTTCTTGCATATGTACAAATAACCCAGACAGATAATAGAGCGATTGTCGTAAATAACTTCAGATGGCAGAAGACCTACGTTTTTAAGTTTTTAAATATGCTTAACATGTTGACAAGAAGAATAATATAGACGGATGTTTACACTATATTCAGACACACGTGACGTGCATGCAAATAGATTCATTGATTCATTGATATATATATATATATATATATATATATATATATATATATATATATATATATATATATATATATATTATATATATATATATTTATATATATATATATATATATATATATATATATATATACATATATATATATATATATATATATATATATATATAAACACATGGGCTGAAAAGTCCCGGGCCTAACAAAGAAAACACGGTTTTTTTGGTTCAAAATTAGCTTTATTCATCAACGTAATCTCCATCAAGAGCAACGCAATCATTCCAGCGCCGCTCTAACAATGGCCAAACACTGCTCAGAATCATTAACACGTTCTTGTTTTTGATAAACAGTGAGCAAACGCGGCACCCACTTTGAACAGAGCTTTCTCATAGTCAAATGCTCATGCAATATAAAGCCAACACGTTATTTTGATATCTTTACGATGTCAGCTAACTCACGCAACTTCACTTTTCGATCATTCAAAACGATTTTATGGATTTTTTGATGTTTTCTGGTGTTACCGCCTCATTTGGACGTCCACTGCGTTCTGCATCATCGGTGTCTCTACGACCACGTTTGAAGTCAGCAAACCAACGTTTTATTGTTGTTTCTGATGGCGCGGAGTCCCCATAACACTTTTCAAGCCATTGCTTCACTTGAACGGTATTTTTTCCCATCAAGAAGCAGTGTAAAATTAAAACACGAAATTGTTTTTGATCCATTGTTTTGAAAAATAACAAAAGTAGCGTCACTCTTAGCACAATAACTCACAAACTAATGAATAGAATATCATGAAATTTTAACAGCTGTCTTTTGAAGGTTAGTATTAACTGAAAAAAAAGGTGACTGCAATAAAACTAGCGCCATCTATATGTTAGGCCCGGACTTTTCAGCCCATGTGTTATATATATATATATATATATATATATATATATATATATATATATATATATATATATATATATATTAGGGTGACCGCAAAAAATCGATGTCGGAATTTTGTTCGTCTGGACCCCACAAAACGATTCCCCTTTCCAGATATTGAGATAGCCGAAATTTGAGCTCGATTAAACGACGTTAACCCGTGCCGCTCGTCGCTCAAAGTTTGAAAAAATCCAAATTTTTGGCCAAAAAGCTGACATATGGAGCCATAACTTCAGAACCGTAAATAATAGAAACACGCTTAATATCTCAAAAGAAAGCTAATGTTGTTCTTCAAAATTTATATTCTATACATAATTGTTGTTATTTTAAGTCAAACCGAGTTACAACAGCCTTTAGTACCAAAAACGTGACCTGGTACCAGTAGGAGCCAGTTTGGGAGTATTCTAAGAATTTTATGGGTTTTTTACATAATGTGTCTCGGAATTAACATTTTTTTGTTAAAAAGTATTTTGGAACTCAATGTTCAAACTTAAAGAGCCTTTTATTCAAATTTAATCTTTTATTATATGGGGATTACCTGACTAGTTTACCAAAGAAAGACCCGTTTGACAGGTAAAAAGGAGGGTGAATTTAATTCCTATTTTAGGGATGGTGATTTTACTTCAGCGTACAACCGACCTTTTCTTTATTCAGTTTAGTTTCTAAAGTGCCTTTGAGCTGGTTAGATCGAACAATTATCTAGTGAAGATATTTTAAGACACTGAAGAGGACAGCATCTACCAGGAACTTGAGAGCTTGGAGGAAATGGACATCCCTGAAACAGCTGCAGAAGATCCAGGACCATCTGAGAGCAAGAGGATGAAAGTTTCATTTGCAAGGGGCGTTAAAGAGATTTTAAACATGAAATTGTCCATTTTATTAGATCGATGTAAGGTATCCGACAGAAATACCACGAGAATTTTAATAGCTACTCTAGAAGCACCAAACCTTGACCCTCTTGAGTACAAAGTCTCGAAAACTTTATTACATGATAGAAGGCAAATGTTCAGAGAACAATATAATAAAAAAAATTTTGATAAAGTAAACATTCCTGAAAAAGAGCCCGTGGTTGTCCATTGGGACGGTAAACTTTTACCGGGTGTTTTAAAAAATGAGCAATGTGAGCGAATAGCTATTTCATATGGCGAAAAGGAACAGCTGCTGGGAGTTCCTGTAACAGCAAACAGCTCTGGAGAGGAGCAAGCCGTAGCCGTATATGAATGCCTACATGAATGGGGTTTTCTCAACACCGTCAAGGCGATGTGCTTCGACACTACAGCATCCAACACGGGAAGACTCAAAGGAGCATGCGTCATATTGGAGCAAATGTTAGGAAGAGAATTGATATACCTAGCTTGCCGTCACCATATCTTGGAAATTCTGTTAAGAGGCGTATTCGACACAAAAATGGGATCAACCACTGGACCTCATCCAGACATTTTCAAGAGATTCCTCACTGCGTGGCCCAAGATAGACAAAGGAAAATACGACACAGCTATCAGTGACAATCTAATACAAAAGCAGCTAACTCCAGAAGTAATTGCAAATGTTACTGCTGAATTCGAGACCAAATTAACTGAGAGCCACCCCAGAGATGACTACAAGGAGCTATTGCAGTTGGTTCTCGTATTTGTTGGAACACTAGACGGTAATGTTGTGGGTTTTAGAACTCCAGGAGCCATTCATCACGCTAGGTGGATGGCAAAGGCTATTTACTGCTTAAAAATGTTCATTTTTCGTCGTCAATTTAAGATGTCTAAAGAAGAAGAAAGTTCTGTGCGTGCCATTTCTGTTTTCCTAGTTAAAATTTATTGTAAAGCTTGGTTCAATGCTCCAAAAGCTCATCTTGCACCAAAGCAAGATTTAGGTATTTCGCATAGTCTGTTAGACTATAAAGAATGTGACGACATTGCAGAAATAGCCCTGACCAAATTTTCGAACCATTTGTGGTATTTGAATGCAAAGTTGGTGGGATTATCGTTTTTTGATCCCACCATTACAGACGATGAAAAGTTGTTAATGGCTAATAAATTGCTCAGTAGCACAGATGAACCATCACAGCACGCTAGGGTTGTAAATCCAAAAGTTAGGAAAGAAAACTTAAAAGAGGTAGTTGATGGAGGATTGGTAAATTTACTTATCAAAGAAACGTTTACATTCTTTGACCAATTTAATATAAAAACAGATTTCCTAAGACAACATCCAAACACCTGGCCTCAAAATAATGACTTCCAAGAAGAATTGAAAATTGTCAAAACATTAAAAGTAGTTAATGATATGGCTGAGCGTGGTGTTAAATTAATAACCGACTTTAACGACCTTCTGACAAAAGATGAAGACCAAAAGCAATATGTCCTGCAAGTTGTAAGTAAATGCCGAGCATTACATCCTGACGTTTCAAAAACTACTTTAATAAAAGCTCTAGAATAGATTAGATAACTATGTAAAATTATCAACTCATGTAGGTACTACGTCTGTATCTTTTCTGTGTGTGTTTTGTATGTATTATATACCTAATTTTTATATTTTAAAATAAAAAATGTCATTAGACTTATCAGTATTACTTGTTTTTTTATTATATTTCTACTTTAAACTCAAAAATATACCAAAAAAAAAGCAAAATTTATCACTTAATAACAAAAATATACGAAGTATGCTCCTAGTGGTACCAGGTCACGTTTTTGGGGCTAAAGGCTGTTGTAACTCGGTTTGACTTAAAATAACAACAATTATGTATAGAATATAAATTTTGAAGAACAACATTAGCTTTCTTTTGAGATATCAAGCGTGTTTCTATCATTTACCGTTCTGGAGTTATGGCTCCATATGTCAGCTTTTTGGCCCAAATTTGGATTTTTTCAAACTTTGAGCGACGAGCGGCACGGGTTAACGTCGTTTAATCGACCTCAAATTTCGGCTATCTCAATATCTGGAAAGGGGAATCGTTTTGTGGGGTCCAGACGAACAAGATTCCGACATTTTTTTCCCCCTCTATGAGATCCGGTCACTCTAATGTATATATATATATATATATATATATATATATATATATATATATATATATATATATATATATATATATATATATATATATATATATATATATATATATATATATATATATATATATATATATATATATATATTGAAATTAAAATCCTAATTCAGTGTCCTGATCGAAGTGGCATGTTTGTAGAGTTACAAGCACGTTTGAATTATTTTCCATTTTGAAATAAATAAATAAAGAACTTTTATGTTTAACGAAGTTTTGGTTCAATGTCAATCGGAGAAAAAGTTACGAATATAATAATAATAATAATTCTTCAAAATCGTTTTGTTTTTGGATATGGGTCGATGAGTCTTTTATTTCTGTGGGACCTTTCCTGAAACAACTTAGAAATAATAATAGATATGAATAATAAACATTACATAGAATTCTTACTCAACAGTATCCTTATGTTCAACAATTAAAAAAACTATAAGTTTACTGATAACTTTACAGTTTGTTTGCAATCTTTGAACTTCCGCGTAAAAAGAAAAAATACGAGTGTATCAATTATTAGGTATGGTATTTTTAACTAATCATAAATTAAAATTCATTTTTAAGCATCTCTATTATAGTTATATTCAATATAACTACTCTTCGGCACTATTATACTTACAGTATATTCATTTTAACGTTACATGTATAAAAACTAGAAAAAAAACTGTTAAATGGTGAAAGCAAGGGGCAAGTCTTAAAAAATAGACCGCTAATAAATATGTTAAATCTAAAATGAAATATAACTTCTTTTCAATTTTTTTGAGCGTGATTAACATCCTAAGTTAGAAAGTCAACGTATCTCCCCTGCGTTTGGGTTATAGCCAAGCAACATTTGTTTTTTAATTGGAACATTTTTGTTTCATGGAAGATATAGTATTGCACCAAATATATCGTATTAAAAGTACTGAAAATAAAGAAAAGATTTTTAAAAAAACATCCCAAAAATTGTCAAGCTTCAGAGAAAGTGTCTGAAACTATAAATTGTTAGTTGAAAAAAAGAACTGTGAACAAAACTCCAAAGAATAAGTTTCTTGACAGTATCAAGAATTTGTCAAAGTGAATAATCCTTAAAGTAGACAGCAAAATACACACATTAACTGATGTAGTTCTCAACAGAACTATATCAAAATAAAATGAAAAAATTACGTCTAAAATGAGGAATTAACTAAACATCAATAGTTAATACATTTAAGAATTTGACGCAACAATGTTTTTTTTTTTAACTTATAACTTCAACCACCTTGCCTTCGCAATTACTAAAATTAATTGTATTGCTTACACATCGGCCGACACAATGGCAAAAGGGCACGAGCTGGGCTTCGAAATAATTTCCCAGCCACATTCCCCAGATTTGGTCCCAAGAGACTTTTTTTGTTTTCTAACCGTAAAAATTTCTTTGGGGTGAAGAAATTTTCGTCCAACGAAGAGGTTGTCTGTACTGTAAACGAGTATTATGCATAGTTCAAAACATTTTTTTTTTTCTGGAAAAATTAAAAAATTGAGCTCAATGATAATTATAGAGAAATAAATTTTTGTTTTTGCAAAAAAAAATGTTATATGCCTTGTTTTTTACAATACTTTTCAATCCACCTTTGTATATGTCATTTGCTAACATAAATTCTTGTATTTGACATTTTGGGTCGGCTGAATTTGGTACTTTGTCTATTTATCGACTGTGATAACCAGCATTGTCGAAGATGATAACACTGTTTTCTGAAACATTTTTTTTAAATGTAGTCTTTGAACCCGTTTTCAAACGGCGGTAGTATCTTGATACAAATTTAAATTCAGATCTTTAATATTTCTGGCCGACATTCAGCATCCATCTGTTCTCCCTAATAGCGATCATTTTTCCTTTATTTGAACGAGCGTTAATCTGACATTTGTCACTTGAATCATTCGATCACTTTTTTATAGTATCGTGGATCTTGAGCCAAGTGTGGTCTAGATAAATGGTGAACCAATTAGCTGTATATCTTTTGATAGAATGAAGATATTTGAATCTTAATTTTCTTAATCGTTTGAGCTTATAAACTGGTCAGCAAAAAAATCGACTCAAACTTCATTTAACACGGATCCTACAATTTAATGTCCATAATTTTTTACGGATCATTTGAAAGCCCATTCTATTCTCTTTCTAATGATACCAAATTCCATGTTTTTTACTAATTAAAATTATCGAAAGGGGAATCAAGGAGAATAATTACTGAAAATAGAGGTAAGTGGAAGGAAAAATTAAACAAATTTTAAGTTTAACTATTAAAGTATTTGATAAAAATCAAAATCAATATTTTATATTACCCCCTAGCCCTTATTACTGCTTTCATGGAGTGGGTGAGCTTTTTCACCACTAAGTGCCTCAGCGTTGCAGGGGCTGGATTTCTGGCTCGAATCCTTCTTTTAACCTCATCCCACATATGCTCCATTGGATTGAGGCCAGACTGTTTCAGTAAAGCAGCACTGCGCCTACCGCTCCCCAGGCCTCCTATAGACTCGTCTTCCTCCGCCATTGCCATGTAGGTACATTCGGGACTCGTCGGAGAATAAACCAGAACGTCATTGCTCTAAGGTCCAGTTAGATATGTTCTCGGGCAAATCTCAAGTTATGTTAAGAATGAGGCGGTCGTCTCGCTCCGAGGTACGCCTTCTTCTTCCTGATCCTGGTCTCCGTGTAAAGGCACCACTTTCTTGGTAACGTTTGTAGACTCTGGAGATAGCTAACTGACTCAGGTGCAGTGGCGTAGCGACTACTCGTTGGCTAAGCCCTTCTTGCAATAGGGCAATGCCTTCAGCCATTTTTTCCGGGGTGGTATCCATTTTCCGATGACGTAATTAGCGTGCAGGTACAGCAGAGATGATGACGATTCAAGTTCCGATAAAAGAATGATAGGAAAATGCAGTTGAATGCGTTTTTATAAGGATGAATAACGCACAACGAGTACGTTGCTAAGCGAGTAACAACGGTTCTATTGAGTAAAACCGTTTTAATTAATTAAACTTTTTGGAAATCCAAATCTTTGTGGTATTATTGGAAAGAGTAGAGAATCAGCATTCTAATGATACCACGATTAAATAAAGCAAATTCGTTCGAGTCGATTTTTTGCTCACAAGTGTAGTTTTGATTTTCTTTATCAACCGACAAATAATAAGAGCCTGGTATATTTTCCTTGATTCTTTGAAAATTTTAAAATTTCATTGAACAGGAACTTTTGTAGAAAATCAATAAAAAGTAATAATGTTTTCTTTTATGAATTAATGTGTCTTTTGTTTGTTTAATTTGTTGTTTATTTAAAAGATACAATTGATCCAAGTAATTTCAAAGGTAAGATTGTTAAAGTTATGAGTCCTTGCTTTAAACTCTTAAACGTGTTAACCATTGATATTTAGTTAATTCCTCATTTTAGATGTAATTTTTTGATTTTCTTTTGATATAGTTCTATTGAAAACTACATTAATTAATGTACTGGCATTAATTAATTTTAAGAAACGCTTTCTAGGCAAGGGCTTAATAACAAAGAAAATACATTTTTAAGTTCGTAACTGTAAAATTTATTTTGCTTTCTACTTTAAGGATTATTCACTCTGACAAATTCTTGATACAGTTAAGAAACTTATTCTTTAGAGTTTTGTTCGCAGTTCTTTTTTCAATAACAGTTATTTTCAAACACTTTCTCTGGAGCTTGACAGTCTTTGCTTTATTATTGAAACTTTTAATAGGGTATATTTAGTGCAATACTATAACTTCTATAATAAAAATCACTTGTTGCTTGGCTACAACTCGATCACAAGAGGAGATACGTGACTTCCTGACTTAGAGTGTCAACCAAGTTCAAAAAAAATGGAAAAAAGTTACAGTTATATTTCATTTTACATTTAATATATTTATAAGCGGCCTCTTTTTAAAACTTTCCCCTTGCTTTCACCATTTAACAGTTAATGTGTTTTATATAGTTTCTATACATGTTACAACGTTAAAATGAACACATTGTAAGTATAATAGTGCCGAAGAGTAGTTACATTCGCCATTCAACTATAATAAAGATGTTTAATAATCAGTTTTATTTTATGATTAGTTAATACCACTGATCACTAATAATTAGAATACTCGTATTTTTTTCTTTTTACGCTGTAATTTAAGGATAATAGTTTTGCAAATAAATTATAAAGTTATCAGTAAATTTAAAGTTTATTTTACTGTTACACATATGAATATTGTTGAGCAAGAATTCTATGTAATGATGATTATTAATATCTATTATTGTTTCTAAGTTGTTTCAGGAAAGGTCTCACAGAAATAAAAGACGTGTGTTCATCGACCCACATCCAAAAACAAAACGATTTTGAAGAATTATTATGATTATTATTATATTTGTAACTTTTTCTCCGATTGCCATTGAACCAAAACCTCGTTAAACATAAAAGTCGTTTATTTATTTATTTTAAAATGGAAAATAATTTTAATGTGTAACTCTCTCTTTGGTCAGAACACTGAATCAGAATTTTAATATTTATATTTATATATAACCGTCAAAAAGTATTTGCCGACCTAGAAATTTCAATGTAACTGCTAAAATTTAATACCTAATTAAACCCTTTTATTCTTTTATTATATTAGGTAAATTTAATTGATCATAAAATTGTTTAGATAAGCTTTTTTGGTGAAATCCCCATTAAAAACCAATTAGAACAAATTTCCAAGTTTTGCATGATAATTCCAGTTGAAGTAAGAACTCATTTCAAGTTTCTAGGGATCATGGAAATTCCTAGTGACATTTTATGATAAAAACTATGCTATAAATACCATTGTTCTTTTGGAAATTAACCATTCGCAAACAGTACCTTGTCATTGATACAGGCTCAATTGTTTTGTGAAAATGCCAAAAACAGAAGAAGTTTCCGGTAAAAATCGGGCTCTGATAACTGCGAGACATCAAAATGGTTACTCGAGTCGACAAATCGCGAGTGATATGCGGATGCCAAGGAGAACGGTGGACTACATCGTAAAAATTTTTTCTGCGGGACATGGAATTCCAACCAAAAACGTCCAGGAAGGCTTCGAAAAACGACTCCCGCTGAAGACAGGGCTATAATAATGTCCAACAGACGTAATCGCCGCCTAACCGCATCAGAAATCACGGCTCAAGTAAACCTGGAGCGTGACAACCGTGAAGAACAGGTTAGCAGAAGGTGGACTACACGGGAGAGTTGCAGTGAGGAAACCACTTCTTAAGCAAGTGAGTAAACGTAAACGATTGGAATGAGCCCGAGAACATGAAAATTGGACATCGGAACAATGGAATTCCGTCCTTTGGAGAGACGAATCTAAATTCTAAATTTTCGGTTTAAATCTTCGAGTTTACGTGCGGTGGTCAGCTGGAGAGAGGATGTTGGAAGCCTGTCAGTTGCCTACAGTAAAACATGGCGGAGGTTCAGTAATGATGTGGGGCTGTTTTAGCAATGGTAAAGTTTGAAAAATCTTTAGGAGAGAAGGAATCATGTGAAAAGAACAGTATCAAATGCTTCGTTCTGGAAGAGATATTTTTCAGGGGAAATTTATTTTTCAGCATGACAACGACCCTAAACAGTCTGCTAAACAAATTAGAGAACTTTGGACCAATGGAAATCTGATGACTTGGCCTCCACAAGCACCCGACTTGAACCCCATCGAATTGCTGTGGGACCATTTCGACAGGTGTATTCGAAAACTTAATCTAACATCAGAAAATCACTTGTGGGAACTTTTACAAGCGGAATGGGTTAAAATAACCGAAGAAACTACTGGACAGAATGTCGAAACTCTAAAAAGCGGTAACTAAAAAAAAGGAGGTCACATAGATGAGACTGTAAATAATATGAAAATAAATAATAATTCATTAAAATTAAAAAAAAATTATCTGGGTTTTTGTTGTCTTGGCACTGAAATAACTAGGTATATATATATATATATATATATATATATATATATATATATATATATATATATATACATATATGTATATATATATATATATATATATATATATATATATATATATATATATATATATATATATATATATATATATATATATATATATATATATATATATATATATATATATATATATATATATATATATATATATATATATATATATATATATATATATATATTAATAATAATAATAATAAAAGGTCTTTATTTTTAACTCGGCGAAGTCCAGTTAAGAACTGCACATCTCAACCGAGCCAGGAGCTAAGCATACAAGATACAAAAAAATAAAAAAACAAATATAAAAATACAAATTCAATAATGCAACATTCAAGTAATGCCTAAATACTAAATAAAAATACATACAATAACATTACATCATTATAGAGAAAAGAAAATAATAATAATAATCATAATCATATAAAATAAAAATACAAGTACTGGAAGAAAAAAAGAAGAAAACATACAACATACAACAATCAATTAGCAAAACAGCAAACATAACGTAATGTACAGAAGTGAAGGAGAAGACAACGGCAATCCATCGCCAAAAGATAGGACTAATAGAAATAAGAATAAAAATAAAAGTCCAGCTGCATCCCGAGGAGAAATTTCTTAAAAATCAGTTTGAAATCATTAACTGACCTGTTTTGAATAGCGTGCGGTACCGAATTGTAAACACTCACTGCAGCACAGCTGAAACATCTTTCAAAGATCGCCTTTCTGTGCTTTGGTATTTCTAAAAGGTGAATATTTCTAGTATTTAAACCGTGCACATCTACCCGATGCCTCAACAATATATGGTATGGTATATATATGTATATATATATATATATATATATATATATATATATATATATACATATATATATATATATATATATATATATGTATATATATATATATATATATATATATATATATATATATATATATATATATATATATATGTATATATATGTATATATATATATATATATATATATATATATATATATATATATATATATATGATATATATATATATATATGTATATATATATATATATGTATATATATATATATATATATATATATATATATATATATATATATATATATATATATATATATGCGTTACTATAGAGGTTTTCACAGATGGTGGAATGTAATACATTGACATTCCGAGTTTTAATCCATTCGTTAACAATAAATTTGCACGACGTTTCGCCAAAATCTCATTTGGCATTTTCAAGTGATCCCGCTGCTGCTGCTATTCGAGACTGTACAGTAATGAAAATGCCAAATGAGATTTCGGCGAAACGTCGTGCATGTATTTTATATATATATATATATATATATATATATATATATATATATATATATATATATATATATATATATATATATATGCATCAAGTAACTTAGTCACGTCCTATCTGACAACCCCTCTAACAAGTTCGACTACAAAGAAATTAACTTCTTTTTAAATTTATCCATTCTTATGTATTTTCTAATTAGCAAGTTAAAGATCATTCAAACATATACCGCTTAGGTGGTAGTTAATCTTCAGAAAAATAATTGTGTCGTGGATTTTTTAACAAAAACATTTTCAGTTGTCAGGTAACAAATGTATTTTTCTAACAGCATATTAAACATAATTTTACAAAAATAAGTTAGAAGATATAAAAACAAATATATACAGAAATCACTATTTAATAAAATGAATTTAAGTAGATGACGTAGTATCACTGCCATTGTCCGGATTTTTAGGTCCAATTAAATTAGGAAGTCCCAAAACATCGCTGATACCTAAATATAAAATGAATATAAAATTTAAATTAAATAAAACAAATAATTTGTTATAAAAATTGAGAAAAGAACATGTGTTCAGTAAACAGGTTTTTAATTTGTTTAAAAAATATGACATATCAATATTTTTGAAATCTGATTTTGGAATGAGTAATTCAATAAGAGAAATTTAATTAATGTTCCGTACGAAACACTTATGGGTTCACTTCGGTGACCATCTGGGTATCCCATCGAATTTTAATTCGGAACTATTGGACCTAGAAAAGTTGAAATTTAACACAAATATAGGAATTGATGGCCCAATCAGAGCCGTGTAGTTTTGAAAGTTAAGTTTTGACATCAAAGGTTAGTTTTGGGGGATGAAATCATGTAGAAGGAGTGAAAACATGTTTTTTTCCAAGGTCATCGAGTGGGATGTCAAATGAAAGCTTGTGAAAATACGAGTTCAAAAATATATATGATGTAATACTCGAGCAAACTTGTCTTCATATTATTTTTAAAAAAAGGGTCAGAAATCGCTTCCTCCCCTATCTCGAACAGTACTGATCAAAAAATTTTGAGCACATTCTCGAATATTTTCTATAAAGTGTAGTTTGAGTGAAAATTATCACGAGTGCATTACGTCTGACAATTTATCTGGAATAAAAAAAAACTATGTAGTTTGGCAATATGGCGAAGGTTCTTTTACTGGAAAGATGTGAATTTAACCGGTCTAAAAGCTACGAAATATCAATACATATTCGGTGCAGTAATATACTCATATACCTTTCAGTATGTTATTACATTTGGCCAATCATAGACAAAATAAATTTCATTGGGGACGAACGGATAGGTACCGAGACAAAATATTTTATTTTATTTGTTTATAATTAAATAATAATGGTAAATATTTGTTTTAAACTTTTACTACTAGATTCTAGAGTAAGCTAGATTCATTGATTAGCTATTAGGAAGCTAAGGATCTTAAGATAAATACATGTCAGGAACCTTACTAACTAGCCTAGATAAGGATTTTATTTGATTTTAAAGACAATTACCGTATGGTACACTTTTTTTAATTGGGAGTGAAATGAAACAAAATAAAACCAGTCGCAGATGAGCCAAAGTCTAGCATCGACGTTCCCAACAGTCAGTACCTGTGGAATATTGGTATTACCATTACGAATAGTAATCAACAATACAATGGTACTTCCATTACGAATAGTAATCAACAATACAAGGTATCGTAGGCTGTCCCTGTGGGACATATACCCTTCTTCGACCCTATCCATGTAGAAAATAACACTTCTTTTATTAGGGGGTCATCAATTTTTAAATTGAATATAAGTTTTTAGAGTTTCACTATAAGGAGGACTCCTTTCCAGATCATCGATTTCTAAAAAAAACTCCACCTTACTAGTTTCTAAAGTTACAGAACAAGATAATCTTTTATTTTTAACAAGGAACCCTCATTTATTTATCGAATGTCGTCTCCTCTATAAGGAGCTTTAGTGTTGTCCTTTTTCCTTAAAAAGGTTCCTTTTATCCATATGCCTTCCCCTCGTAACTTAAATCTGGCTTCGCAATTGTTCACTGCCATGATTAGCGGCGTAGCGACCAGAGTCAAATTATATGCTTATCATAACATTTTTATTCTCGATAATACATTTTAATTAGATTATTATTTGGACGGAAAATTCCAAGAAGTACGAGGTGATCTTTAAGGTGATATTTTTATTTTAACAGATTACGTACC